>CM074296.1:14438582-15061082 GCA_037194245.1 Opsariichthys bidens
TTTCAGCATCTTTACTCCAGTCTTCAATGTCACATGATCCTTCAGAAATCATTCTAATATGCTGATTTGCTGAATGAAACATTTCTTAATATTAGCAATGTTTGGGCTATTTCATATTTTTGTGGAAACTGTGACACGTTTTTTTCAGGATTCTTTTATAAATAGAAAGAATAATAATGTTCAATTTAATGCATCCTTGTTGAATGAAAGTTTTGTTTTGTTTTTTTCAGAAAAGAACCTTACTGATGCCAAACTTTTGAACGGTAGTGTTTCTCACAGCTGAACAAGAAATTTTGGATCACACGAATGACCATAGACCATCCATTTTATTATTCCCCCATTTTATACAACAGTTGAATAAACATAAAGTTTATATTGAATAACAAATTATTGCCACTTACTTTGTGTGTTTTGCTGCATCCAGTGAAAATAGTTTCAAAAACCAAGCAACAAAATAGTGGTATTTCGATCCTTAAGGAATAAGCATTTTTGAACAAATTAGTTGAGAAAATGATTCAACGACAATTATTTAGTTGCTGAATGAATCAATGTTTTTGAATGGATCGGTTGAATGATTAAACAGCTCAGTCATAAAAATGGTCACTTGCTGTCACCTCCTGGTGTATTGTTGTAACTTGCAAAAGAGTCACTGAAAAATCTTCACCACAAACAGACTGTCTGTCTGGAACAAGCAAACACAGACAAGCAAAGTGATACAAACAGTGAAAAAATACCAGTGCTTTTGAACTTTGGAATTAACTGTGTTTCTAAGTTAAAATGGTACTAATAGATGCCTCGCAGGTATGTTCGCCTAATTAGGAAAATCAGAAAAAATGAAAAGCATACATGGTTTATCTCTCCATATTTCACACAGACTCCAACTATGAGATAGGCCATAGGACTTTCTCTGTGGGATATATGGTGGGTTCTAGTTGACTTGGGCGGGCTAAGCTCATAATTGGTAGGCCAAACCCTCCTGTGGTGCCGGGCCTGATTCCAAGCATGCTTCTGATGGAAAGAATTACTCGTCAACAGCACACTTTTAAATCTTTTTTCTTTGTGAAGCGTGCCAACTAGAATGTCTGCCATCTATCCTTGTCACAAGTACAACCACTTTAAACCTTATCCAGAGCTTGGGACAAGAAACCACACCGTAATCCAACGTATAATGCATTTTGGCAATGAATTGACTGAATCACACTGGACAAGCTGGGTAGGATAGCAAGGATTCCGTTGCATGATCTTGATCTGGATCGAAGTACTAACATTAAGTAGTTCCTCAATTGCCAACGGTGAGTGAGTACACTGAGATTGCTCGGAAAGGTCGGTTAGGTGGTGAGATCAAATGCATTAGACAGACAATAAGTGGCTTTTTTCTATGTTGGTCTAATTGGAATGAGCTCATGGCTGTTTGCTGCCAGCTGAATGCTCAACTAAGGGTCAGTTGTGGAAAAGGCCACTGGCTCTGGTTCAGTCGATGGAAGGGTAATTCTTTTGCCTAACCTTTTCTTTCCGTAACTTGAGACACACAGACACACACAAACACTCATCAACTGACAATTTCGATTGCGACTGTAATTGAAAAAGGCTGGTGATTTATGTTCCTGACCTTTTGAAATAACACAGACGGGCATGAGAAGGGGGCAGACAGGCTGACAGAGAGAAAGCTGAAAGATTTACAATGAGCCACTCCGGGTACCATAGTGATACTCAGACTATATGCATTGGGGGGCCCAAGTTTAGACTCCTTTAGTTTAGGAGGCCCCTGACATTCGGAGATATGTCTTCTTCATAAATGAACTGTTTTGCAAGTTTTGTTTCCTGAGGGTTCGCCAAACCTGTGTCTAGATTAAAATGGTATCAAGAAAGACCATAGAGATGCTCAATGCCAATCCAGAAAGCTGCAATTTTTTTGTAAAATTTCCCTTAATCTCAGACTTTTTCTTTTAACTTTGCCTTTTCGTCAAATCTTGAAAAATGCCAAATTGATTAATTTTAAGGAACTGTCCACCCAAAAATGCCAAAAATAAGAATGTTGGTAACTAAACAGTTTCACTTCCCGATAACTTCAATTGTATGGACAAAAAGAATACAATGGAAGTCAACGGAAAGCAAAACTGTTTAGTTACCAACATGTACCAAAAATGTTTTTTTTTTTTTGAAGAATGTCCAATATTTTGTTTCCCATTGACTTCCATTGTATTTTTTTTTTGTCCATACAGTTGAAGTCAATGGGAAATAAAATATTGGACATTCTTCAAAAAAAACTTTTTTTTTTCAATAGAAGAAAGAAATGCATACAGAAATGATGTCAAAACCCAAAAGACTAATTCACCACTGGTTCCCTTGATATTTTTTGGCTTTTTATAATGAGTGTGTGTGTGTGTGTGTGTGTGTGTGTGTGGGGGGGGGGGGGGGGTTATTTTGTCAAAATAACTTGACAATACTTGGACATTTTGTTCTACAACGTAAACTGCAGACATTCACACCCAAAATGTTCTTATCTAGTTATTTATTAGAAGCATACACTTCTTAAAATAAACACAACAGCTTCACAATTAACATGTTCGATATGGGTGGATGTAATTTACATTGTAGAACAAAACATTCAAGTATCTTCAAGTTTTGTTGAAAAAAATTGAAAAACCCCATTATAAAAATCCCACAGGAATTTGTATTCTGGTTTTGACATCACGACTGCAACACATCGGTGACAGAATTTTCATTTTTAGGTGGACTATCCCTTTAAGTGCACAAAACATTAAGCAAAGAAAGTTGAATGGTTTTAACTTCAAAGTCAACATCAATTTTAAATAAGAACAATGAATGTTTGATGAATTTCAAGTTTATCACAATATGGCCAAACTTCCAGACTTCTGAGAGTGAGGTTTATAATAATGACTCAAAATAAGGGCTTTTGAATAATGAGAAAAAGGCTTTCTTTATTACTTTGCATTTGTTCAACAAATGTTTTTGATCATTGTTTATTTCTTTGTTCCAGGAAGGATTGAACTTTATTTACACATTAATTAAATGCACTGAGAAAGAGAATCATCATATTTTTTAGTGGTCCAAACATGTGAATTGTGTTTTGTTTTATGCATGACTCTTTATAAACCTGTTAGAGGAAACAAGCTCTCAGATCGTTTCTCCTTTCCATGTTACACATGAAATTAATAGATGAAAATAAAACAACAGTCCATGCAAGGAGTTTATTAATGAGTAATCTACTGTAATGTACAAAGGAGTTTCCTCTCAAACATTTCATTCACATTCGCCCAATACTTCAAAGACACAAGTACTGAGGTGCACAGTAAACACTCCTCTTTCTGTAAAATATTCAAAAAATAGCTTTTTTTGAATTTAAATATTGTCAAAGCTTTTTTTAGCAGGATAAAAATGTGCACAATGTAATATAATGAATATATTTTTAATGTAGTACCAAACGCAGTATGCAAAACATTTTCCTGACCCCAGTTTACATCTCTTATCTCATGCAGAGAAGGCAAATCAATTCCAACCCAATACAAAATAATCATGTACAGTTTCTGTATGAAAATAGAAAAAGATATTAAATGCCATATACGTTATATGCAACAATATAATCATCTGTTTTGAAAAACAAAATGGTACAAAAATGGTACAAACAATCAAGGACTACTTACAACAATAATTTGATGCCAACTTACAAAAAGTAAATGTGATTAATGCTGTGTCTTATTTTTCCCTATCCACTGACTACAGAACAACTATTTGCATGAATTCATGGTTTATTATAATTATGCTTATGGCAAATATCAATAGAAATATTACCATAACATTAGAGTATTTGCACCTTTATCCATAACAATAACTATACTCAGAGGAAAGGGAGGCAATGACTTTTCTGGAGTTTTTGGCGGTGACCACTATTTCCAGTTTTTGGATGCGCTAATTCATTTTAGAGCACTTTGGACTGCATTTATAAAAACCATGTGATGGAAATATCATTGGGCAGCTGTTGTTCACCTCAACTATGCAAGTACAGAGTCATAACAGAAAAAGTAACAAAGCAATTACAAGGGTACACTAGTTCACAAGCGCTACATCCGGTAGGTACACTCACAACATGAGTAAGCTTTCAGAATTGAGTTGGACTTAAAATGCAGGACACTTCATATGTGCATCAAGAAACACTTTCTGACATTTGTGCAACAAAAGCACGCCACACGGCACAACAAAAGAATCATTCATTGCCAGAGTAATACAGGATAATAGACATTCAGATATGATATATCCATAATGATTGTAAGCAAGCAAACAAACACACAAGGTAAAATAAAAACACTTTTTCGAAT
Source organism: Opsariichthys bidens (assembly GCA_037194245.1). Classification (NCBI taxonomy): domain Eukaryota; kingdom Metazoa; phylum Chordata; class Actinopteri; order Cypriniformes; family Xenocyprididae; genus Opsariichthys; species Opsariichthys bidens. The sequence continues at coordinate 14,442,920 of CM074296.1, forward strand.
ATATTTTCATCTGTACAGATTGTTGATAGCTTGATAAAAATAAATAATTTTTTCTTCGTTTTTTTTCTGTGTTGAGATGATACATTGTCAGATTGCTACTCTGAAAAGCTCAAACTGCTTATGAGATATGAAAACTCTTAAGTGCAGGGAGTAATTTCAAAACAATAACTATGGAAACTTAAATCACCGCAGTTAAGATTAAAGTTGCTGGAGACCAAGATTACACACAAAATATTCTTAAATCTTTGCCTCTGTTCAGCTTTCTTCTTAGCTGCCTCTTTTGGATAAAAGCAGCCTATTCCATAATTTGCAAAAAAATCTGATTTTGTATTGCAGTTTCACCACAGTGACACACATGGTTTCTCCAACCTGTAAAACAGATAATCACACTTTCCTTTTAACATCTCTTACAAAAATATTTATCTGTGATTAAAAGCACAGTGTAATGTCACTGATTCGGCTGCTACCTCACCAGTCCAGTTCATTGCTTTGTTACATCAAGGCCTCTCTCTCCTTTCTCTCATTGGTAAATTCTGCAGAAAATGAGAAGTGCAAGCTTTTGTGTCTTTCTTGTCGCTGTTGGCACAATGACACTGTGTTCTGTAAAAGCCCAACAGAACTCCAGCATTTGCTGGTGCAGAGAAACTTTAGAAAATTATTAAGTCTATACAGACTGATTTGTAGCTATTTGTGTAATGTCTGAGCTTTACTTGATATACATTATACATTCATATATCCTTGATAGACATCTTAGCTATTCCAGCCATCAACAGGTCATAGAAGTTCCCAGAATTAATAGTCTTAATAGGCGGCATGAAGTCCATAGACCTGCTTATAAACTTCTGTGACTATTTTTAATAGTGAATGGTTCTAGCCTACATCATGTCCAGTTTTAGATGAGTGTTTGTTTACAGCGTGTATTCAGGTAAAGTCACAGGGATTGCTCTGACAGTGTCCAAGTTCAGACTCTCTCCACACGACTGGGGTCATATCCATCTGAAGACAAACACAATTTATATTAATCACTTTGACTCAAAACCATAACATGGCAAGGAGGATCAAGATAGTACAATATATGTCTACTTTTTTTAATATAATATAATATAATATAATATAATAATATAATAATATAATATAATGAGTCTTCAATGCTTTTTTTTTGGTCTATTTTCTATTCACGGCTGATTTGTTATGGCAATGAGTATAAATCAGACCACGCTTCCCTCTTGTGGTGAAAAAAACTCATTGCTCAATGCCCTCAAGTATTAAGACCAGTTATTGTGGCTTGGCAGCTCATTATGCTACAAAATATGCCAGGAAAAAAAGAATCATTATTTCCACTGGAACTTGATTGTCTGTCCAGTTTTTGTTGTATACCACACCAATACATTTAACGTAACCTATGTCATGCAATAAAACATATTGCTGAAGGTGACCTCTCCAAGTAATGGACTTCACACAATACCATAGAAAGCAAAACTGTTGTATTGGAAGCAGACTGGTATGAAGTATTTAGCAATTACAAACTAAACAACAGCTATGCTGTCTATTTGTTTTCCAACTGTTCAATCAATATTTATTTATTAGGATCTATTAGGAAGGATGTACTTTTTCATGAAACTACGAAAGTCTTGTATCCATATGTTTAAAACATTTTATACAGTATTTAGTTCAAAATAAAATGAATGTTATAAATTATGAGTTTAGTGTACTGACCTGAAATAAACAGCTTGTCATCATCCTCTATTGCAGACACTGTATTATGCATGTTGAATCCTTGTGGCAGAGTGATCTCTCGCTTTGCTACCATGCCACTACGGGGTTGTGGGATTGGGCGTGCCATAGTATTTGGTTGCTGCCTTGATCTTGCTTGTATCAGCTCTTCAGCTAACACTTCCTCCTGAACCCTTTCCTCATCCTCATCTTGCATATAACTGGTCATGTCTTTGTTTTCTCCGACAGCATTCCCGCCGTATTGGTTCTCCTCCACTAGTGTTTCATCCACTTTAGTTGATTCTTTTAGTTCTGCTCCCTCTTCCTTCAAGTCTGTCTCTTTGGCTAAGCTGATCCTGGTGATAGTTCTCACTAATGACTGAGAGCTTTCTTCTTTTGCATAGACATTGTACTCCAGGGATGCTTGATCATTTGTGGATGAGGGGGACAGGGGAGATGAGCAATACACCTGCAACTGGTCCTGTGGCACCTCAGCATTAACCGTCTCCTTCTTGTCTCCCCCACCTACACTAAGAGACAATTCCTCATCCTCGGCAAGTGGAAGCGACAAGCATAAATTACCTGGAGGAAACTCTGGGAGCTCCAACACTGAGGAGACCCTCTGGTTGTGCTTCTCAGCACTAGGTAAATCTCCAGACTCCTCTCCTAGTCCGACGACTAACACATCTCCATGACTTTCCATAGACCTATCTGGCACCTCCTCAGACTCTCTACTGACATTCCGCGTCTCCTCATTTAAGCGAATCTCTTTGGTTTGTGTTGCCAAAGCTGGAGCATCTGTGGTTATCAAATTTCTTTCTACTGGTTTCCCATCAACCTGATCAACAACTAAGGCTTCAACTGGCACAGCAATGCCAAGAATCCTGGCAGCCCGTTGTTCAATGGATTCATTTTCAGGAATGCCTTTGGCACACTGGACTTGGTACAGATTACTAAGGTCTTCAGTTTGCATATTGTTGGCCTTCTCTTGACTCAAAAGTGTCTCAAGATGTTCATCTGCCAAGGTCTTTTCATTACTCCAGGTCATATAATCTGAGTATAAATTGTCATCATCATCATCCTCATAATTAGCCTTAAACCTACAATGAAGACTCTTGATCACATGGATGCGTGAGGACTTCCCTGATCTAGTAACCTCTGTGCTTCCTCTCCTAGCTTCCTTTTTGAGAGCCTTGGAGTTGAAGGCATTATTGTTGTTCAAGCTTTGAGTACCTTCGGCAAACTCAGGGCTATGCCTGCTCAGATCTCCGCTACTGTCCGATGATGTAATCTGCAAGGTCTCACACATCTCTGAGTTATCCGAAGGGCTGGTTAACATAGGTGACTCAGGACTCAGGCATGTGGGAGATCCAGACGTCACAGTGTCTGGAACGGCAGTGTATACTGTTAAACCAACATCCTTAAGCAAACACTCCTTTGGCACTGGGATATCCTGCCGATGCATCACTGGATCGGTGTCCTCCGTTTGCAGAATCTCAAAGTTGGTGTAATTATCAGTTTTGTTGACGGGTATCTCTTGCGTCTGGCTGTCCACCTTTTCCTTGGACAAAGAACTTTTTGTTCCTTTGTATTCTGCATGGCCTCTGTTCCCTGAATTGCACATTACATTTAAGTTATTGCTTTTCAGTTGCGTCTCAGTGACCTGCACTATGTGTGACTGTTGATCAGTTTCTTTCTTCACGTGAACTGGGGTGGTTTCCTGTCTTGTATTGGTGACTTCTCTGCTTGTGTCTCTCAGCTCCAAAATGCTGTTCATTGCCTCATCCAGTCCCTCTATATTCTGGTCAACATTTGGATACTTCCCAGTATGATCCTGTATTTCCTTATTAAAAGACTCAAGCTCCCCAATAGCATCCCATTTTCGTCTATTCACTGGCTTTAACAAGAACTGTCCAAAAACTTCTTGAGCGTCTGTTGTTTGCTTATTTTTTCTCAGCAAAGGTTGACGGTCTGGAGATGGTGGAATTGATGCTGACTGGGCTAAAGTCGGACTCCTTATACTTGAACTACTTCCAGTCCCAGTTCTGGAGAATGCGCTGTTGCTGGAAGGGTTGAGATCCTTTTGACCAATCATGGGATATCCGTAATTGGCGCTACAGTCGGTTCCATCATCTTTATCAGTGATTGTGTAACTGGAGGGATGGTCATTTGCAAGAGGATAGGTATTTCTGGAAACTTCTGGGGAGCTCGTCTGAGTTTCCTGGTTTCTGTACTGATCTCCAGGCCAGGATCCTGCATAGAACAATTCATTGTCTTGACTTGGATCAAGTGACCTAATATCTGCAATCTCTTTCCTCAAAGGGGGACTTTTAATGGATAGGGAGCTGCTGGACTGTATTTGTGTCTCTTTGATTGATGCTTTTAAAAGGTTGTGGTTGTCATGCTGGACCACTGTGTTTTCTATGGAATTATTCACTTTTTGATTGTTATTTGGGTCAGAGACACTTCTGTTTGCTTGCATACTAATAGGAACAGAAACCAGGCAAAACATTGTCTCTTTCAGCTTCTTTTTTGAGTTTTTTTTGTTCTCAGCCACAGTTTTTGCCTCAAATTTCTTTACTTGTGTCACTGTCTCAATCAAACCCTGGTTTGAGTTGGAGTTTTGTTGTGTTGTTATCTGAATAGCAACTATATTGCCATGGGCAGCTGGATGCCTGTTGCAATTTTGGTCAGGTATTTTGTTTGAATTTTCTGTCTCCTTCAACACTTCCTTGTGCATACTGTCCTCATTAACAGAGTCACTAATATTGCTTTTACTTGATTCAGTGCGGTCAAAGGGTTTCTCTGCGAGAGAAAAGGCACTGTCATTAGACTTTTCAGATATGAGGTTGACCGGAATCTCATTTCTGATGTTTCTGATTTTGTCTGCATCCGTCAACGAGTTTCCATCTATCCCTGCTCCTGAGATGTGTCTGACACGGGGGTCATCAAAGGGAATGTACTGAACATTTCCCATGCGTTCTTCACCGTAGCCTGGATAAGCCTGTCTCCTGCAGGGCATACTTCTTCTTCCATCTCTGTAATGGTCTGGCCAAGCCATTCCAGTCTGCCTGATAAACCATTCCTGAACTTCTGTCATGGCAGAGCCCTGCATATATGGGTCACCTCTATACTGGTGGTTAGCCATTGAAATAGGATAAGTTCTGTGACCCCCTTTAACTACAGGTTGCCTCCTGTAGGATGGAGGAGGGATATATCCAGGGGGTTCTACACCAGAACCGCCAAGTTCTTGAACAAAGTACTCTTGCCTTGAGAAGGGTAGCGGAGTTCTGTCTCTGGCACGAGGAACGAGCTCCCCTGTGAGCATTTCTGCACTCCCACGCATTTGCTGGTGCACTTCATAAGATGGAGGTCTGAGAGGTCGGCTGAATCTGGGTTTTGATAGTGGTGCGGACTGTGCACCTGATCGGTCAGTCCACCGCAGCCTGCTCTCTTTATCATTAAGATGCCGTCCATGAGAGTCACGTGTGTGGTGGCCGTTTAACTTATAGCTCCCATATGAATCTTGCCCACCAGTTGGTATGCTGAAGTACTGGAGGCTTTCAGATTGCAGAGCCATTCTGGGCAGTGACTGAGACTTGTTTTTGGTTCTGGTTGGAACGGCTCCTTCTGCAGTTCGTGGCCTACGTTGCTCCTGTGGCACTTCATTTTCGGATGGCTGACGGCTCATGCTGGTCATTGGACGCCACTCCTCTGTTCCCAAACTTTGGTACTTCCTTTCAGCTGCAATTCTCCACTGGTGGAGTGCCATCTCTCTCTCTCTGGCACGTGCGCTCTCTGCCCGCCGTTGTCTTTCACGGTTATGCTCCTCTGTGCTTAAGGCGGATTCTGGCCTCCGCTGCATGCCCTCTGGTTTGTTGGGAACCCCTCCTCCACTTCCACGCAGGTCCCTAAAGTCTGCATAATCCAGAAGCACACTAAAGTCCTGACCTCTTCTCCGCCAGTAGGACACATCCTGCTCAGATCTAGGCTGAGAATGTATTCCTCTGTGGGTTTCAAAAAACCTGCATTAAAAACACACAGATGGAATTATATAAATAGAGGTCAGCTGTTATGTTTGATGAGCCATAATCTGACATGCAGTATTTATAGGACTTGAGGATGAAGGCATTTAATGTACTTTTTGAACAACTATAAATTTCTTGTTTATATTAAGAAATATTGATAACAGCGAATTGAATCATTACGCTACTGGCTCTCATCTTTATGTCAGTGGTTCCGACATAAAAATGCTAAATCAAATAATAAACTGTAACTGACAACAAAATTGTTCATAGTTATATAAAGTATATCAAAATGAATATGCTTAAAGGCTGGAAGTGGATTGAACTGAGCATCACAACACACATATAGCCAATCAGCAGTAGGGGGCGTAAACACTCATGATAGGGAGGACAGAGAGTAAACAAGAGGTAGATATGAAGAAAGACTGCAGAAAGAGAGATGGCTGAGAGATATTACAAAAAAAGTAATGGTCAAAGAAATTTCACTGGAAAAAGAAGGGTTATGATAAGGCAAGCGGTTTAGGATCTGCGTTAATATTCGAAAAGCTTTCCAGCACTGGAGAGACCTAAGAGGGAAGGCCTGAAAATGGACACAGAGGCTGCGTTGTTCCTGCTCCATACATGAGTTACATTGGTTTTGCTATGTTTCACAGAACCAAGATATGCTGTTGTAATTTACCTATAGTAACAGGACAGTTTTGAGTGTCATTGTGTGACTGGAACTGGTGTGCTGCTGGCGACTAACAATGAACTCTTCCTGCATGTTCATTTTTTGTTCATCATCTCATCTTTGCTTTATTTTGCTTTGCTTCAGCTATGATAAAGTGACATCCACTCTTGTACTATGTGAATTTTTGAGGGCGGAGCAATGATAACTGTTGATTTCAAATATCAACAGTGTTTTTCAGAACACATCTGTGTTCAAATCCTACTATGCAAGAACACAGACAACATCACACAAATAGTAAACATAAAAGAAGGAGGTGCATGTTGACAATGATGCCAACAAAGCAGAAGACCTCAAAGGGCCCAATAAACAGGGAGCTTTTAATGGTGCAAAGACAGCTAAATAAATTAGCATTTTCTCTTAAGCAGGAACATAACTAGCTTGTGTGGTGCAAAGCGTTGAGTCAGCACTGAAGGTCTGTTCTCTCATCCAATATCTTGGCAGCAGAGAGCATATGATCTGCATGTTAAACAATTCTGACCTGCACTCATGGAAGGATAATCTAGCTTAGTAACAGTCACATCAGTGGAGCTGCTTCCTGTCCTGAACTGCTGAGTCTCAAACCATGTGACATGCAATTACTTGAAAGAGCAAAGATGCACTATAGCTTGATAGTATGCCAATAATTAAGTCAGAAGAGAGATATCTATCTATCTATCTATCTATCAATCTATGACATTTATGACATTGAAAATCTGTCAACATTATGACTTACTAAGTGATGAATGTGAGAAAAAAGAAGCATACTCATGTAATCTTTTGTAAAGAAAATTAATCTCTGAAGCTCCTCTGCGACAATGCGGCTGGTAGAATTCAGATGTTCACATTTATATTCATCATGTTTTATTAATAACGCTGTTATATAAGATATTGTTATAAGGAATGGAATATTGATCTGACAAAGGGCTCATGGGACACGTAGTTTACTGCTGGCTCTGCCTGCAGACCTGAGCATGCTCAGTAGGGGGTGCTGCGGACTTTCCGACAACATTGGTGTTTATACCACTACAGTCCCGCGTGAAATGAGAGGAAATAAAAACCGCACTGCACTAAACATAGTTAATGAATTCATCAGCTACAGGGGGAGTGAGGTAGGAGAAAGTGCAGGGAAATGAGTGAGAAACAGAGTACATGAAATGTAGGAAGTACAAAGAGGATGACATGAGGATGAAAGAAAGTGCAAACAAAAAATAAGAAATGGAGAGAGAAAGGCGACAGGGGAGGAATTGAAAAAAAAAAAAGGGCAAAACTGGGATCTGTCCTGGTGCAAAAGGGAAGTCCTTGACAGCTCCTACCTTTACGTAACACTCTTCATCATGCAAGACAGCTTAAACCTCAGATCAAAGGAACGAATGAAAAAGAAGGAAAGCCAGCAGCAATACAAGAAGGAGGGGAAAATGATGAAGAGGTCAAAAACAACTCATCAGTACAACTCACCCACTGTCCGTGGTCAGGCTGTCTTCTGGCAAACGTCCATCTCCTGGGTTACCGTTGTCCACGTCTTGTGTCCTCTGCTTCCTGACCCTGTTCTCGGCGTCACCGGGGAATCCCCTGACAGGAGCTTGTCTGATGCCTCCACCGCTGTAAACATGGTCCCCCTCGTAGCCATTCACGCCGCTGTGTCCTTTCCGCTTCTCAGTGATTTCACACCGGCTGTCGCTTCGTGACGGCGGACATTTCTCATAGGTTGCCGGGTGGGGGAAGACGAGTGTGAGACGGGGACATTGTTGCTGTTCCTTTGTGGGACTTTATATCCATGAGAGATGAGAAGGTCTTCCACGCTGTACATGGCTAAGCGGTGTGTTTATGCTTTCAGTGGTGTATGTGTGTGTGTGCGTGTATGTGTCCGTGCGAGTGTCAGATGAATTCCGCTCCTAGTCCAGATGAGGCAATCTCATGAACAGCTGCACAGGAGAGGCCATCGCTGTGAAAGAAAACGGGACAGAGGGGAGGGAGCGAGAAAGAGAGAGAGAGACACAGATGAAGTTAAAATGATTATCTCTCACAGTCTTTTTCATAAGAGGATTGCTGCTCACAGCCAAAACAAAAAGGTCCTATCTTGCCACGAGAAAAATGATTCGTATTGCTGTCGGTCTGTCTATCCACTGACCCAGTCTTCTCTTCTCCCATCTGCCCCCTCTTCACTACTTTCCTCTGTTCTTTATCCAGAAGGAAAATCTCTCCAGATGACTGACTGTCTCAAACTTTATTTTACCTAGATGTGGAACACTAAAAAAAAAAAAAAAAAAGATAACCTTGAATATCTTTCAATCCCAACTTTAATCCCAACTTTAGCAAGCAAGTAGTTGTTATAAAGACTTCATAAGAGGCCATTTGTGTTATTTAATAATTTAATAAGATAACAATTAGCAATTTCATCAATTGAAAATATAACCTGGAGAAAAATCAAAAACGTAATTATTTGAAGTATCTCCAAAGCTGTTTTTTTTTTTTTATCTGTGTAGATCAACAAGGACAGAAAAAGCTGAAATCACTTACAATGTGCCTATGAGGAAAACTGATTAATAAAACTTTTTACAATGTATTAATGAATATATAAATAAGCAAAAAGGTTTGTGTAAGTATTTGTTTTATGGTTAAAGGCCAGAAAATATCAACTACATTATTTAAGATCCATATTCACAATGATTGTAATGAAACCTGATCTCATGAGATCAGCTTTATATGTAACAGGTTAAACAGTAGTAGGCCTACTGGTGTAGACAGGCCAACAGAACAAAACCTGCCTTGAAAAGGCACAAATGGAACTAAGTCTGAGCAAGACTGAGGACAAATTGGTTACTTAAACTGTCCAGAATACACACACACTCAGAGAGAGTAAAGGAAAAAAAACAAAAACAAGATTGCCCGCAATCCCCCACCATTATAAGTATTGCAGTTATTTCATTGATCTGCTGAGGGTGAAGTCCAAATGGTAGCTTAGACTTCCACAATACCTGAATTTTCTCACAGCTTTGCATGCTGACTGATTCTGTAATCTCCCTAAGACAAGCTAAAGCAGAATATTTTATGGAAAAATACATGATTATTTAGTCAATGCTCAATTAGCGCCACAATCAATAAAAAAAACAAAACAACTTTGCTAATATAAATTATTCATTTCCGAGTTACATTTTTAAGTCAGTGATAAGTCATGGATGGATTTTTACTGATGGCACTGAAACAAATAGGCACATACCACAATTTTCCATAAGCAATAGTCAGTTTTGATCCAAATGATGTTTGTCAGAAGTTGAAGGAAGCAGTTAGCAGAGGTATGACTTTCACATTTTCACACTTTCCGACCCAGATACTCCAGACTGATCCACATTCACCATTAAAGGTCCTTAGAGAGAACTGCCTCTCACAGCATCATGTAACACACAGAGAGGTCAAGAGAGGCACCAAAAATGATGCTTTGTTATTTTCTCTACCTCTTTATGTCTCCTCTTGCAGACACTCACACAGACAAATCTCTCCTTGCCCAGGGAAAATTCTTAATGTGAATTTGATCAATGCCATCCATTAACACTAGCCATATTTTTCAGAAACATTTAGTCCACCTGCAAACACAAACAAACACACACACACACACACACACACACTGTACAGCTCTCTGATCAAATAATTAAATTTGTGGCACTGATCATGTGAAATCCTTTTTACAGTCGATCAGATGTTATTCAATTGAAGCACAAGATGGGTTCATTATTTTTTCATTCATGTGACGTGGTTATCTTTAATTAAAAACATTAACAGTCCCTCCCCTCTGATGACGTGCGCACTGGATTGAGAGGTGGCCAATAATCCCTCCCCTCCAGCCACCTGTCACTCACATGACATCACAGCAATTTGCAAATCACAACGATCCAGTTAATTCCACACGGACAAAATCAAGTCACGCCCTATTTATCTAATTTCACACAGATTTACATCATAATAGGGAAGAAAAGACCCAAAATATGTATGTCTTCATGCCATAGCAACAGAATAAAATTCAAAAGCCTAAGACTTGGGCAAAAAGTGGAAACAATCGAAGCCAAGTCCATGGAGACTCTAAATGGCATAGAAATGTCTGCCTGCTTCAGAGCACAGCTGAAGTTTTCTCAATGACAAACTGCCTCTTAGAGCATGAGTAAATTCAGAAAATTGCAGATACGTGATCTAGACTATGTTCCTTTTTTTTTTTTTTTTTTTTTTTTTATTAATGACCTGCTTTTATGGCTAACACATGCTAAAAATGAACAAAAGCACAGGCAGACCAGTGATGTCATGAGGCTGCTCTGAGCCAAAACGCCACAATAGCAGTGAATCATTTAACTCCACTCAGATTTTAGATTTCTTTTTCCAGCAATAAATGTTGAGGACCACCTCTTTGTGTCACCCACTTCGTGTCAAGTCTCTTATTTGCAGTTAAATGCTAAAGATAAAAACCATAAAGGCCGTGGGCCTCTTAGCTCAGAGGAAACTGAACTCTTTTCCTCTATAGACTGCAAGGTTTGCCTGTGGAGCCAGCACTGCCTTCCCTCATAAATGAATCACACATTTTTAGATCTGCCCTGCCTCACACCCCCCTCACCAGCAGTCCTGCGGAGCCCAGAGCTGCCGCCATGACAGTTTGGTGTCAACTCTTTATTCTTAGACATGTGGTATGCGTTTGTGAAAGAAAAAAACCCAGTAACAAACAAATAAATAAAAACAAAGTACATTTTCATTCCCAATCAGACAATGTAATTGCTAAACTTGTATAAAAGTTACTCTGCAAAAGTGTGATTGAGATGTACAGCAAGCTCCATTGACTGTGAATTGAGTAAAAAGTGGAGAGAGATGATAAACAAACAGTTAGATGGACTTTTATATCAGCCGAAAAGGAAAGTCAGTGGTGGAGCAAGACATTACATATCAATAAAGGATTACAAAGACAATATTTAGCATTTTTTTGAAATAACATGAATCAATGAATTGTGCACAATAAGACCAGGAACGTGTGTTAGAGAGTAAATAAGGTCAATTTTGATTTCATGTTGACTTCCAGTCTCTGGAGTGACAGAACAACTACGATGAAGCTCATGATGAACGACCTCATCAGACTAATGTCTCCTCACAGATTGCCAAATAACTACCATAAACAAGCACGTAATGGCCGACGCAGTATTAAGCCTGAGAGCACAGCCACTGTACCATGACACGGCATCATCTCATTCACTGAGTCAAAGGTAAATCGGGATTCTGAGTGTCTGTGGTGAACCAAAATAACATGTTTTATAACAAACAATAAAATGTCCACCCTGTCCTATAAAAAGTTCGTTCAGAGCCTCACCCCTTCATTGTTCAGTCCATCCACAAGGAACTCCTACACTGTCCCATAACAGGCACGTGTTCGCACTCGGACAACAGGCTCTTCATCGTAAACACCGTGACATCATCACTGTTGACCTCTTCTTCCTGAGGATGTGTGCATGTTTCAAGGGACAGGGGCGGAGGGCTTGAATAAGCCTGACAGCCAGACAGTGATACGGAGAGCCAAAACAGAAGGAAAAGCTTCATCAGACTGGATTTGGGGATCAATTTATCTTCATTCCGTCACTCGTAGATCATAGTCCTTTTCCAGAACTTTACTTTGTTTGGTTCTAAACAAGTATAATGTGCTGGCAAACCTCCACACAATTTGTCCCCATCTCCAGTTAACCCATTCATTTATCCTTCTTAGGGCCTCTTGTAGGCTGCGGGATATGCTATGCAAAACAATATACTGGATAAAATTGTGTTCAGACACCGGTTGTGACATTCTGATACCCATGTTTGTCACTGTCACTACAGTTTGTTGATAGTGAATATAAGTCTTAAGTGGGTTTCCTCTATGGTACATATTTTTAGAGTGGAGAAATATATTTAGTCTATATTTACATTTAAGCTAGGTTTTGGTGAACAGTAAAATAAGGTATACCTACACCCCAATGAAGATGTGCTGGTCTTTCACATTTACATTTAGTAATTTAATAGATGACTCATATTGAAAAGTTTGGGGTCATTACAGTTTTTTTTAGTCTTTTTTTTAGAATGTAATTAATTATTTTACTCAACAAGAATGCATTAAATTGATAAGTGACAGTAAAAACTTTTATAGTCTTTCTTAAAAAAAAATTATATTTCAAATAAATGCTTTTCTTTTGTTCTTTTTCAGTCATTGAATATTCCTGAACAAATGTAGCACAGTTTCCACTAAAAATATTATGTATAAACATCGAAAACATTTAGAAATGTTTCTTCAGCACCAAATCAGATTATTAAAAGATCAAGTGAGACTGAAGACTGGAGTAATGATGCTGAAAATTCTGCTTTGCTATCAGAGCAATTTATTACATTTTAAAATATATTAGTGTTATTTTAAATCATAATATTACTGTTTATTAACTTTTATCTTGATGAGCACATAGGAGACTTCTCTCAACATAAACAAAACTTAAAATGTAACTTGAAGTGTAACTGTGAATAATAGAGGAAGTGAAGAAAGATTTATTTAAAGTTATGGATTAACTTGCAGATGCCTTCATGTTGTTTTTGAAAGGATGAGATGGTCATAGTTGCCATCAAATTATTCATGCCCCACTTCTCTTAGTGACAGACCTAAGTGGCAACTTTTGAGGGAAAAAAAAAAAAACTATTAAACAGCTCTTGTTTTGTTTGAGCTGTGGTCATGGAGATGACCAATTTGCTTTCTTTGAAAAGCGGGTTTTCAAACAATAGCCTACAAGTATGGTGTCACTGGCAGCACTAAAGAAATGTTTTCAAAGTCTGGTAATTCAATTGGCAGGAGGACCAGAGGATCATCAAAGCAGGAAGTAATGCTTTTCCAGCCTGGAACTAATCACAGTGCCAAACCTTCAGTACAATTCAATTCTCCATGTGTTCAAAAAATACTACATTTATAATTTACCAAAAGAGTACGTGGTTTAGTTAGAACATCTAGATTGGAGATTTTTTTTTAGATCAGATTTTAAAATGCATTGATTATTGAGCCAAGCTGTGTTTATTTACTCGTCATTTAAACCTAACTAAGCCTTTAAAAGCATAAAGTGCTGTTTTTCACCTCTGAATCCTTGGCTCGATATGGGTCTTTGCATCAATGCTTGAACACACTCTCAAGGTCAACTGCTGCTCTGTCTTGTGCTATTAATGTGGCAATTTGAACCAAACCGAATGGTCAGCACTTCAATGAAACAAATCAAAATTTATATGTCTATTAAAATATATGCCTGTGACTGTCACTAATGGGCGATATTTTTCAATGTCATTTGAGACATTTGTATGCCCAATCTTCTTGTTTATGACAGGAAGCACAAAGGCCTTGAGGAAGGTGAACCAAAATCCAACAAGAACATATAACAACCTAATCGAGAAGAAAAAAACTGTTCCATTAGGCCTTGTAGCAGATTCAATGATTTGACCAAGGACGTCTACAATTGCACACTTATAAAAAGCAACAATCAAACAACAGAGTACGACTTGTTCACGGTCTTAACACTGATAAGCATGACTTATTCACAACAGGGTTTCTAATAAACTAACCCGCATGGCTGTACACAATTAGAGTGAGGAGACTTGACTTATACAGAGAGACGACAGTGACAAGGTTTATCAGTTAAAAACACTCTGATCAAAGGACTGGCATACACAAGCATTCTGCTAATTACGCTCTTATCCTGCCAAAGAATATGATCTCAAATGAAGGGGAAGAAGCTTAGAGACGTTTCAACAAACACCACTGTGTTAAACAGACAGGAAAACTTGGTGACTATAGACTATCACTGAAACTGCAATAGCAAAATAAAAGCCTACAATTTAGTCTTAAGCAATAAATAGCAAAATAATGGCACTTAAAACTGAATAGCCCACCTAATACCAGTATTACATAGTGCTATACTTCTACTCATACCCTTCAAACCTTGAATAGTGAAGAAGGTTGCTGTTATAATCATAGGAAAAAAGCTGACCAGTGATCCTTATCGGTTTCTATTCCTCCCCTGAGCTTAATCATCTCAGGCTAATGTATTAGACCAGAGGAATCCATACAGGAGCATATAGGAAAGTTCGGCGGTCCATCTGTTTTCCATATGAGTTTAAGGCCTCTAATGTATGACTTCATTATATGCAAGAGCTACCAATCCTTAACCCTGATTCTCTTTTAATTACCATTTAGCCGCACTTTCATTCCAGTTTCATCTGCAGATGGTTGCACTTTGCTTGTTAAATGTTTATCACAACCAAAAAGCTTCTGATCTTAAAGCAGTTAAATTGTTGATCCACCAGCTTTCATTACTATGCAATATATAAGGAATTTGGAGGGGAAAGATTGTCTTTACATATTTTTGCACCCCAATGTCGACCAATATGCATGAATTTACAGGCCCAATGAAGTGCCTTGGAACACTCAGCTTTATTCACTGTGTTGACGTAATCTCCAATGAAACAAGAAGACAGGGCGGGATATATCTAAAAGCTCCTCCCCTTTTTTAGCCAATAGTGCTTGCGCTGTGGCAGTTTATGTCTCATTAAAAACGGGAAAACGGACTTCATTCGCGTCAATGGAAAGTATATTTACACAGTCTTAATCGTTCACTATCCCCTATATAGTGCACTATGTGCCATTCACCATATAAAAACTAGCAAATTTGCGAGCAAATGACCGATTTCAGCCACAGCTTCAGCGTGTTTATAGTGTAGGAGGGGCGGGACTTCAAATTCTATAGAGCATTTGATTGGACAGGGGATTTGATGAGAAACTGAAGTCCACGGTGATCTCATGAAAACCCATAATCCATTTTAGCGGAAGTGAGAGACTGTAAGTTTTCAATACTTGTATATCGCCTAAATTTGTATTTTGTCATTGCTATGGAACACACGAGCTTATTCATAACCATAAAGCTAACATATTCATACTAAAAGCTAAAAAAACTTAAATTTTGATTTAAAGTATTGTAATTAATTTGTGTGGTTTAGTAGTATATCAAACTTGTGTTTTTGATAAATTGTTCTGAGGTGAAATTTCTAAAAAATAAATTTTTTTTAGTATTACAAATATCTAAAAACTGTGTTTCCAAGTTTAAAAGAAAAAAAACATTCAAAGTAGATCTGCGTGATTAAATATAATCTTATATTGGATTGAAATCAAAATTATTTAAGAGCTGCACAAGATACTGTCACACATGCTTTTTCTTTCTTCACTGTACATTCATTTAATCCATAACCGACTGTGTTTATGAGAATACTCGCCAAGGCGGCATTTCATAATTTTTTGTGCGTGCTATTTGACCGTTTACTCACGTATCCGAAGTCCACAGTATACTTTGCTAATGCGTGTTCCGCTCCATCGCATGCAGAAAGCTACCTAGGAAACATTATCTCTTTCGCGGCTTAATGCGCTTTTAACAATACTGTTTAATACTGATTTAATACTGAATACGTTGATTATCTTTTCATAATCGTTGGAAGCCAAAATCGAAACTGAAAAACCAATTGCGATTAATCAGTTCTCAAATGCAGTGTCACAAATTTGGAGCTTATGGTATCTTCTCCTGTTCTCTTCCTGTTCAGTTCTCCAGCATAGTCAAGAATTGAAAACAAACCTACTTTGATGTTATCTATTCTTCGAATGCGCAATGGCCAAATATTTACTATGAAATAAATACGTTTACATTCTATGCTACTACAAAGGAGATTGAGAACATTCTCTGTTTTCTGAACGAGCCAGTTCTATTAATTAATCTCTATTATAGGTGAGGACTTGTACGCTCTATGCATGTTCACAAATGAAGCTACACTATAACATCAAAACACTACACCACTGTACCAAAAATTCCACTGAAATCTAATTCATCTGAATGATTACCTGAGCAGATTTTAAAATAAGGAAAGAATAATGTCATCAGTCTGTTCAGTAATGAACAGCCCTCTCCACTTAAATGTGACCAACTGCATGTGTGCATCAGCGGTATCAGCACATTTCCAGGAAACAGACTCCAGCCTTTTCTCCACGTACCACTAGATAAGTGATGCTCTGTGATTCAGCTCTCTTCCTCTTCTGTCCTTCCATTGCCCTCCCTTTTCTTTAGACTTAAGGAATACGTAAGTAGACTACTTTGGATGTACATGTTCCTAGTTCAGTGTCACTTGATGAAGATAAAGTTCTGTGAAAGAAAAAAAGCACATCTTGAGGTCAACCAATATGGATTTTTATGGATCTGTGATATTGGCTGAGCAATTTAATTACAGTAACTGTCACCAAAATAAGCCAGATTAATATATATATATATATATATGTATATATATATATATATATATATATATATATATACACACACACACACACATATATATATTTTTATTATTATTTATTTATAAAATATATATATTTTTTTATTATTATTATTAATTATTGTTTATTTATTTTATATATATATATATATATATATATATATATATATATATATATATATATAAATCACACAAAGGTGCAATGTGGGGGGAAATTAGCAATAGACCAATTTATTTTGCTATCTTTCCCTTACATTACACCTTTGTTTGGTCATTTGATCCTTTTGGCCAATACTTGACCTCTTCACAATTTATTGTGTGTGACCATTTGCTTTGTTTCTTCACCTTTTACAACAGCTTCCAACATGCACAGCTTTATATAACAAATTGCCTACACATTCTTGGTTTTGAAAACAAAGATCTGTAATCCACAAGAAGACAGATATGCCTGATTAGGTCCTCTAAACAGGACCTTGGCAATCAAAAGACCTGTTGTACCAATTCCACTCTGATCACAAAACGAGGGCTCATTTCATCACATAGATAAGCTCTCATTCTGGACCAGACTCCTCTGCTCTGCTGCCATCTACACAGGTCAAGGTCAAAAGCCCCACCAAAAGGAGCCCTTGTTTTGAACAGTAGCTTCCCAAATGAGTTGGAGTTAGTGTACCATCCGGCGCAGAGTTGTTGACCTCGCACCTCGCTGTTCGCATCCCGCTAACTGACACAGGTCACTTCCTCTGCACGTGAGACACATGCCCTTTGATGTCATTCACTATAACCAGCTGGTGTCAATACAGCAGGAGGTTGTTTGTCTGAACAGTTTAACAACAACTGCTGACACAACCAATAGAAGCTGCCAGAACTCCATTCACATAGCTAATATTTGCATAATACTGTTTTCAGAATTGTCAGCTTCATCTTGTGCCACCAACACTGCTTTTGTTTTGTCCCCAGTCAATTTTGCAACTTTTTTTTTTTTTTTTTTTTTTTGGTTTTCAATGTTTAGTTAATAACTACTATAACGGTAACAATAAAGATATAGGGTGAATTTAGGTTGAGTGGGACACTTTTTCCATTAAGGTTGACTGAGCAAAAGTGTCCCAATCAACCTGAACTCACCTCTATTTAAAAAAAAAAACATTCTAAATTTAATTAAAAGAATAGCAGAGTCCACGGCATAATGATAACGGCACAGAGGAACGATATCGTTTCGAATCCGCGTCTTAATTCGAAGGCCGCATTTTCTGGAGGTCGCATTTGAAGGCTTCATACGTCACGGAGGTGGTCTCATTTATGCAAAGTAATCGTTAGATTAAAAAAAAAAACAATAGATTACAAAGCAAGAAAGAAATTACAGTATTTTACTCCTCACAAGTTATAACAGTCAATTTTATAAAGGTTACCTTTCCTAAATAAGACATCCTCGATGAAGTATGCAGCCTTCAGGTTTATTTTCAAGCTGATGAACGATCAAAAAAAACAATGACAGCCAATCAGATCCACTCTGCTTTAAAGTGCTCATTTAAAAGCAGCATATGACAGTTCAAAAAAACAGAACGATATCATTTGTTTATGTGCACGTTATCGTTGTAGGTGTGAACGGGCCTCAACTCTAGTACGGACCGGTGTTGTTATGGATATCTCCCGACGAACACGATTTACATTTAGTCATTTAGCAGACGCTTTTATCCAAAGCGACTTACAAGTGAGGAAAACAAACAAGCGATTCTTCATGAATTGGCAAATAGCACAGGAAGTGCTCACAATACAAGTTTCATACATTGCTCAGTACCATAAGCTAGAGTAGGAAGGGAAAAGGGAAGGAAAGGGTTTTTTTTTTTTTTTTTTTTTTTTTTTTTTTTTTTATATGAGGAGATCAAGTGTTCATTTGTGTTTGCGAACATCTTTTTCCCGTCAGGTGGTAATTCGCTAACTTAAAACCAAACTTTTACGGTTATTGAAAAGTTTGAAAATATAACAGAGCCTGATAACATGTGAAAAGTCGTAGGCTAATTAGGAGATTAAACAACACCCCTAAACCCCACACTTTTATTATAATGACTTTATGGATATGACACCGAAATGCATGGTGAACCATGCATTTTGTTTTAAACATTAAAAAAGAGACCGCTGTTGTGAGTTGTAGATTTGCGCACTTCTGAAATAGGACATAACTTGACGTCAAAGTTGTAATGGCACGCTACGTGAAGCTCATTCCTCCTCTTCACCCTTTACCTCGCTAATGTAGCACACATCTTGCGCACTGCGCCCGACCCCTAACCACACAATCCTCAGTCGAGCAGCAAGCCGTCTGCCTTCTGGACTCATTTTTTTCCACAGCGGAAAGCAACAAATTAGCTGATAATCATCAATGCAATTCGTCTCAGTCAACAATATCATTCCAGCGGCATTGGCGGTCATTTGTTCTGTGATAGATGCGGTGGCATTAGTCAACGGGACGACAGATGCACGAGTCTGTCGTTATCTCCACAAGTTCATCCCCTTCATTCCCTGTCCTTATTGAACGGGTCGGTGTTACTAACGTCAGCAGCTGAAATCGTGTTTAGTTCTGCAAGGTCCACAAGAAAGCCTCGTCAATAAGCCCATTTTCAAATCTGTTAATATATTTCGGTAAAATGTAACGTCCACGTACCTGAGATGTGCTCTTTTCGAGGACTGTGTTTAGTTCCTGATGAAGTGTGTTGAATCCGCTCTGAGCTGAGCATATCTGAGCGAAAGGTTGTGCGGAGGAGAGGGAGAGAACTGAGCTCAAATGTGTCTGGTGTGGGTCGGCTGGCGAGGGGAATGGTTCCTCCCAGCGTGTGGGTAAACTTTTACTGACGAGACTGTAACGTACCCCACCCACCCCACTATTACACAAACCCATACTGAGGCTTATTCATGCTGGACATGTGGTCTTTGATTAATACAACTGTTGATTAATAAGAAAAAATGCTTAAGCAAACATTGTAAATCACGTTTTTTTTTTTTTTAATTATTCACTTTGGTTCTCTTTTTTTAAAGTCACCATGAAATCCAAATGGGCCTTTTTTATGGAATACTGAACTTATTTATTTATTTACATTTAAAAAAAAAAAAAAAAAATCATGTGCTCTTGTAATCTTTAATAATAATAAAACGCAACATCTCTTTGATGACGTGTTTACTGGCACAAGGGCGGGAGAACCTGTCACTCACATGACATAGAAAAACAGTAGAAAAACACAACAATCCAACCGTCCGCTCAATTCCTGATCAACAAAAGTCCCATCCTACATTTGTTCATTCAAGAAGCAATTTCACTATCAGATATACATCATAATAGGGAAGAAAAGACTATCACAACTTCGGTTTCATGGCGACTGTAAGTAAATGGTTCAATACACTCAAATGCATATATAAAAAATAAATAATAATAATAATAATACACCTAAAAATGCTTCATCTTCACTTCAATTCAATTAACGTAAATAAAAAGTTCATTCATAATGCAGTAAGATACTTTATTGTGATTGTACAAGTACAACAAAAACTGTTTGTCTCTGTTCTACACTGTAATGAATTGCTGTAAAAATTACAGCAATATTTTACAGCAGATGGCTGTATTCTTAATAATACAGCATATTGCTGTAAACGGCAAGGTATTCTGGGGGGTGTGGCGGTTTGACTCAAAATTACAGGATATTACTGTAAATTTCAAGCATAAAGAGGCATTGTAGGATTTTCAACTGGTAGCAGCAAGAGAGAGTGGTCTACAACTGTGGTAAGTGACTTATTTAATTAAAAAAATACAGCAAATTTTAAAAAAAATGTTAAAGAACACAGTGAAATTCTGTAAATTAAATTATAGTACTGGTACTGTAAAAATTACAGTAACTGGCTGGCAACCCTGCTGCCAGTATTATACTGTAAAATTTACAGGTAATTTTTAACAGTGTATGCATCTATTTTTTAACACATTTTGACTAGCATTTAATCCATCTGACCTTAACGGTTAATCAATTCATATTACAGTAGTGACAATATATTGTTTGTTGTATATATTGACAAAGTGTGTGTAAGCATGTGCAGTTAATTAACATACAGTACAGCATACAGGAACCAATCAATGACTTATGTGAACAAGAGGCTGATGGAGGCTGTGTCAATTCACTGTACAATGAAAATCATACTATGTGGAAGCTGGCAGATTACTGTAATTCAAAACTTCATGGCAGTTTCCTAACACATTGGATGTATATTATGATTACTTAATCAATTATTAATACATTTATAGCTTTAATCTGTAAAATCAAGGCCTTTTAGTTGTTTGTTTGCAAACCTTCAAATATTCAAGTCAAGTTCCAGGAAAATGTGGGCTAAAATATTTCCTTGGACGCTTCATGTAGTTCAGTAGCACACACACACTCCCCCACCTGAGTGTTTTCATGGCTGACCATTCTCAGATGGAAAGTGGTTTGCTTTGAGCAATTTAAAAGCACAAAAAGGCTGACGGATCTAATAATATTGACACAGATGTTCCATATAACAGAATCCACACAACGTTTTTTGGAATGGGAGTGGGTTGTTGGGAGTTTCAATGCACGTACCCTTTTGATTTCTCGTATTGAAATCACTAGAGTTGATCGAAGCTGTGGTTTACTTGTTTTTCCAGTGAAATCATTAGGTTTGTTTTGTGAGGTCACCCTACACTTACACATCTGCTGAAGGAACTCTGAAGGTCAAGGACCTTCAACCGCTTCAATGTTTGTGATAATTCCAACCGCCTTTAAATTACCTAGTTGCTGCTTATCTGCTTCCTGTAAATCTAGCCATTGTTTAAGTCTGCCTCCCTTCCACTAAAGCTCAGATAAACAGTATTAAGGAAAGTCATAGCTTGTACAAGAAGAGGTAGTGTCCGGTCAACCGGTGTCCATTTTGCGAAACAGAAAACGCAATACAAAAGGCACAAAAAAAAATTCTTCCAAATACCTACTGGATTGAATAAATCAAGAAAAAACCAACACTGTACATTTTTTTGTTGTTGTTGTTGTTGTTTCAACTTAAAAAGGCAAGTGATCATGCAAGTTAAAAAAAAATTAAGTTTAGTCAACTCAAATATCCATATAACTAAACTTAAAAATTTTAAGGCAGCATGAACACTTACTTTTTTTGAGTTGAAACAACATTTTTTTTTTTTTTTTGAGTGAATTAATGAATATTAGTGTGCCTGAAAACCATTACAGTTGGGTTGGAGTTATAAAAAAAGAACACAATAAGATACTTCACTGTTATAACAGTATCTTAAAATACATATATTAAAATATTTAAGTCTCTCATTGAAAAAAGGAGCATTTTTATTTCTGTGAAACATAAAGGACATACCATCATTATAAAACAATGTATTATTAGCATAATAAATTATATTAAATAGCTACTGGTACTGTCTGAACTATATGTATTATATTAATTTATAAATGACATATAGTCTAAGTGATTACTAATTAATATCAGATGAAGTGTTGAAATGTTTTGCTTAGCCAGTGTGAACGGGAGCAAAGGGGAGATGCTTGGCAGCCTGAAACAGAACACAAGGTAATGGGCTCTGGAGGACAATCAATCAGCTGTGATAGCTAGCATAGCTCCAGCCCCTTTAGCTCCATCATACACATACACAACTTGGCGTGGTGAACAGAGAGATTGTCTATCACTCAAGGTTCCAGTGCCTCTTGGCCAATGTGCTTCACCTTGGACTGTCTGCTCAGCTCTGATCTGGTTCACTTGGCATTTACAGCCTGTCAACTAGAAACTGTCAGACAGATTATTTAATTGGCTTCCAGTTAATCTGTAAATAGATCAAGGGGGCGCCTTTATAAATATGAAGCATGAAAAACTCAACTGCTTGAACAGACCATATATTATATATTGTGTTGAAGACTGAAAATTTCTATCTGCAATTAACATTAAATACAAACTAAACACAGAAGCAAAGAGACTAATCTCAGCTTTACATTTTAAAGATAAAGTAGGTGTTTGCGGGCGGACATACCTTACAATACTGTGGCTCTCCCATAGACATCTTTTTTTTCTCCCAGACTGAAAAAAACCCCACCAAAATACAGACTTGTGGTTTTGAGTTGGAAAACATTGCAGAGGTTTGCTAGTTCCTTAATTGCATAAAAGAAAGTTTCCAAACTCAGATTTTCTGGAATAACCACTAGTGTTCGTAGACATTTTCTTAACATTCACTGAAATCAGGCTCTGCACTTTTTGGGTCCAAAGTGAACCTATAATTTAGAGTGACTATTTTGGGGATTGCAGAGTGGCCTGTGGTGACTGGACCCATGCCACCTCAGAGCCAAATACCAGGTCGTGGAGTTATCCATTCCTCAGACTTGTTTGACCGAAACGGGTTGACTGTCTCCACATTGATTGCTGTTGACACACAAGTCTGTTAAAAAGGAAATTGAGAAACCAGGCAGAACATTTTTGAGATATTTAGGCCTAGTTGATTTGCATACAACGTTGAGCAATGACTGAAGGCACCAATGCTGTTATTGTTGACAGAACTGAAACTGTGAGACACAGTAGGCGTTAAGAACGCATGGAAAAAAATCATTGTTATTTCACTGGAATTGGAGATTTAAATCATTCCAGTTAAAAGTGGTCATATGATGCTTTTATAATCGTTTCCTTTTCCTTTAGTGTGTAATGTATCTGTTTGTGCATGTAAAAGATCTGCAAGGAAACAAAGCTCATCTAGTCTCCCACAAAGGGATTTATTCTGTCTAACAGAACACTGCTCCAGACCTGCCTACAATGTTCCCTTTGGGTTTGGCCTTCCTAAACTGGATGAAATTAGGAATCAGTGGTTAAGATTTATTACACACATGCTGGTTGTTCAGTACAACGCTGGCAATGCACAAGTCGTGCTTGGGTACGAAATGGTTCTGATCGACCTGCTGGATTATCCGCATATTCAGAATCTGACTCTGGCTCGAACTGATGCGGTAAAAACGATGACTTTAACTGTTTGTGTTTACGAGTGCTTTAGAAGTTTTAGATCCTGAAGCTCGCTATTATGATAGAGGGCGATGCATGCACGTGTCTTGGCCAATCACAACGCACTGGATCATCTGGCCATTCAGAGCACTCTCGTCTTTTTGCGTAGAGGGGCTTTGTAGAAACTGGAACTCAATCAGCATACTTCCATACAGACTGGGAATGGAGATACTGCAATTATGTTCAGTATGTGAAAATTGTTTTTGAACATTAAAGCATATTAACCTGTTCTATAACACCCAATAAACAAAATTATATATTTTTTAAATAGCATCTTCTGGCGCCTTTAATATGTTTACTTCATTTTTAGCTACTTTCAATGGCATTTGGCAACAGTGGAACTTATGGTGGTATATGGCATTTGAACGTCCCTCATTGGAATCTCTAAATAATGCACAATACTGCTGCTGTCTGAAGAACAAGCATTGTTCACTTCACATCTGTTATGGTGCTCCCATTTTTTTTTCTCATGTACTCAATTTTTCCTTAAGATAAAAAAAAATGATGAGAAAAGTCCCTGATTAATAGAACAATAGTCTCTAATGACCAAACTGAAACAAACCGTTTGTACGCCATTTTTAACCAACAAAAAAAAGAAGTGAAATTTTAGTTATTAAATTAAATATATATTCAATTGATCATATTAATATTTATTTGAATATTTTAATTACATTAAATATTTTTAAAGTATTTTATTTATTTAATTATTGAATATCACTTGAATAAATCGCATTTTAAATTATAAAACAGTTATTTTAAATTGTATTAATACAGGACATCAGATCAGAGACTAAAGGCAGGACATAGTTTATGTTTCCACCTCAGCTGTGGCATCTGGATATCATGAGGTAGGATGGACCACTGGTGTGGCAGAGGGGTTGCATTAAACATATAAGGATCATGTAGAACCCACTCACCTCTGGACTGCCTGTGCGAACAGCTGCCAGCTGTTGATATTAGGGCTCATGCTGATCTACTTTGATGTAGCACCAGCCCACAATCTCATACTGAGAACTTCTGTTCAAGAGCATTCTATAATGAAACACATCAGGGAGGTGCAGAGATGTCTTAGTTTGAATTTATACAAGGAATTCAAGAGACAAAATCTCAATTGCAGTTGAATTTCCAGCTGAATGTCACCCTAATTAAACATTGGATTGTATGTCTAACGCACACAGAGTGAAGAATGGTAGAAAACTTTAAAAAGCTGACCTAGATCCTCAGCACACTTTGTCATGTCGTGTTAAGCGCACAGACACATTGAACTGAGAGCTAAGAGAGTGATCGAAGTCCTCGGGGATTCGTCATCTGCCACCGTGAAATTCCGTGCCGGTGCACGTTATTACATAACTGCAATTCCGCCGTGGAATATGAAAACCCAACTGCCGTCCTTGATAGACAAGCACGGAACATCAAAGGCATATGTATGAAAATGTGCTGTTTGTATATATGTGCAAAATAATCACAGACTCTCAGACACTAATGCATCTCCTTGTCGTCATCCTGTTAAATGTCAAGATGAGCATTTTTTGACATTTGTCAATATCTAAGTCAAGGAAAAATCATAAAAAGGCCTATTCATTTAGAGAAATGAGAATAAGTAAACACAATCATCCCAGTGGTGAAAGGAGTCTGGAATGGGACCAACAGCCACGTGCCAGTGGCTGATTACGAAATCCTTCCTGTTTTTATAGGCAAGCAATGCTGAGCATCTGACAGCAGTTCGGCCTGATGTAAGCATAGATGGCTATCAGACTGACCAGGCAGCACAGGTCAGTTAATATATCCCACACATTGTCCACCTGCCAACATTTAGCATTATTTTTCAGTAGAAGCCAAAGGGGTGGTTCCCGAATCCAATGCAATCTAGAGACAAAACGAGTTGAGTGAATTCACTCTATGAGCTTTCTCCTCAGGTTCTAAAACTTAAAACTAAACAAAAACTAAAACTAAAACTCTAAATTCTTAAATTTTTGCTGGTTTTGAATAAGTAGTGTGCATTGAAACATGTGGGGTACAGGTCAGAAAATAAATATAAAGGTAAAAAAAATTTGAGTAGCCATAGACTTTAATATGGGAAAAAATACTATGAAAGTCAATGGCTACCATCAACTGTCTGGTTACCAACATTCTTTAAAATATCTTCTGTTGTGTTCAACATTTTTGGGCAAACTATCACTTTAAAGGCGAGTTAAAAGTAAAATATGTAATTTCACCAACAGAAAGGCAAAAAAAAAAAAATACATATACATATATGTAAATTACATGTACAATATATATATATATATATATATATATATATATATATATATATTGTCACACCTCATGTCACATGATACTACCTGGACTTTCAGTTGTTTGTTGTTGTTTTCATCAGTCACATGTTCCTTTGTTTGTTTTTCCCGCCACAATCTGTTACCATGGACACCCCACTAATCACCACAGCTGATTCCCATCACTAATCTCGTTATCCCCTGTTCTCTGTGTATATAAGTTCACTTCTGTTAATTCGTCAGGGTCTGGTATTGTTCGTTTCAGCATTGGTTGTATTCCCCTGTCTTCATAGGATTTAACTGTCTGGATTATTAAAGTTTACTTGTTTATGACCTTCTTCCTCGTCGTCTGTATTTACACAGCCTAGCATGACATACATACATACATACATACATACATACATATATATATATATATATATATATTTTTTTTTTTTTATTTTTTTTTATATGGATGCACTGATATTAAAACTGGCTGATATAGTTAAGTTGATAATTCATTTAATTTTATGTCTGAAATGGTAAATGATAAAATTTGGGAACCTCTATTTTGAATTTAGTGATCACAACATTATACTGTAGAGTATGAAAAAAATGGATATTCATTTTAAGATTTAACAGTGTTGTTAAATTATTAGTCAACTAATTGAGCGTTCAATAAATGGCAAAAGTATCTAAAATATGAGAAACGAACATTAACATAAATACAGTGCTGCGTAGTACCTGATTATGTAATCTGCATATGTGACAAAATTTTATTGTTCAAATTATTTTGATAAATGAGTTAATTCAAAAGTACTCGAAAAGCAATCAGATGATATTACCTAAAATGTGTGATGTAATTATTTAGATGTTTTTATCCAAAGTGACTTACAAATGAGGAATTAAACTCCGTTCATCAGGTAATTTGTATTCATTAATGGTTTACAATGTGTAAGTAATCTACCCATTATAGATGCATGCTGTTACGGGCCAGCTGAGCTGCTCAAGTAAACTGATTGCAAATCAATTTTATGCTGGTAGTGCTACAAAAATAACTTTACCTTTAAGAGGTAGTGTGTAATTACTCAGAATGTGAGAAAAAATAAAAGCCATGTTTCATTGCTTAATTTCACTTTGCATGCAAGCCACATCAATTTTATGAGATTTTAACAAGACTTTGCAGTGTGTTTACTTGTGTCTGGTTCATGCCCTTTGTTTGTGTGCTCTGACGTATGAGTGAGGAACACCATCATGTTTACAAGCCAGTCTAGATCCCCAATACCACTGCACTGTTAAAATAAACTCACTGCCTTCTCAAAAACTTATTAACCAGAACACACACACACACACACACACACACACACACACACAAAAAGACTAACTCACTCATCCACTTTTAGCAGACTATGAAATGCAATCATCAAGCTCTGATCTGTCTTTCTCTCCTTGACTGTAAGCAGAGAATAATAATGCTATTTGCCATCTAATAAATATTATAAGTATACTGCTTTGTATTTTATATATTTGGTGGGACAGTATCTGTTAAGAGCATAAAATGTTGTAAATGTTTACTGCATAGTCAAACTGACCAAGGCTGAACACGAGTGATATCTCACAGTTCTGTGACTCCCAACATACAGGTTAAAGGAAAGAAGGATAGAGAAAGAGAAAGGGCGGGTAAAAGGAAAGGGGGAAGAAGAATAGATCATGAGCACAGGGTGAATCAGGGAGTGTATTGTGAAGGATTTGAAAGCCAAAAAACATTAAGATAACCGCCATCTGGAGCCTAACAATGTTCATTTATACAAAACAGGCACACAAAAACATTGCATTCCATGTCAGTTAAAATCAAGAATGTTACGTTTAAAGTTAAAAACACACATTGGAGGACTTCAACACCGCTTTGTGTTTAGAACGGGAGATAAAATTCCAGACTGTCAAGAGGGTTGATGACACACGCTAGTATGACTCGCTAATAACCCCGTGGCTTTCTTGCACTGAACCGTATGTTACCCGTGACAAATGGGTTTTCCTCTGGTGAACTGAACCTTGAACCTCAAGACATCACCATCATTCCTTCTGTCATCATTAAATGAATGAAGAGAGAAGGAAAGAGCATGAAGTCTGCCTTCACTTTCAGAGAAAGCGTGTTAAAATAAGTACAGAAAGAGCAGCAGATATCGTGGCTGAACATCAAATATTCAGACATCAGAGGTCTGACAGTTTAAAAGATGCATGATACATGTGCATATAAGATGTTTTTGAGCGAGGCTTCATTTGGCCATGTGCTTAATTTTCAGGAATTGGTCTTTCTGCAGCCACTGTTTTCTTTTCTTGGAAGTGCTCTAACCAAATAACTTCTCCGTAACTCTCCAAATCCACACCCAAACACTCTCAACACATGTGAAGCATCTGTAGTGTAAGAGTGTGTGTTTTACATATAGTACAGTGGGGTCCAAAAGTCTAAGACCATATAGAATATTTGTCCCATAAAGTTTCAAAATTTTGAAAAGCTAAAAAAAAGAAAAGGTAATGTAAATAAATGTTTTATGATATAAAATATAAGGCAAAATGTGTTTCGTCATGTGATCATAATATAATATAATTTTAAAATATATACACACACATATATATATAACACTTTCCAACTAATAAAATATATATAGATGTTTTGGTGACATAAGAAACAGAAGACATTTTGGCCCACTTAACAGAATCATAAGAATCAAAAGAGTT
This sequence comes from Opsariichthys bidens, assembly GCA_037194245.1. Lineage (NCBI taxonomy): Eukaryota > Metazoa > Chordata > Actinopteri > Cypriniformes > Xenocyprididae > Opsariichthys > Opsariichthys bidens. Next base: position 14,471,734 of record CM074296.1, read on the forward strand.
TGGTTCTTTTAACGTAACAATATGTAATTTTTCACCGCTTGAGGTCATTTATTCAAAACTTGATGACGCCTAGATTTCGCAGAATCACATGAGGTCTTCTCTTCACATTTACAGCCAGTAGAAAAGAATCTGACGAGACTTGGGCAGAAATTCATGGATGAGCTAATGTATTAAAGATTTATTAACATAAATGAAGCAGGGTGGGGCTGAGAGCTGTTGGAGCGGAACGAGGCCGATTGCTAATGAGAGAAACGCGACACGTGGCTCGATATCAGATGACCTCTTCAGCTTCTTCCGGTCATGCGTATGTGGGGTAACGCAGTGCGGTTTTTAGAGTTTTTTCATATGAGATACATTTGTGTGTTGACAATTGTTATAATGCTGCTCTGAGAGTTCGCTCAGCGGTTATCAGACACTTATTAAAGTGAACTAGATCAATATTATGAATGGTAAATCAAGAAAAATGAGATTTAAACAACCCTATTGAGCTATGTAACAATGATTAGACTTCTGTCGATGAATTTATCTAAACAGCTGCACACCTGTGTAATAAAATACATAATATATTAATGCATCTTTGGTGTTCCCATGATTTCTACAAAATAAAACCAGAAACTGAGGGTAACGTGGGTATGATGTCATTGATAGGCGACGCACGGACACGGTCCGGGTCCTGGTTAAATGACTTATTTCTTTGAATTTAAACATACTTGGAAACATTTGGGATAATGTAAGTACAAAAGTCAACAAAATACATAGTGGCTTTTGGATATTTTAATCCAAAAATCTTACATATTGTGCCTTTAAATAGGACTAAATCTCTAATCGAATATGAGACTGACCTTTGAAAACCTTAGGAGTTCATGCTTGAGGGCTGCTGTCATTAAAGCAATGCATTAAAATATAAACTAATTTAATTCTTAGTGGTCTCAGACTTTTTCAGGACCCCAATATACATCAGCAGGTCCATTTCAAAACAAACCAACAAAAATAGCTTGCTTCATTCAAAAAGATGTTTCATTCATATAGTAGACATTAACATTGGTATGCATCACACACAGTCAAGTTCGTAATAGAACAAAAATAGGCCTTATGGTAAACAGTGGGCCCCCCCCCACGGCACTCAATCCAGAGAGAGTCTTTGTTTGGGGAACGTGCGGTTGACTGAAATATGATGAGATAGACAGTGTGTGGGGGGAGAGCAAAAACTAAAGACAGCACATTCGCTTGCTCAAGGACTGTCATAACTCATAGTCATTCTCAGAAGACCATGTCAGACATTCATTTCTCAACTGCAGTGTAAAGAACAGCTGGGAGAAGTTTAGAAAAGGGTGTGTGAGCGAGATGGAGAGAAAGAGATAGAGATCAGAGTAATTCTACCTCCTTACTGTGATCCTAATCTAAAATAATATCATCGTTATAAATCATCACTGTTTTAAAATCATTGCATTATAATTTTTTTTAAATAACACGCTTTGCCCCAATAAAGATAGTGGATATAAGGTATAAGACTTGCCAAAGTAATCAGAACTAGAGGAGTGATTGCTGGATTGTTTTGAATGTGACTGAGAGGGAGAATATGTTGCTGCTCCACTTTAGTCCAAGTGCAACACGCTGGTCTGCGGTCTGAAACCTCCTCCAGCTAAGCAAGACAGTGTAAACAATGAAGAAAGACGGAGAGATATAGGGGAAAAAAAAGACAAAGACTCCATCCTGACATCTAAACCCTTTGGCAAAGTTATAAAAAGGCTGTTTTTGTTCTAAAAAAGAAAGGAAAAAAATGTTTTATGGAATTTTATATTTGGCGTGCGTTTAAAAGCTCGTTTAGCGCGGCCTGAGTGCTTTCAGGGCATCGTCTGGTTCAGAGGAAGAGTTTTCTCTCTCTCTGCTGCTCCTGCAGGTCATAAAACTCTCTAGAACTCCCACCTATAAACATCCACACAGGTAGATCGAGAAAAGCCTTCGCACTGCAAACCGAATAAACAGCGCTGTGTGGTAATCACACACACATGGGCAGGTTGAGCTGTGGGAATGCAGCTCTTAAAACCGGTAGGATTTGGGAAGTCCTTGTAAAACCTGATCTCTCACACACAGATAACAGTAAGCGGTGCTATCGCTCGCATTTTAAACCTTCGTAATACAGCTTTCACATGGCACAGGCACGCTATCTAAGCCTGCATGGATTCATACAAGCATTAAAGCTCTGGTTCCAGCTGCTAAGAGGAGGTTTGCTCTGTTCGGTGGTTTACTACTGTATGCCGTACCCTATCAAACATCTAATTATAAAGGTATTACTCAGAAGGGTCTCATCGATGATCAAAACCACACGTTGGTAGAGAAACCGAAATCTGCAAAGTATGGATATTTATTCGTCATTTCATTTTTCATGTCCCAGGAGTGTGCATAGCTCTGATGCCAAGCTTATATTACAGCTTATGAGTTCAGACCCACCTGCTGGGTCGCCCAGACTACACCACAATGAGCTCCTGCCAAACTGCAGCCAGACCACCAACACACAGCCTAGCATCATTGCTTTTAGATGGATTTTCCCCTTTCTCGTTCTTTTTTTCTCTTCTTCTCAAAGGAAGTCAGATATTTAGGATGCCGATCTCGAATAAACTAAAGTCTGGTACACATTGCAGCACCTTCCACTTAAACAAGATGTCGGGATCTGATGGACACATTTGCACGTTTTTAAGAGCTGTTTAGGAGAGACAGGTTTATATCAAATGGACTGTATGACAATACTTAAATGGAAATTAAAATTTCTTTAATCATAAAAATTCTGAAAAATGACAATTCTGTCATCATTTACTCTCCCTCAAGTTGTTCCAAGCCTGTATAAATTTCTTTGCTCTGCTGGACAAAAATGAATCTTTGTAACCAAACAGTTGGAATGGAATGGAATGGAATGGAATGGAAAAGAAAATAATATGGAGGTCAATGGTGCCCATCAACTGTTTGGTTCTACAACACAAATTATATAATTAATTATATGAAAATCTATTAAAATATGTGCAGCAGGCTCACTGATTGGTTGTACAAAATAATGTATAGTTTACAAAACTTTGAAAATAACTTTAAAATAGATTATATGACAATTAATTGTATGGCAATAATAATACAATTTGACAATTAATTACACTAAACTTTTATTTAAATATTTGTGCTGTAGTCTTCGTGAAAAGCGGCAAAATAAATAAACAAACTACTAATTAATTCTATAACATCAATTAACATTAATTAATTACATGAAAGTTAATTAAACTTTGCAGCAGTCTTCATGAATGGTTATACAATAAAACAAAAATAAATGAATAAATAACAGCTAGACAGAGACATGTTATTTTCAATCCATCCATCCATCCATCCATCCATCCAAAAGTATTAAGTATTGATTAATTTACAGACACAACTTTTGAAATAATTAAAAAAATATAGCATAAAATTTAGGACATGTCTTGGACATTTTATAAAAATAATTGTACAATAAGACTAATGATTACCATTTTGTGCACGATATGCATCAGTGCCATCGAACTAACTGCATCTGCAACTAAATTTCCAGTGTGAGAGGAAATTCTGCTTTTATTGTCCCAGGATGGCCATGGGAACAATGAATCTTTAGATAAAACAATTTGCAGACACAGAGTGCTTGCGTGTATGTGAGCAAGAAAATGAGACAAAGAGAGAAAAGAGAAGACATAAGTTCATAATTAATAGTACAGGGAACCACTTATAGTTAAAATATGCAAACAAACATTCTCTACTTTAGCACTTACAGAAGTTTTCCATTATCTACAGTATCCATTTGTATTTGCATCTATTCTAAGTCCAGTCCATTTTTCCACTTCTTGAAATGACCTCAGAGTAACACTCCCCTACCATTCTCACTCCCATTCCGACATACTCACTGTGGGAATAACAGTCGGTGACTGCCCCGAGTCTGGGAATTCCTCTCTGACAAAGTGTGACTTTTACATAACTCTAAGCTAACAATCTCATCCCCTCCCAAAGACTCCTTTGACCACAGAATTCCCAGTTCACCTCCAATCCGTTGCGTCTAAATGTTGCAGCGTTTGATAGCATGTTTGCATTCCAGCAGATAATGAGCAAGGGAAATGAGATATCGGCATCCTTATCATCAACACAGATACCAACCAAGAAAACACAACACTATAAATAGAGCCAATCACAGGACAGTGGCATAACTTCTCCTAAACACTGAACCTGAAACAAGCATTCATTTTAATACCTGACGCTCAGCTCTTAATTTATGATAAAGCATGATGCCAGATGTACGATTTGGGTGCAGTAGTTTGAGAATTACAAAATCAGCTTTACTTTATTCCCTCAGGGACACCCAAGATTCAGATCTAGAAAAGCTGTAGTCCTTGAGGGCCACCCATTTATCAAACAATAATCAACTAATTTAAACTTGATTGCAGATCATTTCAAATTGTTATTTGGATGTGGTTAGGCTTTATTAGTAAGTCTGGTTGTAAAAACAATTTCTTGAAGCAGCCAAAGCCAAGATAAACACTGAGATTTATTGCTCCTCCTCACCCATTTCTATCTCCATCACTTGACATAATGTCCTTTTTCAGAGATTATGTGTCTTTCATCTCTCAAACCAGACCTGGGAATAAAAGAAAGAAGTCGTAGATCAGTGTGAAATGCATGTCATTGCTGAAGCATGCAGCAATCAACCAGGACTCTCCACACAAGCCCAACCAGACAAGAGCACATGACCCTGTGATCTCTGCATTAACCTCTGAACTTTCTAGCCTTTATCTTTAACCTTTCTGGTTGGGTCAGGCCTGTGCGATGGTGGCCAGGCATTAGGATTACTCATGATAGCGAGATAAAAGTCACAGAACATACATGGTTGTGTGCTTGTATAGAGTGAGAAAAACAAAGCATACCCCAGTGTAGAAGCTTGGGGTCTATAAGAGTTTTGAATGTTTTTGAAAGAAGTTTGTTGTGCTTACCAAGGCTGCATTTGAACAACAACGCAGTAAAAACATTGACATATAACAGTTTTCTATTTTAATATATGTTCAAATGTAATTTATTCCTGTGGTGGCAAAGCTGAATTTTCAGCATCATTACTCCAGTCTTCAGTGTCACATGATCCATTAAAAATCATTCTAATATGCTGATTTGGTCCTCAATATTATCAATCTTGAAAACAAATTCTTTGACAAATAGAAATAAAATTATATTTACAATTGTATCAACTGTAACATTACAAGACTTTGTAATTTAATGTGTCCTTCCAAACAAAAGTATTAATTTCATTCAATAAATAAATAATTAAAAATAAAGTTCTTACTGACCCCAAGCTTTTTTTTTTTTTTTTAGTGTTCATTTGCATCACAGGCTTCTTACAGATGCTCTAAATGTAGTCTATCAATGTGGTCTGCAGCTGCAAATTTCCATTCCGGAAATCAGAAACAGAAAATATCAAGGGCATGGGAGCATGAGAGAGAGAGAGAGAGAGAGAGAGAGAGAGAGAGAGAGAGAGAGAGAGAGAGAGAGAGAGAGAGAGAGAGAGAGAGAGAGAGAGCATAATTTGCATGCAAAATGGTACGACATGGAACATCCTCCTAATGAAACCTTTTAAAACATAAATCTAAATCTACATCAAACTAGCACTGACAATGAAATTTACAGTAAGTTAACTAGATTATCATTTCCATAAAACAAAAAAACAAAACAGTGTTTACAGGGTAGGACAAAGTAAAGTTGTAATATTGTGGTTAAATAGATGTAAGAAAGTGATTATTCAGTATGCAGATGCATGCAAGAAAAGACTAATTGTAATTCAGTATGCAAATATTGCAATGAATCATCGCTGAATTCAGAATTAAACATTCTATTTCAAACCTTTATCTTTAAGGGATAGTTCTGACATAATTTACTCACCCTCAAGTTGTTCCAAACCTGCATGACTAACTTTCTTTAGTGGAAATCCAAAGATATTTTGAGAAATGTATGAAGTTGTTGTTTTTTCATCCATACTATGGAAGTCAATGGGCTCCAGTGCTGTTTGGTTCCCAACATTCTACACAAAATCATATTTTTTGCTCTGCGGAAGACGAAAGAACAACATGAGATTGAGTAAAGAATGACAGAGGTCTCATTTTTGGTTGTTCTATTCATTAGCAGACAAAAATGAATTTAATGAAAGTTTAATGAATGTTTTTCGAAATAATTATAATTTCATTGAAAAGAATCTTCTAACCAGAGTGGTTGAGGAATATCAATACAGTGCAAGTAAATTCTCAGTTTCAGCTGTATCAGTGCTGCGTGTATGAAATCCACAAACACACATAGCACTGATACAGCTAAAACTGAGAATAACTCAGGAAAAAAACAATACAATTGCCAGTTATATGAACAAATGCTTTCCGTACCGGACCTGAGGTCATTAAGAGCTCCAGAGAGCTGTTCACTTTACTGGACCAGAGATTAATCAGAGCCATGGGGTTCTGGCTGCTCTGGACATCCTCACCAGCCAAATGAGAACAAATCTCTTTCATATTACCTTATTTCCACAGCACACGCCTATGTTTTGATTTCTTTGCCACTGGTGAGAGTGAGCTGTCTGAAAAACAGACTTAAAATGGAACAATACCAGGACATTTTTGAGATTCTTGATTTTATGATACATGTTAAATTGAAAGGTCTCTAGAACATGGCAGAATGGTAATCTATCATGATTTAAACAGAGATTACTCATTCCTCTGAAACTCATTTGATAATATTCTATTGATAATTCATTACTCAATGATCTAGTAATCAGTGACTCTCGTCACTGGGTATCTCAGGTTCTGCACTTCAGTGGTTTGAGTCCTATCTCACAGGTAGGTCTTTCAGAGTTGCCTGGGGAGGGGAGGTATCCAAACCTCATCAACTGATCACTGGGGTCCCTCAGGGTTCAGTTCTTGGTCCCCTCCTATTCTCCATTTATACTACATCACTGGGTCCCATCATACAGGCACATGGTTTCTCCTACCACTGCTATGCTGATGACACACAACTCTACCTGTCCTTCCAACCAGATGATTCCACAGTAGCTGCACGGATCTCAAGCTGTCTGGCGGATATCTCCACCTGGATGGAAGAACACCACCTGCAGCTCAACCTGGCAAAGACTGAGCTTTTAGTCTTCCCTGCCACTCCTACCCTACTACACGACATCAACATACAGCTTGGTACAACCACCATCACCCCATCTAAGTCGGCCAGAAATCTTGGAGTTATCTTTGATGACCAACTGACCTTCAGAGACCACATCTCAAAGACGGCGCGGTCATGCAGATTTGCACTTCGCAACATCAGGAAAATCCGTCCCTTCCTGACTGAGCACGCAACACAACTGCTTGTCCAGGCCCTGGTCATTTCAAGGCTTGATTACTGCAATGCTCTTCTGGCTGGTCTGCCGTCAAGTGCAATCAAACCTCTTCAAATGATCCAGAACGCTGCTGCTCGTCTTGTCTTCAACGAGCCTAAGAGAGCCCACGTCACGCCCCTCTTCATCTCTCTGCACTGGCTACCCCTCGCTGCTCGCATCAAGTTCAAAGCGCTGATGCTTGCTTACAGATCCACCACAGGCTCTGCACCCTCCTACCTCCACACACTGCTACAACGCTACATCCCCACCAGAAGCCTGTGATCACTAAAGGAGCGTAGGCTTGTGGTACCGTCACAGAGAGGCACAAAATCACTCTCCAGAACATTCTCCTTCACTGCTCCCTGCTGGTGGAATGATCTCCCTACTTTCATCAGGAGCGCAGAATCCCTGGCAATATTCAAGAGACAGCTGAAAACTCACCTCTTCCGTGAACACTTGATCCCCTCATAAAAAAAAAAAAAAAAAAAAAAAAAACCCTTTCCTTCCCTTTTCCTTCCTACTCTAGCTTATGGTACTGAGCAATGTATGAAACTTGTATTGTGAGCACTTCCTGTGATATTTGCCAATTCATGAAGAATCGCTTGTTTGTTTTCCTCACTTGTAAGTCGCTTTGGATAAAAGCGTCTGCTAAATAACTAAATGTAAATGTAAATGTAAATGTAATCATGCGACAGAACAAAGCACAGAATTTAATATTCGGCAGGCCTAAAATGGCAATTAATATGGTAAAGGCTCAGTTGTTGTTAATAAGACTGCTTGTCTGCATAGTAGTAGCTGATTTACTTTCTGTATTGATAAACTAATCACTTGTTTTGCAAATAATGATTAAATATAATTGTTCAAGTAAGAAAAAAAGAGACAAAAGCAAAATGAAAGCACACTCTCAGTCCCTCAATCTCTCACACTTGTTCTTTCAACATAAAAGCCTTTTCCCAAAGACTGCAGTAGTCATTACGAGCGAGAAATTTCATTTTTTTTCTCCCCTTGCATTTCAATGGGGTTGAGAAATGAAGGGAGAACCAGTTACGTCTGCAGTATCGTGCAAATCAAAGCCGCCTTTAATTATTATTTTAACTCTCAGGGATTTTCCTCTCCCTCCTCAGTATCTACTGAAACACCACTCTCAAACTTAAAAGCTCACCAAAAACTGCTTTCTTTCATCACATACCTTCAGCTTTGTCCATCTATTTAAAAGCAGATATTTAGCCTGAAGTAATCTGAGGTACCTGAATAAAGTAACTTTAAAGAGGACAATGAAAAGTCACATGTTTGCTGAGAGACAGACCAAAATTAACCCCAAAATCCAAATTCTGTTGTTTACTCTCACTCATGCCATTCCAAACCCATTTGACTTTCTTTCCTCTCTGGAACACAAAAATTCAATATTTGAAGAATATGGCATTTTTAATATAATGAAAGTGAATAGTCACTGGGTTTGTATAGCTGGATAAAACAAACAAATAAACAAATAAAAACGATTTTTGTATGTGATTTCCTCGCATAAAGCTATCTTATGGCTCCCAGTGACTATACAAAAGACTGCTTTCATGAAACATTCCTTTCTGTCTTTTTGGCATATTGGAGCTTGACAACTCCATTCCCCATTCATTTTCATTATATTTAAAAGAGTTGCCAGGATGTTCTTTAAAAAAAAAATCCACTGAAAAGATAAAAGCATAAAGGCTTAGACATTCCAGGCTCATTGGAAAACATGCCTGTGGCGACATTTCTGCAAAATTATACAACATTAGCAGTATCGGAAATCGCCCCCTATACCCTCATTCATTATTCCCAACATTAGTCTACTAATATAGTCCACTCAAAGGAGTAAATGAAAACAAGTGAGTGATTTTGGACACAGAGTGTTCATTTATCTTGAACTCTGTCAAGGAAACTACATACAACGCTTAACTAAAAACAATGTAACATTCAATTAAAAAGGAATTTCTTGCTGTAGGATATTACGTTGTACCCACATTGGACCAGCGGTTTGGAAAATAGAAGATTCAGCTTCGAGCGCCATCTTCTGGCGAGATACAGAAATTCATTTGGTGCGACCCTCACAGTGTATATGGATGTTCTTTAGCCTTTGAGTGCGCATTGATTGTACACTAGAGTAACACAGTTTGTAAGTAAGGAACAAGGAGGCGGAAACTGCGAATATTCAACGTAACTTTAAAATCAAAATAAAAAACGAAATTAAAATGGCGGCAGTTCCTCACGGCGACTGCCACCCATACAAACATAATAAAACACAACATAAAATCCAGGCCTGGTCCTCTCTCCTCCTTCACTGTTGTCTCTCCTCTTTTATGCTTTCTGTAGCTCCTCCGTGAGAGATACGAGACCGGTGCAGCGTGCAGCTGACGCTCATCATCCCTCGCGTCACCGGTCTAGCGGCGTTCCCTCACGGCTCTCGCCCGCCCTGCTCGTCACAACTGGTTAGTGGGGTGCATAATGGGATTGAATGAGTGCACTCGATGATAGACACCACTACAAATGGTTGTATCCTCAAATAGTGCCCCATTTTAGGGGAATTGGGGGCGATTTTTTGACACAGACATTGTTTGTGACACTTTCAAACCTGAAATGTCCAGAGAGTGGTGCTAAAAACATGTTTGGTTTTATCCCAAACAGATGGACATGAACCTGCCAGTGTTTTATTACACTGGTTGTTCAGCAGTTGGGGAATGAAATGGCTGGTGAGTGGCGCTAAAAGTTTAATGCTTTGTCGGACTTGGAAAAAATGTACACTTCCAATAAACCCTACCCTCTAAACTGATAGTTTGCAGAAACATGAATTAAAAACACATTTGCTGAAGCAACCATGCCATTTTAGGTTTGCTTCTACAAGTCTTTGAGCTGCTTTATCGTGACTCTTGTTTCAATGGACTCATACTCATGCTCTGCATATCAACTGCACTGCTGTACCAGGTGAGCTACCGACCAAGTTTACTGCGTCAAAAGAATTATTATTTACACGCACCTGGTTATGTGATGTAAACTTTCAAATGTATTATTTCACAAATTATAATAGTATTTTGAGGTGATAATATGGCATTGTGCAAGGAACCGTGCGAAAACAAGTCTTTGCGATAATCTGCCCCTGTAATTGTAATTAGAGAACAGGAACAGATGTTGTTAGTGTTTTACTGGTCATTTCCGATGAAAACTGAATTGTATGTATAGGTACATATTTTGGAGTTTAGCAGGCACGTTTTTTTTCCCACTGAGACACATGAGTGGATGATCCACATTCAATTTTCACGTACAATTTACCTAGAAACAATTTTGATTGCAATCATGTCAGTTAAGACTGGATCAGTCTTTCTGTCCTCCTGTGGGAATTCTAACAGCCCTTTGGATATAATATTATTAGTTCTATCTGCCACCTCAACTCACTTCCTGCAGACGTTGAGACTTCAGTTTCTGTTCTAATTTATTCCTCAGAGACAATTAGAAACAGCCTGTCGTCTGCAAACAGCATGTATTGCAACACAAAATGACCTTGCAATTATTAGAAAAGCCTAAAAGGTCATCTCCGATTCAGTGCAAAGTGCTTGTTCGTGACAGATTTTCTTCTGCCATAGCAAAGCATTGGGACGAACTGATACCATCATTTCCACCTCTCACCCTCATCACTTCTCCACAAGCGGCCATCCTGTTCCATTTCACCCTCTCCTCCTTTCTAAATCACTCAGTAACCTCATCTTTTTCCAATCGTCTCAATCTACTTCTCTTCCCTTTCCATATTGCTTTGATGACCTTTGCACCACCTCCATTTGATGGCAATTCACTGAACAGACAGTTTTGGATCTCAGCAAAAGGGGGTCGGGCCGGACCGCTGATGGCCCCACACCTCCGTCTCCCTCAGTTCTATCAACGTATGTGCAGATTGGAGGGAGGGTGGAAAATTCCTGAGCTGTAAGCTAGCTGCACTCCTGGGCTCCCTCCCTCCCAAATTAAAGGCATGTGTGGAATCTCTAGCGGAGGCTCTGACAGCAAGGAAAGAGGGGAATGGGGAAAAGGCGAAAGGGAATTAGATGAACCTCGAGAGCGTGATGACCAAAAAAAAAAAAAAAAAAGAAAAAGGATACATGAAAAATAGTAGTTAGAAGAGAGTGGGCAGAGAGCTATTTTCTCTAAGGATATAACGTACAGAGGATGAAAGAGAATAGTAGAGATGGTTAGAAGAACGAGAAAGGCGAGCGTGAAGGGTGGAGTCGCTCCCTGGGGAAGGAGCACATGTGCTTCCTATCCAGTGCTCCATGTGTATCTCTCCTTTACTCATTTGTAAGCCCCCCCTCTCTCTGAGCTCCTGGAGTGGGCGGAAGAAAGGGTGTTCGAAAGTCCTCAGCACAGATGCGAATAGTCCAAATGCCAGTTTAATAAAAAGAAAACAAACTTTCTACTGCTTAACCTGACTCTTCAGAGGGGGAATTAGAACAGGGGGTCATGCAACTTTGTCCCACCCAATTCCACCCTCTTCGTTGCCATTCCCTCCTTAGATAAATACAGATGAGGAGAGAGATGCATCTCATTTGGACTTCTCACTGAATCTCCTCTGGAGACAAATGATTATACTAGTGGTTAAGTAGTCACCTGACACTTCACAAAGGATTTAACAATTGAAAACATCATGGATTTATATTGTATATATGGTTACACTTTACAATAAGGTATAATAATAATAATAATAAATACAATGATATAATTTTTTAATATAATTATTAATTACAATAATATTAGTATTAACCGACATGAACTAATCATAAACAAAACATTCGTTACTGTATTTACTAATCTACGTTAATGTAGTTAATGAAAATAGTTGTTCATTGTTTGCTCATGTTAGCTCACAGTGCATTAACTAATGTTAAAAGATTTAAATAATGTATTAGTAAAGGTTGATATTAACATTAAAAAAGATTAATAAATGCTCTGTAAGTGCAGTTCATTATTAGTTCATGTTAACTAATGTTTACTGATGAACCTTACTGTAAAGTGTTACCATATGTCTTAAGCCACCATAAGATGTTATTTTAGCAATGATATAATGACCATATATAATTATTTCTCAGTCTCGTTATTAGAATGTAACCAGAAAAAAACTAATGCATTGTTAAAAAAAACAAAAAAAAACAGAAAAAAGTAAAAACTTAAAGTGGAAAGTATTTAGTGACCTCCGCTTGAGGAATAGCAGGAACCAGCTGTTTTGAACATAAATGGAATGGAAAAAGAACTGGAAGACTGAAGAAAACTTTCAAAATCAGATTTCTGATAAGTCTGAGTTTCTCAACGTTTATTTTTTGAGAAAAGAGAAGTAGTCCAGGAGGTTATAATAAATACCTAAATACTGATTTTTTCTTAAAAAAAAAAAACAATTTTGTACATATTTATACATACACACACATTATATTATATATATATGAATGAAAGGGGATGGGTGGAATTTATTATACGATATAAGTCAAAACAGAATCAAAATGCACATCAATAATTATTATTTTATCTCTTCATTTTGCTTTCGTAATCATTAATGACAAAATTATAACTGAAAATAAAATACGATTAAACGCCAGCCCATTTTATTTCAAGTTACATTATTCTCAGTGAAAACTATAAATTAAACATTTACATGAATAAGGGTTTCTTAATATAGCATGTCCTCCTTTCAGTTTAACAACAGCAGCACTCGAGCTGACATGGACTGATGATCATGTAATCCAACATGATTTGAGAATGTTCACATCTTGTGCTGGAAGCAACAACATCTGACCTTTTGTACAGAGTTCACATGGTTGACATCACACATTTCTTTACACTTAATAACCTAGAAACGGTGCAGAATCGTATTTATTTTTAATAATTCATTTTACTCAATGATTTTTCTTTCTAACAAACTGTGCATGTGCACACAGACACACTCTTGCATGTGAGTTTCTGAATGAATTCCATAAGATGATAATTCAGTACATTTAAGTGAATTATATCTTGGCACCTGAACACCCTGAGGAACCGGAGCAGAGATGAAATGAGTAACACTACGGATGCTCTGTATTTGTGACACCTTACAAACCTATATTTAAGAATCTTCATGACAACAAGTGAGCTTTAGTCGACTATAAATGTCGCTACCACAAGGCACTGAGGAGGAACACCAGTAATTAATGAGTTTAGCTCCAGGTTTACAAACAAGATGAACATCACAAGAGCCCAGAGAAATCACAAACCTTTAAATGGCAACACCATCATGCAGACTCAACGGTTCTGGCTATATACAGCCCCATGGCTGCTTATTTACGCTATCGCCACGATTATCTCTTATCTAACAATAAAAATAGCACGCTTGCTTCAGTGGAGTTATTTCTAAGGAACTGTTAATAATTCTGTTATTTTTGCTCCACTGAATGATAGAGGAGGAATTTAGGACACATCACTCTATGAATTTCCCTACCATTTCCTTGGACAGGTGACCTCTGTTAGAGGTGAACTAAAAACGGCCTGAGGGAAAGGATGCAGAGACCAGTTCATCGCCTCAAAACTAATGCCAGACGTCAGGATGCACGCGTAGAGCATGTGCCGTGTGACCTTGCGCAGGTCAGCGACATAGCCTTAAAAATGTGGCCTTTGAACTTTGACCTTTAAAAAGCCATAAAGTTTTGACATCAGAGTGTTTGTTTACCTAATCAGGTCACTGAACATTCTTGTAGCTGTCAAGACCTCTCAACGGACTCTCTTGGATTCTGAGCTCATTTCCTTTCGCTTTTTCCCCCCCAACTGAAACTAAAATGGGATGAATGTGCTTTCACTTACTGCTTCTTATGTTGGTCTTTCTATTTTAGTTTTATGCTGACAGCATCAAAGATGTTACTGTCCATATGACATCAGCAGATGGGTTTTTCATTGCCATGCCAGACATCATTACCCCATAACAACCTCTTATTAAAAATGAATTGACCTGGCTACTCGTGTGCATTTGTCTGTATTTAGATTCGGGCTGAATCAGGATCTAATACTTGCTTAAGGTTCATCTTAATGCTAATATAACTGCTATATAAACATACACAAAAACATGAAAAAAGAACCTGGACAAGCTGGACAGTACTTTTTTTTTTTTTTTTTTTTTTTTTTTGCACAGAAATGCCAAACAACCACACACAAACAGTTGAGCACAAAGAGAATGCTGGGTCTTTACATGGGGGTGGTGGGATAATGGGGCGAATCCCTAACAAAGGCCATTTTGACAGAGCAAGCTTTGTTTGCATCAGCCAACAAATTCATCCACTCCAAATGAACTCGGCAGAAATAATAGGACTTTAAAGAGTGCTGGCCCTTGAAAAATAAAGCTGTTCAGCACATGATGTTGACCTTTTGTTATTTATCCCAAACCACTTTAATCCTACCCCCATAACAAAAATAAAGTTTATGATGTGTCGAAACATATTACAAAGCTCATTTTTATGTCTTTTATTATATTTAGCTCTTTCCTCCAAGTTTGTTTTTGTCATAGAACATTTAAAAGAGCAGTCTTTGTTAAAACTATCAACGCCATCTTAAAGACATGTTAGCTACGTGTTGTGTTCAAATGCCACTCATATTATTTGCACACGCAGCACAGCAGCCGTGCAAACAATCTAACAACGGACCATTCACAGAAAATGTGTTTTTGCATTCCACTGCTCTGCTTTTCCATTCTTTTTTTATGTAAACATGGCAAGATGTTCTAAAAATGCATCTCAGATCTTGTTTTCCCCCACTGCTCTTGTGCTTTGAAGGTCAAAACGCGTTCTTTGTGAATGGCCCCTTTACGTGGCTATAAAAACTGTTCTCTCTCACTCATGCTTTTCAGCACATAGCTTTTCAGTAGTGAAGTCATCTCCTTTCACTCCAAGCTATCCACCATTCACCTAAATCACGTTAACAGAGAACCTAGTTACTGCCTTGCCAAATATAGACTAATTCAGAGTCTCTCTTAAGACTGAAATTTAATTTCAAACTGACATCAGTTCATTTACAAGCACACAGTGCCACTCCTGTTCCAGCTGTACGGCAGGATGTTCCTTAAGAGGTCATGAATTGAGAAATCAAATTTTCCTTGATATTTTGACATGTAAGAGGTCATTGTACTATAAAAACATCCTGTAAGTTTCAGAACTCAAATCTTCCTCAATCCAAAAAGAGCTTTTATTGAAACCAAGCTCTGAAAATGACTTAATTCGGATTTTGTCACATTATGACGTAATACTGCGACGAAAGACCACCTCTGGAGGATCAGATCAACGCCTACTACTACTTCATCACACATTTGACCCCGCCCACTGGCATGTTAGTGAAGAGACAGAATAAATACAGAATCACTGGACTAAAATAATATTACCTTGAAAAGGATCCTAATGCTAGGAAAGTGGTTATTTACTGTATTTTCAACTATGCAAATGTCTCAGTAATGGAAAATCATGGACAGTAATGCAATAACATGTATGTAATCCCGTTAATTCTAAAGCCTGATCTGTGACCAGTGATTTCTGTACAATAAGATGTTCTTTGTCTCACAATCGTTTATTTGCTGTGTCAGTACATCAAGCCAGTGACTAAACATTCAATTTCATACTGTTTCTCTTGCTAGCATGAAACTAATCTGTCATTTAAATTAAATTATAATGTGATTAAATTATATACAGAAAGCAATCAAAGAACCCTCCCTTTATAATCTCTGGAGCTGTCAATCACACAGCTCATGTTTGACAGTGACTGAGTTCTGGACCTTTGCCAAAACTCCTGTTACAATCAATGACTCTTTCTACACTGCACAATGAATCTCTTATTTACATAGTGTTTGGACTGTTAGTTATGATGAAAGCATTCGTGAGTGCTGAAATCTTGTCGCAATGACGGGATCACTGCAATTATACACTAAACAGGCATGTCTGTCATCAGATATACAATGCAACCTTTCATGCTACGAGTGTAGATCTAAATATATAATGCTGTGATCAACACTTCACGATTAGTTAATCTCAACAGCTGTAATTGTAAAAATGTAGTTAAAAATTTGAGAGCTCCACATGTAATACTTATTTCATATGCAAAGATGTTAGCCAATCATAGCAATGGCCATTTACACTGAAGTCTCACTGCAGCCACGCCCCTTCCAACAGAGTGTTCAAATCAGAGGGCTAAAATGGCATTTTTGTCTAAATAACAACAATTTTTGATGTAAAAATCATACTAATCATACAAACATTAAAACATTATTTTTTTTAAAAAAATGCAGTGCATGACCTCTTTAATTTACAAAAATGATGTGCCAGAAATGCAGAGAATTCTTGTATTTATGGCAAAAAGACTTCAATAATTCATAACCAAATCCTAAATTAAATGATTAATTACAAAGATTACTGTCAACTCTGCTCCCATTAATGCATTAAACTGGTTTTCAGGCAGATAATCTTAGGCTCCCGTTTGCTAGACACAAACGCCTACTCACACACCTAAAGAAGAATAGCAGAAAGAGGAGAGTGGGAGAAATAATGTCCCTATAGGTCTACAAGTGAGGTGAAGATGTTTAAAAGATGAAAAGAGGAATAGGATCCTACTGTTGTGTGTTTCAGTAATGAAATAGGGAAATAAGAGAGCTGCTGCTTCTCTCTAATAGTTTTAGCAGAGACAGATCATAGAGTTTATGGTTCCAGGAATGGATGTCATTACATATGGATTCACCGCTGCTGACGGATCCCAGTATTCATGAAAAGGCTCACGCTGATGCTCCAGAGTGTTTGAGAAAGAAAAGAGACCGGGTATAAAATTCTAATTTACTCAAACTGATGGCAATCAAATGCCCATGTAATCAATTTCATGCATGTGGTTCTAGTTTTCATGGCTTAATAAGACACACATCCAGTGAGAAAATCTGGTGGCTCTCAGGCCTGAGTAACAAAACATCTTCCATTTCCCAATTTCCCCTTTTTCTAGCATCAACACGTCAACAAGTTCCCATATCATGGCCACAAATCAGCACAGTACAATGTCTGACAAACTAAGTTTACCCCCCCCCCCCCCCCCAATGCAGATGGGGATAAACCCTAACCAGGCCAGTAGAGTAAAGTGAGGGTTTTAGGGTAAGAGCAATTGCGAATGAACAATGATAACATACGAAACCCAATCTCTGATCCATTTTAAAGCTGGCAAGACCTAATGTTCCTAAAGTTTGTGTTCATTTGTGCAAGTTCCAATTGTTTTCACCCCTCATTAGTAACAGTAAACTGACAAGTTTTAAACAGAGACGGGCATATTGCAGTAAATGGAGGCCTTTCCAGACACCCATATTGTGTTAGTGCTGACTGTATTGCAGCCAAGTCCTCGGCACCAGAACAGCAGACGAGAGAGAAAGAGAGAGAAATGCCATCGACCAGCACAGCTCTATCGTTCCACTGAGGTCGAGTTTTGGTGCCAGGCTCAATTAAGCCTTGCTGAGGTAGAGAACTAAAACAATGGGAATTGTGGGTGTACACAGAGGCCCATTCTGATAACCGAACTTCGGTGTGTGTGCGTGCGCTCGAGCCAGCTAAAAACAACAACGGGGCAGGACTTTCCACCAGTTTACTGAGCTAATGCTATTGGCTGGCGCAGCGCTTCCGACAGGGAAAAGAACTGTGTCAGAAGCTTTCTCAGATTCTCTTGATCCATGAGGTGCTTTGGGAAAAATCAGCAGCAAAAGGAGGAAAGGCAAAGAACAGATTTAGAGACAGTGACCCCTCACTGACAGGGATAGAGGGGTAGAGGGATAGAGAGAGAGCGATAGATAGAGAGAGAGAGAGAGAGAGAGAGAGAGTGTGTGTGTTTTGGTACTACTACATGGCAAATGATTGGCACAAGCACAGCGGAAATGGAAAAGACTACAGCCGCTCTGGACAATGGACTCAAGAAGGAAAAGGAAGTTCGATTGCGGCTGGGTGTGAATAATACCAAATGAGAGATCATGTGATTATAGTCACACATTAACAATCTATGCATATCAGTTGTGGACACATTGAAGTAACACGTCTCAAAACACTGCCTGGAAAGGTGTAAAATAATATCTGGAGCATTTTATAGATATCAAAGGCTTCAAAATGGCAAATTGCACCTAACCAGCAAAATCCTCTAAAGAGGTCGTAAATAGCACAGGTTTTGACTGAAATTCCACTAAGATGGCAAAGCCAAGACCATTTTCATTTCATGTTGTTTTTCCTGCAAATCCCCCCTGTGTTTTTCAAACCCTCAAGCCACCTTTCCGAAATTCTTTCAGGCTCAGGAGAAAAACCTAGAGCCAAGAATAAGTTGAGGGAGCAAGAGAAAAAAAATGAGAGTATATATTTTGTACATACTCAAAAGCAAACATACTCTATGGGTAGTACTAAGAACAGTTGGAGAATATGACTAAAACACTGGAGCCAGGGTCATAACAATCATCATTTCAGGAAATAATCATCATATTCAAAAGGAGTTTGTTTAGTTTGGCAGCAGGGTGAAGACAAAAAACTGTAGCGCAACCTGACAAGTATTACACCCAGCGGAAGCTTTAACCCGTCTGCTGCCTCAGAGGCCGAACAAACACACAGGAGGTTCAGTTCCCTGGCTGAACCAAAATAATGGTTTATATTTCAAATTACAAAATAGGTGGATCTTAATATGCAGTTTAAATGTTTGGGGCCAGAAAGACAAGGATTCAGCAAGGATGCTATAAATTGATTACAATTGTCAGTTGACTTTTATCGTTGCAAAAAAAAAAAAAAAAACATTGTTTTTCATTTAAATGTTGTTCTTTGTACATTTATATTCATCAAATAATCTTGAAAAAAATTGTATCATGGTATGGTTTGTATCCACAAAAATATTAATCAATGCAACATTTTTCAAATTTAATGATAAGAAATGATTCTGGGCCCCCAAATATTCATATATAATTTCTGAAGGATCATGTGACACTGAAGACTGAAGTAATGACTGGAAACATTATTACAATTTAAAATAACCGTTTCACAATATTACTGTTTAACTGCATTTTTCAAATAATTTTGACTTCATTCTCACCTTAAGGCAACCTTACCGACCCCGAACTTTTCAAAGATTAAATATTTAATTCTGAGCGCTTACTTGGAAAAATGCATACACTATAATATGTAAATTAAGTAAAACTAAAATTAACTGTATATAGATGGTACAATTAGGAACACAAACTAAGAACTTGCTAAGACCTAACAAAATACACATGAAAATTTGGGAAGGGAAAATTACTAAATTGCAAAGCACTGGGTAAAGAAAACGGTCTCCAACCCCAGATGGTCATCAGCTTTAATTCAGATGGTCCGCTCACACGGAAAACAAATACATGCAAACAACAACTACAACATTTTAGTGGGAAGCTGTATGAGCAGCTCTGCATGTCTTAAAGGGATAATTCACCCAAAAATGAAAATTTGCTGTTAATTTACTAACCCATCTATAAGATTTAGATGACTTTTTTTTTTCTTCAGTAGATTTGTAGCTGAAACCATGGTCCTCTGACTCATATAATGGAAGTCAACGGGTGCCATCACTTTAATATTCAAAAACACATATGCAGACAAAACAAAATGATTACCCGTAGCTCCTGACGAAACATTGAGGTCTTAAGAAGCGAAATGATCGGTCTATGCAAGAAAAAATATTATTTATAACACTTAAATATAACTCTAATCCAGACCCATGGCAAATGGTCCTGAGCACGTTCACGACAGTCTGGAGTGCGAGCTTCCTGTTGCATAATGATGTATGTGCGGCAGCAAAATCACACGTGAGCTGATGCGGTGTTTGTTTACATCAGAGAGGGAACACGCATGTTTTATTGCTCATCACACTGGTTCTGCTCATACTGCTTATCCTGATTCCCAACGTTTGAGCTCACACGCCATTATGCGATAGGAAGCTCAGGACCATTTGCTGAAGCTGTGGATTAGAAGTAATAATGTTGTAAATAATGCTCCATTTCTTGCATAGACTGCACACAGGTATTCATTTTGTTTTGCATGCATGTTGTTTTGAATCTCAAAGTGACGACACTCATTGACTTCCATTATACGAATCATTGGGGATCAAGGTTTCAACTAAAAATCTTCTTTACTACTCTACTGAAGAAAAAAAGTCACCTACATCTTAGATGGGGGTGAGTCAACTTAACAGCAAATTTTCATTTTTCGGTGAGCTATCCCTTTAAGATGTCATTGAGTGTACTGTAAGAACACTGTGAGCGAGCAGATAAACAATTGTAAACAGGATGATGCCACACACATTTAAGCTCATAAGATATTGAGTGCTTATTACTTCCTCTATCACTCCATCCTCCACCAGTCTTAGGAAACCATGACCTTCCTCACGTTCTCATACAACCATTGAAGTTCAAACACACTTCAAATGGTTTAAAGTTTGTGTTGTTTTCTGGCTCTCAGCGGAAGTGATAAGGTTAAGTGAAAGGGTTTCAACAATACTCTTTGACCTGTGGCCTCATCAAGTTAAGTGGTAACACAGTCGTAGATATTACAACTACTAACCAGCTCTCCCAAGAGACTTTGCTTTGATTTTGCTTCCCTTAGTAGTACTTGTCCTGGGATACAGGCTAAAAACGTATTTCCTCTCTATTTGCCAACAATCTCACTATCCGTTTCCTACCCTCCCCACCAAAGTGCAGAAGTTCTTCATGTTTCCCCATCTTCTCACACTATCTTCCAGTTTATTATGGAAGTTAGATTTATATAGAGAATTTAAAGACAGAGTAGGTCATTTTTTATAAAAACTTTTTGTTATACCGGTTAAATCTCTCTTCACATCCTGATAGCACTGAATAATAAAAGTGGTCGAAATATTAAATCATGTACATATATCTTTTCTGTGGAAGTCCAGGAGCAAAAAATTCAGAATTCAATGATACGATGTCCTACCCGCCCATCAACCTATGTATTTCCATACCGCCACACTCCCTGCTCGTGCAGACATCACATGTCGTCAGCGCGACCCCTGAGGCCATGCAGAGTTGCAGACAGTCACCGAGCACCAAAAGCAAAGAGCAGCCGCCTTTTACAGTTCCTCCTGAACCAAAACAACGAGCTTATACAGCATTCAAGCCATGTCCTAACCGAGATGGCAACCCGTGACGTTCTCCCCAGAGCTGTTCAAATCTTTCGGCTGGTATTCATGCATTTCTTTGTCAGCACTATCAATGCTGATAATTAATCACAAGCAGTCAGGTGGTATAATTACGAGCACTGTGAATGGTTTACGTTGTTTTGTGCTTTGAGACGAGACAAGGTAACCTACCGCAGTCTCTCATCTCATGGCGCTTTGCAGACTCTGCTGTGTGCGTTTATGCGTTTTGGAGTAGGCATGGCTTTGAAGAGGGTGGGCTCTCATGCTTTCAAAGCTAGCTTGCTATTGCCAGCCTCACCGAAATTGCCTATGCTACATTTAAAGGACACATTGTGAGATATCAAGACAAATTTTAAGATATAAAGTCACAATTCACAGAGAAATAAAGGCAAAATTCTAAGAAATAAAGAAATGCAAGAAGAAACAAACAATAATGGTCTGATTGTAATTCCTTTGTTTTAATATCTTATAAAATATTATGTACACTAGTTGACAGTGAATGTTTATTCTGTCTGTACCTTTCACAAAACCATGACACTAATGTGACATGTCGTTTGCTTTTACATAAAGTCCGTTAACCATTGCATTGGTATTGCAATGCAGAGGAGGAGAAGTTTGTGTGTGATTAACAGAACACAACTGTTTCATGCAAGTTGTTTAGTGTTCAGAGGTTCTGCTCCACTTCTGTGGAAACTGTAACGACTGCAGTTATCAGATCAACAACCACCATTAAGCTACATTTTTCTAGGAGTCAAAGACCGCAGAGGACCTCTTCCTCTGTTATTTCATGTTGGGATCTAGAAAGTTTCTCTTTCATGTGAAATACTTCAGGGGAACAAAAATCGAGCTTAGTTTTTAACATTGCTTAAAAGACTTGAAGATTCTGACTGTGGAAATATATAAACTTGACATTTGTTCCGATCTTTGGGCACGTTGGTCATTCGCATTTGCTCTTCAGAAGACTTCTCTCTAATTCTTGTTAGTGAGATTTGACCACATCACCTACTAGGGTTTGTACTTCCCTTCTTTGCCACAGTTTCACCACCTTTAATTTTCAGAGAGTCTAACAGATTCTTTATTCTTGAACTGGCTGGTTCCAGTTTTCTCTTCCTGCGACTTTTCACCCCTGCCCCTGAGGTGACTGAAGGCAGGAGAAGCGCGGCGAACCCCCACGGCAAAACCGACTCGGCCGACTGGCTAGAACTTCGGTTGAGAATTTCCCTCTTCTGAAGAAGCCAAGCACTTTCTTGACAAAGTTTCACAAAACGTTCGAGCTGTGTTGCATTAACGTTTTTGCTAACGTTTAGAGTGGTTTCAAATGGATTCTGGATGTACAAAGCTGTTGTTTCCGGTTTGGTCTGCTCCTTTCCCTAGTGAAAGGGATATAAAGCAGGATATTTAAGCCTTCAGACACTTAAACGCAAACTGCATGCACAAACAGTAATAACGCATTGACCGCATTTTCATTCAAATTGTTATGCTGACAATATAATTAGCTACAAAAAATGTATTAAATTAGAAAAACACAAAACAGAAAAAAATGTCACTAATGGTCAGAATTCTGGACCCCACTGTACAGTGGCCACTGCAGACGCTCTCTTTGAATTGACTATTTATAGATACACTGCCCTCTGGTGGCCGTATGTGGAAGGTCTGCTAAGACGTCAGCAGTGTCCTCTGGGAGTTTGCGCATGCATGCACGTGTCATCGCTGGATGACTCACCTTCCTAATATTGATCGATGCCTTGTTGAAGGGGAAATTGCCATAAAACTCAAAGAATTCCTGCAACAGTTTCTCTGTGCAAGAAAAAATTAAAACCGAAAAATAAACACTTTTTTTTTTTAAATGTCATTAACGATCAGTAAACATTGAATAGATTACAAAAGCATTAAAGAAATGAGCCATCTAAAAAATAAAAACCTTTCATCAAGTTTGTGTAAATTAAGAAAGCAATCTATGCACTCACCTAATGTGTCTGTGTTCTTCTGCAGTGTAATCTTGCTAAGGTCACTGACAATAGTGCAGTCATTACCCTCAATGACACACTCATCTGATGGTCCTGGAGAGTGCACACACAAAAAACAAATATTACGTGATGGACCTTCCATATGGAAAGTGTCAGCTCACTCTGTATCACTATTGCGGCATCAGTGTTCTTGACCCTGGAAGACAAGAAACAATAATTGCATGTAGACGGTCGACAGGACAGCCATACAGCATGATGTATGCTGACTTTACTGGGGTCGCAGACGATGAGAGAGCGAGCTATGATTATAAAATCTTTGGTCTTTCTGCCACCCTAACATTTTTTATTCATTCATATACACACACACACACACACAAAGAAATTAAAACAATTTTCAATTCAAATAAAAAACAGATCCTAAAGTCTTATTTTGCAGTGCAAGGATAAAAATGTTCTGCAATTGTAGAGTAAAATGCAGTTTGTTTGTAATGGCATTTGCAATATTTGTAGTAGTATTTAACATTTGAAGATTACTAGCACTATTAGTTGAGCCTCTGACACAACTTACTCCCAAACATCTGACACACTTTACCCCACAGCTGCATTTTGAGAAAAATGCTTTATTTACTAACACATAGCTAATCTTTGGAAGACTTTATATATGGTTATCCTGACTTGAAAAATTCATTTTTATTTCAAAGCAAATTAATAAAGTCAGAGAACATTTACCTAGACATACAATAATAATAATAAACAATATTGCAAAATATTATAATTTAAAATTATTCTCTTTTCCTTGTGATGGCAAAGTTGAATGTTCAGCATCACTACTCCAGTGTCTTCAGTGCCACATGATCCTTCAGAAATTCTAATATACTGATTTGGTGCTCAAGAGACATTTCTCATTTTTATCAGTGTTGGAAATCGCTGTGCTGCTTAATATTTTTGTGGAAACCATGAAGCATTTTTCCAGGATTGTTGATGAATAGAACTTTCAAAAGAATAGCATTTATTTGAAATAGAAATGCTTTGTAAAAAAATTCCGAATTCAATGATACGATGTCCTACCCGCCCATCAACCTATGTATTTCCATGCTTTTGTTGGGATCAGTAAGATTTTTAAGTGTATTGTTAAAACACTTTTCTAGAATAAAAGCATACAGGAGCACCACAGCTTAACCACTGACACATCTTACCCCACTGTCCTCTATAAAGACAAAACACCAGCACTAGAGCAGAGGACAATTTTGCTTAAAAGTTTTTGATTGAGCTCTGATCGTTTCAATATTAATTTTCACACTCAGATTTTCTCTGAATCTGAGCATAGTTGAGTCAAACTCATGTGCCACAGTCATAACTCAATTTTGACCAAATGTGTAGGTGCTGTATTTCGCCTCTACATGGCAGTATAGTACAATAGAGAACTGCAGAAAATCACGTCTCAATCAATCAAGTACAATTGCGTATACCTGCAAGATCCTTCAGTTGGTCCAGTGTGGGCAGTATGGGAGGATTCCTCTGCTGTAGAAAGAACACTACCATGACCGTTAAAGTGAAGTTGGTGACCCACGCTCCTGGAATACTGCTTGTGATGTTATGAACCCGAGCCCAGCACCGAACACTGAACACCAGATGGCGAACACGAGGGTCCAGCTGCCCGTAGAGAAACAGCAGTTCTGAACTCTTCATTGCCACCCTGCACACAAGAGGACATAAATAAAATAGAATATACATACCTTGAGAAATATATTGGAGCAATTTCAAATGATCGTACACCTAAAAGAAAAAAAAAGAAAAAAAAAAAAGTCCCAACCTAAGGTCATTTCAGTCTGTGTTGCTGCGTTTGCTCTTCTCCTGTTTAAAGCTTATTTTATCTGCATAGTATTGTCAAATTAAAAAAAGACCCTTGAATCAACCAATAATGAGAGTTTGGGTGCAGGACTAGTTTTGGGGACAATCAAGTAAGGTTTTTTTTTTTGCAGTATTTATTTTTCCATGTACACGATTATGTTTTTTAAATTCACAAACTCTCTTAATCTTAACTCCCACTCCCTTTTGCAGTGACATCTCTTCTCTGATAACACCTTTACCTGCACAGCCTGTCACTCACATGAAATCACAGCAATTGCAAACCACAATGATCCAATCAATTCCAAACAGAGAAAAAAGTCCCGCGGTCATAGTTTTTTTTCTTGTTCGAATTTCACTTGTTTATACATCACAACAGGAAAGAAAAGATTGCAATTTCCGTTTCATGTCGAATTTAAGGTGGGGTGTTTAGGAAAACCAAAAATGAACACTAGGGGTGCACACAGCAGCTTTTGAAATGTTTAAAAACAAAAATGTTCATTTTATGTTCACCAGTCACTCTGTACACAATTAATTGCTCTTTGTCCTGTGTTTATATATATCCACCACCATTCACCATACAAGGACAAGGCATACTGGGTTTCTCATTGTGCAAATTATGGGTATACAATACATACATCTGGGATTACCCCTTTCTATTCCACAGCAGACACAGTACAACAAAAAGAGCTAAGCAGGTTTCTGTGCATTACTAGTGTGTCACTTTTTAAAAGGAAGTACAAGGGTGTTGACATTTGTTTTGGGGAAGTGTGAAAAGGAGAGAGAAAATAAACTGACAGCCCTAAATTGCCAACATAACGTTAAAGGGTTAGTTTTCTGTCATTAATTACTCACCCTCATGTCGTTCCAAACCAGTAAGACATTCGTTCGTCTTCGGAACACAAATTAAGATGTTTGATAAAATCTGAGCGGTTTTTGAACCACATTGAGGTTGAACCACAGTAGTCACATGGACTATTTTAACGTTGTCTTTGCTACCTTTCTGGGCCTTGAAATTAGTCATGATGTTGCTGCCTATGGGTGGTTCAGAAACCTCTTGGATTTCATCACAAATATCTTAATTTGTGTTGTGAAGATGAAAGAAGGTCTTACAGGTTTGGAACGACATGAGGGTGAGTAATTAATGATCGAAATTTCCTTTTTGGATGAACTAACCCAGATATCACATCAAAAATATAGAATTACCTGTTGTTGGCAGTGAGATCACACTGAAAGCCAGAGGGTTGGTGAGAAAAGCGGACAAGAGGACATCGAGCTTGGAGAATGTTCTGGACTCCCACACATCCAGGGCCAAACTGGTCTACACATTTCCCAATGACGGAGAGGATACTCTGGGTCACAGCCCGCTCTGAGGCCCCTCTCTTCACCTGGTACTCCAGAGACAGTCCTGAGCCCTGTTTAAAACATGACGGCATAATAAATGAACTAAAAGGAAAAACTTGCTCTAAACTTACTTTTTGTTCCATTGAATAAAAAAACAAACATGTGATTAAGGCAAAAAAGAAAAAAACATCATTAACAGATTTCACGTAAATCCTACAGAAAGTATTTTCTGTATTTTATACTCTGCCAAGATTTACTCATCCTTATAAAACAGTTAGTTCCTCTTCCTGTCCTTGATTTGGATTGGTCAATAGAAAAACACAGCTACACATAAAACAAAGCTATGACCGCTTCACCCAACGGTTCTGTGCATCACTACACAAAACCCTTAGCAACGTAAACTGTATGTTCTCATTTTATTTTGTTCATTGAAGCTTACTGTATTATGTTGAAGAGTATTGTGAGAAAGATCGAGTGAGCGAGTTTATTACCTGCATTCAGATTAAGCATTTTCCTTCAGGTCAGTCAAATAAAAAATTTGTTTTTTTATCTATCCAATTTGTATTATCTTGTCCTTTTAACAGTTAAGGGGTTTTCCCCTGACTGACAGGTCTAGTCAAAGCATTTGTCAGTTGCGTCTTGTTCCGTGTTCACAACACTTCAGTCTTTCAATGTAAAAGTCCTCGCTACTGACTTGACACTGATACCATCTAATGGCATAATAATGTAACTTCTGTTGCCGTTCACGGTCGGGGACTATTTTTTCCAGCTTTAATATTAGTACTGCGTGGCAACGTTAACGTTTTTTTTATAGCAGTAAGGTTCTCGAGGCTAGTGCGGTATAGTGAATAGTCACGGCTGAAGGGTTGTAGGCACTCCGTTTCGCATTGTGTCTAACAATACAGCACAGCCTCTTGTACCTTATTGCTTACTTAAGCCATTTCAAAACTGTAATTGTTTTGCAGAGCACAAAAGATTTTGAGAAAAATCTCCATGTTTTTTTTTTTTTCCATACAGTGGAAATCCTACATAAAACGATTTGGTAACAAACATTCTTCAAAAGATCTTTGGGCCATTCTGTCTCAACTCAACCAAAGGTCCCCAGCCAAATACAAATAGCGATGAAAACCAAAATATTAAATGCCACAGATGTACATTTACTGAGTAATCCACTATTTTGTTGAGGGAGGGTCAAAATGACCATTTTCACCTGAGATTTGGAGCCACATTACAGAGCTGTAAAAATGACTTTAGAAAGACGACGGCATCATTATTTAATTTTTACATAGAGATTGGTAGGTCTATTAATAAAATCTGTTAACTTTAGCGATCTGTGTTGCATAATATGCCAGCGGTAAGTTCAAAAATGGAGTAGATCTTCAAAAGTATTGAAGATCTTAATATCCTTCTAGATTATCATCCCTAATAAACTTCTCTTTTGAGATCTTAATTTTTAAGGCCCTATATAATTTAGTCCCATAAATATAGGGACCCAAAATTGTTGAATTTCAAGAACCATAGGTAACTTTTTAAACAGTTGATTATTATTGTGTATAAAGAATGTCTGAAGAGCATATAAACACTGCAACTAGAAATGTATTTTGTTTACCTCTATCAAAAAACTGAATAAAAACCAAACATTTTTCCAAAGTTGTCTTTAATTCAATCAGTGTTAAAGATACTTTTTTAGATTCTTGTTCTTATTTTTGCATCTTCATTTTTAAGGCCCTATATGGTTCAGGCTCATAAATAGAGGGATGTCAATGCAGTAACATGTAGTTACGATACTGAACGATATTTGAACTATTCCCAACTTCAAAATATTCCAAAAATGGATTCAGATATAGATTCTTATAATTACACTTTTGAGAACAAGTTAATGTGCCTCAACTTCACCATTTTCAGGACTCAGAGAGGTGTGTTTTATGCAATTATTTTGATAGAGAGAAACAAGATACTTTCCTAGTTTAAAAATGATTTATTCTTCAGACATTCCTATATAAATGCAATAAGTATCTGCTCTGTGCAAAGTGAACCAAATTTGGTTTTCGATTACCGAATTTGAACGTGGAGCTGCTTTGAGATCTGTGAGACTGAAATATACAGAAAAATAAGACTTCAAAAGGAAAGTTTATCAAGAATTAGAATCTAGAAGGATATTAAGATATCTTGAATACTTTTGCAGGCATGCAAACATTAAAAAACTAGCTTAGAGAGGTATGTTCTTTGAAATTGAGTTGATAGAAAAAATAAGATACATTCCCAGTTCCTACATTATTTGTTCTTGTATTTCTCTTTAAAAGAAAAAAAGTATCAGCTGTGTGAAAAGTGAGCCACATTTAGTTTTTGATCACATGGAGCCACATTAAGATCTCCATAAGGAGCCTTTAAAATGAAGATACCAATTTGAAAGTTTGTTAAGAACCAGAATCTAAAAGGATATTAAGATCTTCAATACTTTGAGCTACAGGTATGCCGATATGAGGTAAAAAACTCAAGTGCTTTTTGCCTTTTTTGAACTGTCGTTGGCATCCGAACCATTGGCATATAATGAAGCAAAGATAGCTAAAGTCAACAGATTTTACTAATAGACCACCTAATCTCCGTGTAAATATAAAATAATGAAGCTGCCATCTTTCTAAAGTCATGTTTACACCCAAATCTGGTGCAAATTGACATTTTGATACTCCTCTACAAAATAGTGGATTACTCTGTAAATATACATCTGTGACATTTAATATTTTGGCTTTCAACACTATTTAAGTTTTTCTTTCTACAGGAAAAAGTATTACCAAAATCAAAAATTTGAGCGGAGAACATTTCTGAAATTTGGTTGATTTGACCCTTTTATGTTCCATGGAAGACAGAAAATCATACAGGTTTGCAATGACATGAGAGTGACTAAATGATGGCAGGATTTTAGATTCTAGATGACCTTTTCGATTCAATCTACTTAAACTAAGCCCACATCACTGACCTTTTTCTGGACCGTTGCATAGATATCATCAAGGTCCAGAATCATGTCGACATCACAGCCCAGTTTGCCAAAGCTGTTAACAGTGGAGCCAAAAGGCCTGATGATGCATTCTGGGAAATATGCCCCAGCTATATCTCCAAGCAGAGAACAAACGAGGAAGCGCAGACTGATGTTCTCTTCGGTGAGCTGTAAGGCCTCTGTCAGACATTGCAGTTGCTCATCTACCTGTTGAAGAAATGAAGTGTGGATGTTTATTTGTCCTCATATCTGAACCACCAACAATTATAACCCTCAGAAACATTCAATGAAAACATCTGCATCTCCCATTCCAATTCTCACCCTCTTCCATGAGCCTAATCATATGTGTTGGTTAAAAGAACATATTGGCCAGGGAAGACTTACACTGTCCTTCTCTGAGAGCAGTTGGGTGATGTCGCCAATGGATGGAGGGGATTGCTCTTGGAAATTTGGCATGGGTTGGTTGCTCGACTGACTGCCTGGCCATTTCAACGACAGCAGACGAGATTTGAAAGGCACCGCAGCTTCATGTTCAACGGCTGGTAAGTTAGTGCTCTCCTTCAATGAGGAGATGCTCTCTTTACTGGAGAATTCAACTACGGCATATGCTCCCTACAGTCACAGAATCAGACCATCAACACAATTCAGTCCATTTCCGATCACATGAGTGTCTAGAACTACATATTAACTGACTTTTTTTGTGCCACACGTACATAGCTGCTGTAGAAGAAATGCTTGTTGACTGTTCCATGTTTCGACAGGTAATCTAAAAACTTTTTTTCGTTGAACTTCGGCGGACAGCTGATCAAGACCGATCTTTCAGCTTGTTCTCTTCTTTCCTCTTGGATTGCTTGAAAGGTTTTATTCTCCTGGGCTTTTGTGACTAAAATGAAAGTGAGCAAGTGGAAAGAAGCTTTAAAATAATGTGGGGTCATCATGTCATTTCTATCACGATTTTCACCACGAGAAGACAACCTGCTATTTATTTTAAATATAAAACGACAGATGATTCCGGCTGTCATTCTCAAAACTTAATTACTATCATTTGGCAATCGTCATGCACACAGGTTTACAGAGAAACAATGTTACCGGCTTTCGCAGTCTTGTTCTCCGCCTGGGCTTTGATTGCTGATATAGTTGAAGCGAGTCTTCTTTGAGTTTGAGGTTCCAATCCAAGATAAAATCTATCTAACCCCCCTAAACCCCTAAAACGTAACCTACACACGTTAAAGGAGGCCGCCATTTTTGATTTGAGACGGGCGCGTGCGCAGACGATGGCTCTACGGTGGCTATGAATGGACATTGCTGCGTTTCCGATTTGAAAAACCCTGAAATTTTACGCAACGGAGCCAAATTTGTAAACACCCGTTTGATTATTTCTGCAAGTTATTACTTCATTATTACGATATATTTTAATCTCATATATATATATATATATATATATATATATATATATATATATATATATATATATATATATATTAAAATATTAAAGTGGATAAAATGTGGGTGTTTTTTCTCATACCAGTTCATGTTTTGCTCATGCTGTTAGAAAAAAATACACCTCTTTCCCAAAGTGAATCATGAAGATGAAGCAAATGACATCCTTAATTTTCCAAGGAACATTCTGATAGGGGACTCTGACGGAATTAAAGCAGACACATGACCTCTCAATGAGAAAATACCTCTCGGTGCAAAGAGAAAACGAAACCGCGATTGACGTCGAGCGGAGGCGCAGCTCACATTTCTCTCCTCAGCGGCTTCAGTTGGAGCGATGGACAATCAGTGAGCATGTGCCCTGCTGTGAACACACTGACCGAAAGGTAAGCGAGGTATTATGTAGATTATATCGTTTTGTTTTTTGTTTACTACATTACTTATATATTGTTTACAGCTGTATTATTTTTAGTATCACAGTATGAAAATGTTAGTTCGGCAGGTTATTGGCAGTGACTCAAAACCTTGTCTGTCTACATTCTAGTCCGTGTTTTTGAGCATTAGTTGTTCGGAAAAATTATTATTATTAATGTAGGCCTAATGCATTGACGTGTTTTATTATTAATTAGTCATTCTACATGAAATATATCTCAGGAGATGCGGTTGAGGTTGTCACAATGTTTCAGCAACCGTATTTTTGGGGAAATTGGGGCGTCTGTCAAAACAGACGGTCAACTTCACGTTTTTGGTTGCTTTAACATTATGTACGCCTGTGAGTTTGTGCTGAAGCACCTTGTTGCAATGTAAAAGTTTTGCTGGCATTTGTTTTGAAGAAGAACCCCCCCCTTGGGGTTTCCCACCCCTCACTTTCAGGCAAATTAGAGCCAGCATCAGGAAACACCTCACCACACTGTATACACACAGAGAGGTGCAAACAACATGAGATTATGCATTTAATTACACGAGTCCTTGTCCTGTTTCTGACTATCACACAATCTGTTCTAGAATTCAAACAAGGATGGAGTACAAGAATGAGAATGCTGGTATAGAACTGCTTCTTGCTCATATGAACATTGAAGACTTTATCCAAGAGGCAGAGAATTTCTACTGTGTTGGCGAAGAGGTGGAATTTGAGGAAAGTTTCTCGCAAGAAGAAATGGACGAGAATGAGGAAATGTCACAGGATCTAATCACACATGCGCAAAATCCTGGAAAGGTCCGTTATGGGACAGCGTCCGACCTCCTGGACTTTGTCAATATGGTCTCAAACACATCCTCCTCTCTCTTAGAGGTGGGTCAAGAAATGGGTGTTCTGCTAAACGAGGTAAGCACTATTGATGGTTATTCAAATGCTGCTGAACTATACAGTCAAATTGGTTACAGTATTATATGAGTGAATGTATTTAAAACATCTTTACACTTTGAGATTGTTGGCTTAAAGGGATAGTTTACCCCAAAATGAAACTTCGGTCATCACTTACTCACCCTCAAGTTGTTCTGAACCTGTATAGCTTTCAAAAGAAAATATTTTAAAGAATGTCAGTAAACAACTGATGGACCCCATTGACTTCCAAAGCACTTTTTTTTTCCTACTATGGAAGTCAATGGGTGCCATCAACTGTCTGGTTACCCACATTCTTTAAAATATCTTCTTTCGTGTTCAGCAGAAGAAAGAAATTCATACAAGCTTGGAACAGCTTGATGGTGTGTAAATGATGGCAGAATTTTCATTTTTGCGTGAACTATCCCTTTAATTAAAGCAAGCTTATATGTAAATACTTTGTGTAAAGGAGTGTTTATACTTGTTTTGCAAGTTGTCATCGCTTTACTCTCATGACCGCCCTGCTTTCTGCAGACAGATATGGTCATTAAGGAGGGGCATTATCGCATTGACTTGGACGTTCTCCTGTTTCCCTGGAAACTGACCTACAAACCCATAGGCCCTGGACATGTTCCCAAAGGCTCATTTGGAAAGGTCCATCTGGCTCAGGACATCAAAACTCGGAAGCGAATGGCATGCAAACTGGTAAGTTCAGGAATGCAGAGAATGTTGTTTCAGGAAGCTCAACAGCTTTTTCGTTGTTGTTTTGGCAAAGGTAGTTGTTTTCACTCCACTGTTTTAATGGACATGACTTCCCGTCTGGGAATCAGTGTTCTTTAATGTCTAAAGCAAAAAAATACTATGATGAAAACAAACATAATGTCGTTATGTAAACATAATTTTCACATGAATATCTAACACAGATGACAAGTGACAGTGAGTGATATATTCTTATGCATCTTTTACACCAGCGTGTGAGACCACAAGAATTTACGGACATGGAAAAAAATGACTATGAAAAGAGATCTTGTTGTAGAACTCGTATTCAAATGAGGAAGCGAACATTTGGGAAATAACACCATTTCTCTAAAATTTTCAGAGGGTCAGTCTGCTGCGCACAGTGTCTGAACAGAAACCGAGAATGACTCTAACGTACACAGGAAGCTGACAGGAACGCCCCCGTGGAAACATGCAGCCCACAGCGTCAGTCTAAACTGTGTGGCAGAGTGCAGATTTCTAGCGGGAGAAGTAGTTCCAGACTTGTTGTCAATATAAAGTTGCGATAGTCTTTTCTTTCCTATTGTGACGTATATCCAACCGAATTAGCTTCTCAAACAAGAAAAAAATTCGGGCAGGACTTGATTTTGTCCGTTTTGCTATTTCTTCAATCTCATGTGAAAGGGAGGGGAGGTTATTTGGATAAAACATTATGATATCACATGAAAATAACGATGTGTCATGAAATAATGATTTTGATTTCATGGTGACTTTAACAGGGTGTTGCTGAATCAAAAACATTCTGCCTCTTAATGTTGCCTTTAAGGATTTAATCAACTAATTAGTAATCAGTTAGTGATAATTAGTAGTCAAGGTGGCCGATGTCTGGAACAATTAGGCAATATCACAATTTATCAAGAGTGTTGCTTAATACTCCATTATGTGGAGATGAGACTAAGGCTATGTCCAGACTATCAGTCCAAATCGATTTCTATACATATCCGATTAAAATCCGGATTCAGATTTAGCGAGTGTGAACAGCCAAAAATCACATGAAATACAAATCTGTTTCAAGCTACATTCATATGTAGTTTGAAATCCGATTCAAATCGCATTTCTGGAAATATGAACTGAGTTTCGCATGGTTTATGTGACTTTCTCATGCCACGTAAAACATAAACGTCAGACGATGTTATAGGAAACATGCTTGTAACCCCCTCCATGCTGTGGTTGTTGTTGTTTTTGGCGTATGCCTACCAACCTAACGTCATTGCCATAGAAACCAATGCCGATATTTCGGAAACCAAAAGGGCGGCATGGACACAAAAATCGGATCTGAACTGTTGTGATACACAATGTGGATGTGAATGATTTTAGATCAGATTCCAATCTAAAGTGTGAATGTAACCTATGAGTCATTTAATCATTCACTCAACCAATTTGTTCAAAAACAGTGATTTATTTCAGATGTTGACACTACAATTTTATTTTTGACAGACTTATCTGCAGACTCTGCAAAGTCACTAACACTGTCATATGCAATAAATTCTAATTAAGCAAAAAAAAATTAAAAATCCCTTAAACCTATGAAATTACATCATTTAGTTTTCAAAACATTTACACAAGATTCACTTAAAATATTTAGAATTAATACAGAAATGTGTATTATCCATTGACAGATGTTGGTAGATTTTGGAACCAACTTAAGAGGAACTAAGTTTTAAGTTAAGTGTGCTTTCTCTCCAGATTCCTGTGGAGCATTTCAAGCCTGCAGATGTGGAAATCCAAGCCCGGTTCCGACACGAGAACATAGCAGAGCTGTATGGGGCATTGCTGTGGGAGCAGACGGTGCATTTGTTCATGGAAGCGGGCGAAGGGGGCTCGGTTCTGGAGAAGCTGGAAAGCTGTGGTCCAATGAGAGAGTTCGAGATCATCTGGGTCTCTCAGCAGGTTCTGCGAGGCCTGGAGTACCTGCACTCCCACAACATTATACACCACGACATCAAACGTAAGAGCTTTGGATTGCATCATAAGGGATTTTTTTCTGAAATATCACTGCAGTTTCCTACAAAACACATTGTGTGTTGCATAGTCGGCTGCTCTGAATTGAAATGGTTCAAAACATATTTCAACAGCAGGGTCAAAAGAGGTTCAGTACTTTTTCATTGCAACCACAAGCACCAAAAACACTGCTATTTCCCTCCTTAATGCAACAAAAGGTGCTCTGTAAGTAAGTGAGATAATGACTATGTGGTCAAGAAAGGTATTCAGCTTATGCGACGGAACTTAAAACGAGGCCACTGGGAGGAAGCAGCAGTGTTAAATGATTGACAGAGGATTGGCCACAGGCTAGAGAAGTTTTTGGTTTGTGTTTTTAGTTTGTGCCCTTCAAAGATGAGAAACACGGCATAATTTAATATGGTAGGGTTGTGGCGGACAACATTCTGTTGCTGTTTAGTCATACGCAGAAGCCAATCCGTGCTGCAGCTCATGACTTCTCAGGCGTCTGGAATTTCCAGTCAGGACAGCGAGAGGAGGGAGAAGACAGATGTGATTACTCAAATGTATTACTTTCAGGGGCTTACTCAACAGGTCATCCGTCTAACTAGTGCTTTCAAGTTTAAATAAGACTGAGAGGGTAACGTGAAGAGATGGAGAGATTCAGTGAAATGAGTGGCCAATCACAGTTTCCTGCTTTGCTTTTGTAGGGTTGGCTTCTCGACATTTGGCTTGGAGAGGAAACATGTTATTTCAAGTAGTGTCAAATATGGAGGGAGACAAGAAAAAGGGGGTTTTGAGACTCCTGATGATCTGTTTTTTCAATCCACCCTATGAGTAATGACCTTACTCTTACTCAGCACATACACGAACTGAACCAACTAAATTTTGCAAAAACAACTGAAATATGTTTGCAATGTCTTAAATATATTATCTCAAGTATCTCAAATATTACTACACTTCCAATTTTTTTGTAAGATGTGTTTAAGACAAGACATGAACTAAATTGTCTTTTTTGTTCCTGCAGCCAGTAATATTGTGTTGATGTCCGCCAAAGCCGTGCTGGTGGATTTTGGTCTCACAGTACAGATGAAGGAAGATGTATATGTTCCTCGGGACCTACGTGGCACAGAGGTGAGTGTGTTTGAGGTCACTTTGCACACTTCAATTTTTCCATACTTGGTCTGTCACTGTGTCGTGACTAAATGTTAGTTTTAAGCCGAGCCTATATTTAGAAACAATGCAGTGTTTGGCAGTTTCTGGTTGTGCTGGTGGCAAGAAGTCCTTTAGAAAGTCATATTATGTACATTTTTAAAGTAGTTAAAGGGCAGTTCTGACAAACTAAAAGAAGATCTGACACAAACACATGCACATTACACACTCAGCTATGTTGACATTTTGCCCCCTTTGGAAAGTCCAGCATGCCTTGTTGAACAGCACTGAAGATTCCCAACATAGAATAATAAAGTTGTTTACTGCAAGGCAGTACAGTGAGCCTTCTGCCAGATGTTCGCTAGAACATTTGCCTATTACATCAGAAGTTATTTTCCATATTTATATTATTCAGAGAGACTCAACTGTAGAAAACTGCCTTTTGTTAAAAGCCTCTGCATATGTGGAATCTGAGCTAATTGTTTTTGTCATATTTTGTGTTTTTCCTTCTGTACAGATGTATATGAGTCCAGAGCTGGTTCTGTGTCGAGGGCACAACACAAAGACTGACATCTATAGTCTGGGAACCACAATCATACACATGATGAGTGGCAGTCCGCCATGGGTCAGGAGATATCCGCGAACAGCCTATCCCTCGTACCTCTACATAGTGAGTGTGCTTTTTCAATTTGATCATGGTGCATCGGAATGCTTGCCCATATTTTGTTTGTTTTTATTTTACTGAACCAGTATAGGGAGAGTCCCTGAACACGGTGAAAAAACAACTATATGCATTAACCACAGAGTAAAACCCATAAATGTCATGCAGGTTGATGTCATAAGTTCATAACATGAGGGCTTCTGTTAGCAAAGAATATCTCATGCTAATTATATATAATTTCAATAATGATAATAATAATCATAATAACTCTGTACAGTTTTAATTATTTAGTCCTTTGATATTCTTTTTATTAGGTTTTTTAGGCTTTTTCTTTTTCTTTTTTTTACATTCGCTTTCTTTGCCTTCTTTTTCTTCGTTTTTTCCATTTTAACCTCTATAGATATAACTTGTGATGGCAGGTTCTGCTTTCCATTGCACACTATTTCTAAATCACTTTATTTTTTTTTGAAAAAAAATCTGCAGTTTATCAGCATTTTAACCTTCCTCTACGTTTTGCAGATTATTTTGACAGTGGCTGTTTTGCATGTTTTGCTGCTCATGTAATGGAAGCAGACTAAAAGCTGGCAACGTTCAGCGTAGCCCAACTTGTTTCAGTTCCCCTTTCACATACTAGACTTCCCTTTCATGTAATTGAATATAAATCCATGCACCATTGATTTTCAACTTGTGTGCCCAGTACAGATATGCATCTTATTGTGACTGTGCATGGAATACCTTCACACAGATTATTTTTTTTTTCCATTGATAGAACCCTATTAGTTTTATTGATTTTCATTAAGGATAATAACCTTGATACTTAGGAGTGAAATCTGCTTTCAAAGCTGTATGGAAGGTTGTTTCCACCATTGAATAAAAAATAAAAAAG
Source organism: Opsariichthys bidens (assembly GCA_037194245.1). Taxonomy (NCBI): domain Eukaryota; kingdom Metazoa; phylum Chordata; class Actinopteri; order Cypriniformes; family Xenocyprididae; genus Opsariichthys; species Opsariichthys bidens. The sequence goes on from CM074296.1 coordinate 14,509,643, forward strand.
GGAATTGCTACTTTTTATCTCACAATTCTGACTTTTTTTCTCAGAATTGGGCTATAAATTCGCAATTGCGAGAAAAAAAGTCAGAAGAGTTTATATTGATTATAACTTGCAATTGTGACTTTCTATCACAGTTCTGAGGAAAAAAATGTCAGACTTGCGAGATGGAAACTCGCAATTGTGAGAAAATAAGCCACAATTATCTTTTTTTTAATCCATGCAGAGACATGCTTCCATAAACCTGAGAGCGAATCCTTAATGATTGTTCTGTTTGCGTACTGAACACAAGTATCTTCCAAAATTGTGTTGGTTGCACTGATGAATTAAAAGAGGTCAGTGGTTGATTGACTGACGCAAGGCCCGTTTACACAGATTTTGTTTTTGCATTTCAGCTATTTTTCCCTTGTTCTTTCAATGTAAACACGTGATAGGCGGATACGTTTGACCACAGTTTGCGTCTTGCGTCAATGCAGTGACTCAAGCATGGCTCGGCATTCTAAAAACAAGTTCAACTTAGGACTTGTTAGTTTTTTTCCATATTAAGAGGTGAAGTGACAACTCAGCTGATGTGTATACGTGGTCTTTGTGCCAGTGTCATAGTTCTTTGAGTGCTAGCCAAGACAGGGGTAGCCAAGCTTCAATCAAGGCCACCACAATGTAGCTGCACCCCTGATTTTCTCAATCTCTGTTTGCAGATCCACAAACAGGCCCCTCCTCTTGAAGACATACCTGAAAGCTGTAGCCCCGCGATGCGCAGGCTCCTGGAGCACGCACTCGATAGGGTCCCCGCACGGAGGAGCTCTGCCACAGAATTGCTTAACGAGGAGGCCCTCCATCCATCTCGGGAAGACCAGCCACGCTGTTGGAGTCTGGACTCTGCGCTGGAGGAGGGCACACATCCACTGCTGCGACAGCTCAGTCAGCTTTCAGACAGCACTCAAGGTACATCACACAACACACACATACAGTATATCATGTTAAATCCATTTAGTCGCTTGCTTAAGATCCTTTACTTTTGTATTTGCAGAATCTTCTTTGTACACTGAGGATTCTGGGCACTCTAAGAAGAAAGGTTCCCTCTATATAGATCTGGGCGCCTTGGCTGGCTACTACAATCTGGTTAGAGGGCCACCATCCAATGAATATGGCTAATAAGCCATATACATTTTTTCATGGGGACCAGAGGGGTACTTGTATAGTCTGCATTCATATACAAGCTGTCAGAAATGCGTGGATGCATCAGTTCAGTGGAGTAAAATTCTCCCACAAGATGATTCAGCATATATGGTGTCCTAAATGAGGACAGTGTACGCTATTTAGATGAGCCTTCCATGAGGAATGCTTTTTGAAATGCAAGAGACATTCATGACTTGTAGAAGAGAAGGACAAACTGTGTCTTTTATTGTTTGATGAACAGTTTGTAAGGTTCTGTTAATACAGTTTCTTGTCTGTGCTTGGAGAGCATGAATATAATGACAACATATTGTATATAAAATACTAGTTGGGATACACCTATATTAAAATTCTGGTCAATACAGATAAGCATATAATTACTTTTATGTTATGGCTGATAATCAATAAATGACCAATATTAAAGCTATACATTTAAACAATAAAATGTACCACAACATTATAATTTACAGTATACAAAATGCATCTCTAATATTTGCTGAAAAACAATATGGTGTTGATATATTGTGCATCCATGAATACAGACAAATACTTTCTGCTTTGTATATAAACTGTAATTGCAAACCTTGAGCTTGATGCATTGATTTGTATGTATTTCATATCTGATCACATGAGGCAGGCCTTTATGAGAATGGCAAATATGATGAAATATTCATGTAAATGATTATTATTATACTAGATTATCACTGCCAAAAGCATAATTTTTTTTTATTATTATTATTTTTGATCATAGCGGTGCTATGTATTTTAAGAATGTGTGTATCTCAGTGAACTACAAAGGCAGGCCTGTGTTATTTGAAAGTGTGTATAAATATAAATATGCGCTTGACCTACATTTGTAGGGTTTCTTTATTTTTGTGAAATATTAATCATAATGTGTACTGAATTTGAACATTTGCCCTCAATTTTAGTTAGTCTCTTTAGCAAATAATTTCATTACATAATTTTGGTTTAATTTATGTTTTGCGAGTGCCTTGTCTTTAACTAACTTTATCTGAGAGCCCTGGATAACACATCCTTTGTAAAAAAAGAAAAGAAAAGAGATGGCAAAAAAGGACACTACAACAACATATATATATATATATATATATATATATGTATGTGTGTGTGTGTGTGTATATATGTGTGTGTATATATATATATATATATATATATATATATATATATATTTTTTTTTTTTTTTTTTTTTTTTTTTTTTTCAAGTGTTTTCAGATGATACTGAAATTTATCTCAGGTTGATGTTCCTATGGAATGTTTTTTGTTGTTGTTGCCATGCAAGACAATGAAACAAGCACTCAGAAAAAAATGTGATGGAAAATCTAGATCCTCCCAATGTTTCCAACAAATGATAGTGTTCAATGAAGTCCTGAATAAAACTCCATAAATATTTGCTGACACTGCAGTTTTGTTGTCTATACATTGTCTGAAAAAGATTGCCTATTTTTATTTGTTAAAATCAGCATGATTTTCAGCCTTTCATGTAATGGCACCATGGATATATACAGTGGGTACGGAAAGTATTCAGACCCCTTTAAATTTTTCACTCTTTGTTATATTGCAGCCACTTGCTAAAATCATTTAAGTTCATTTTTTTCCTCATGAATGTACACACAGCACCCCATGTTGACACATAATTCTTGACATTTTTGCAAATTTATTAAAAAAGAAAAGCTGAAATATCACATGGTCCTAAGTATTCAGACCCTTTGCTGTGACACATAGATTTAACTCAGGTGCTGTCCATTTTCTCATGATCATCCTTGAGATGGTTCTACACCTTCATTTGAGTCCAGCTGTTTTTCATCCTACTGATTGGACTTGGTTAGGAAAGCTACACACCTCTCTATACAAGACCTTACAGCTCACAGTGCATCACAGAATCATGAGGTAAAAGGAACTGCCTGAAGAGCACAGAGACAGAATTGTGGCAAGACACAGATCTGGCCAGGGATACAAAAAAAATTCTGCTGCACTTAAGGTTCCTGAGAGCACAGTGGCCTCCATAATAAGACGTTTGGGATGACCAGAACCCTTCCTAGAGCTGGCCGTCCGCCCAAACTGAGCTATTCAGGGGAGAAGATCCTTAAAGAGAGGTTAAGAACCCAAAGATCACTGTGGCTGAGCTCCAGAGATGCAGTCGGGAGATGGGAGAAAGTCGTAGAAAGTCAACCATCACTGCAGCCCTCCACCAGTCAGGGTTTTATGGCAACGTGACCCGATGGAAGCCCATCCTCAGTGCAAGACACATGAAAGCCTGCATGATGTTTGCTAAAAAACACCTGAAGGACTCCAAGATGGTGAGAAATAAGATTCTCTGGTCTGATGAGACCAAGATAGAACTTTTTGGGCTTAATTCTAAGCAGTATGTGTGGAGAAAACCAGGCACTGCTCATCACCTGTCCAGTACAGTCCCAACAGTGAAGCATGGTGGTGGCAGCATCATGCTGTGGGGATGTTTTTCAGCTGCAAGGACTGGACGACTGTTTGCAATCGAGGGAAAGATGGATACGGCCAAGTACAGGGATATCCTGGACGAAAACCTTCTCCAGAGTGCTCAGGACCTCAGACTGGGCTGAAGGTTTATCTTCCAACAAGACAATGACCCTAAGTACACAGCTAAAATAACGAAGGGGTGGCTTCACAACAACTCCGTGACTGTTCTTGAATGGCCCAGCCAGAGCCCTGACTTAAACCCAATTGAGCATCTCTGGAGAGACCTAAAAATGTCTGTCCACCAACGTTTACCATCCAACCTGACTGAACTGGAGAGGCTCTGCAAGGAGGAATGGCAGAGGATCCCCAAATCTAGGGGTGAAAAACTTGTTGCATCTTTCCCAAAAAGACTCATGGCTGTAATAGATCAAAATGTGCTTCTACTAAATACTGAGCAAAGGGTCTGATATTTCAGTTTTTCTTTTTTAATGAATCTGCAAAAATGTCAAGAATTCTGTGTTTTTCTGTCAATATGGGGTGCTATGTGTACATTAATGAGGGGAAAAAATAACTTAAATGATTTTAGCAAATGGCTGCAATATAACAAAGAGTGAGAAATTTAAGGGGGTCTGAATATTTTCCGTACCCACTGTATGTCATGCCAATATACTATACTGATGATTATTTTATCCAATGCTATAATCTAAGGTTGCAATTTCAGATAACCAAGGTAAAATTACATTATGGCTGTTTCAAGCAAAAAACAGTTCTTTTGAAGTTTCTTAGTCATTCTGGAAAGACCAGAGAGTCTGTCTGTGATAAATGATAGTATCATCTAAGAAAAAGACTGCTGCCTGTTTTTACTTGGGGGAACTTATTTAAAATAAATAAGTGTACTAAAAAAGAACTGAGTGTTGGTCACTTTTGAAAATTTTGATTGCTAATGATGATAAGATATGTCCTTTAGTGGGTAAGTTTAAACACTTGTTGGGTTACTGAGAATTTTGTGTGCAGAAAAGGTCACAAAATAATCCAAACTCAATGACTTCCAGGACAGAAAACAAAGGGGTTCTGGGTTTTCTGATCAAAGTAAGCATTTGAAAAATCATAAGTTAGCAAGACTGTTCTGTTGATTATAAGTAACATTGCACCAATATGTCTATTAACTCTCAATAGAGTGTTAGTAGACTACTAGACTGGTAGGGTTAGAGTTAGAATAAGTTGACATGTACTTGCAAAGTTAATTAAAGTCAGTAGAATGTATGTTGGGTGACCATTACAATAAAGCGGAAGCAGATATTAAGTCTACTAATACTCAAATGTTCAAAAGGGAACATCAAAATAAAGTGCAACCGAAATTCTTGCACAACCCATCCCATGAAGTACAGCAAATGATGCCATCGAATCAGACTTTATGATTCAAAAATAAATGTTGTGATGTTATTTCCATTAAGAGGTGCATCAGCTTTTGCTCAAGATCTTGTATTGACAATGCAAGAGGTGAGCACTCTGTAAAGTCCACTCCAGCACATCCCAAAGTCTGGATTCAGAGGTGCCAATTCATGTTTCAAAATGATTCTTTATACTCTGAACCTGTTTTTTTTCTTCACAGTTTTAACCCTGATGAATATTGGGACTTCTCATCCAGGAATATGGTACGACTTCATACATTGTTGTTTAAAAAAACTACACACATCTTTTAGGGTTAAAAGAACCATTTGCAAACCATAAAACATACTAGAAACATAATAATCACTGTAATAATGATCCTATTTAAAGCCTATTAAAATCCAAACAGCTTTTTTTTTTTTTTTGGCCAGGCCGTGTAAGTTATTATTAATGGGTCAAAGTGTTGACAAAAAAGATGCGTCTTTAGCCATTTCTTGAAAATGCAAGCCAAATAAAGAATAAAGTTGAAATCACACTTCACTCTATTTATCACACTTACACATGCACACTTATTTCACGCAGTGACACTGAAATTAAATGTGTTTTCGCGCATGTGGTATTCTTGAGATAGGGAAAGAGAGAACAGCAGAGCACAAGTGAGGAAGTGGGTTTCCCCCTGCCGAGAGGTTTCTGCCTGGAGGGGGTGAGAAACACTGTGTTCCCTGACCTTTATAAGAGAGAAGAGTGAGAGATATTAGACCATAAAGGGACAAGAATTTCTACAAGGATGTGTCACTCGCAACAATCACTTCCTGCATCAAAGCGCCCACAGATACAAACATACACACACATTTGCTTGTTTGTTTGCTGGGGACATTTAATTGACCTTATATTGTGACTTATATTTCAAGATGAACACTTACAGAACTGGACTGAATTAGCAAGGTCATTTACTTCATCATCCATACATATAATTTTAGAAAAATCATCTTAAAACGTGAGTATCAAATATGATACTTCAGGCTATCTCATTGCATGGGCCACAAAAGGCTACTCAACAAAAAAACACATTATTATTTTAGATTTTTAAAAATATATATTTTGTCAACAGGATCAATAATCTTTTCCATTTAAAATACATGTGAATTAAGGTTGAATGAGACTTTTCCCCAGTCATCTAAATTGCAAAAATTGGACAGATCAAACTGAATTTATTCATATACTACCATACCAAATCCTTCCTAAATAAAATTATTAATTTTCATATGCTTTTTAGAAACTAATGTTACAGAGATACAATTCTGAGTGCTATTGCTCTTGTGCATTAAGGGACAGAATGAAATCATGAAAAAATACAGCTGCAAGGAACAATCAATGGCGTTAAAGCTTATGGGAAATTTGGCATAAGAGATGCTGCGTATTGTCGGTACAGTGCAATATAACATGCTGAGATCATTAAAGATACAAAATATGCGGCCAGCAAATAAATGAATTCATGTACTATAGCGGCACCTTGTGGCCAGTTATGGTACACAAATGCCTGGAAGTCGTGATAAATAGGTCATTGACTGCCTATTTTCGTTATTGGAACTTTAGACTAGATTTTAGTCTACTTGGAAGCTCTATTTCCTTTTATTATGAATTAAAAAAAAAAAAAATTTTTTTTAGGTTTTCAGTCTCTGAATATGATTGCGCTGGTTTCGTGATGTGAAGTGATAGGTAGGCTAGTTCATTATTCTTATGCTAGCATTTAAAATGCACAATTATACACTATATTGTTCCGATAAGCGCCAACAATAAAATGAAATCGTAACAGTATTCATATAGAAGCCTCATCCCCAAAACACCGTACATTTTTAACGTCTCTCTCACCTGATAAAACCATTTCAGTCTTTGCTAACGAGCTGAGGAACCAAAATTCTCGTTGAACCAGGTGTGTTTGTGTTTGAGACAGACATCCAAAATCTGTACTGGCAGCCTCAGGGAACGGGGTTTGGGAACCACTGATATAGAACTGTGTCAAGTAAATGAATAAATAAATAATATAATAAATATAAATTCAGCTTACATCCAGAAGGGGGCAGTACAAGACTGTTTAAAGCTGCAGAGACCCTGATTTGACGTTATACAGGCCAGATGTTCACAATCATCACAACTCTAGAACAATTTAATGAAGTGATTTGGAAAACACACTTACCAAGATGTTAAAGTCTCAAATCACTGGACAAAACAAAGAAACAAAAAGCGTGTAAAATTCATCATTATTCTAATTAGAAGTAATATATTTAGAGTACAATATTGTATAATAATATAATGTCTGTATATTATTATTTTAAGTAAATTGTGCATAAAATAATCATTATTAGTAGTATATTTAGAGTATTATAATAATATAATATTAACTAAATTACATGTTTTATATTTTGCCTGTTGAGCTTTCATAAACCCAGCTGAATAGTTTCATCTGGTGGGACAGTGGGACAGCTCGTCTCCTCCCTTCTAACAGGACTCAGACAGATAGCCTCTGGTGTGGCACCACTAATGTTAGTGTGTGCTACTGTGTACAAAGGGCCATTCTTTACAAACACAGCTATAACCAGAGACGCTCTGTCCTCTAATCTTTCCATCTCCAGACTGTACAAACAGATGATAGTTATTACTTTTTATAATTCATAGTCCTTTTTTGTTGTGACACAGTACCCTGAAGTCATGGTGTCCAGAAACATGTGCTTGTGTACAGATGCACTTTCACGCCTGTCTAACAAAATGTCGATCTGGTTACAGCAAATCTGTAATTTTTTTTTTTTTTTTTAGTCTCTCATTGAATTTGGTTTCCTGCTTATTTGAACATCTGCTTCTGTTTAGAAGTTATTTTATTTCTCAGAATCCATATAGTGTGTGCGCCGTGTGCAGTGTCCATTATATTTATGTATGTAATTTATGGATTAATCGTTTTTTGTGATGACACAGAGCTTGTTGGCACTGTTAACTTGTTGATTTTGTTCTCAGTAAGGACTAAGTCAGTGAGTCAGCCTATGACACATGCAGTGGCACCCCTTCTCCACCTGGCAATGGCATCACTCCTGGCACTGTTCATGTTGGGAAAGAGATTTGGCATGGCCAGGAGTTGCTGGTTCAGTTTGTATGGCCGTTTATACACACTTTGCTCTCAGTGATCACTTGATCTGCTATTGGCTCACCATATTACAGACTACAGTGCAGTAAAACCCAATGGTCACTACAGGCTAATTCTGCTTAATGCACATGGTGAAAGACATGAGCATCCTCAGGAAGTAAAGTTTATTGTGGATTTCCTTGTACAGCATGAATGTGTGGTCAGTCCAGTGATGACGGAAACTCACCATTCAAACTCTTTGTCTTGCTGGTGTGGTTATCCTCACACCAGGAATGTATCTTGAGCTCAAATAAGCATGTTAAAATAAATGCAGCCTTGGTGAGCATAAGAGACTTCTTTCAAAAAATGTAGTGTTTCCAAACCTTTGACAGGTACTGTACACACATACAAGATTGTTTTACTATCTTAGTGAGGACACTCTATAGGCGTAATGGTTTTTATACTGTACGAACTGTAAATTCTGTCCCCCTACACTACCCTTACCCTTAAACTTACCCATCATAGAAAACCTTCTGCATTTTTACTTTTTTAATATAACATTGTTTAGTATGTTTTTAAAGCTATTTGAAATATGATGACTCAAGAAACACTGTTTTGGAGAAACATGCATTATTAAAAGTGCTCTACAAGTAGGGCTGGGTATGTTACTTTTAAAATGTATTTCACTACAGATTACAAAATACATGCTTTAAAAACTTTTACTTAAGTTTAGTGACTTAATCTTAATACTTTAGAATACTAATAAGTGTGGAACAAACACAAAAGAGGTAATTGCAAGTTTTTATCTGACAATTCTGACTTTTTCCCTCAGAATTGTGTGATATAAAATTGCAATTGCGAGTTATAAAGTCAAAGTTATGAGATAAAATTTCAATATAGAGAAAAATAAAAAAATATGAGATAAAAACTGAAAATATTGAGAAAAGTCAGAATTATGAGAAATAAACTCGCACATTAAATTCACAATTGCAAGAAAAAAAGTCGGTATTGCAAGTTCATATCTCCCAATTCTAACTTTATAACTTGCGATTGTGAGTTTAAATCTCGCAATTCTGAGAAAAAGAAGCCAGAATTGTGAAATGCAAACTTACAATTGTGAGGGGAGAAAAGACAAATTGTGAGAAAAAGTTGCAGTGACCAGTGAATTATAAAATGATTCACAAACAACGATCACAAAACATGAAAACAGTCGTGGATCATCGGGTCATGATATGACAGCTAAGTTGACAGTTGGGCAATTTTTTTTATAAATTCAGTCATTTTGTCTTGTTCAGGACAGTACTAAATAAAAATATCAAAATATGATCCCTCTTAAAAGTATTAAAATGTTGATGAAACTTAACTCTTCTTTTTCAGACTGTCAGAGTCAGAGAACTACCAATTGCTGTTTAAATGAATCTAAACTACTTTTCAGATGTAACTGTAATCTGATTACCACCCATTTAAAATGTAACTGTAGTGAAATACAGTTACTCAAATTTTGTATTTTAAAAACGTAACTAAGTGACTTGTATTTCGTTCCTCCCCAACCCTGTCTTACAAGAACACAAAAGCTGAGGTGTATTTTGTAGGTGCATTTTTCAATTTCGTATATTCAAGGTTTTTGTCCCTCAGCTGGAACTCAACTCGAATCGCATCGGTTCACTAACACATTACGTTTTACGTCCCTCCGGCTTGACACGGAGCAGAGCGGTGCCACGGTGGTCTTAGAAACACAAGCTAACAGTGAACTGGGTTTCCTCCACATGTATTGACTTAAGCTTATGAGACATTACAGGACTTCAATCCATCTACTGACATAAAAACCCACCGCAGGATCCTGAAAGAAATAGGATACTCTAAACAGACGTTCATCTAGCACACGGCTCTAACAGGCGTCTCTCTCTCTCTCTCCTCACTCACGCTTACAGATACATACACACAGAGGTACAAAGGTCTCTTTCTGTGACGGGCCGAGGGCTGAAGTTTGATGTTTAATAACTGCGGTATTTTAATGCTGTCTGTGCTGACGGTGCAGTGGGTTTCTGAGGCAGGATAATGGCAGGACTAAAACACTACCTGTGGATTCCTGAGGTATTGAGTTCTAAAGCGCCGCTCCGAGGTCCGTCGTCGTGTGTTTCTCACACTGCAAACATCTCAGCCACCTCTGATCACAACCACTGTAGATGTGTATCTAAGCAGGATTAGACTTAGAGCTGAGGAGACTGTGGTAACAGGGATCAATACAGTGTGCAGACCTCTGAGAAACTCTGGGCCTCATTCATACATAAACAAACCTCCTGACAAGAGACTCGAACACTTGTTTTTATTTTTTTTTTTTCCAGGGCTGTGATATTTATGTATCCTTAAACAAAGTACAGCTAAAACCATAGAAATCCATAATAATAATGCTAGTCTCAATGATTATAGCTCTACAAGTCACTTTTTAAACTTTAGGAATAGTGTTTTTTCTTTAAATTTATGTTTGTTTTTATTTTGACAGCACAGTGAAGGAGAGACAGAAAACGGGTGGGTTGGGCATTAGGACACATTGCAGGCCAGACTCAAACCTGTATCGCCAGTGGAACTAATGCTGCATTCCAGACTCGGAATTTGGGTTTTTCCCACCTCCTACTTGGAAATAATATCTGGAGCGCCACTCAAAGTCCGAGACGTCATTCGAAGTCTTGTTTGCTGCTTCAAATAGCATGGAGCTACCTTGTGTAAAACAATAAAACTTAATGAATTTTTGCTTTTCAAGATGAATGCTGGCATTTTATGTTTTTTCCCCTCTGCCAATTGACACAAAAACACAACATGCACTTTTGTCTTGGGAAGACATATATTCATATATTCCATTTCTGACCTCATCCTGAAACACGGCTTAAGGCCCTTTTATGTGTCTACAGTAGGCTATATGCATTACTGCTGCACTACAGGGGTAACAAAAGGACTGTACTGGATTATATTATATTCCATTTTATTACGGCTTTTCACAGACAATGATTCAATTCTAATTAACCAATTGTAGCATTATGAAAATATCCTCGAGAACTCTAATGCTTGGAATTGACCACTTAAAGCAAATCAAGACTTCGCGGAGAAGTGATGTGTGAGCTGTGCTTAAGTAGTGAGTTGTGATATGGCTCATGTGTGAGTGCAATCAGTCCAGTGACTGAAGTGGGAGTGCATGTGTGTGTGTGTGTGTGTGTGTGTGAAAGTCCCTCTAGTGGTTATCACGGGCACACCTGCTGATGAACATTACAGAACTCCATGTATACAGCATTTATTCATCTTTGTTAATGTTAATTTCAACATTTGCTAATACATTATTAAAACCTTGTTAACATTAGTTAATGCACAGTTGTTAACTAACATGAACAAACAATGAACAACTGTATTTTCATTAACTAACGTTAACATAGATTAGTAAATACAGTAAAAAATGTATAGCTCATGGTCACTTCATGTTAGTTAATACATTAACTAATGTTTATCTCATGAACCTTATTGTAAAGTGTTATCATTTTAACAATAATTAACAACAGCGGATTTCAGTTGTTCCTCATTCGTCCTCTACCGAGATTCACTTTTTCAAGAATCTTTAATGAATAGAAAGATACAAATATAGAAAGGTTTTTTAACATTATAAATGTTTTAACTGTCACTTTTTAAAACAATTTGCATCCTTGCTGAATAAAAGATTGATAGAATCTCTTTTGAAACAATAGATGCAATTAAATGAGAGGTCAAGCAGAAGTCTTACATTGGGTCTGCATCAGTAAGTGAGCATCCTGATGTTTAATCACCTTTGACCTCTCAGTAAGGTGGTGGCTTTTCATGCCTGTCAGACTGCGTGTGTTCACAGAGACCTGTCAGTAGGCAGCCATTGTGTCTCTCTGTCCTCTGGGCTAATCCGAGCAGCCCACCCACAGACCTCAACATATAGACTATTCTCTCCCATCATGTCTGTCTGTCTCCTCTTTATTCAACTTCTATGCTTCTATGTTTCTCTCTGATTTTGTCTCGTAATAGTCTCCTCTCAGCCTAATGTTTGTCTAAATGGAAGCATACCGAATAGCCATGTGGTGAGACTTCGCGTGATATAAGGAGATATTTTGGTAGCACTTTATTTTACAATCCTGTTCCCCATGTACCTATTATGTACGTATTATAATAATTGCAATAACTGGGTAATAACTTGGTACTAACCCTGAACCTACACCTGACTTAACCCATATAGTTACCTTATGTTATCCAGTACTTTCTTAGGTAAGAACACTGTAAGTACATGTAAGTGCACATACTGTAAAATTAAGTGCAATTTATTACCAAATTGGTCACGTTGTACTTGTTTGATCAAAAGATGAAACATTGTCAAGAATTCCTGCCGAACCATATATAAAAGAATAGCAAAGAAATAATAAGCATATACAAAATACAATAAAGAATAAAGGTCAAGTTTGGAAGGGAGGAGGCGGCATGTACTGCCCCCTTTGACCTCTCTCTATGTTTGCTTATGAGTGCGTGTGAGTTTGAGGGAGAAGATGGTAGAGCTGTTCATCTCACTCTGACCTGTCCAATCTTTCCAGGTCTGTTTGCTAATGCTGACAGACAACACTGCCACTAATGGCTAATGATCGAATGATAAACGGGTGCGTGCACGCTTCCACACACAAACACAAAAATATGTGTGGAAGACTAATGTGAAAAGCCACAGTGCAAACACACACAAGCATGGCCTCTGTTTATCGTCTATTGTCCAAGGGGCTTCTGTTATTTTCACAGAAGCATGAGAAAGAAGATGGATATGTTTACATATGCGGTGACGGCTTTAAACAGTCTGTTTAAAATAGCGTCTGTGGGATAATCTCCCAAAAGTCACTACAGATTGTACAAGGAAATATCAAGCATCAAATACAGATTAGAACTTCGTTCATTAATTTATGGCTTGATTTAGTAACTTTTTTCAGCATAGGCTCATTAGAAAAACATGCCTCTATTTACATTTTTGCAAAACTCCAAAAGCGTATCCATCATTCAATTAACTTTTCTTTTCTTTTCTTTTCTTTTCTTTTTATAGCTGAAATGAACATTAGTGGTAGTAAAACACAAACAACTTTTATTTCTTTCACACAAATTACAATTATAATTGATTTATAAAGACTTATTTTCGGGCTGTTCCTTGCACAAAGTTATGTTATGACCTTAAAATACTTTTACCATATAGTCCATGATTTGTAATGTTATACATTTTGAGATTTGCATCACTCAGCTCCATATGTATGGCTTTTCTGATGTAGTAAACTTGCTTGGCAGCTCACCTGGTACACCATTGGTACGAATCCGGCAAAAACTGCAAGAAGCAACATAATATTTTGCAGAAAAATCACATCATGTTTTTCCATTAAGCCTGAGTTTACTTTTTTTGTTTCAACTAAAAATTACATCTCAATTAAAGGGATAGATAACCTAATACTTCAAATGAAAATGCCATCATGATAGACCTTAAAAGAAAACTATCCCATGATTTACTCACCCTCAAGCCATCCTAGGTGTGCTTTGAAGCCCCCGCAAAATGCATCCATCGATATGGCTCAAAAATGGTCATTAATGGTCATTTCGAAACACTTTACGAATATTTTATTTCAAATCAGTAGTTCGGAGCGTGTATCAAACTGCCAAAGTCACATGATTTAAACGAGGCTTTGTTACATCATAAGTGTTTTGAAACATTTCAAAATTTCAATGGTTCATCACTGTGTGGTCATATAAATATCCTGCGTCATACAGGGGTTACTCATTTGGAGCAAGTTTACTTGCGCAGTGTGCGTACGGTCGTCCACCGGAAACTAGTTTTTATGCTTAATAAACTTTTTAAATATGGATATATTTCTAACAAAACCCCATCACTTCGCTTTAGAAGGCCTTTTATTGACGCCCTGGAGCCGTATCTCTATTGAATAATTTTCCTTTTTGGGTGAACAATCCTTTTAATCAGGGTAGAGCCATATTAACTTTTTACAGGAATGAAAAAGAGGGTGTGAGGTCTAAAAGTGTAGCGCGTTCAATGGATGGTAAAAAAAAAAAAAAAAAAAAACTTTCAGTGGACAAAAACTCCATAAAGCAGTTTTGAAAGATGTGACTTGTGAAAATGACTTGATCTAGGATCATTATAGTGCCATAGTGAACATCTACTACTACAACACAATACACAATGTGTTATGGTGGTAGACATTAATGAAGTAGATCTATAAACATCTTCTGGCTAAGTAGGCCTACACATCAAAATGCCTGCACTTTAAAACCCTGAAGACAATGTACAACTATAATCAAAGATAACAAACATTGGTGGAGCCATACAAACAAGAATAACTATTAAGAGTTCTACTTGGAGGCAGAGCTAGTTCTGTGTATGGAAAGAAACAGGGCTTCTTTATGGGAAAATGAGCACAAATCCTTACTTAGTCAGGACGACCATTTGAAGCTCCGGCCTCTCTTCATCTCACTTATCGAGCCATCGGATATAGCTGATGTTATTTTTCTCCTCTTTTTTATGAAACATGAATAGCGCCTCTGTCATTTAAGGAGGAAAAAAGAGATGGAATGCGTACATGTGTTTATGCGGAGTGTGCGTTGAGCGTCAGTTTGTGCGAGCGTGTGTGAGTTTGGGAGGAGTCTGTCAGTCTGGGTGCTAGAAGGGGTCTGGGATGTCTCCTTCCTGCTGACTTCCTTATCGCCATGGAGATCCTGAATCTATGTCTCTCTGGTGTCTGCTGCAGCTCCCAAGACACACACAAACTTTCATTCTCACACAAATATATATACACACACACACACGCGCACTCCTCGGAGACTCAAGACGGGATGCAGGAAGCTGTCCTCCACATCACTTGAAGGTAGGCCCCTGGTAAAAGAGCTTCCAGAGGGTGTATGTGTGTTTAAAGTTCTTTGGTGGGGCCCCAGAAGTGAGTTGATCGTTTGTTTTAAGAGCCATTACTATGACAGACTGTTTACTGAGAGGGGCAGATTACAGTTGCACTCTGCACTGCTGTTAGTCTCGCAGTATAAACAGCCACACCAGCACAGCTTACTGTTATTAATGAAAAGCACCTCCTCTCTTTTTACTTACTTACCTCATTTATTTAGCACACTCATAATTCATCATGCTCTTGGATTAACTGCATCCTTAAAGGACACATGAAATGGCTTGGCGAGCGCAGTCGTTTTATCCTGTGCTGGCATATTTCCTATTGAAACAGGAAGTTACTTGAAGGTTTGTCCTTTTATTAAATAGCCAATAGCCTTAGTTCATGTCATAGTCATGAACAATTTTTTGGACAGTCATCTTTTGAATGTTTTTGAAAAAAGTCCCTTATGCTCGCCAAGGCTGCGTTTATTTGAACAAAAATACAGTAAAAATAACAATACTGAGAAATAGAATTACAATTCAAAATGTAATTTATTTCTGTAATGGCAAAGCTGAATTTTCAGCATCGTTCTAGTATTCTGATTTGGTTTTGAAAACAATTGTGCTGCTTAATTTGTGTGTGAAAACGTTGGTAGATTTGAGTAAAAACACCTGTATGCACTGTAAACACACAGTATTGGCAGAACTTTACCGTAAAAAATACGGTAGCAACAGTTTAGGTTTTACGGGACAGCTGTCTAATTTACAGTTCAAAACTGTATAATTTAAAGGTTTATATTGTAATAATTGCGGTTCATAAGTGTTTATTTTACACATTGTTAAAAAAGAAGTTAAATTCATGGTAAAGAAACATATTTTATTAACTGCTATAATGTTAATTTACCATTCTACAGAAGTACTAATAACTGTTTGTAATACAGTGACACTCACCAACCACAGTGGTGATGAGTGTCAGACACAGACAAGGGATGAGTATAAATAATAGTCTTTTATTTGCAGAAAACGGATACACAGGTAACAGGGCTGGTATGGTAAGTTAAAGAAGTCAGAAACTCAAACTGATGACTTCAGCAGTTCAACAGAGTTCGGTCTAGGAGAATGTAGACGAGGTAAATCCATAGGATGATCCAAAGGAAGACGGGTGGGTAGCAGCAGGTGAGTCTGAAGTGTCATGATAAAACGGGACCAGACACTGAAGTGACGCTGAAGGTGACTGTATATATAGGGTTCAAGGGTGACTAGAAATACTCCGGGGATGATGAACGATTGGGCAGAGCTGGTAGTGATGACTCTTTGACAATGAGAGTCACATGATGAACCACAAGCAATTTTCCACAAGCTGAGAATGCTGGTGCACACAGTGTCATTCACACACACACTACACACCATCATGGTAACACACATGAAATTTAAAAATGCAATAAACTTTAATTTAACAAGATTAGATGTAACATAAAACTCTAATGTACATAACTGATTAGAAAAAACTAGGAAAGTTATTTCAGCAAAAATACTTCAAATGGGAAGTGTCAATTACCGTTTTTTTTTCACTGTAAATTATACAATGACTTATTTTTCACGTTTTTTCAAAAATCAGATCAATTAGATCTATTACAGTTATTCACCGTACATAGTACGGAAAATTTACTTTTCTCACCGTAGCATTTTTACAGTCTTTTACCATTAAAATCACATTCATTTTTACAGTGTATATAGTTTTAATGTGACCTTCTTATAACAGGAAAGAAATTCTGGAATTCTGGTTACTGGTGCTGTTGTGTTAAATGTTAGAGTGCTGCCCTAAAGCCAATAGCTTGGACAAATAAATTGTTAGTTTTAACAAAAATCACCCCCGGGATACAAAAGTGTAAACATTTTAAGAAACACCCGTACACAGGTGGTCGTACTCATAGGTTTTTGAGGCACCTTGAAGTGGAATACACAAGCACACTATTGATATTTCTACTGATCCAGGGGTTGATATGATCAGGCTCTGATTCATAGGGAAAAAAGATGTATATCATTCTGCTATTTGGATACAAACAGGAGAAAGTTCTGGAAAGCCAGCATGGCAGTTTGCTGCCAGACAGGATAGCGTTCCGGATGCCACTCCACCTGGGAAAGTGACTGAAGTGGAGCAACTCTGGAAAAATAAGGGGGGTAAATTAGGACGATAATTAAAACAGAGTGCTGACAGAAGGAGAGAAGTTCAGCCAAGAGTCTGGCACAACAAACACTCGGTGCCTTGAGACGTCGGTCTAGTCGTGCAGTACCTACTGGCTTGAAGACTTCGGGACACGTCGCAAAACCACTACCGGTATACGTATAGAGGTGACACTCCACATCAGTGGTGTAAAACAAATAAAATAAAATGCTGCTGGGAACTGGAAAAGGTAGAAATTGAAAAGGCATTTCCTTCAACAGGAATTGCAAGAGCATGTAGCAATTATGCTTCTGAATCTTAATTTTTAAGACCACTTACACATCTAAAGACGTTCAGACAGGTTGTATTTGCCTAGTCATTTGGTTTTTAATATTAATTACAGGCTGGGGAAGTTTACATCGTGTAACAGGAAATGCAGACACCACGGCATATTATTTTGAGAACCTCATTCTGACAGCAACCCTAGCAGCAAAGACGCATATGCATAAAGTGATTTCAGCAAACAGAGCTGTTCTTTGTTTAGATGGTACACACTGCTCAGCTCTCAGTCTCCATGTGTGTCTCTGTGGCCCTCAGTCTCTTTTCAGGCTTTCGTGTAGAGCAGACACTCCTCAAACACACCGGCCCACACGCATACACAAACACAATAAACAGTGGCGCCTGTCTTCATCTTCATTTATTCCCCGACCAACACACACACACGCAGTCACGCACATGCACCAGTACACACACAAACAGCCTTTCTCTGAGGAACGTAAAAGCTAAAAGTTCTGTGAATGTTATTCATCAGTGCTTTCAGACAAATGGATAGAGACACCATTCATCTGTTTGATTTTCTGAGTGAAAAGCACACTTCATTCACACTGTCCACAGATTGGCCAGTTACGCATGTCCTCAAATCGCTTTTTTACATGGGTTAGCTGGTGTCTTCACAAGTTTTCTGACACATTACCAACACATCATGCCGGAAAGGAAGTGAGTCGCACTGTTTAGTGACCCATTCGCCCTGGCGGGCACATGGTTTTTCCAAACAGAGGCCTCATTGAGGCAAAGTGATAAAATCAAACGGGAAAAGTTAAACTGTGAATAACACACCGTATTAATGTTAGTTTTGATCAGGAGACAGTCTGTCGGAAATCTCCGGGATGTTTTTACAGAAAAACATTATTCCACAGCTGTCAATCCACCCTACACAGAGAAACTTTTCAAGAAATGCTGCCTTTAAGCAAGAGTCCAGCAAATGGTCCAGGGTTTAAAACATGAGTCCATGGAAATGCAATGGGAACAGAATATTTGAGTGACAACCAGTTATACGAGAAGATATTTCCTTTAATGCATTACGTCTTTGGTTTAACCAAAAGATTTTTATTATTAATGTTTATTAACATTTTTCCAAAACCCAGTGAGCTGTCTTATGTAACACCATGGAAATTTTGCACACTAAACAAACAGAGCTAGTAATTTCAATAGATATGTGATGTTAACATGTATCTAAGCTAACATATATGTATTTATACATATACATATACATATAACACATATATAACCCATGTATACATATATATGTATATATATATATTAGTTAATTAAAAAATGCATTGTTTAAATGTACTGTTAAAAAGTCTGAAACAATATTTTTTTGTAAAGAAATGGAATTTATTTTCTTCACCAAGAATACATTATACACTAAACTGATAAAAATATCTAATGAACACTGTTCTTTTGAACTTTCTATTCATCAAAAATTCCTAAAAAAATACTTCACAAAAATATGTAGCAGCACAACTATTTTCAATATTGATAACAATAATAAATGTTTCATGAATCAGCCCCAATCATCATATTAGAATGATTTCTGAAGGACTGCAATCACAGGAATAATTTACTTTTTAATATGTATTAAAATATTAAAAAAAAGTTATTTGAACAAATATATAATCAGAGCTCCTCCTTCAGGGAAATTTTCCAAGATTAGCTTAAACATGCATAACATTCCGGTACCCTTTCAGGGAGACAAGAGACTGTTCAGTTTGAATGGAAGTCAAAAGAAGAGATGCATCAGTAACCTGATTTCGCCACATGTTCCATCTTTGTTGATCCTAAGGCAACATTTCTATTAACCAATCAGAATTGATGTTACAGATTGAGAGCCTAAACTTGACAATCGGGGTTAGGTGCTTCAACATCAGTGTTATCCCTCAAATTATAGGGATGACTTATGGCTAGACTTTGGTTTAGAGGTAGGGATATGGTTTGGACAACATTTTCTGACCTGAATGTTGTTCCAGGATCAACAAAATAAGTTGAACCAGGAACGCATCTAACTTGTACCATCAGTATGCTGAATAAACTGCTTTTATGTGGAAAAAGTTCAGCAAACGGTAAACGTAATGCCTGTCTGCTAATCTTCAACATGTTGGCCATGACATATACATTGTATTTGCTATATCTTTGTTTTATAGGAGAAGTCCAGACAATCTTGCAACACGGGATCTGCAAATGCAACCGATTGTCGTAAAACAATTTACAAGGCAACATTTCCTACGCAGAAACTCATGGCATCATCTTTGGTTTATCTCATAAATGTCCAATGTCTCGCTCTCTATTTGGAAGTATTGTTATGGTCAACACAAGAAATAAGGCATGAACATGAGTATATTTGAAAAAGGCGTGAATACAATTATATCTATTAACTTCTAACGCTGCCATTCACAATTTCAACCAAACCCAAAGTTCTGAAGACCAACATAACCTTTTTGTTCTCGTGATAACCATGGTAACAGGAAGGGCAGATGGGGCACAGAGGATAAGAGATTGGAAGAGTGAGTGGGAAGAGCAAGGGAAGAGGGGAATAAAGAAAGAGGGATGGGGGGGGGGGGGTGTTGGGGCCGGTAATGAGTTTTAGGAGCGGCAGGATGGAAACAGGATGAGAGTCTCCAAGAGACTCGTTTAATGCAGAACAGAGGGAGTTTTATACCCGCTTCTGAGGAAGACCTTTTTTGTTTTTCCACTTCCGCTCTCTCATTTGGGTTTGAAGGAATGAGAAGGTGGGCAGAGATGATTTGGCTCATTGTTCTGTTCGGCTGTGATTAGGGATATTAAATTCCAAATGCATTTCACAGAGTGGTTACAGCATGACCAACATGTAATGAGCATGTCACATGTTATCACCATCAATAATGTACTAAAAGGGATTTTTTTCTTGATAGTGTAAGGTTCCCAACATCCTTCAAAATATCTTATTTTGTGTTCTGCACACTGTATAAAAGAATTGTTGGTTTAGCTCAAAAAAGTAAGCTATTTGGTTACCTTAAAATTTTGAGTTCACTGAAATTAAAAATGTTCGGTTTAATCAACGGAAACTCAAAATATGATGTTATCTGAATCACATTCATTATTGCAGTTAATTTGATAAAAGAAAAAAAATGTGATAAATCATGAAAATAATTTTTACAGTGCAGAAGAAACAGGTTTGGTAAATGATATAAATGAAGTATAAATATAGATGTAACATAAAACTCTAATGTACATAACTGATTAGAAAAAACTAAGAAAGTTACTTCAGCAAAAATACTTCAAATGTGAAGTGTCAATTACCGTTTTTTCACTGTAAATTATACAATGACTTATTTTTCACTTCAAAAAACTGTTTTTTCAAAAATCAGATCTACTAGATCTATTACAGTTATTCACTGGAAAATTTCTGTAAACCAATTAACTTTTCTCACCATAATAAATCTCTCACGATAATATAAATATAGTAAATGATGATAGATTTTTCATTTTTGTATGAAACATCCCTTTAAATCAGCTGAAATGAGAGATGGAAAAGGTCTAAGAAAACCACTATTCCCATACAGGATACACACACACACACACACACACACAAAGTTTAGTCGGGAGTGACTCGCGCAGCAGGAAGCTGACTTATTGGATCTACTTTCTTAAGAAGCCAGGGGTGAAAATAGATTAAAGCCCACCCTGCCGAGTGAGACAGAGACAGGGTGTGTGAGTGTGTGTGAAAGAGATGAAAAGTTCTTCAAAGTTGTATCATAAAGTATCTGATTCCAGTGCTGAAGATAACACATCTAACAAAATACACACATACTTGTGTTTGAGGACAGGAGTGTGTGGAGAGGAAATGATAATGAAAAACACACGGTTTGACGTGATGGCAGGTGATGTTCATACATCTAAAAGTCGCTTGGTTAAATATATGTGATGGCAAACTGAAAAAGCTTCACAATGTCTGAGCTTCCCAGCAGGGCTTTCATAATGTCGTATATTTTGACAAAGT
Organism: Opsariichthys bidens; assembly: GCA_037194245.1. Lineage (NCBI taxonomy): Eukaryota > Metazoa > Chordata > Actinopteri > Cypriniformes > Xenocyprididae > Opsariichthys > Opsariichthys bidens. The sequence goes on from CM074296.1 coordinate 14,531,160, forward strand.
ATTTTTCCTTTGTTTTAATGATATATTCACTAACTTCCAAAAATTGGGGGTCAATAAGATTTTTATAGAGTAAGGACAAATTAAATGAATCAAAAGTGAGAGAAACGGGGTTTTTTGCACATTGTTACAAAAGATTTATATTTCTTTCATCAAAATTTCCACAAAAATATTTAGCAGCATAACTGCTCTCAACAACTTTCTTGAGCACCAAATCATCATATTAGAATGATTTCTGTAAGATTATGTGACACTGAAGACTGGAGTAATGATGTTGAAAATTCATCTAAAATATATTAAAATGTAATATTTCAGAAGACATCTTTCTAAAACATTTCAAATAATCTATTGTATTCTCTAAAAATACGATTACCTACATATCAATGCTGCAATTCAAGATTTGTTTTTTCAAAGTGTAGTGATATGAGTCAGTGAAAATGCACACAAAAATGATATCCTGGGACCCATACGTTTTACTGACAACATTAACATGTATTATAACTTAATAATAAAAAAATACACACACGCTTTGAATAAAAAAATCATTGACCAACAAATGCAAATCAACAGGACACAATAAATTCTTATATAAGCACATTAACATGGATGACTTCAAAACAGTTCAAGGAGGAAATGAAGAAGTGTGAATTGAAATGAACGTCAGACAGGACACGGGATGTTCTTACTGATGCTGCAACGCTAATGCGGTTTTTGCTTCCTTTCATTTTCTCTCCCTCTGTCAAAAGCAAAAGGAGCCAGTCTGGAGTGTTTATGCATCAGAGGCTGGCACCAGTGGAGATAAAAGAGATTTTATCCAAATAGCACAGAGAGGACAGAAAGGGCACAGGGACAGTGAATAGCTCTATACTGACTCACTTCGAATATTCATCCATTTATTGATCTATTCATCCGACGCTCTCTCATCTATGATTAGAAGTCAGTATGGCCCTTGCTGGTGCACATACCAGCAAAATATTGTCAAAAACACTGTATATTTTACCTTTCTCTCATTCTTCCATGCAAGATTCATGGCCTGAAAAAGCCTCAGATTCCTAAATGATGTATTCAGTCAACAGATGTTTGCCAACCATGAAACAGGATGCATATTTCATAACACTCTCAACCATGTAGATCATGAGCCTAGACTCTAGGTGAAAGGACAACAGTCCACACTGTCCACATGTTCTGCAAACAGATAAAACTGTCCAGCCAATTTAAACAAAAAGAAAGAAAGACCATTTATTAAGAAATCAGCTTTTTAAATTGGTGTTCATCAAAGCTTTCTATCACACTCTCATCTCTCAATTCATATTTCATATATACGCCACTGTCCCTTCCCCCAATGGGACCGCATGTCCGTTATCGCTGTTCTTGGGGCAGAATTTGGTCTTTCTTCTCTTCAAAAGCTCCCGACTGTCCAATCTCTCCAGTTATCTTTCTCTTCCTCTTTCTTTTTACGCTCCCTCACTTCCCCTGGTGGTCTGTGCATTGGCAGACCGCGGGAGGCAGAGGACTCTTCCATTTCTTTGAAATGAGAGAGAGAAAGCGAGGTGGAGAAAGAGTGAGAGAGTCAACAGGGTAGACATCAAACACTGCAAAGTCACGACAAAGGACATTTAGGAAAGAACTTTTGATCTGTTCCACACTCCACCTCCCTCTGCCCTCTTTAAACCTGCCTATTAAAAGTGTAACTTGAACCAGGTTTGTTGGCACAGGAGGAGACATGTTTGGGCTACGATTACTCCTCTCAGGTCAAAGGTCATGGAATGGGTCTAGTTAGGTACACATGGGACTGTAACAGAGCATAACTTGTGAATTTATAAAACATTTGAAAAAGACTAATTGATATGTTTTTAAAGGGATAGTTCCAATATGAGAATATTGTTGTCATTTACTCAACCTAATGTCAGTAAAAACTTAAATGACTTTTTTTTTTCTTTTGTGAAACAAAAACAAGACTGGTTTAGCAGAATGTTCAAGCTGCTACAATGCCAGTGAATGCTCACCATGGGGTGTCAAGCTTTTTTTCTTTTTTTTTTTTCTGAAATAAAGCTGCAAAATAATACTATAATAACATTATATAAAATACCTGCCTTGCCTTGGAAGTTGAAATAAATAAGTTTAATCTGAAGTACTAAAATTAAATGTTAACACTTTCCATTTAAAGGTTCCAGTTAACGATAAATAATGTATTAACTAACATTAACCAACAATGAGCAATACATTTGTTACAGGATTTATTCATCTTTATTAATGTTAGAAATACAACCGTTCATTGTTAGTACATGTTAGCTCTGGTCCATTAAGTAATATTAGCAGATACAACTTTTGATTTTAATAATGGATTAGTAAATGTTGAAATGAACATGAAATAAGATTAATAAATGCTTTAGAAGTATTTTTCATTTGTAGTTCATGTTAATTAATGTAGTTAAGAACTGAAGCTTTATTGTAAAGTGTTACCAATTACAGAAACCAAAACTGACATAAAATATAAAATCTATATAGAAAAACACTAATAAAAATGACAAAAGAACATAATAAAATAACTAAAACTAAAATGAAAGCTAAAAAATAAACATAAAATTTCAAAATGAATGAATTCTATTTATTCACTATTACTAAAATAACACTGACCCTATAATAGCTTTATGTGAGGAAAAGACCAAAATAAGTTGCTGATCAATTCTATTTTCTTCAGTTACTGTAATACGTAATTCAAACCCTATTTTCCATGATTCCAAACGTTATCATTTACATGGTACATGGGAACCACCTGCAACACAACAAATGTGTACACACACAAAGCTATTGTTTGACTTCAGAATATTTTAATACAGCACAGGGTCATATGAACTACTATGATGGCATTTTTTTAGGCCTTTTCACATTCATTGTGTGAAAAATAAAGCAGCTTGAAAATCCTGAAATCATTCAGATTTGAAACAATATTAGTTACTTTAAATTTAATTAATGATATTGATTAAAATATATACTTTTGCCTGAACTATCCCTTTAAAACTATTTCTATGTATATTCGCAAGCCTATGAATGCATTGAGCTGTATGTGATTAAGTTAAACCAATGTTTTGTTAATCTCAAAAGAACCCGAATCTACACAGTCACTTTGGCACAGTTGGAGAGATGGAGATATTCGGCAGGAGAGACACACTGTTCGCTTTCATTCTGCCACTGGAGAGAGGGAACAAAGGACAGAGTTCAAAGGTCAGAACTGCAGGCCTCAAAAGAGTACAAGACAAAACATACAAACACATCTACCAACACACACAAAATACAAGGCTAACACCAAGCATAAAAACACACACAAAAAACGCCCACGCACAATACACACACATGCATTTTATTATTAAGTATTAAAATCTGTATGCAATTTGCTGTGCAGCAGGAAAGTCAGCATTGATGTTTTTGAAGGAAGTCTCTTATGCTCACCAAGGCTCCATTTATTTCATCAAAAATACAGTAAAAATATAATATGTGAAATATTATTACAATTCAAAATAACTGTTTTCTATTTGAATACACTTTACAATTTAATTTATTCCTATGACGATGACAAAGCTGAATTTTCAGTGTCATTATCCTTCAGATAGCATTCTATGCAGATTTGGTGCTTAGTTATTAGGGGCCACGCACCAAAGGTACATAGGCACTTATTGTAATAGTTGGTAGTTGGTGTTCTTATTTTTCTTCTTCCACTCTGGAAGTCTATGGCTGCGCATAGAACCACTTGTGGGAAAGTTATGAAATTTGGCACACAGTCAGAGGCCAGTCTGAACTGTGTCCATAGCAAATATGGACTCAATCCCTCAAGCGCCACCAGCTGTCCAAAGTTGCACTCATGTTTATGCTAATAACTTTTGTTGTTAGAAACAAAATTTTATGGCTTTGCTCAAGACAATTCGATTGCATCCTACTTCTTCGAACCCCTCCAAGGCTGTTGAATTCAAGTCAATTACTCAAACCGTTTTCGAAACGCGCAAATTATGCAGTGCTTGTGAAAATAGATGTAATGCTGTATTTTCGCAATGCTTTATTGTATTTAGACAAAACTTTGTACATGTCATCACAAGCATAACCTGAAGATGCTTGCAATATGAATGCTGTGAATTACCTGAATGCTGTGTTTCAGTGTAACGCCACCTACTGGTCGGGAGATACAAAAAATTGACAATTTTGCTTGTTCAATAAAATTGGTCTCATTAGATTCAGGGTGTCATTCGACTCAGAATGCTGTATTTTATGAATGTATTAGTGTATCATTACGAACCTCTGGATGGGTGATCAGCACAATGCCCTGAAGGAGCCTGAGAAGCTTCTGACCAGCGCCACTTAATGGAGAAAAAATATTTTTATGCTTGCAACTTTAGATGTGGTTGACTTATTTTCTCATTAGACTCGTGAATCCTTGCAGAGTCCAACGATACCACACATGCTAGGTTTCTCCTTATGGTTTGTGTGAAGTGGTGATTTAGCGCTTAAAAACTTTTGTGAATATCTTCAAAACCGAAAACATATTTTCATCAAATTTGACACATGTATGGGCTTACTCTGAGTCTCTTGGTGGCGCTATAATTGAACAAAACATGAAATTGTCATTGACTACAATATTAAGATACAAAATGTTATATTTTATGAATGAACTGGTGTACCATTACAAAATGAAAGTATGTGCTATTGGTACAGTGCTCTGAAGGTTTTGAGACAGCACCTCTTTGTGGTCAAAAGTGATAAATCAGTATATTATTACTATTATTATTATTATTGACTCTATGATTTTTCAGCTATTTTTAATCTAAGTGATCTTAATAAGTCTTAACTGCTCACTGTTGCAGTTGGTCTGATGCTTCTAGCCAAGCGGCCATGACTTGTTGTGCTTTCTTTGTGCTGGGCTCCATAATTGCTGCTTGCAGCTATATTCATAAATTATTATCGTTTTCTAGCCCTTTTACTTTGCTCCTTGTTTCACGTTTTCTTGTTCTATGTTCCTATTTGTCATTTGTTTCCATGATTATTCATTATATGATTTAGTTCGTTAACTTGTGTATATTATGCCCTCTGTTCATTCAGTTCATTTTTGGGGTATTGTTTTTGTTTTAGAGCTTGTTTTTCTGCCTACACATTGTTTCGTTAGTGATTATTTCATTGTTTACATTACCTGATTTATTTTTGAAAAGATGTGACAAAATACCCAATCTAACAAGACATTTAAATTGCAGCAGTTAACATTGCCTCTAGAAGAAGCTGCAGGGGACTAAGGGGAGGAATTATTTTTATTTTTCTAGGTGGCCGAAGTTTAGAGGACTACGTGGAGGATTTTGTAAATATCTGCCACTGTGCGACATGCGATAATTTCACCCTTGCAGAAGGTTTCTTGTGTGGGCTGGATGAGAACATTCACTTCCTTTGCCAAAGGGGGATACCTGCTAGAGTTTAGAAGAATACATTAACTTTGCTCTGTGAGAGGACGGATCCTACTTTATTGTAGGCAATGCTGAAGAGGTGAACATCACCATCATCCAGCCCCACCATACACCCATTGTCACGTCACAATATCAAGAGCCCAGCCAGCCATCATCCCCTTGCACGGACATTAAGCCAAAGCCCATCGCAGGTGGAGAGCTCGAGCCTGCCACAATGCACGAGCTAGCACCAGTGGAGAAATGGACCGAGCCAATCATCGCCCCGGAGCCCGAGCCTCGCTAAATATCTACCCATGTACGTGAGCCGGCAAAATTACATATCATTGTGGGACAATTACTGGAGTACAAGTGAATGGAGGAAGACCACGCCCAAACTCCCACCACTGAGGGTGAGCTGAAGTTGAACTAATATTTCTTACTTAGATGATGATGCTCACCTTAATCTCCAATCCCTGCTGGTCCCGTCCAGCTCGAAGTCTCGAAAGTCTCCTGTCTCTGCAGAGTTCCCTTCCAGCCTCCCTCTCCTGCTTCCTCTTCAAAAGTCATACAGTCTCTTCAACTCTGCCTTCACAGACTTCCCTCATCCCATCGGCTTCTCCTATGATGCCACTATATTGTGTGGATTTGCCTGGGGTCTTCAGGTCTCACCCAGGCAAGTGAGCTCCACCTTGGCCCGTCGACCTGTCTGCTTCGCCTTGGCTCTTCCCTCCCTCCGCTCCACTCCACCAGAGACCATTGTGCGTACATCTCCATCGGGCTCCCTTGTCCCTCTAGCTCCACCTTGGTCAGACATTGCTCTGCCTGCGCCAGGACTTCTGAGCCGTCAACTGCACTCCTTCTCTCCACCCCTTTGGCTTCATCTCAGTCCCACTGGCTGCACCTCAGTCCTCTGGCTCCACCTCCGATGCTTGTCACTGCAGCTTGGGCTCTTGGACCATTGGCCTCCCTGGCTCCTCCCACCATCATTGCCACCTTGCTTTCTTCTGCCAGAGCCTCTTCCTTTGTCTGCCCCGTCTGCCTCCAGAGCCCCCACCCTCCGTTTATAGACCGTGGACACGCCTTTCCAGGACTTTCAGCATGGTTCCCATAAAAACACCGGACGTCTATGTTTTACGTGGTGTGAGAAAGTCACAATACCACACGAAAATCCGATCAGACCAGTCAGACTGAAATGGATTTCCAAAAATGTTATTTGAATAGGATTTCAAACCACATATGAATGTAGCTCGAAACGAATTTGTAATTTTTGGCCGTTCAAACTTCCTAAATCTGATCGGATTTCAATTATACACAAAAATCATATTTGTACGGACAGTCTGAACGTAGCCTTTGTTTGCTCATCTTTTGTTTCCCTTTTCTTATGTTCCTGTTTGTCATTTGTTTCCATGATTATTTATTATACTATTAATTAGTGCACACCTGTTTGTATTTGAGTTTGCTATCTTGTGTATATCTTGCCCTCTTTTCATTCAGTTCATTGTCGGGGATTGCTTGTGTTAGACCTTGTATTTATGCCTACACACTGTTTCGTTTGTGTTTATCTCATCGTCTGTATTACTTGATTTACTTTTGTTTAATAGATATGCTTAATTTGATATTCCTCAGCTTCCCTCATCTTCCTTGGTCTCTTAAGACACAACAAATATCAATGTTAAGAAGTTTTGTTTTTGTGGAAGCCATGACATTTTTTTATTTTTTAAAAGATTTCTTTGAATAGAACGTTCAATGAACAGCATTCATTTGAAATAGAAACCTTTTGTAATATCAAAAAAAACCTGTCACTTTTGCTCCACTGAATAAAAGTTTTTTTTTTCTTACTTACCTAGTAATGTTATCATGATTTCCACAAAAAAATATTAAGCAGCAAAATCTCTTTTCAACATTCATAATAATAAGAAATGTTTCTTGAGCAACAAATCATTCCAAACTTTTGACCTTTAGCGTATCATTACCAGACAGAGAAAACGGCACAGCATAACTTTAAAGAACTGATATTTGAGGTATGAGAGGATATGAAGTCAGCAGTTTGTATATAATGCTTTCATCCGGAACAAGTGTGGACAATGGAGAGTCATATTAACAAACTTACAAAGAGATTAAAGGGACCAATGCCTGATTCAAATACTGCTAAAAGGCCAATGAAAGAAAAACCACATCAATAAATGTCATGGCTTTAAGAGCTGCCCCAAACAAACACTCAAGGACAGTCGGGTTGTGTTTACTCTGTTTGGTGTGTGTGTGTTGGTGTGCATGCATACGTTAGCGTTCGTTCTTGAAACTTTCAGGGAACATGTCTCTACAGGGTGTGTCATAAGCATGTAATCTTGGGAGAGTGCTCATAAAATGTCCTAAAAGCTTTCTAAGGGTCAGTGTTTGAGTAAGTGCACATGTTTGTTTAACCATCTTTGTGTGTGGTTTATGTTCCTTAGGGTCTCAGGCGTTATGTAATGCATGTCTTCTGCAACTTATTAAGGCTTAAAGTGATGTTTATATGTGTGTGTTTCTGTGTATGTGTCACATAGCAACCTGGTCATGTTCAGTATGTGTTTTGGCTGGAACTGCATAACTATACGCTTAAAGCAATAGTTCGCCCAAAAATGAAAATTCTGTCATTGTTTACTCACCTTTATGACATTCGAAATGTGTATAACTTTCATAGAACATGACAAAAGAGTTATAAAGGCCGACAGCAGAATATCCAAGTTGTTCTTATAATATAATAGTGACCACCATTTTAAATTTCAGCTTGTTCTGCACACAGAGCTATACGACTTCAGAAGACTTGGAAAAGCACAAAAGATGCATGGCTACTTATATAAGGCTTTACATCCTTTTTGGAGCTTGACAGTCCCTGGTCACTACTTTATGGAAGCAAGCAGCATTTCCCACGGTGAAATGAAAATAGAACATTTATATTTTGGTGAACTCACTTGAATTCAAACATTCATGCAGACCACTAAAAAAGCTCATTATATCCAGATAATTCTCTGTTCAATTTGCAGTGAAATGGAACCATTAAGGAGAAGAGGCCCACCAGATAAAATTCCAAGACAGAGAAGAAAATAGTTTTAGAGACAAGGACATTTTTTGCTGCACTTGTTGGAGACGGGTCATGGTATCTCAAGTGAGCTTTTGAGATATATGTATATATAAAAAGAGAGAGAGAGAGAGAGAGAGAGAGTATATGTTCACCAAGGCTGCAAAAATATTTTATTTTTCTATTTTAAGATATTTTAAAATGTAATGCAAAACTGAATTTTCAGTCTTGTGGAAACAGACAGTTGAAAAGAACAACACTGATTTGAAATAGAAATCTTTTTTAACATTATAAATATCTCTACTGTCACTTTTGAACAACGTAATGTGTCTGAATAAAAGTATTATTTTTATTTTTGAAAATCTTTTTTAAGTAGGTTAGAGCTTTTAAGTAGGTTTGAACTCTATTGATGGGAAATACGTGACCATAAACAAATACATAAGCACACATGCACTTACTCTATCTGAATGTCTTTCCCTCCATTACAGCATTAATGGTCAAGTATGTTGCTGTGTAAGGAGGTGTGCTTCAGTCTGAACTGTGTCTCACTCAGTAGAGAGTCTGAGGTCAGATTCTAAAAGCCCAGGAGAGAGGCTCCTATCTCAGCAACACTTTCCAGCTCCTCTCCATCTCCTCTACACAGATAGCACAGAAGCACAGCCAGCTATGTGTCTGCGTATGGGTGGATGCATGTGACATCACTGAAACAAATGTGTCCTGTGGTTACTATGAAGGCAGATGGTCACACATTCAAAGCCAGTGTGATCATATGAGAGACTGTTAGTGTTTGCCTCACAGACCCAATAAATGACAGACGGAGCCAGAAAACAGACTTTTGTCTCTCGTAAAGTTGCTCACAAAGATTAACATGTAAATGGGTGTTACAACAAACTTCCATACTCTGTAAAAACAGGTCACATAGAAGGCGATAGATGACCATAACCAATGTCCATATGATCAATCAGTGTTTCGGAGCACCAAAGTCAAGTGATGTCAGTAAATGAGGCTTTGCTATGTCGTACGTGATTCGAAATTTCAATGGTTCACGTGACTTTGGAACTTTGATACGCGATCCGACACACTGATTCGAAGCAGTGTTTTGAAATCGCCCATCACTAGATATTGTTGAAAAGTCATTATTTTGGTTTTTTTTTGGAACACAAAAAGTATTCATGTTGCTTTATATTATTAAGGTTGAACCACTGTACTCACGTGAACTATTTTAAATATGTTTTTAGTACGTTTCTGTGCATTGAAAGTGTTAATTGTCTTGCTGGCAACAGAGGCCTCACTGAGCCATCGGATTTCATCAAAAATATCTTCATTTGTGTTCCGAAGATGAATGAAGGTCTTACCACCCGTAAGACAGACATGAGGGTGAGTAATAAATGATGGAATTCTCATTCTCATTTTTGGGTGGAAAAACCCTTTCAGTTAATGTGTGACGAGTAGGTGTCTAGTTTCTGAGTTACTTAGTGCACTAACTTTCTCGAACCTGTGGGTGGCACAAAGATCACCTGCGTGCTGTCGTGAGCTTGTGATTTATGTAAGCTTGAATGTGTATGCGAGAGGATTACATTTTCACTCTGGACTTTATCCACTGCTTCCTGCCAAGCTTTGCCAGTCGGTCACAATCAGACTAATGGAATGAAGTTTATCAGAGCAGGATGAACTTTGACCTGTAAAGCCTAAACAAGACTCGAGACAGGGTGAGGACATAATAGACGCTTAGCCTATCGTATGTACAGAATTCCCACAAACACACACGCATTTTTAATTGAATACTGAATAGAAGGAAGATCAAGAGTGTCTTTTCCTGCTGCTGTAGGAAAGAATAAAAGCATGGTATGACCTACCACAGAGAGGACAAAGAGATGACTCTGTAGCAGGTAAACCAAGACATCTGCTGAAACATGGGATGAAACACTGTCATCCATCTGAATTCTCTCTCTCTGTCTGTCCCGTTGCTCACTCTTTCTAGCTCACTTTCTGTCTGGTATCAAAGCGACATTGCTTTGGCTAATCAGCCACTCCTTTGATCCCTGTCTGTCAGGACCCCTGGGGACTCTGGGTTGCCCTTTTATCTGCCTGACTACTGGGTCTTTTCAGAGAAAAGAGTGATAATCTGATTAACTGTAATACTTATCCTAGAAAGAAAGAAAAGGAGAAAGAGGGAGAGATAGAAATACAGAAAGAGGGACTGAGAGAGCAAAAGAAATTGTTTGGGTGGGAAGGGGTGTGGAGACTGTCTCTCAAACTATGCACTGTCTTCTGGTGACAATTATTCAAAACAAATGCTTTCAATGAACAACAGTGCACAAACTCTTAGTCCTGAACGTACTAATCAGACTAAAACTGGATCAGCAAAGACAAAATTATTGAACATATATAAGCAAACACAATCTAAATAAGGAGTTTAGATTCCCTTACAAAAGCTGAGACAAACGTCTCTCTGCAGTAAGTAGAACTAGCCTACATTTACTGCTGTTTGTTTTCAGGGTAATTAGTTTGGAAGGACAAAGTTGCTCTACCTACTCCAACCTCCCCAGCAAATCATCCACTTCCTCCTCCCGTTTGTGCCAAAAAACAGCTCGCTCTCTCAGACACCTTTCTTATTTTAGTATCATTGACATACTGACTTTATAATATTTTGAATTAGTTTTTATTTTTGTATTTTCCATTTTAGGTTTTAGTCATTTTGCTGTGTGGTTTTGTCATTATTATGATTAGTAGTAATATTTATATATAGTTTTTATTCATTTTTATTTTAGTTTTCACACACTGCAAAGTGTAGAAAAGGCAAGCAATGAAGAGCAGTGAGACAGAGAGAAGAAGAAAGCGAACAGGTCTAGACCAGGCCAGATGGAATTAGATATGATGACCTCTCAAGAAAATGTTTTAAACGGTCACTTACTTTAAGGGTGTTCTTTGATGGTATGCATGATGGATAGGAATGCACAAAATCCATTTTGAGGCCACAGTACGAGCTGTGACAGTCTGAAATAATGCGAGAAAAAAGTGAATTGGTTTTCAAAATTTTCTTGTCTGAACATTTAATAGTTCAATGAAAGGCTATGTTTCTTATACTGACTTCAAGTGGCATGGATGTAGCATTACACAAACGCAATAGTCCTCAGTTACCAATGTCATTGTAAAAATGACATTATGCATTATGTGAATGAGTGTGTCCAGTAATGGGGGTTAATGAGATTAAGCTATGTGATTTCAAAATAGCGACCCCCATGAAGAGAACTTTTTATTGCATATGTGATATTTGAATATTTTATAGGATTATCTTACATATATGCTTATATTATCTCATATGAATGTACACCATTCGAAATGGTAAGATATTTTAAATGTGTTTTAATGCACATCAAGGCTACTTTTATTTGATCAAAAATGCAGTAACATCGACCAAAAACTTTTTAAAAAAAAAAAAAATAATTTTAATGGAAAGTCGAAAAGAACAAAATTGATTTAAAATAGAAATCTTTTGTAAGATTATAAATATCTTTACTGTTACTTTTGATCAATTTAATGCACCCTTGCTGAAAAAATGATTTAAACTTAAAATATAAATACAAAAAAAATATAAATATTTTTAAATAAAATTTAATTTTTTATTAATATTAAAACAATTATATAAACCAATAAAAGTAATATTAATTTCTGCAGAAGTTTAAAAAAAATCAATGAGGAACAAAGACATGGACTAATACAGGGACCCATGTAAAAACATCTCTGTCTCACTGACTCACGTTTTATCTTATTTTTATGAACACAAACAGCAGGCAAGCTAGATACAGTATTTTAATTCATACAGGACACGTATGTATGGTCCCTGCCTCCCTTTCCACCTGAAGGCCTGTCCTTCACGTGTCAGTGAACACCCGCAACCACCACGCAGGAGCAGCAACAGACAGCAACATTATTATCTGTTTCATCCTTAAAGAGATCTCTCCTTGATGTCTACCTGTCATGACATTTCTGAACACAAAGCTCCTTCATTGAAGTGGTGTGGTGGCATCTAGAAAAGAAAGAAAAAAAGATTCAGATAAATCTAAAGAGATAGAAAGATAGCTTCTTTTTTAGACACTGCCTTGCTATGGGAGAAGATAAATTGCCCGGCATAGAGATGGATTAGTTAAAATCACTGGGATTCTTACAGGATTAAGAGTGTGCTGGCATTTCCATTGTGTTAGCGGGCTGGCAGGGTTTGGGGCCATTCATCCAAAAATAACATATGGCTTTAAGAGGGGGGAGAAAATTACCCCGCTGAATGGCAAAAACGACAGCAGCACACTGACAGCTTGTTTAGAAACAACCAATAACAGCAGACACTTTCCATAATGATGTTTTTGTTGTAATTTCTGATTTCTTTTTTTGCTTAAAAATGACATACATGCAATCAAAAGGAAAAAATCCACATCTCAATCTGTAAATGGATGCAGACACCCTGGCCTGTGTGCACAGCAGTATGACACACTACAGCAAAGGTTAGGTTACACTCATTTCAGCCTGTTTGCTGTAATTGCATGGTTGTGTTTCCCATCAACCAAACCATTTCCAAACTCAACTCTCATTAAATACAGTGGGAGGAAATGTTTGCGTCTGAATGTGATGTTTATGGACTATATACGGAGAGATGGCCTCAATCACACAATAACAAGACTGAAACTGGATCTCTGACACTTTCTCTCTGACACAGTTTGGAAGGAAATGTGGGTTTTTAAGAGGAAAAATTTATTTCAGAGATAATGCTTCATGACTCAGTTTGTCATCTCAAACGAATGATAAGAAATTCAGAAATCTTTCCTAAGAGTTTGTTTACAGTTTGGAAAGGGGGAAACGGACTGGAAATACTGTAGCTGCATAAAATCCTAATTTCCCAGACCACAGTGGAACTCGGAAATGTGTTTGTTTATTTTAATTTCAGTAAAAAAAAAAAAAAAAAGACCTAATGGGGTTGGAATAACAGTTGCGGACGTGCACTTCTGTGAATGCGTCAAAATACACAACGCTGCAAGCTAGATATTATTGCCCATAGGAGCCCGTTTTTCTGACTGTAAAAAAAATTGTTTTTCAAATTGAAATTGATCTATTTCAGTCTTACTAAATTTCAAAATGTTTAATTCAATGTGTTACTTGACTTTTCTGTCAGGATTCTGTTTATATTAGTTTTTGTTCATGTTCAGTTTAGCGTTTTCCATACACTAGTTAGTTTTCTTGGATAATCAGTTTAGATTTGTTGATTATGTTCACCTGTGTCTCGTTTAGTTCCCTTGTTTACTCCTCTGTATTTATATCCCTTGATCTGTTCAGTTCATCGTCGGGTCTTGTTTTTCATTTATTAGAACTATAAATCTTTTATAATATTATAAATGTCTTTACTGTCCCTTTTGATCAATTTAATGAACACTTGCTCAATAAAAGCATTTCTTAAAAAAAAATAAAAATACTGACCCCAAAGTTTTGAACAGTAGTGTATATTTACATGCAAGAATCATATTTCTAATTGAACTGATTTACAAGTCAATTGGTGATTGTCACAAAGGTGTAATATTTTATAATCTTAAAAGAAAAAAGAAAAAAAGGGCACTCATTATTTTGCACAAGCCCTCCAAATCAATTGGACTTTTTTGTCTCTTGATGCCTCAGAACAAACTTGTAAATTTGTAAATTATATTTGCTGGAAAACAAATTGCACAAAAGTGATGTATTTTTGTATCATCTTTGTCTGATTTCACAAGATGAACCCATGCTTGGCCTGATCCAGCACTATTTCAAATGCAATCAGTGCACAAGGAGAGTACAGAATACAATATTACCCCATTTACCGACTCCAAGTGCTTGTGTAAGAAACCGCAAACTGCCCAAGTTTTCTCCCTTGTCGCCACAAAGCATCCTTGCAGTCTTGCAACGGAATGGCAGGGTCAGAATTCCCCATTATCTGGAGTCTATTCCAATTACTTACCCCATTATTGAAGCAGAGAAAGACAAAGCGTGCAAAAATGATAATGTGCTGCTATTAAATGCTATGATTATTGGCTCCTGATTCCACCACTGTGTCTTGACTCATTTGACGAATTTGGGTTCTTTTTTGGGTGCTTCAAGTATCAGTTTCAGTGCCGTTTCCAGATAAAGCTGAAATATGATGCAGTGTGCGTTGTGTGTGGTCTTGAGTGTCGTGTCGAACAAGGACAAAGAGCCTCCCCCAAACCAGTTTGAGAGTTTTTCTTTTTCAACCAAACATTAGGTATGCACCATAACCCTGTAATTCAGTGTACTTTGACCTGGCTTCAATTTGGAGGCTGGTGTTTGCCAGTCATATTCTCTCAGCAATGGAGACCAAATTAAAATGGACAAGTGTAAAGGACCAGCCTCTATCTGTGTTTCCTTTAAAGCAGTAATTAGCTTCATGCTAATCAGAAAGCATGCTAATGGTAGTGAAACTCCAGCCGAAACCCAATTACTGATGCAGGCTTATCAGTAGACTTCTTGAACTCTGTGTTGACATAGTGACAGTTGAAAAAGAAAGAAGTTGGTTAACATACAGACATGTAAGCTATCCTCATATTTCATCTCCGGGCTAAAATCAGAAGTCTGGCCACACTCACAAAATTTCACTAACCCTCTGGAATCTGGGACCAGGATGGATCCATGTCAGGCCCAAGACCACAAAGATCTGTATCTAAAATAAGACCAACAAACCGAGGTCAATGCTTTCAGTGTTGCCTCTAGATGAGCTTTCGCCTTTCGGACTGGTACATTTTAGGACAAGATTCAAGCGCTCTTCATGTAATTTTCAAGATTCATCTGTAATTATTTTAAAATTCATATCTGTACCTTAATTATTATTATTTTTTTGATGCAAGCAAAATTTTTGTTTTTCAGTATATCACCTAAAATATCTCTGTGTTTGTCATGCAGTGATGCCAAATGAACTATCACACATTTGATACACAAATTTATGTGGCCTTTAATGTATCGAATATGATACTCATCGTGCAAATGTTTCTAAAATGCATTTAGTTATTCTATGCAAAGATTCAATAATCATTTAGATTATTTAGATTTTTCAAATTAGACTGAAAAAAATCATTAAAATAAACTTTGCTCAATTCACATTAAAACACACAAATATCCTGGAGCTCTTTTGGGTTTATGTCTTCCAAGCTGCAGTTGCCAAAACATGAAACACTTACGGTATTGCATGAATAAATGCCTTGTTTTATTACACTTGAATCATGGTAATTGGAAATTAATTGGAGTGTGGATAACAACATTTTTGCTATATGTCCTGTTTTTGTTTTTTTTCCCAAGTTAAACCCTCTAAACCCAAACTTCAATTGCCCTTATGCTTTTCTTGGACCCTAGAGAAGAAGTCAAGTAATTTTGTTTGATTACCGGTAACAGGCTGAGGAAACAGATTTCAGTCATAGTGTCACTACTCAGTTTTTAATTTGTGCCAACTCAAACCACAACACTGCCTACATACTGGAGACATGCCAGAGTGACCCAGAACTGTCCATCATCACCCTTTTGAAAGATTTTTATCCACTGGACCACAAAAGTGCGTTCTGTTTACTTTGGCATGGAAACAGCTTACAAAGTCAGTCAGCATAATTCATCTAAATGTGCTTCTGTCCCTTTCTGGATGTGCCTGCTGGCCAATTTGTTTGTCGGTATCTTAGATTTACTTATTTTGGCTGTGCTGTTCTAAATGCTGAACTTTACAAACTTTACAACTTTAAAACAATGTATTTTTTAGGGGAAAAATATATGGCCATCATCAACAAGTCATTGCATCATTGCATGTTCGCTTACTGTCTCTCTCCCATCCTATCTCCTTTTCCCTGTTTCTCTCTGCCAAATGATAGGCTATATGTCTGGGCAGATGGATAAGAGATGTTAAGGCAAGTCTCGAAGAGTTGTCTCTGTTTGAATGCAGTGTGTGTCTGAGACAATTTTCCCTCTACTCCGGTCAACACAACTCTCTGTGCAGTCTTTGCTACGTATTTTCATCCAGAGGCAACACAAAGAATTAAAGCGATGCAGCGCAGGCAACCCCGGTTAAAGCGCCATTGCGATGTTCATCACAGTGCTGAAAAACTTTCCATTATGTCCACACAAATGTATTTCGCATTTGATGCAGGTAGATTAAAACTGTGGCCCATGACATGCCTAAACTGAGTATTAACATGTATTAGAACTTAAAAAAGTTATAATGGTAAAAATAACCACATTTCTTAGCAAATCATCAAAATAATGAAAATGACATGCAAATGAGAATGAAGAGGTTTGCTTGTGTCATGTAAACATTTTACTGCGATTAAGTACTAACTTGGAAGCAATCACATTATTGGTGCACATGTATCTTGGCTCCATGCTAGTCAAGGCTGTGCAGTATCCTATCACAGGAAACTACGATAGCACACCTGCCAGATGCAGTGTTTTAAAATATCTCTCACACACACAGTTACTGCATTTCCACAGATTTTCAGGCTCATTCATCTCCATGGCTATAGACAGACCAGTTCTGGAGAATCAAGCTCATCCCTCATGATAAAAGCTACATTCCTTGTTCTTATTTATCTGTTCGATTCTCTCATTTTTCACCTTTTCCTCCAGCCCATCTGACACATTTTTGCCCTGCTTCCCTTTATTTTCTGTTCTTTTAGTTCTGTTTCTAAGAGTCCAATCTCTATGAATTCATTTCACAAATATATATTCAGTATTTTTTACTGATTTTCTTCAGCAGAGATTTGACTTTGGAAACAAATGTGTTAAAAAATAAAATAAAACAAAAATGATGGGATTATGTCCTTGTTACAACATGTGGTTTTGGATATGTTTCACTGGAACATAATATGGGTCTCAAAGCAGAAATAAACTTTGTGTGGTCTAATTAGCAAGAGAGAGGAGGAATAATCTGGAATTGCTTTTTCACACAATGTGAAAAAGCACATGTGAAAATTCTTGTCAAACCTTCACCAACTACTGTATAAAGAAGATACTAGTCCAGAATAAACCCCCAGGGTGACATTTAATTTTTAAACATTTAAAAGTTTTTTTTGTTTGTTTTTTTTAACTCTCCATCTTGGGAGTCTGGGTTTTGGCACTACAGTGGAGAAATCTAAAAGAAAGTGTAACATGAAGGCAATGTTTTTCACTGTTTGACTTGGTAGGGCAAGAGGAAGTAAACACCTACGCTAATTAAGGCCACGGTCAGCAGTCAGCTGATGGACCAAGATGAATGGAACTGGTCTGGTGAAAACATACACGTGTATGGTTTTATGTAGATTTAATAATTCATAATGCATGAATGTGTGCACAACATACATAATCTCCAAAAATAAGGAAAAAAATAATAGATTTTGCTAGTGTGTCAGGTTTATGTTCTGTTTTATGGACTTTTACTTTGTATCCCCTTGTTTTCCTGTGCCCCATTCCTGTTTCCTTTGTTACCCACGTTCTTGCTCGTCTTTTGTTGTCATGGTTACCAGTTATGTTGTACACATGGTTCTGGTTAACGTTGTCATTAAATCATCTGTATTTAAGCCCTAAGTTTTGAGGTTTGTTCTGTTCATTGTCTTGTATTGTCTATGCTTTAATGGTAGTTGTTATGTTCTCTTCTGCAACTGTTTTTTGTTGTTGTTGGATTTCCAGCTTTGTTTTGGCTCTACCTTGGCTCCACACTCCCTCAACACTATCGGTTCCGGTTCCCAGACTACCCAAGGTTCCTTTGTCCCTCTGGGACCACCTTGATCCATCATTGCTCTGGCTTTGCCGGAGACTTCCAGGTCACTGGCTAGGCCTCAACCCTTCTACCCCTCTGGCTCTACCAGGCTCCCCCTTCCCACCAACTCCACCTTTGTCCAGGTCAGCACAGCCCCCGTCTCCACCTCAGTCCTGCAAACGAGGGGATCTGTCTTTGCCCTTCAGGCCAACGGTGTCGCCCCGGGTTTACGTACACCTCCGGCTCCGCCTGGGTTTCTACCAATCCTGGCTCCTCCCTCCATCGGTTCTGCCGTGGGACTTCATCCTAATGGCTCTGCTCTGGGTTACTGCTTGGTTTCTCTCTCTGTCCTCACCTACCTGGTTTCTGCCTCCATCATCTATTTCCAGTCTTCTCCCTCCAGCGTCCCTTGCTTGATCCTTCCCTCTGCCGGCTCTCCCATGGACTCTTCCTCCTCAGTAGTTTCTATTTATGGCACGAGTAATGTCAGGTTTGTGTCCTGTTTATGGACTTTTGTATCATCTTGTTTTCCTTTTTCCTTTGTTCCTGCTCTTCATTTGTTGTCAAGATTACGAATTATGTAGCACACCTGGTTCTGGTTAAGTTTGTCAATAAGCCCTTTTTATGAGTTTTGTTCAGTTCATTGTCCTGTATAGTCTATGCATCAATGCTAGCTGTTATGCTCTCTCAAGCACCCTATGTTTTTTTTTCTGCTTTGTTTTTATCATTTCAAAATATAATTTAAAGCTAAATGTTCAGCAGCCATTATCATGATACACTTTTTCCAGGATTGTTCTATTAAATGTGTTCAGTATTTTTCAAAAATACTATAGAAATATTTTGCAACATAAATACATAGTTCAGGGATGAAACTCTTGGTTCTTTCAACGCCATGGTACAAGCCAATCAGAGGTACATCCAAATCCACATAATTATATATAGCGTACCATAGCCTGTGATCAGCACACTATGTGATATGAAAGCTTCTGTTATCCATCCTCCTGCCCAGCGCTACCTGTAGAGATCTGCTACAGGGATCTACCATTTCTTGCAACAGTCATCAGGCATATAAAAAATTACTGATGTACATATAACTAAAATTCTACAGTGTGTCTAAAAATAATATAAAATAAATTAACTGCAGATAATTTTGTGTCATTAACAAGCCACTGTTGGTGTACGTATGTGGCATGTGTCTATCTATGTGTGTTATAAATGAAAAAGCCCCAATAAAGCACCAATTACATATCAATGAAAATCTACTGTGGACATGAAAGACTGGCCTTTCCTATTTCCCAGAATAAACTTCATTCATTCATAAAAGCGGGAGACTGGCTATGAACGGAAACTTAAACACAAAACCATATGCCTAGCCGTCACACTTACACACACATACACTGCTGCACTGCTCTGAGTGCAAGAGAGAACCACACAGGCTATAATTCCCAGCATTCCAGAATGAGCATCCAAGCCACGCTGACGTCTGTGCGTCTGGGAGGAACGCCGCTATTTACCACCACAAACTTCCTCTGCCTGCACATCATTCAGAGAGGAAGAAGCAGAGAAAAAAGGGAAGATGGCATGACTGCTCTCTATTTAGGCAGCATACTAAGCAAGCCTGAGAATGCCCCCTGTCTCCACCCTAATTCTGGTGCCAAAGCGCCTCGCCGCAATGGCTAATGGCTGTACGTGTGTGCCGGGCTGTTCTCCTGCGTGAGTGTGTTTGAAAATTCCTCAGGGGTTCAGGGGTTATTGGACTGCGGGAGAGAGCTGTAATTATTGCAGTAGCAATGAGATCATGGCCCCCTGTCTCTTAATCTAATGAGGACATCAGTGTCAGCAGTAATCAGCAGACTAAAGACAGACAGCAACAGCCACAGGGAGAGACGGAACCGCTGAGAAATTCAATTGAGAAGACGTAAACAGAAAAGGAAATCAAGATCAAATAAAATGAAAAACTGATAAATGAGACAGATTAAGGAGACAGAAGAGGGGGTGAGAAAAGAAGAAACAATTTCTTAAAGGGACAGCTGTCAATTTAATCACCCTGACGTTCCAAACCTGTATGACTTTCTTTCTTCTGTGGAACTGCAAATGAACCTTTAAAAAAAATGGTTAAACTATTTTTGTCCATATAATGGAAGTCAATGGGGTCCAAAACAACACGGGACCCGATTGACCTTCATTGTAAGGAAGAAGAAAAAAAAAGAATTACTGAAAGTGGGTCATACAGGTTTGGAATGAGGGAAAGTAAAGGACCAAATTTTAATTTCTGAGTGAACTATAATTTAAAGACCAATTGTTTCAGCAGAGCATATCTCACAAGTATCTCATTTCAGTTTTTCCCTGCATTGTTCATGTCTCTGATTCACGTCCCTATCTATTCTACCTAAAAGCAGAAAAAAATGGCAAACATATATGGTTATATTGATCAAAGGACAACTGACTCTCTAGTTTATACACACACACTAATTATGTATATATATCATCTGTGGAAGGCGTAGGACCATGAAATGTTCGTCCAATCATTGCATTCGGTCTGAATGTGCTGATGACACACCACACTACCTCTCATTCTAATCAGGTGATCTGATGGTTGCTGCTCGCGTCGCAGCCTGCATGACAGCCATTTCTGCCTGGATGAAGGACCACCACCTTCAACTCAAACTTGCAAAAATGGAACTACTTTTGGTGGTGCCAACCCAACAATTAATCATAATCTCTCCACATTCAACTTGGTTCGTCTACCATAACTACTTCCAGGACAGCCAGGGACCTTGGAGTGGATGGATGATTGTTTAAGCTTCACAGATCATATTGGTACAACAGCCTGGTCCACCAGATTTGCCTTGTACAATATTAGGAAGATTAGACCCTTCCTATCGGAGCATTCCACACAAATTCTTCTCCAAGCTCTTGTTCTATCCAGACTGGACTATTGTAGTGTCTCTTGGGAGGCCTTCCAGCATGCACTGTCAAGCCTCTACAACTGATAAAGAATGCAGAAGCAAGAGTGGTCATTAACGAGCCAAAGAGAGCGCACGTCACACCTCTCTTCATCAGTTTGCATTGGCTGCCAATAGTTGCTCGCATCAAATCAAGGCTCTAATGCTTGCCTACAGAACAATCACTGGCTCTGCACCACTATACCTAAACTCACTACTTCAGACTTATGCACCCTCCAGAAGTTTGCATTCTGCAAGTGAACGGCACCTTGTGGTGCCATCCCCAAAGGGGTCTGTTTCCTGCTCGTTGAAAAACCTGCCATCCTTTATCTGAGCAGCTGAATCTATAGCCATTTTCAAAAAACACTTGACCCAGTAATATTAGTACTTGCTATACTTGCGTACAGATGTCAGCCACCTAGTACGGCACCCGAATTAGCAGCCACATTTTACAGTTACCTCCTGAACCAAAACAACAAGCTTATGCTGCGTTCATGCCATAACTACCATAATTCGGAAGAGATTGAAACACGTGACATTATACATTATACTATTGAGATATAGGTAGTTTAACGCCATTTCTCGTGACGAAACAAAAGTTTGCTCCTTGCTGTACACGTTCATGTGTTCCCTTTCAAATGGGAACACGCACTGTCCTAGAACACTTTGGGGAACGCCTCCAGCGTGACTGGTGTCTGAAGCATCTGTCTGAATGTGACAGCCTATGAAGTCAATACTGATGTTACCAGAGTGTACATAAACAATTACTTTTGTCTTCAGGATCTGTTTGTTTATGTACATGTGAGGACAATCACTCAGCCAAGCGTTTCAGGAAGTATGTGCCTACGTATCAGAGACAACACTTGAGGACATACGACTAATGCATTATGTGTTTGGGTAAGGAGCATGCACATTCATTTCTCCAGGGGACTCATTGTCATTGTGAAGTGTGTTTTGTAAAGCATTCGCGAAACTGACTGAAAGAGACCGGTAAGCAGCTTTTACTTCTTTGTTCTCACCTGAGGGATAGTAGTTAGTGTTTGCACCAGCACGCTCTGCTCTTGAGGGAGTCGAAGGCACACAGATCACAGTGATGTGTTTGTGACTGTCCTACGCATGATTTTTGATTAATGACAGAGTCTGGCATTTGAGCATGTTCGGCTCTCCAGGGAGGTGAATGCGCTCTTTGAGATGCGGTCACTGTGATAAGCTCCTTTATTGTTTATTCTTTATGAAGACATTTGTTTCTGAGTGGTTGCAGCTAGCACTCAGCTGGCTCCCCTTGATGGCAATGTTTTCATGGTTGTACAATGGCAGTAGCTAGCCTTAGTCGGTAGCTCCCATTGTATATTTTGGGATGAGCACAGGGTAGAACTTTCCCGGTTTTAAGCAAGGTCCTCCGCTCCCTGTTTTGAGCCCGTTCTGACTTCATCATCATTCGGCTATAGGCAGTGAGATCGGATGGCATAGCTTTCTGTGAGCCTCCTTGGAGGAACTGTCTTTAAGGTGAAGTGTTGTTAGACCTAGAGAGTCATCTTGCTGAGCCCGGGTCATGCCGGGTTGTATGGCTCTCTGTGAGCCTCCTTTGCGGAACCACCCTTAGGAAAGCATTGTTAGGACGCCTCTCGACCTCCACCCTCCAGAGCGCCGCTTGGATAGCAGTATCGAGTTGTGAGGGTGAGGCCTGTAGGTAAGAAGTCTTTAGCGTAGAACGTAGTTAGGCCCCCTCTCATTTAGAGAGTCATCTTGCTGTGGCCTCCATTCATAGTGCTCCCCTTGGATACAATCAGGTCGTTGGCTTTCTGCGAGGCTCCTCGATGAGATTTTTAAGACCGAATGTTTCTCAGTCTCCTCTCATTTGAGAGTGGTTTTCAACCTCCACTCATCAGGGATATAGTGTCCCCTGAAGTGACAGGCAGGATATCCCCGATTCTTGGCCATATTTCCTTGAAGGTATTCAGAAGAATACAGGCCCTGAGCTCTGCCTGTGGGATATGTAGCCAGGGTTTCTGGCTCTAGGGAATAGAGTCACGACAGCCGCTGGTGTGTACCATCTAAGATGGGGAATGGTGACTCCGGACCTAGCTCCGTGGAGTCATTGACCTTATGTCGGCTGTTACATTCCTTCAGCATGGCAGAGTGGGTATTTCCCAAAGCGTCCTGCAGAGATGCAGATGCAGAGTCTTGTTCTCATTCTCAGGGAACCAGGGTTACATTTGTAACTGTGACGTTTTGGAGGAGGTGTGGCTTTGTAGAGCACTCTAAAGGGAGGGTGGGATTTTATGCTTTCAAAGCTAGCTTGCTTTTGCTAGGCTCTCCAAAAATTACCTACCCTAACTGTAAGCAATTATGTGTCTAGCACTCATAGTTTTGGTTATACTTTAAATATATATATATATATATATATATATATATATATATATATATATATATATAAATATATATAAATATATATACATATAGATATATATATATTATATATTATATATAAATTGAAATAATGTGGAAAAACTCTGGAGATTCTGCCTGGACCTGCTAGTTAGTGACTTAGACTATTGGGATTTTTGAATTATTTCTACCTGATTACAATAAAATAATTACACTTTAAATAAATTAGTATACTACATATTTCTATACACATTCACTCCCCTTCAAATGTTTGAGGTCGTTATGATATTCATTTTTTTTTTTTTGAAAAATAATGATACTTTTCCAGGATGTATTAATACTTCAGCAAGGATGTATTCAATTAAAAAGACATAGTAAAGACATGTACAATGTAACAAAAAAGTTAATTCTGTTGTGAAAATTCTACGTTGCCATCACAGGAATAAACATCATGTTACATTTATTAGAATAGAAAAGTTATTTAAAAATGTAATAATATTTCACAATATTATTGTTTTTACTGTATCTTTGATCAAATAAATGCAGTCTTGGTGAGCATAAGAGACTGCTTTCAAAAATATTACAGAATCTTACCACCCCCAAACTTTTGAACAGAACTTAGTATAGTATATAGAGATAACTTATTGTATAACTTATTGTATGCGTGTGAGTGTGTGTGAGAGAGAGAGAAGCTAAAGGAAGTTACAAAAATAAATTTGAATAGGTGCACGGGTCTGTGTCGTGCGTGTCCCAACTCCATGTGGGTGGAATAAAATGGTCAAAATGGCCCGAGAGAGCAGACAGTGAGACCATCAGACAATAAATGCGGTTATAATCCTCTGACTCATGAGAGGGACGCCAAATCACAAACATCCGCATACAACAGATACTGACAACAAACATGAGCTTTGTCTTTACTTTGCTGCTCTTGATCAAATGTTGTTATTGTCTCACTGGTTATAAAACTTACAGAAAGAATATGTATGTTTCAGTTCCCTTCTAAACTATTTCAGTTTTTATGAGCTCATTTACATGCTTGCAGTGATGTCGTAAAGAGTGCTCGAGTAAAGGAAATGACATTTAAGTGGAAGTAACATTCTGTTATAAAAGTGACTCATTAAATAGTTCACCCACAGAATCAATACGCAAACAGACACACAACCAAAAGGATGACGCCCAGAAATATGTTCTTGTCTGCTGATCAGTTTCGTGTCATTCCTTTTACATTCAATCTCCAAAAAGCTTGTAAAAATGTTCCGGCACTAAATACAGTGAAGGTCAGCCAACATAGCCCTGTTTTATTAAAACGAGCTAACACAAGAGCACTTACCTCTACCACAAACCTTTTCACCAGCAATTCTTTAGTCATCGGTTCAGATTTAAGAGAGAGTTTAAGAGAAAGTTCACCACAGCAACGTGTGAGGTAGATCAACAGAACACCACAACTTTCCATAGTTTGACATTAGCATGCCACTTAGCTAGCAACACGGTACTCTAAAATAAAATGTATAGCATACACAAACATTGAGTAAAATTCTATGTTTCCATTACATCAAACTATTCATTATTGATGCATTTCATACATGTTATTTTTCTTAACTCGTCCATCTTGGATTTATGTTTTCATGGAGCTTGTTGCAGTGCATTCTGGGATTGTAAAGGAAACATGCAAGTCTAATAGGGTGAACACCTGGTTATTGCTCTGATCCAGGATATTAGATGTGATTTAGATGCGAGACAATGCAGGACACATGTGAAGAGATAAATTTTCTACTATTGTACTATGTAAATATTGATTTACATTAGTTGGAAAGCCTATTTACAATCGTTTTAGAAGGCAAACATTTTAAATCGTCAATAAGCTTTGATAACTGTGCCCAATTTCGGAATTGTTCGCCCTAGATACTGTAAATAAACATTGATTTAGCAGCATTATATGTAACATAAGACCCCGAGATACATAACTGATAACAAAAACCTAAGAAGAAACATACTTTAAATTTAACTTTTAAATTACAAACCATCAAATGTGAAGCATTTGTGGCTTTTCACTGCAAATTATAAGATGATTTGTTCTTTTCATACTTCCAAACATGGTACATTTAACAGTATTTTACTGTAAAATTATCCCTATATCCCTATTAACAGGTGTTTATTGTAACATTTTTACAGTCTTTGACAGTCATTTACAATTATTTTTATTTGACAACAATTATGAATGATATTATGAAATGTAAATGAGTGAATTATATAATACCAGAATTGAAAATCAGATAAAGACAAATGTAATGGAAGTATGTTGAAGTGGAAGTAAGAGCTAAAGAAACACTTGTTCCATAACCAGTTTACATGACATTTTCAGAACACAGAATAAAGGAAAATAAAAAAATAATAAGAAAAAAAAAAACGCAGAATATTTAAATGTGATCATTAAGCATTGCTTTCAAAAGATATAAAAAAAAAATTATAAGCAATAAAAGATTTCCTCTCAGACTATGCATCCTGATTAATTCTTCTTGGAATACACACATGGGACACACACATTCCAGAGCTGCTCTCATTTTTGTCCATCATGATAGCAGAATCTCCGGCATGTCTGGGTATTCTGAATGTTTTACTATTTGCCACGTGTATCTAATCTACGGCTCCATTCTCTCTTATCTCTCTACTTCTCAAAAAAAAAAAAAAAAAAAAGCAAGCATGCGCACACTCTCCACGCCATCAAATACTCAGCAACCAAATGTGATATACAACACGATGTATTTATGTCAAATGATGAAATTCACAGCACTCGCTAGTCACTAAAATACTGGCTTGTGACTCACTTAAAACAACTTTTTTCACTCAGTTTAACTATTAACGATGCCCAAAGTGTATAGAATATGTATACATGCATCAAAAGACAATTTTGTAAAAAAAATTCCTTAATTGTCATTTATCCACCCCCCAGTCATCTGAAAAAAATATATATAATAAATGACTATTATAATAAAAATATTAAAACAATTGAATCATTAATTAAAAATATTTATAATTAAAATATGTTTTAATAAAAATACCCTTTATTACATAAAAGTACCTAAAGTTGAACAACCCATATACATATTACATAGACTCATGTACAAAAGTTTGGGGGGGTTAAATAATATTTTTTATTTTTTTTATTATATTTTGTAATGTTTTTTGAAAGTCTTTGAATCTCCCCAAGGCTGCATTTATTTGGTCAAAAAATTACAATTTAAAATAACTATTTTCTATTTGAATATATTTTGAAATGTAAAAACTTTTCAACAATAGATCAATTCTTTTGGCAATGTATCATGACATTTAGTCTTGCGTGTGTGTGTATGTCGACCTCAACACAATGATGCATGACAATCGTCTAAGACCCCCTCCCTGCCTTTCTTTCATGGATCCAGCCTCTGTAGAGCAGAAGAAGCTTTGAAGAAGGGCTGATGAAGGAGATAAGGCACGAGGAAGCTCACTGGCTACTGGGTGTCCAGACCAGCCCTGACATGCAGTGCATAAGTATGTGTGTGTATATTGTGTGGTTGCTGACTAGATTAGAAGCAGCAGTTGCAGGAGATTCTTGTTTCCCCCAGGGCGTTTGGAGACACAAGACTTAGGCGACAGGAACCTCAGAGCAACAGAGACCTTCTGTTACACACTGACTAAACCACTCTCTGCTATCCGATCTCCCGATAACACACCGACTCCCACACATGTACACTCATGCTCTCACATACGTGACACGTCAATGCCCAGAAAAGCCTTCATACACATAATACATTTCAAGTTTAATACATTTGAAAATGAATATGACATTACATATGCTATTCAAATATATAATATTTATTTAAATGAAATTAACAAAATGCTACGTACAGAGTAAATATGGCAACAAAAAGTGAAAATAGTAAGTGCAAATAAACATTCAATTTTCGGCTTCTTATATACTGAAATACTGAAACTACAAATCAGCATTTAATTGGGATTTCCAAATGTGTTTATGTAATTTTTGGTTACAAAAAATATATAAGGCAAATTTCATAAAAAAGAATAGAAATAAAACAAATAGTATTTCGTTTGACCTTCTGAGGTTGACAATCATCATTTTCTGGAGGTTAAGTACATCCTTTGGAAACCCCCCCCCCCCCAGACATTCCATTATATAATGCTATATTTACAACCAAAACAAAAACATTCCGACACGGAACACCCATTTCAAAGTAAAACTGCCTGTAGCATTGTTTTTCAGCGAAAGAAGTATGAACTTAGTATCTTTCCTAAATTCAAAAAATGAATTCTTCCCTATTGTTTTTTTTCTCAGAGAAGAGGTCACTACAAGAGGAAGGGGATGTTATTGTGACTAAAGTTTATGTGGGCACAAATTAAAATACGTATTATTATTAGTATTATTATTATAAAAACCTTTTATAATAATACTGCAATATTCCACTACAAAAAAAAGGTCAATTTTGATTTCATGGTGACTTGAAGAATCTGTTGTCTGCTATATATATATATATATATATATATATATATATATATATATATATATATATATAGAACCTGATTTCACCAAGTGCAACATGTTTGTTGATCCATTCAAATCAATCAATCAATGAAATCAGAGGCAAGTTTAGTTCATGTCAAGTTTAGACTTAGGTTGGGTTAGGTGCTTTTATATCAGCGTTATTCACGTATCATTTCCCTCAGATTTTAGGGCGAACTTATGAGGTTAGGTTTAGAGGAAGATAGTTAGGCCAAAGTTTTTAGATGGGAATGTTGTTCCAGGATCAACAAAATATGTTGACCCAAGGATGTGTCTAACTCTGCAAAATCAGGATGTGTGTGTGTGTATATATATATATATATATGACATCTTCTAATTGAAAAATGTTTCAAAAAGTTATTACTTTAAACAGTTACATTTTTGTATATTGTATTATAAGTATGAGGGATGTAGTATGCTTTGTGTATGTTTGCTGCTGTTGGAGGAGGCGGGACAGTGCGCATGTATGATAGTTAGGGCTTTTTAGGGCACTATACATGTCTGGATATCGTTTGGATTGGAGTCTAAATATTTACATGACCTGGGTTCATTAGTCGAAATGGAAGCTTTTCCTTAAACCACACAAAATATCCCTCCATTAGTACGGAAAAGCACTTAAAGCTAAGTGCTCTTTTTTTCTCTCCATCTTACACATACACGCACATGCGCATACACTTTCCTTGTATATCTTTTCATAAATGGCCATTTTGTGGGGCCACCCATTACACAGCTGTCAACCGTCTATAAAGTGTGTTCAGTATACAATTTAAATATGTATAACTCAAGAAAATGCTCTAAATGTTCACCGGCCTTGTTTAATATCACATTTATCAATCCAAACAATTATTAAAATGAAAGATATGCACCATTTGTCCATCGAAATAAAAATAAAGCTGACAAAACAATGCATAATCAAACAATTAACCATCTCTTGTTTTTTCATATTGCAGTAAATTTACACAATGAATTTAAGCAGATTTACAATAGCAGAAGGCATTTGGCAAAGTCTCATCTGATTGTTTCGTTATGGAAGAGAAATATGATCACTGGCAAAGTACAGTAGGTTGCTGGAAAACCTCTTGGTATTTTATGTGGACAGCAGCTGAGTGAGTGAGTGTATGAAATTTACATTATAGAGAGAGAGAGAGAGAGAGAGAGAGAGAGAGAAAGTAAGCAGGAGGGAGCTACTCCCCAACAATAAGAATTAATTTATAGACTCTGATTATTGAAAAGAAGCCAGGATTTTTCTGTAGAGGAGTCAGTCTGGCTTAGTGAATGTGCTTGTGTGTTGAGTACATGAATAATTGTATACTCCTTGCCATCAGTCTCTTCACCAATATAGCAATAACTGAAATCAAGGCATGCCAACCCAGCTAACAGGGAACATTCTCAGAGCTTTAGCTAACATTCTGGAAAGGTTCTCTCGAAGTTATGAACAAACATTAATGGTACTAGAACGTTTGTTCAAAGTTATCTGTGCTGCATTCCAATTCGCATTCTATCCATCCAAAATAGTATCTGAAATTAGAATTAGAGTCTCCAAAATCGTAGTATGCTGAAATGAGTATATCAAAGATACCTGAAATTTCTACTATTTCTTAGATCCATGCACACTCTGACAGCTAATACTGCCTACAGCCCATTGTGCTTCGATGAGGATTAGATTAACTACAAACATGAATAAAAGCAATGAAAAAAACAAAAATGGCAGACGTGTGACAGAAGCTTAAGTATAGAGAGGTGGGGTTTGAATGATACAGTTTGAATACAGTTTTTTACAATCACTTTGCTACTATTTTCAGAACCTTGATGTCATTTTTCACAACTCTAGACACAAAACTCACAACCAATGATCAAAATGCACATTTTTCAAAACTCTAACCCTTTCCTCAATTGCTTGGATACAATACACATAAAACTTAGATCATTTGTTCATTGAACAAAAATCACCTGTTCAATATGACACAACTTAACATCAAAGTACTACTGTTTCAAAAGGCAATTCACACATTACATTTCAAATGAGTGTCTATTCATTTACTTACAGTGATCTAACTTTCAATTGATACAACTGCTCAAAATGATAAGTAACTGCTGCATTACTCTTAATGCATAGTTGTATGGAAACAGACAATCTTCCATGTTTACTGTAAATCATGAAAGTTTCAAAACAACGAGATTTATTGTCACCAAATAGCGTGGAGCATGAACCAATTAGACTACAATATCCAAGGATAACATCACAGCAGACCAGTGTCAGGCCTGGATTCACCATGCCCAAGGTTTTTTGGAAAACATCCATTGTGATGTAGATGAGAACCTGTGGCCAAATCCACAACACAAAGTTGATGACAATGTAGAAGTACAGTAATCATGCCCTTTTTGTTTCTTACAGTACAAGCAAGCAAGTTGAGTATTGATGTTTTACAGTACTGTCTTTTCTTTGCTATTTCATAGCTAATTATTTTTTGCTTTGATTTAAATAAACCTATGTTGTGATTGTACTGTAGTGTTTTGAAAGTGAAAGTGAACGTGACGTGATGTATTGTCAAGTATGGTGACCCATACTCAAAATTAGTTCTCTGCATTTAACCCATCCTAAGTGCACACACACAGCAGTGAGGAGTGAACACACACACAGTGAACACACACCCAGAGCAGTGGGCAGCTATTGCGACAATTAGGGGTTAGGTGTCTTGCTCAAGGGCACTTTAGTCGTGGTACCTTCACGTTACAAGCCCAACTCCCTCACCATTAGGCCACGACTACCCCTATATATATTATTGCATCAATATATTACACATTTTGTTCAATGATTCCACTGTCTGTAGTATTCTCTCTACTACTGCAGTGCTCTTACAGAGATGTGTTTATTGTACATGTAGTACCATAATGAAACCTGTATCTCCTATTTTGTTCTACAATATTTAATGATTGTACGAACAATGACACAGTGAAACTATCGGTTGCTTGTGTGTGGGTGATCTATAGTTATGTTTCAATGGAATTTCACAGTAAATTTATGTTTTGAACCAACGATTGTGCAAGTGCAAGATTTCTTTAAAGATGTGAACGCACAATGCACTGTTTTGAACATTCGACATCCTGTGTTACAAGTGATAACCGTTCTGAGTTTTGTGTCTAGAGTTTTGAAAAATGACATCAAGGTTCTGAAAATAGAAGCAAAGTGATTGTAAAAAACCGTAAATGTTAATAAAAAACATTTATTCAATGTTATCCACATTATACTTAATCTGAAACTACATTGAACTTTTATAAAGATACATTTGGTCATTATCTTTTAAATGCATCATTATCAAACACGAGGAGAGTTCTCCGCATGAAAACCCATAACTGGTAGATCAACGTGATACTTTTATTTCTTTACTTTTATATATATATATAGTTATATATATGTATTTAATTATCTACTGTATTGGAAATAAATATAAGAAATATATATATATATATTTCTTATATTTATTTCCAAAACAGTAGATAATTAAATAAAACTGAATGTGGAGGATTTTAACTGTAACGATGATTGACAGGGCAGTTTAAACGTTGACAGGATGCACCTAAGTAAACTAGACCGAGCGGTCCATTAATGACAATTATATGACAAAATAGTATGTCCCAAAGCTGCCTACTCTACTGCTGCACACAATGTATGTAAAACATAAAAAATGACTTTTTAAATCTTAAGAGAACATTCAGAAATAACGTTTTCATAAATGGGAACGTTAGCAAAACTTTGTTAATTTTTGTTAGCTGGAAACCTGCTTTCTACATTTTTTTCTGACAATCTCACAGCCATACAAACCTCCTCAATCTTCTCACATATAGTGTGTTTGTTACATTTTATCAGGTTCATAATTCACAATTTATTCTGCTTTGTGAATGATTGTGATTGGCTATTATGCTAATATAGGCTGTTTGTGAGTCGAACACAAGATTTGAGTTGGTTTTTAAACTTGTACAAACAAATCACGTATCCTTCCTGGCTGAATGTTTGAGTCATTGTTTGGACTGGTTTTTATCTCTGATTGAATCTGTTTACTTCTGATTCATACACTCATGTAATATTTACCCATGTTGGATGCAAGTCAAACTGATTTTTTAAGGATTTGAATAAACTTAGATACACATGCAATACATTCATATGTCTGCTGGGTACAAGAATATCTATCTTATGAATAAAAACTCAATTTCCGTAATGACGGCTATGTGATCCTTCATGAATGTTATCGGCTTGTGAATCTGCCCCTGAAATCAACCGATGGCACCTATATTGGCATTTGGATCAAAACTGAAAGGGTGCAAAGTATGAAAACTCTTTCCCTCTCTTTATTAAATTATCTTTAACATTAGCATTTGGCTAATCTCTAAGATCTGAAGACATCTCCTCAATGGGTCTCTTTATCTTTAGCACAGTTTCATGAGCCAGCACTGATCACTGGTTAATCATATTTTACTGACTGGTCCATCACAGTCTGTCTGTCTTAATCTAATATGCCTGGAGCCAGCACTCAACAAAAGCCTGTCAATACCCCCTCTTCTTTCTCTTCTGCTTTCCAGCCATTACAGAAAAAGTCAGTCTAGCTAGGCTTAAATATGCTATCTAAAGCACTTTTAGAAATGAGGATGGAGACACACCGGAGTTACAACTGCCCAATGTAATTCATTTAAAAATGTGTTAGCTGCTACTTTGGGTTGTTCTTTTTTATTTGGTTTTTAATATATTAACATTATATATATATATATATATATATATATATATATATATATATATATATATATATATATATATATATATATATATATGCCGCATTGCTGCAGTAATTCAGGCAAAAGGAGCCCCAAATAAGTATTGATTGCTGTACATGTTCATACTTTTCAGCTGGCCAAGATTTCTAAAAATCCTTTCATTGTATTCGTCTTAATAAGTAATATTCTAATTTTCTGAGATACTGAATTTGGGATTTTCCTTAGTTGTCCGTTATATTCATCAAAATTAAAAGAAATAAACATTTGAAATGTATCAGTCTCTGTGTAATGAATGAATATAATATACAAGTTTCACTTTTTGAATGGAATTAGTGAAATAAATCAACTTTTTGATGATATTCTAATTATATGACCAGCACTTGTAAAGCTTGGACACACCAGGATGTTTATTAATATAACTCCGATTGTGTTCATCAGAAAGAAGAAAGCCATATACACCTATAGGATGGCTTGAGGGTGAGTTGGGGTAATTTTCATTTTAAAGTGAACTAGGCCTAATCCTTAAATTTTTTTTTTTTTTTAATTGTTTGACTACAAATGTCTAATTCCAAGTTTAAAATGAATGTGATATCATCCTTTATCAAAATTGTCTTCACAATCCACGTTCTGAACCTGATATCAGTTTTGAATCAGGAAACAACCACAGAAGAATGTTTTTATTGTTTAGCTTGAAGATACACACCCTTGTTTGTCTTACTGCAATCACACAGGAGGAATTTACAAGCGCTATCAATCGATTATGGGAAGGGGAGAAGAGATACACAGAGCTATATAATACAGATAAGATCCATACATAAGGACAAACAAAACATCTTATAATCTGGCAGTTTATGACAGAAGTCTGTTGCATGTTTCAAATGACTTGACCCCAATAGGTGGAGATAATGAGTGGTGGGATAAACTGACAGCAGTGAAACGCAGCAGCCAAACCACTATTAGAGTAATGAGACAAATACACTGTAAAGGTTACTTCATAGTGAAACTCTAGGATAAGAATTGAATCAACTTTTGTTTAAAACGAAAAAATTCTCATGATTTTTTTTGTCTGTCATCATCACCTTTTCAGGCTAGCTTAGTCTCCCTACAGATCAAATAGGTTGGTTGGTCAATAGCAAACACTTCCATCCAGTGACAGAGAGTTCAACTGAAGGGAAAGTGCTCTGTTTCCATGCAGGACAAAAGAAATGATCACTGGGTTTTTTACGCAGTAATGAAGTGTCACTCATCACAAGCTTCATTACTTTAAAGGGGCAGTACAATGGACTGTGTGATATGGATCCTGCAAACGTGAAACATGGAGGCCGACTGCTGCAAGTTTTTTTTTTTTTTAGAGAAATAATCTATTATAATGTTGAGGGGTCATTATAATATAACTTTTCCTCATAATTTCAGCGAGTCATCTCACTTTACTCAAAGGGCATGAAATGGTCTTAGAAAGGGGAGAGTCAGCTGACATGGGAACTAGAGCTTGAAAAAGTTTGTCTGCTGTAAATAAGTAAGTTGATACTCAACCGCACAAATATTGAGGTACTTTATGTGGGTTAAAAAAATACTATAGTGATTCCGTGTTTCTTAGCAAGGCATTGTCAATAAAGCAGGAAAAAACGAAACAAAAAACAAGCAGAGAGAGAAAATGTGTTGTGGGGTGAGGTGGGGAGGGGAACATAGGAAAATGAGGGACAGAAAGGCGAAGAGGGAGAGACAGTCTATTGATTTGGTCCACAGTGAGAGATAAGGTATCTCCACACATGACTTTATCTGACTGGTTACATATCAGCAAGCGAGCGCACCATATCGACACGGCAACATCAGTCAATGCCATATGCTGCTCTATTCATCATCCACACTGGATAATGACAGGCACACATGGCACTGCTTTGCCGTACAATGTTCCTTTTATGACAATAAAAAATTGAAAAACAAGTTTTACAAATAAATAAAAAAAAAAAAAAAACTAATTTAATATAAATGTGTAGAACGAAACAACACATTATATAATTTTCCTAATATGTATTTATCTTTTTTTTGCAATAATATAATTATATATTTACACAATTAGAATCAAATTAAAATTTTAGAATTTTTTCATTAAGAAGTGTCACGTTCCCCACGTCAACTCGGTCTAGGGGATCGAGGAAAACGTGACAAAAAAAAAAGAAAGAAAGATGAGAGGTGAGACCACATGGAGCTTCCCTTTCCCAGTCCCAGCACTAAATACTATGTCACTCTGAGAATTATTACAGAATGTTTTATTATTATTCTTGTGATCATCAAAAATTGCTGTTTCAAACACAAAAGAAGACTTCAGGAGGGGGCATAGCCAACATAACAAACAAAACACAACTAACTCAATTTTAAAACTAACTTACCTATCATGAAAAAAACAAAATTGTCTGACTTATTTTTCGATTTTCTATTTATTTCAGTATAACTTTATTATTGAGATCATTTTTATCAACCCACTGGCCATTGTAGAATACTGTGCAGACTTCACATTTAAAAAGAAATAATAAATTCTTTCATTTTCGATTCTTTCTTTTCAATTATTTCATTATTTCTGCCTTGTTTTGCAGTAAAATAAACTTCCTTAAAAGTCGTCACCTTTATTTATATATTTACAATATAAATGTAAGATATTATATAATATATTATAACATATTTAAAAGTAAATTTAGAATTTAGAAGTAAAATAGTGTAAGATGTTGAGACTTTTGGCTTAATGTATCTTTACATCAAGAGCATTTTAAGTTCATTTTTCGTTAACCCATTTGCAATTGAATTTTTGCAGCATTCAAATGGGTGTAATCAAATAATGAACTTATAGATTTACACACTGAAATCAAACATTATAGGAAGCCAGACAGAAGGAGACTGTGACTCAAGAAACGGTGATATTGAGATTCCAGTTCCTCTAAACAGAGTCAGGTTTACGGGTATAGATTTCGGTGCTACTTTCTCTCTAGACCTTCTGCCCAAATCAATTACACACACATACAGGTTACCAAGTCGATGAAGGTATAAAGAGCTTTATCCATGAGTCAATGTCTGTGTCTCCATCTCCTCAGTAGCTCCATTTTTAT
Source organism: Opsariichthys bidens (assembly GCA_037194245.1). Taxonomy (NCBI): domain Eukaryota; kingdom Metazoa; phylum Chordata; class Actinopteri; order Cypriniformes; family Xenocyprididae; genus Opsariichthys; species Opsariichthys bidens. The sequence goes on from CM074296.1 coordinate 14,567,133, forward strand.
TAGACTGAGAAAAGTGTGTGTGTCTGTGTTCATGGGGGTTTATATGACAACATTTTCCCATGTTCACATCCTACAGTAATTATTGATAAGACACTGGCTCGACTCACCCCGACTGGATCAATGAGATCAGAAGATGTAGCTTCTGGAGGGGAAGATTGTGTGAATAGCACTATATGGGAGAAAGACAGAAAAGAGGTGGCAGTTTAGTAGCTTTGACCAAACTTTGCTTTTTAAAAGAATATTCTGGGTTCAATTAAAGTTAAGCTCAATTGACAGCATTTGTGACATATGTCACGGTGGTTGAAACAACAATGAATTCAGGATCTAAATGCAGGAATTTAAGTTTACACTAGGAAAAAGAACAGACAACCAAACTAAAATGTGATGAGAGCTGACAATCAACTGAAAGAAACACAGAGCTTAAATATACAGAGAAATTAATGAACAACAGGTGAAAATGATAATGAAACAATGAGTAAACAAGGAAACTAACTTGAACACAGGAAATGGAAATAAACATGAGCAAACCCCACCATAACAGAAACAAAACAAACAAAACCCAGATTTTCCCTTACATCAAAGTCCCATTTACGCACTTTTACTATAACAATAACTACACAAAAAAAGTCCAAAAGAGCGTGGGCAGGGGTAGGACAGGCACAAGGGACATACAGAGGATCCAGGGTGGAGATGATGGTGGGAGGAGCCAGAGTGGAAACCCCAGCATGAAGGCCCATGGCGGATTTAAGGGAGGGAGGAGCCATGGTGGAGTCTTGGAAATTGGTGAAATCTTCTGATAGAAAAACCTACTATTTGACTGAAATGTGGATATTGCTGAAGACTCCTTGAATGAAAAAACATTGTCTTTTTTGTGCTCTCTGAATGGCTCAGAGTCCATCGCTTCAATATCTGCCTTAGCAAAAGGGACAGCGCTTGATCCCCTCATACTCCACCAGTATATCCACAGTGACAGGCGATGTTGCTCACACACCTGGTCAGACTTGGTTGGCTTGGGCTCTGGGGCAATGTGTGGCTCAGGCTATGGCAGCACAACGGGCTCTGGTTTTTCAGTTGCCAGGCTGATGGCTGTGGATGGTATTTCCTTCCTTGCTCTCACAGATGGTGAAGGGGGAACCATTGTGAGGGAGTACCCAACTCATTGAACATACCTTGAGGATTGAGGAAAAACACACACAGTCTTTTGTAATCATAATGAACAAGATGGTACAAGTCCAATAACAACCAAACTAAAACCAAAGACCAGATATAGAAAGACGGTTCACTCCTATTAGTTATGAATGGGAGAAACTGCAACGCACAAGATGGTAGAATATGGAAGAGCCAATTGCTGATTGATAAAGTCATTGTGTCATTGCAGTTGATGTAGTAGCTATGTTCCCATAGAAACCTGAGACTTGCACTTAAGACTGCACATGCACATTGGCTCCTCTAGCCTGAAAAAAAAGCTTTTAACGCAATTTTTTGGCATAAGAAACAACATTTATGGGACAGTTCAGGTCAGATTTTATTGCAGATTTGAAGTGTTATTTAATATTAAGTTTGCCAAGAAGTTTTTGAGATTTCAAGATCGGTCTTGGATGTCCAAAATAGCTATCTGGAGGCAAATCTGGCCTGCAGAGTGAACAGACTTTCCTTGAAAGGGACTTTGCTAAAACATGAACATAAAGAAATGACAATCAACCGAAAGAAGCACAGAGCTTAAATACACAAAGAAACTAATGAACATCAGGTGCAAGCGATAACCAAGGAAACTAACTTAAACACAGAAATCAGAAGTAAACATGAGCAAAACTCACCCAAACATAAATAACAATATGTATGTTAACATGAATTTAGTGTGAAATAAACATATAGTAAGTGATTTTAAGTTATATGCAATTTTACTTTGTCAAAGAAACTCCATAAACACTAAAATGACTGTAAAAATAATGATTTAAACACCTCTTCAGATCAATTATTACACAAGTTTTAACAGAAGAATTCATGTGTTTTTATAAATTATGAGCTTCAAGTTTCTGCCATTTGCTTTTGTGTCTTACGTTTCAAACGTTTCAAAATTATTTGTTGTGATAATCAAATTTATGTCACAAACGCTTAGAATAAGTAGTGACAGATCTTTCCTTCTGTATTTTGATGGACGTCTGACTGTAACAAAAAAAAACAAAAAAACATGGAGGCTGGGGACTTGGTTTTAATCATCAGTTGAATTTTGAAATGTGGCCATTGCACAGAAAAATTAACGCAAGCTTGCATATGATTGTGAAGGGTTTAAGTGGACTAAATTGGAAAAGTCCAGCATTTGTGACTAGAGAGAATTCTGTCATTTTTTATTAAAGGTACACTATGTAAATTCTGGCTCTCTAGCGGCTAAACAAACATAACTGCATGCGTCTTGCGGAAGAACACTGTAGCAGGAGCTATTGCTCTCCGTTTATGGATATTACAAGTCACATAGATACTGGGCTACTTTCATTTTACATTTTTCATCATTTAGCAGACGTTTTTGTCCAAAGCGACTTACAAGTGGAGCAATTAGGGGTTAGGTGTCTTTCTCAAGAGCACTTTAGTCATGGTATCGAAGGTGGAGAGAGTGCTGTTTATTCACAATCTTTCAATTCCTGCCGGCGTGGGAATCGAACCGGCAACCTTCAGATTACAAGCCTGACTCCCTCACCACTAGGCCACAACTACCCACTTTGTTGTACCACCCAATGTAAAATAGTGATATTATAAGACAAAAAAATGGTTTTTGAAGATGGATTCATGATGTACTCGATTTTTATATCCCTTTTTTCTACATTTGCATTTACAAAAAAAGACAGTGAATTTTCATTTCATGTCAACTTAACTTTTTTGAACCCAGAATATTCTCTTAAGAAAAGAAAGATGAACATATTGACTAAATATAGTCAACAGTCTAAAGCTACTTTTGTAATTACTATTCAATGATGCTTAAATTCATTTAGCATTGGGTGAAGTCTTACTCTCACTGTCTGAAAATAAAAATCATGCAAGTAACCGACCACTTTATGTCATGGGACACAAGATGTTGAGGCATGACAGCTTTAATTTAAGTAGTCCTCATCTGACCAGTTCAAAGCCTAGCCCTCCATTATCTATGTCTGGTGCTGACAGCTTCAAAGCACCTCCTCAGACGGTGTAACACGCTCTAATTGAACAGGTTAAGTTTGGTTATTGGCCGGGGTAGCAGTAGCACACCAAAATGTCATAGAAATGTCTCTATGGTTTAGATTTTTTTTATTTTTTAAATGTCATGTAAACACTTTAGTCCAATTTATGCAAAGTCAATCTAACAGACGGGTAGGCCTAATGCTCTTGTTTATTGGCTGAAGTGCCTTTTTTGAGAGGTTTGGGGATAGTGATCTTTTGACTGTGAGACTGTCTATGGGTGCCTGAGGCCGAGATGTTCTGGGTTCACTAAGGCAAAGCTTTTGTGTCAAAATCCCTTGTTGATCCAAGCTTCCATTTTCCCCTCAGACTTAAATCTGAATGAAGTGGAGATAGAAAATAGTTTTGGCCCTTTTCTGAGCTCCAGGAGGCATTTGAAACCTTTCGACTGCAGTGAATATTGAAATACATTTCTCTGGGTGAGTTAGTTGTTAACTAATAGTTGCTGAGGGGGTGAATTAAATACCTTCATTTTTAGATGTTTTGGCCTACTATAATGCTTGTTTTGTTTTATTTTAAAAAAATCAAAGTTTGGCTCTGGTTGAGAACTTCTACGATAAAGCCATGGCCATATAAACAAATCAACATGCACCATTACTGCCCAGGAAAAAAGATACAGAGCCTCTTGTGATCAGGCATGCTGTCAGTAAAATATGAACAGTAAAGCAAACATGAAAAAAAGTAACCATCAAACTATTATTTTAACCAACAAAAAATGCAAAACAAGCATTGTTGCAACTGTACTTCTTACTCAGAACCTTTTAGTTACTGTGTTACAGCCATTGTGACAACTTCTCTGTGTGACAACTAGCCCCACAGTAGATTAACACAAAGAGAATGAAAGACAGTTGGACAGAGATCTTGTAAGCTCAGCAGAGGGAGCTCTTTCTATCATATGTGAAAGAGAGCGGGAGAGAGAAAAAGAGAGAGTTCGTTGATTCTCTTCACAATTCGTGTTTCTCCCACAGTCTTCACGCAAGCTCTGAACAACTTTTGGGCAACCTCACGCTTAATATGCAAACCATACATCCCCTTCAGAACACTTCAAAATGGCACATACCGGTGGCCAGATTCATCAAACATAATGGTCTCGCTGTAGGCTGGTGTGGTCGCGTTTTCTCCCTCCCCCTCTCTCTTTTTTCATTTGCTTCTGTCATTCATAGAGGGCCTTAGGTCAAAGCTAAGTGCTATTCTGCTATTAGCAGAAACTGGAGAGAATCCAGAGTCAAGAAATCTGATCTCAGTTTCTGGATTTTGGAAAAACATCATTTGTCTTGTAATATGAATGGGTAGCAAGAAAATAACACAAAACCACAAGGACCAACATCCATTCAAGACAAGAAAGAGGAAGAGCGAGGGAGAAAGAGGGAGAGAAAACCGAAAAAAAGAACGCAACGATCACGGCTTATAAAAAAAACATAATAACAAAATGCTTTTGTTCCCCATCTTTCCCTACTACATGCTTTATTATTACCCACAATGCACCATCGTGCCTCTCATTCCCCCTCTGTTCCTCCACTCTGCTTTTGTCCAGCTATCAGACAGAATTAAGAACTACAGGAGCAACAAACTCGAGCTGACATGACCTGATGAGGGCCACAGTGGGGTGATGGGAAGGGGGGCTGTGGTGGTTAGAAGAGAGCGAATCACTCAAGTCATGTGACACCCTAGTCCAGTCTGCAATCAGCTACAGAATGTAACAAAGAACAAAACAGTTCATTCCCCCCTTCCTCTCTTTTCTCCTGAATTGCCATTGTGCGAATATGAGCAACGACTCTGAGGAGTAACTGAAGTATTTCTCCCATTTCCCTTTTACAGGTTGAGGTTAAAGGGGAGGCATCCCTGTCTATTAAGCATTCGTGATCCTCACCTCCTTCCTAAATGCTCTGTGGCCCACAAGGTGTTAGCAATGGATAAGGAGAGAAAGAATTGTTATGGGGGTGACAGGATGAAAGTTGGCACAGTCAAGACTCAGTTATGATTACTAAACAACTGAAAGATTTGAAGATGAACTGAAAATATTAATTTTTTTCTCAAATTATGTGCTAGCTATCAAGTCTATGAATGTATGAGAAACTGCCTCCTATACCCTATTCACAGTCCACTAAATGAGTGAATGACAACTCCAAGACAATTAGGACAATGAGTGAACCTGAAATGCTGGAGATGTCATCTTCTGAGTTCATCCAGCTTCGCTCAGTGTCTCTAGCAGCTAGCCTTTGAGTGAATGAGTGCACTCAATGTCCATTATAGTTTTGTAGACCACTTTCAATGGCTGTACCCTCAAATCTGGCATCATATAAGGGTATAGGGGGGCGTTTAATATGCATATTTCCCAACTATTTACTAGGCGGAAAAACGTTAAACAGATTTTGAAGTGCGCAGACACTTTACTATCACACGGTAGAGTGACGGGTCAATAATGAACGATTCATTCAATTTAAACAAATCTTTAATATAATACACTATCATTTCTTTTCCCTTACAAAAGAACGAACGACTCAGATCGGGCGGTGAGGTAAGCTAACAGACTGCATACCCTGAAGACCCAGATTAACAATGAATTAATCGATTCTGTTTCTCATCATTTGGCCTTGTTTGCATTATAGTTTTTATTCGTATTCGAAATGTGATCAATGACGCTGTACTCCAAGTCACGAAACAATGACAACACGATTAATGCAGATTTAGTACGTCCTGACTATTGCTACCTTCACGTGCGCTTAAAATATCGTAAATACGATATTAAATAAATACGATATTGATACGAGTTTCCTAGGTATAAATTGTAAATGAACTCCCTCCCATTTCGAAAACTGAATGCGTTGAGTTAACGTTACTTCAGACTTGCAGGAGTTGGAATTATCAAATTTCCGATGGTACGTGAAGGCCATGTCCCAACAAACACATTTACGTTGTGGCAACGTCGCTGCCACGTTCCATTTTTACTGTGGCAACGTTGACTGTCTACGTGCTCGCGACATTGTAGCAACGTTGAATTGTAAGACGCTGAAGGGCTGCAGCAACGTTGTTGCGCGACATTCAGCAACTGCAAGACGACGTTCCGACCACATTTATTTTCATACCAGATTATTAATATTATATTACCTTTTCTGCTTCTTATTTTTTTATGTATTTTTTTTTTGTGTGGTAAATCTCTTAATAATCATACACAAGATGAACCTATAACACTTTTTTAAATACTGTTAATCATTAATTGTTATTTTTAATGTAAAACCAGCTCTGAAACTTTAAAGAGGAAAAATGCCATACAAGTTCATATAATCCAACTTTATTAAAACATTGCATACATTTAATTACACTACCAAAACATACATTTGAAGGGAAAAAAAAACGTTAATATAGAGTATATTAATTATATTAAGCTCAAATATGATAGACTTACTTAACTTAGCATTAACTTACACCAAACCCGATCGCAAACTACTCGGTATGTGAATTATCAGCTATTCTGTCCACTCAGTTTATTAACAGAACAAATAAATCTCACATTAGACATGAAAATTGTCGGTTTTGTTTGGATATTTACATATCTTATTTATCTAAAAGAGAAATCATGAGCAATACTCACGTATCCTGGCTTGAAGAAGAGTAACGGCCCAACGGTCAGTTCAAATTTAAAATGCGCTTCGGAACAGTGACGAGTACATGTTGTACAATGGTTGTCCAGACAGCCTAAGCACAACCTTCAGCAATGGTCCTGAACCGTGGTTGAATGGCAACATTGTGACAGCACAGTAACAACCTTAACGACACAATGTAGAACCAACAACCTTTTAGCCATGTTGTTACAACGTTGCTAAAAGGTTGGCTACGTTGAGGCAACGTTCTGTTTGTTGGGATATAGACTCATACTGCACAGAACGTACTTTATCAGGCAAAAACGTATTCAGAAGAATTAGGCTACCTACTCAGAGGGTATGCTATTTGCAGCCACAAGTTATTGTTTTTTCTTTCTACATGGAAGCACTTGTGGCTTTCCACGCAGCTTTAGCTTTAGCATGCTAGCTAACTTAATTTATAAAGTTATTGCATTCGTAGTGCAAATTGTACATTGTAACATACATAACGCAAAAATGATAAAACATTCAGCTCACATTTGACAGATATTGTGCTGTCTTCTCAGTTTGTTGCGTCTTGACAATTTCTCGCCAGGCTCCTTTAATTACGGTAAGCTGCGAGTAACCTTATAAAGTATCCAGTATTCCACACTTTCTTTCTTTTTTTTGTCAGTTGAATAATTAGATGATTCTCTTGGTACCCTTAATATAAATACATCGAGTCTTTTCCAGTGGACTTTTTCTGTATCTTATATCGTTATGCCAGTAGTGGTAACAGGCGACTCGTTGAATCGTTCATACCAAAGTGAATCATTGAATCATTCACTCAAATGTTTTGTTCAAAAACATCCATTTCTTCAAGAATGAAACACCATTGTCAGTAGGTGGCGATACAAGTGACTCACTGAATCACTCAATTAAAAGCAAGTCATTTAATCGACCGATTTGCTCAAAAACACTTGATTTATTCAGATTAGGCCTTTTATTAATTATGGAATTATTTTACAGGAAATATGGTAATATAGTGCCTAAAATGTATGGCACTTAATATTAATTTCTTTATTGTTTTATATAAGCAATGTAACACATTCGCACTGTTGATCTGATTGCCACTATTTCTGAAATGGGACCGATCTAGATGCATTTGAGTACTTACATGCTCCAAACGCACTATTACGCCAATTTATGCTTTCAGATATTCATTCATAGAACAGGTAGGCTACCAAAAGACCCTGATCTATCATGCACTTCTATGTGTGTGTTTGTTGGGGAAGTGTTCAGTTAGGCAGTTCAATAGGCAGACACAGCACAGCTGTAGTTGATTTGAACTGTAGCCCTGACAGCTTTAATGAGATACTTTATAGCCAGAACCAATCTCCTGCCCTACTCATGCCATTAAACACACACACTATAACATAAGCACACTTTGTGTGTTTACATCAGGGTTAAACCTCAATGCTAGAAGTATCAAATAAATTTTAATCACAGTAAAAATTACTATAAAGAATCCACAATAAAGTAGATCCTATGAATCGTTTTTTGCATTTTAAGTGCCAAACAACATTTGGTAGTGTTTCATTTCCTCACAGTATAGTTTAATCAGTAGGATTGATTTGGTTCATTGTAGTCCAGTCGCGATTGGTCGATATAATCGACTGCGTCGGCGCTGATAATTAGTCGACGTCAAAATATTTTTAATCGTCTGATAGTTTTATATCGTTTTAAATTTCATGCTTTAACTATAATAACAACTGTTTCCTTCACACAACTTGTGTTAATGTTACGTGCATCATGTCAAAGTTTCCAGGGATGGCGGGTGAAGCGGAGTGCGATGTCAAACGAGTTTGTAAGTAAAAGTTTTCAAAGGCAGAAGGGGCCTAAAGTAAGGTAGTACTTCAGATTAGCTGATAATAAAAAAGTTTGTACACTCTGGTTTCGTTGGCATACCACAGCAGCACAAGCTCCACGCATGAACATCTGAAGAGGAATAACATTATGGGCTATTCTGGAAAAGGCAAAGCCACTGCCACCGTAAGTGTTTTTGTCCATTAAATTAAGCTCAGCCTTTGCAGGCAGAACGTTTAAAATCCGCTGTCCTTTAAGCTCCTATAGGGGCCGTTCACACATCGCCTCTATTGCACACGCAAGTTGGTTATTTCAAATGTAGGCACATAATAGAAGCTTGTTTTTTCCAGGCGCGCCTATGCCGTGGCGAGATGAAAACATCTCAACATTTCAGAATGCCTCAAGCGCACCGCAGTTCATGTGACAAGAATCAACCGATCAGCTGCGGCCTTTCTGTAACGACATCGAAAGCTCAGCAGAACAGCTTATCATAGCTGTACAGCATTGGGTTTATCTAGTAGTAAAGCCAATGCAAGGGCTAGAAATCAATTAATCCTTTGCTGATACTTCCTTGTCACCGTGCAGAGCGCCGTTCATTGTTGCACAGCAACGACAGAAGCCACGGGAGCACTAGAGCTTTGGAAAGAAGGAGAAAGCGGCTGCGCTTTCCACGCGTCTAACTGTGAACGAGGACTGAAACTGAGAAGCATTGATCTGTGTCTGCATTTGTTAATGTGTAGAAGTATACCGTAATCGACTAATTTACTTCTGCCCGTTTTAAGGACATTTCATTGCTTGATGATGACATAATGAATTACATTTAAAATTCAAATTAATTTAAAAAATGTACACATTTAATAAATACTATTCATATACAATGTCAAAAGAGTTTTCCAAGTAAAAAGAGCATAAGGAATGTTTTTTCCACTCTGAATGTCTACATTTAGGCCTATATAATTTAGTTGTATTTATTTTTCTCTCACTTGTAGGCAAAGCCATGTGACTAAATTCCTGCAAAAGAAGGACTGCTCAGCTCTTACTGATAGTGTCCTGAATGCCAAAGTTGAAAGTTAAATGAAATGTTCTTAAGAAAATTAATCGTCTAGACTAACTGATTAATCGATAAATTAGTCGATAGTTTAATCTTTTAACTAGTTTAGTTTTATCTAAATAAAAATGGTCTTTAGTAGCAGTCCTAGTTCATTGTTGTTGTTATTATTCACTCAGCTCAGCACACATACACACTATGCAACTCAAGCTGGTACATCCCTCAACAACCATCTCTTCATTCCACTCCCGTTATCTCATTCTCTGCCTCCTCTGTCCGTATGTGCCATTCCCAGGTCAGTCTAGCCTAGGTCTCTGTGTCTGTCTGAAGTCTGGGGGCAGAGTCTGATCAGAGCCTTTCAGCAGAGGCCTCGGAGCATATGAAGCTAATCTGAGTGGGTCATCTCTCCCCCGCTCATGGTCTTTCATTCTCTCAGGTGCCTCATCGTCATCTTTAAGTTTTGTCTATACGTACACCATAGCAGCACATCCCATTCTGGCATTTACAAACGTCAGAGTGAATCTGCACAGCCAATGGAAACATTCGACGTAAGCTATAGACAATGCACCATAAAGGCACTTTAAAATCCATTATATAATATTAGTATAAACTAATGCTTACTTGTTCATGGTGACTCTTTAAAAAGTGTGTAATGCACTCAATCAGTGAGATGGTGAACAAGTTCACCATCTCATGCATTACATTGCTAGTAGCTGATAAATTGAGAAAATGTACTGGCCATAAAACTGTATTTACAAAAAAAAAAAAACTGCTTCCAACAAAATCACACAACTTGTTTTTTTCCTGATAACAAATGAAACATGAAAAGTGTTTCGGTGGATTGTAATATTACTGTTATATGTTAATATTTCTGAGTTTAAATTTTAAGAACTCAAGTATAGCTTTTGCCATGAAAATGGCCAAACAATCTGACATAGCATTAAAAAAAAAAAGATTTGTATATCTGAATTGAATTTTGCATGTCAGTAGTTATGGTAAGAGATTTCTTACATTTAAACTTAAACCATGTATTATGATGCAGTTTCTCATAAAGTTGAACTAAACTAACTTGAACTAAATAATGTTTAATTTACCCGCTGAGGCAAATATTTCCTTACATTTGGTGCTAATTTTGGAGCTTATAGATGTGATTTTATATTTACTCTTTTAAGTGGCAATTAAATAAAAGTAACAAGATCCATCGCACATCAGAGTGAAATGGATTATCAAAAAAGGAAAAAATGTTGGTTCTATCCATCGGTTGTTGTGTGGATGGAGGAATATCTAAATGTGCTGTATTTTAAGCTGCATTTATTGGCAATTTGGCATTATAGATGCCTTAATGCATTAACAATACTATTGTAATGCTTTAGTCCTCAAACATAAATGACAATAGCCAGAGATATAAACGTCTGTCAAATTCATGCTTTTAAATGTCTGAAAGGAATCAGCAGATGCTGTATGAGGAGGAACATTTCAAGAGAGAATGGGCTAGTGTGTATGAGTGTGTGTGTGTGTTGAGTTCAGTGGACACGTCCTTTGGCCTCATTAGATGGTTAACTCAGTGCTCATTCAGGTGTAGTGTGAGTGAGGAGTGTGTGTGTGTGTATTCAGTGTAGTTCAGCGGACACGTCCTTTGGCCCCATTAGATGGTTAACGCACTGCTCATTCAGCCGTGTGAAACAGGACACACACAAGAAAGCCGAGCAGAGGAGCCGTGTGTGTTGTCGACTGTAAATGTACATTTGTAAACACACATACTTGCACACTAGATACAGCGATGAAATAAAAGTGAAACAAAGAGGGGAAGTAAAACTGGATGCATTCCCCTTTCTTCCCACCCTTGATTTTCCGATATCGCTTCTTCCTCTTCCTCCCCCCAGCTTTTCCTCTTTCTCTCTTCCTCACTCACTCCCTGTCTCCTCTCATCTACATTAACAACATGTGACGTTGCTGACTGTTACGGCTTGCTAATTATGGCTGTTTTGTTACTGTGTTTTCTAGAACAATTGGATGATTGTTGAGTGCAAAGATTTGAAAGACAAGCACAGGCCCCTCTCTCTCTCTTTTTGTCTTTCTCTCCATCTCTCTTCCTTTCTGACGCTCGTATTCTCCCCCTTCATCCCCCCGTATTCACATTTGCTCAGTGCTTGTATTTGCTCTTGTTATACAAGAATTGTGGAAGAACTTGTGGAGGTTACTGCAGAAAACACTGGATGCTGAGTTTGCTAAAAATCCATTTGCACATATGCTTGTTTTCTCTAGCAGTGGTTTAGTATGTTGACTTTATAAATATTCTACTCACCCTGTGTGACAACTAACCCTACAGTTTTGTTTTCTTTAATTTCTACCGAAAGAATTTCTTTTTGTATTTTCCTTTTATGTGTCTGTGTTTGTGTATGCGTACCTTATCTGCGAGTAAAGTGCGTGTTTGAATGGAGGTCATTCCCACATCAACCGCTGTCTTTTTCCCAGAGACATCTTTGAAATTTGAATTCAGACAGCTACAGATAGCTCTGAACCAATCATGCCTGAACTCAAAAGTGTGCGTGTGTTTGAAGTTTGTGTGCTGAAAGGTCCCCTGGCTTATCAAGATGTTTGAGTTCATTCACATTTCTAAAGGATTCAAAACATGTCTGTAAAGCCTATGTTTTTGGAACATGTGGACAGTTTTTTTTACTTAATAACCAGTAGTAGTAGCAGCTAATTCCTGAACCTACTGGAACTATTTTACGGTTTAATTTAGTGCGTGTACTGAAGACGCAAATGTACGCAAAAAAGGTCGACAAAATCAGTTAAAGGGATGGGAATTCTGACATCATTAACTCCCCCTCGTGTCAATTCAAAATCTGTATAACTTACTCTTTTGTAGAAAAAAAAGATTTTTTGAGAAACAGTTACAAGTTTGGTAACAATCATTCTTTAAAATATCTTATTTTGTGTTTCAAAGAAGATAAAGGTTAGACCCATACAGGTTTGGGGCAACTTGCATTTTCATTTTGGGGGGAATTATCCCTTTACGTTTGACATCTATGTTCATGGTATGTGAGTAAATGTATGCATTAGCAAGGTTTGCAGGTAAAGGTTTGAGAATAGGTTTATTGTGTCCCCTCAGTGACTCTGTGATGCAGGTCAGTGACCAGTCAGAGGAACTCAATATTCAATTTTGTCCTTTGCATTTCCACAGTAGTGTGTGTGTGTGTGTGTGTGTGTGTGTGTGTGTGTGTGTGTGTAGCCCCACAGCTGTCATCACTTCATTGTGTCACCAATTACCCATAATTACTCCTGGCAGCATAGGTTCCATTCAGCTATGAACACAAAGCCCACCAAACATTCATCCGGTCACTGAGGAGGTGAGTGGGGTCCATTTACTGTTTTACACACATTATACTGTATACACACCTATCACTGTAAAGTATCGAATGCCCTATGCCAATGAAGATTAGTGTTTAATGTGTCTAAACTTTGTTTGTATGTTATGGCAATTTAAGGAAAGAGTAAAAGGAGAGCAGGGTTTAATAATTAAAACAGTCTGACGTGTTGTTGTGTCTCCATCTTTAATTTAACCATAATTTTCCATTCATGACTGCAAAATTTCAACAACAGCTCTTTATTTGAAATAGTAATTTACTGCCTAACTGTACACAAAACACACAGCTATGTACAATGCAAACGTTCACAAACGAATAGGTATGTTTACATGCAAATGTTTACACACCTTATGTTTGACAAGTATCAAAATATAATTCTCCCAGTAATGACAATGTTGTCATCATTTACTCACTCTCATGATCTTCCACTTATTATTTTCCTTCTGACTTGAAACCCAAAATGAAATGTTATGTAGAATATCCGAGATACTCTTTTCCATAAAATGATGATTTATATAATGCTAAGCTGCATTAGGGGAAAAAACACCATAAAAGTAGTAATAATTTATTATACTATAAACCTACTTCTTAAGGTAAGTGAACTATATTCCCAGTCTTTGATAACTTTGTGTAAGGAACAGGCTTCTTCCCTTTGCTCATTTCTGTTAGAATTCAATTAAAAATAGTTCCATTAGACACCATGTTTGACATCACTGATACAAAACAGAAAATAATTATTATTTATGCATGCATACATGCATACATTCTGCTTGATATCTAAATATTACAAAGTTGGAATGACAAGAAATGGTCTTTTTAAAATGATTTCTCTTATTTTGTCATATAATTTATAAAAATAAAAAAAGGGTATTGCCGCATGCGAATGTGCTGGCAAAATATTACCTTTTGTCTGTTAAAAATGAAAATGATTGTCACATGCCTTATAGCGACAGGTGTTAAAATGCACTTGAGGTTAACTGCACTAAAATGGGACGATGCATGAAGCCACACTAATGCCTGAGTGAATCTTCGGTGAAAAAATGAGACGCACATTCAGTTCAGCTCTTCATTTCTGCTGAAAGCTTTCGACAGCGTTATCTCTCGAACCCTCTCGTTCAATAGCCACATTCATACATTTGGAAAAGTCAAATACAAGAGGGCAAGGCAGAGCGAGCAGGAGAGAAATAGACAGTGTCACAGACAGAAAAAGAGAGGGAAAATGAAGGACGTTGATTGAAAAAAGCCAGACTCTTCTTCTCCTTTTTAATTATGCAATTCTTCCTCCTCCGCAGCCGGTTCCGTCAGTTCATTTTCTAAACACTTTTTCCACCTCAATTTCCAGTGACATCTTAAAACTGTAGCAAGCTCCAAATTAAGGGTCAGGCTGCAGGCTGCTTCTGATTTAGAACATAAAGAACCGAAGAACAGAAGAAGCCGACTGCTGCTACCACTGCGAGGCTAACTGTTACCATCTGTCTGTGTGTGTGCTTATGTGTTTGCGAGGGCCTGTAGCCCTCACTCGTTTTCCCCCCTCCTTCCATCCGCATCCCGCTGGTTCTTACCCTCTCTAAATGCTCCATAAAGCTTGTGCACATGAGAGGAACTGACTTAACAAGGTGCGAGCCCCAGGCCTGACCAATCGGAGGTCACGATTCAAGGCTTCACTCCCACCCTGCCTTTCTGATTGGCTGTCTGTGTTGCCCAGATGTTCTCTTTTTAATGATTTTTTTAGCCATTAACTTGATAGTTGTTTATGGCTGTGAAATGCTGGAATGTAGGGCTGAGGGGACGGGGTTTGGGATGAAGAAAAGAGGGGGTGTGTACAGTCTGGAGGAGTGGGAATCTCATGTTCAGAGAATGGATGATAAGAATGAAGAGAAATGAAATGGGCAAGACCTAAGAGCTCAGTGAGAAGATAATGTGTTTGTTTATACATTTGTACTTTTATGGTGATCTTTTTATCATGTTGTATTGACAGGATAAACAACAATGAAATAAGCAGAACATAATATAATTAGTTGTATGTAATCTCCATGGCACATTTCCCAAAAGAACTGTTATTTTAAACAATAATGAGAGCCTCTAACTCTTGTAAGACCGTTGCTTGTCGATCCTCCTCTGGTTCTAGAGGATCACTCAATTTGCATGATAGACTGCAGTGATGATGTATTTTTGTAGGCCTTTCCCCTGGTTCTCCCGACAAATTGGATTTTGGATTATTGCAGAAAATAAGCTCTCTGTGACCAACAAGAGTTTATGGTAGCACACAACAACTAAATAAAGCTGTAGTCCCATTTGTCAACTTGTAAGCAATCGCCTTTTTCAAGAAAAAAACCTTTAAAAACCATGAGATGTTTTTAAACCCTGCACCTGGTATGGGGACAAAAATATATATCGTGACAATAAATTAAGAATTCGTTCTCGCGTTCTTCAGTAAATTGTGACAACAATTTACTCATTCGTAAAAGCTCGATACAATCATTTGTTTTAATAAATTGTGGACACTTTGCACTAATTTGTTCCCTCAGTCTGATTTACATATCTAAAACAAGGGAATGAATTATTACAGCATGGCGCGATTGAGTAAAACGATGGAACGAATTATCTCATGCGCACAATTTACTTAAAACGATTCAATTAGTAGAACGTCCTGATCCTGATGTATTAGTAAGTCGTGGGAACAAATTGTTAATTTGCGGCCACGATATGCATATTTTTTCCCTCATTTTCTCTCATGGCTCCGTACTGATGAATTTTATGTTGTAGAATATAAGCTAAAAATATTGAGCTTGTGTTAACCAGAAACCCACAGCAATGGTTGCACACGGTGTTACCAGAGCCATATTTATTTCTTACTATATTTAGTAATTATATGTTTGGCAAAAATTTAGCACTTTCACGTTGGGGAAATCTTAAATGCATCTTGCAACAAACACAGCAAATATATAGAACACCTTCACGATCACATAGAAAAGCTAAAGCAACCACCAATGTTGTGGTAACTGGTTAGCCCAAAATCCTCACTTCTAATCAGACCCGCCAATGGGCTGCTAGTCATTTATTCTCTCATCAGTCATTTGAAACATATAGCATTATAATCACATAAACACTACAGTCTAAACATTGTATTCAGAGCAAGAGGGATTTGAGTTTGTATGTTCCTGTATTCTTTGTAAAAAAAAAAAAAAAAAAAAAACTGTTAGCATGCTAACAAATGAAAGGACCTTGGTTTTTGCTTGCTGTGAGCCTAGAAAAACTGCTATAAAAACATTTAGAGAAAATAAGAGGCCAGTTCTGTCCAATAGTGCGTATACAACATATTCTAACTTGCCTTAAATGGTCTTGGGTTACAACTAACCCACTTATTGTTAACAATAATGCTATCTTAAACCACCAGGAACTGCAATAAAACATAGTCTTTGGTCCAGAAGTGCTTTTCTGTCCTGCCCTTATTTGGGGTAGTCTGATGTGGGTGTGTTTATTCCTGTCCATTTAATTGAATGAATACGTTTAAATTGAATAATATCTATGTTTCATTTGGACTACAATTAGAGTAATCCTGTGATTAAATAGTGATTTATTTCTTCTTCTTTTTTTGAGCTGTGCACGACTGGTTGTACACGTACCACACACTGTAGTGTTTACCTGTGATTCAGATTTTGATTAGAGCCCTTGCCCCTCAAACCCCTCCATCCTGCTCTGTTCAAGTCTGTAATGTATTTTCCTTTCAAGGTAACCATAAGCTAATGATAGGTTTGAACTAGTGTGCTGGGAAAGCAGGCAACTCTGATTATGAACTGCTATTCAGACCATAACAGCTCAATATTTGTTTGAAGCAGCAGTGTATAAAACTTAAACTATCGCCATAAATATAGTTTATTAATAAATCAGCATGTCTGCGATCTCATTCTGACTGATCTATGGACATAAAAAGTGTGGTCATACCAGAAGCTTTGGTTATGAGGTTAAAGATTGATATGATGGATAAAAATGAATTGCTAAACTCTCTATTCTGTCTTCCCTCAGCATCACTGCTAAAGAGCATCATTAGAATATGTAATGGTGGGAACACAGCGGGTGAAAGAGAGCAAACATGCTTTTGGTCCCCCAAAATAGTGTGTGTGTGTGTGTGTGTGGCTCTGAGCTCACCTTATCCATCTCTGTCTTCCTGTAGGGAGTAGAGCTGTATCTTATAACCAAAGGTCAGGACATCTGGTCTAACTCAAACCTTAGACCGCTCACATTACCCTGTTGAATTCAACCATTCGCTCTCTTTCATCCATTCACACATACACACTCTATATAAAGATATTTTATTATTTTGCTTTCACCTTGTTACAAAAGCAAAACAAATTTGACAAGTATTTTGAAAGGAATTAGTTTCCACAAACATATTATACTTTCAGCATTGATAATAAGAAATGTTTCTTGAATCAGCACCAGATCAACATATTAGAGTTCTGAAGGATTATGTGACACTGAAAACTCAAGTAACGACAGCTTTGCCATCACATTAAATTTTAAAATATATTAAAATAGAAAACCATTCAATGGACCATTCTACTAACTATAAGTAACTTTGAAACTACATGTCCACTAACTCTGGACATGTAATAATATTACAGTATTAGTAGACTGTTAGGTTAGGGTTATGTGTTAGTGTTCGGATTAATAGAATGAGTAGCAAAGTTACTTAAAGTCAATAGAATGTCTGTTGGGGGTCCTTCAAAATTGTTTGCAGACTGTCTGCTTAACAACTGCTAATACTCTACTAATACTCTAACTACCTAGAGTTAGTTGACTTGTAGTTGCAATGTTAATTATATTAGGTAGAATGTCTAAAGTTGACCACTGAAATATGTTACTTAATATTTCACAATATTACTGTTTTTTGATAAAGTCTGGTCTGCATGAGATACTTTTTTCTAAAACATCAAATTAATCCTATTGCCACGCCACTAATTCTAGTCATTTGATTGATGTTCAGTACCTTTGTGCCCCTCAGGACCCCCGTACACATGACAGCAGAGACGCCATTGGTCAAGTCTGAAGAGAGGTGTCTGTAACTGTGCCTGGAAGTGCTCAACTTCTTCTTCATAAATTACTCAAGCAGTCAGCCTCGTGCTTTTAACCTCCCTCTCTCACCTCTGTTAAATTGTCACAGACATCTTAACCAACATTTACAGTTCACTGCTAAATGACAGTAAAACAGCTAAACAATGTTTTTAACTACCATTAGCATCATGTAGCTGTCAAATCACCTCATCTAAATGCCTTTGATTTCACTTCTGAAAAAAACGTAATGTTCAACGTCTTCCTGTTTGGATCACAGCTTTGCTGAGGTATAAGGGTGAATCACAGTCTAGACTGTATAATAATTACTTTGATACATGCATCCACAAATGCCAAGACTCCACCTGGTAGAACTGTATGAAAAGTGGTGCTTTGTTGTATTGATATTCCTTTAAACATTCTGGTTAGAGTGAATTCTAAACTCCAAATTCTAATAAAAGTCCTATAATATTAATTATAAGTATGAAACTTTTGGTTTTGTAAATGATTTCAACATTGGGTGTACTAGCTATCTTGGTATTTTGTTATCGTTATGTGTATCGTTTTACATACATATATTTAAGATTAGAACTGGTAACGTCACCTTATTGTAAGATGACATTATTACAATGTTATTACATAAAAAAGTCATATTAATTAACTACATGTTACTGTAGGGTTAAGGTTGGGTTTGGGTTACTTGTATCGGTGTAAAATTTACTGCCTATACTATAGTAAGTACATATAAAGTGTAAATATGGAAAATAAAGTGTTACCTTAAATTAAAAAAAAGAGTACAAGTAACTTAGTTACGTATTTAAAATAGAAAATTTGAGTAACTGTATTTAATACAGTTACATTTTAAATGGGTGGTAATCAGATTACAGTTACATCTGAAAAGTAGTTTAGATTACCAAAGTGATTACTTTGAATTTTAATGTCATTTAAACAGCGATTGGTGATTCTCTGACTCTGACAGTCTGAAAAAGCGGAGTTAAGATTCATGTTTTCGACTGTTTACATGTTTTGTGATAGTTGTTTGTGAGTCATTTTATAATTCACTCATCACTGCAACTTTTTCTCACAATTAGTTTTTTCCCTCACAGTTGTGAGTTTGCGTTTCACAATTCTGACTTCTTTTTCTCAGAATTGCGAGATTTAAACTCACAATTGCAAGTTATAAAGTCAGAATTGGGAGATATGAACTTGCAATTCTGACTTTTTTTCTTGCAATTGTGAATTTAGTATGTGAGTTAAATATTATAATTCTGACTTTTCTCAATATTATCAGTTTATATCATATTTTTGACTTTTCTCAATATTGTGGGTTTATCATAATTTTGACTTTTCTCAATATTGCTTTATAACTCACAATTGCAACTTTACATCACACAATTCTGAGGGAAAAAGTCAGAATTGTGAGATAAAAACTTGCGATTACCTTTTTTGTGTTTGTTCCACACTTTTCCAAAGTGTTCTAAAGTATTAAGATTAAGTTACTAAACTTGAGTAATGTAACGAAATACGTTGCAAATGACTTTTTAAAGCATGTATTTTGTAATCTGTAGTGAAATACATTTTAAAAGTAACCTACCCAGCCCTGCCTATACACAATACACCTGGAAATTGCTTGTCTAAAAATATCCATTATGCAGATGAGACAGGCCTGCAGGTATGTGCGTGGTAGCTTCTGAGTGTTTGAGCAAATTATCTGTGCCATTGTCACCTAAGTGCAAGTGAGCTCATCAAAACAATGACCAAGAGACACAGAGGCGTCAAACTGTCCCATAGATAAGGCGTAGTCTGGCTGTTATTACCCACAGTGTGTGTGTGTGTGTGTGAATATGTGTTTGAGGGGAAATCCCTCTCATCATGCCCTGTCAACTCTCATGCCATGATAATAACGCTGAACATGAATAAGCAAGCAGTGAGCAATGTCTTAATTACTCACGCTCTATTTTTAAATCCTTCCCATTCGATACACACAGACACGTTCAGTGTTTTTACTTTTCCATCTTTGTCGTCTTTCTCTATAACTTTTTTTTTGCTTCCTTTCTTACGTGTCTCGTCTTCCGCTGTCTATATCTTTCCGTCTGCTTCAGAACAGCCTATAATCTTCCTCAGCCATAATCTGGTCCAAATGACACACCCTACTTTTTTTTCATGTCCGCTTTCCATAAACTGAGGTTGTAGAGAAGTTAGATTTGAGGAGTAAATTATAGCCTGCTCCATCTTGCTACTCACTTTGGTTTGATACAATATCTGGAATACTGATAGACTTTTAAACAGTATTTCATCCACACATACTTTGGGTTTTCAAATAAAAAGTAACATTGCTATACAATAACCTTTCCCCACAAACCCATTTATATTTCTCTTATTCCATCTATTAATATTTTGACTCGCTGATTGATTGATTTTTCAAAATCGACTAGCAAGCAAGTAGACTTGCTGTATAATGTGCCATTAAATGTATGGTTTTTAATTAATGCTGCCCTTTTTGCCTGGCAAAACCCTTTATAAGCTATCTAAATATTTGCATAGGTTTCACTGTGTGCTATTAAAATATTTGGACCATTTCTTTTGCTTTTGCCAAATGTCTATTTTACTCCAAATCTCTGTAAAAGTCATGTGTCGATTTCTGAATGCCTTCACTCTGAGAGCACTGGAAAGGTCTGAGTTCTATAAGCATAATAACCAAAAAATGGTGTCTACTAAATGTAGCTGATAGGTCAGAGGAGCCCAATGGCAGTTTTAGCATTGTAATCAGAAAGGCTTTAATGAAAGGTGATATAAGGGCAACAGTAAAGACAGTCCTGTATAGAAGTACATAAAAAGAGTCTGTCATGAATGCCTGCTGCGCCCTATCCTTTAATTTAGAGTCTTTTTGCAACATAATCACAGCCTAACTACTTACGGTTATTACCTGAGCTCACGAGAGGGGGAGAAAAACATGTGTGCGTATTTGTGTGTGTGTGTGTGTACAATGGTGCCAGTGCTCTAGACTGACCTGAGGGCACTCATTACCCAGCCAGGGACATTACCGTGTAGCCTCAGTGTCTCTGCCGTTCCAGTGGAACTGGTTTACCTCACCATCAACAAATGGGCAGAATCAGCAGATGTCTACCTCATTCTGTCTTTGTTTCTTATCTCCTCCTCATTATTTCAGTTTCTGCCATTATTTATCTATGTCTGTTTTCTAACATGGGTAAATCTGAAATTAGGGAAACTTTTATTTTACCTACTGAAAATTTGTGTTGCTGTTGTTTAAAGGATAATAGCTTTTAACTTGTGTCGTTAATTTCCTTTTCTTTATCCATCCTGATCAAACGTTTCATATATATATATATATAATAGTTAGTATAAGTTAATATATTATACATTCTGACGACATGTGTTTATTTACATAACTGAAAATGTCATCACCATCTCACACAATATCAAAGATCAACTCAAAAAGAGTTGATCAAAGTCATTATCAGATCTTCATTCTAGGAATTTAACATAGATGAAACATAGTTTGTCATAGTGTTCAAGTAGTTAGACATTCCCCAAATTGAAGAAATACCAACATGAAGTCATAATTGTTCGTAGCCTCTAGCTGTATGGTTACTGTGGGTGAAAGACATCAAAATTGTTGTTCATTGCACACCTGATGGAGTATAACCCGTTTTGTCAGTGTTCTCTCAGGCTGTCAGACAGGTAGACTCTGGCTTTCTGGGAAAAGGGTTATGTTTTAACGGTGACACTGTCCTGCTGAACCATGGACAACTGTCGATTCCAATTTTCCCTGATTATTTACATTCCTATGATGAAAGCAGTTGTCCAGGTTACTGCTTTTTCTGCATATGGAAGTTCAGATTGTAGAGCCGGTGGTTTGATCGTATAATTTGTTTATGTGAGTAAAACATATTACTGACACATTCCACTGACTACGTCCATAATGAATCACACTGTGAAATCACAAAGACAGCATAATCCACACCAGAGGGTACAGTGTCATATTCACCAACCACCCTAAACAAACCCAGTGTTTACAGCATGACCAGTGTCATGCAAATCTGTCTATTAAACAAACACACAAAAAGGAAGAGACACATTTTCCATGGAAGAAAGTATGTAAAACCGGAATGGATCAACATGAGGCTCAGTACATTCTTACATTTAGATGATCTATCCCTTTAAAAGCTTAAGTGCATACTTCATTCAAAGTCAAAAGGCAGTCCATTCTTAATTTATTGGGTTATGAATACATTGTCAATGGCATGTTTATTATCCAATGTTATTGGAAAGAAAATGAAGACTCCTCTAGCTCGACTATTCTCGGAACAAAGGCGCCATTGCCTTTTCTCTGACAGAAGTTCCTAAAGATAGAAATGTGGAGAAGCTGATATTGCCTCAGAGTCCATGCTTGAGAGATTTATATTTATGTCTCTGGAGCACAAACTGTTTTTTCTCTCTTTCTTTTTCTGAGTCTGCCCTAAAAAACAGACAGCAAAAAAAGAGTGCCCAGCATCAATGCACATTACAACCAGATGTTCGGCCAACCAGAGAGAGGGGATCAATGACCAGACCAAGCTTCCTAGTAGGAGAAACAGGGGAAAAAATGAATTGAATTATATGACATTTCTTTAATAAGATTCACTGGAAGGCTTTCAAAGGCCCTCCTCACATTGGGAAGTTCCCAAAGAGAGAGGAAATGATAGTCTTTAAAATATCAACCGACATGCTCGCAGTGGTTATGACAAAGACAGAGATGCTGCTTATTTTGTGTGTGCGTGATTATATAGAGCGGCTGGATGAATCCATGCGGGACAAAATGGAGATTTGGGAACGGAGATGGTTTTAACGGCGGAGAAAGGCAATATAAAAATAACTTGTAACTCGGATCCAAAAGGCCCAATGGATGGTTTGCTGATTATATATTTTCTTCTCTGGCCATTTGCTTTGTTTTTGGTTTTGTAACTCACTCATCGTGTAATTCATTGTCTGTGAAAACTGCAAATGTCACAAAGCATTTGTTTTATACATCCTAACAACTAAAAGTTTAGCAAACTGTTGTGTGATGTGTTGACCGGGTCTGAAAAAGTCTTGAAATGATGCAGTTAGTTGACCTTTAGAAACTGAGTTCTGTAACAGGAATATCTCATCTTTTACCTAACCTGAAATCAAAATCTTTTTGCCCTCATCACTTTTGTAACCACCGAAGTAAGACAGCACCCAGCTCACTCAAACGCGAACATGGTTTCAGACAGCATTGTTTTCGAGATAGACGCATGGCAATGGACAAACTGATAACTGTGCATACTTGTCTGGGTTTTATTTTTCTTGGATTTAACACGCATACGATTAAGGACTTTGCAGTACATGTCATCTGTTAGTCCTTGTTATCCATGGACAGGAAAAAGAAAAGACAAAAGAGAGACAGTGTTCATTTGCTTATCTCTCAACACTTCTCAATGGACATTATGTGCTGACAGACTGACAGAAATACATAATTTACTCACTCCCATCAAACCTGTTAGACTGATGTTTTTATGGTGGAACACAACAGGAAGGACAATTTGTGGATGAATAATGACATAAAAAAATAAGATTTTTGAAGAAATTTAATAACCAAACAGATTTGGGAACCATTGACTTCCATTATGGATAAAAAAACATTTAGATTGTCCAAAAATATTCTTATGTTCAGCAGTCATGCAGGTTTAGTATGAGGCTGAGTAAATGGTAAGTGAATTGTCCCTTTAAATTTCAGTCTGTTTCGAACACAAAGGTATAGAATGACTTCAGAAGTCTTATAATATACCACAAAAGTTGTTTAAACTACTTCTGTTGTGCTTTTGGGTCATTTTTGCAGCTTGTCAGCATTGTTCACCATTCACTTTAATTGTATGGGAAGGAGCAGCACAAACATTCTACTAAATATCTTCTTTTGCATCTCACAGAACAAAAAGAAAGTAGTACCGTTTTGAAACAATGTGAGCGACGATGTAAACAATGAGATTATGTAATTATGTATCATTTTTAGATATTCTTGATCCTCCTCTAAATATTTTAAATCCCTCTTTCCGTTTTCTCGTTTTTTAATTTTCTGATCTGCCCATTCTTTCTACCTTCACATTCAATCTCTGGTCCAATCCTGGTTATAATAAAAGAAAAGAAAGAGAAAAACATGGATATTTTCTCAGGAGGAGGACAATAGGCACTCTCCTCCATTCGCGTTCCCCCTCTTTCATCCTCAGAGGTCCACAAGGGAGGCGATTGTTAGGACACGATGTGAAACGAGAAAACTTTTGAGAAGACACATCGCATTTAATTAACTAGTGGTAATGATCTCATTACTCTCTCTGAGTCCAAGGCGCACGCACACACACACACACACACACACACACAGTAGAGAGGTGAGACAGAGGTCAGTAGAGCAGAACTGGCCCTCAGTGCTATTGAGAGAATGAGTGGTCAGTCCTCTCTATGCTTTCTGTGGATACGATGGTCTGATTTAAGCTGTGTATTTTCATCCAAGAGGTTTTAGACATTTGCTTTTACTCTAAAATCCTTATCCCTGTCTAAGGGGTCTTCATAATATTTTCTTTAGCAGATAAATAGGCCTAATAGAGAAGAGAATGTCATGAATTCCTGTGAAGCCAAAGGCCCAATTCATGTTCCCGCTTTTTTCTTTCGAGAGATGAGAGTTAATCTTTTGATATCGCTGAACAAACATTCTTTCGTCTATTTTCTAAAGCTTGCCTTGTCTGAGAGTGTTTTTGTTTGGTCTGTCGCTTGCTGAAATGTCTGTTATGCTTTTCTTTTTTTATTCAAGAAAACTATATATACCAGAGAAGGATGTTGCCGTTAAAACACAAGGAATCTACAGAATATGGTTTAGATGGAACTATATTTACATCAACCTTCTGATGGGCCGAGTGAATGCTGTAGAATACTGATGAATGACAGACTGGCTAATGAACATTAATGAGTTGTAGGTATCTCCAAATGCTATAATCCTTA
This sequence comes from Opsariichthys bidens, assembly GCA_037194245.1. Classification (NCBI taxonomy): domain Eukaryota; kingdom Metazoa; phylum Chordata; class Actinopteri; order Cypriniformes; family Xenocyprididae; genus Opsariichthys; species Opsariichthys bidens. The sequence continues at coordinate 14,592,251 of CM074296.1, forward strand.
CTGGAATGAAAACAGTCTGCTAAATGCAGGGCACATGCTTGAAAAGATGCAAATTTGTTCCATCACTGAATCAGTGAGTTGAACTTGAGAACCAAGGCTGCTTTTCTCAAAGCATCGTAAGCCTATGGTTGAACCATTGACACCAATGGTTTGATCAACTTAGCTCACTATGATTTTGTTGAATCGCAGTCCAAATCATTTTCTGAAAACCATTCTCTCCACCACAGGTTTTAAATCCTGTGTTATTTTAATATTATTTTATATTTATTACTATTTTGAATTAGCTTTCAAGTTTGTGAAAGTTTTAACATTACTATTTAGTAATTTTAGTCCAAATAATTTTCATAAATTAAGTTTGTCATCTAATATTTTATTTCAATTGATGGGTTTTAGTTTACATAACAGTTTAAATGATGTCCTTCCTCTCAATCCAAAGCCATCGGCTCGCTTGTTCAGCATCACTGGCGAGGGCCTTAACAGCTTGCCGTTGGGCTTGGCCATGGATTCCGAAGTTCTTAAGAATTTTGATAACAGATTTACCAACAAACTCCCCGGCAGCCAACTTCAACAGGGCAAACGTTTGCTTTCCAGCCACGTTTTTCCACACCGCCTGGTAGCTTACTTGAGCCTCTTACGTTCTTAAGCTTCCTCCACAGCATCCTTCCAGGGCACAGTAAGCTCTATGATGTACACAGTGCGGAGTGTGGAGGACCAAAGCACAAGGTCTGGTCTGAGACAGGTAATTACAATTTCAGATGGGAAACAAAGTCTCTGATTTAGGTCAGCTAAAAACATCCAGTCGCAAGCTCCATCCAGCTGGCCAGTATCTGGAGTCTTCCCTTTCACATCCCTTGCCCCTTCCCCCACAAACTCCATTATTGGAGCCAGAAGACATGATGGTGGAGGTAAGGCATTGATGGAGGCATCATGATGGAGACTTCAGCATCTGGTTGTTCCTCCACGTATATCGGCTTTGCGTCAAGCTCCCTTGCAGCCAACCAAGATGTGCTTCAGCTTCGCTGGAGATGAGCAGAGAGGGCACATAGGATCCTCTCCATACCATTTGCTGAGGTTCACTAGAGATGGAAGAACATCATAGGTGACTCACAACAGGAAGCTAATTTGAGATGCTTCCATGCCCCACATTTCCGTCCAAGAGATCTTTTGCCTCTCTACTCCCTTCCATCTTATCCATTGCCCTTGTTTCGCTTGGGAGACAGCCTTTGCTTGTTCCTGCCGGCACACTTCCTCTACCACAAGTTTTCTACGCCGCAATATAGTTGACTTGTGACAGGATGGTCTACTGTCTCCAAGCTTGAGGCCTCCTCTGCCCTTGCTGCACATGGCCAACGATGTCTCGGTGCTTAATGACTGACTTAGCCTGCTGCACATCTGTGGATGGAGTCCACTTCATTCCAGTTTTGAGGGCAGGAACTCTTTAGGCTATGTGTGGATCACAAGATTCTGTCAGTGTAATTTCCAGCCTCACTTTGGAGCATTTAAAGAGTCAACAAGACTGGATACCGGAAGCTCCAAGATACCTTTTCCATACAGCCCTATGTTACTCATGCACCTGGGGAGGCCTAGCCATTTTTTAACAAATGAGCTGATCACCCTTTCCAGTTTTTCAACTTTCAAGACTGGGACCTCATTGTGCCCTGTGCTAGGAGGCCGAATTGGAAACACCAGAGCTTTAACCTGCCAGGGAGCAAGGACTTGTCAATTTTCTCAAGGCCATTAAGGGTGTCCTGCTTGAGTTGATCCACTTGTTCTATGTCCTTGAAAGTTGCATCATACCAGCGCCCCAGGCTCTTGACTGGTTTCTCCATCACTGTCAGTTTGGGCTCTTCCCCAGTGAAGAATTAATGATCTGATAGTCTTTCCTTGGCTTATTTTGAACATCATGAGGGTGAGCAAATAAAAACATCATTTTTATTTTAACCATGAGATTCGAGATCCTACACTAGTTGAATACGTTACCAGAGGGACGTTTGAAAGCTATTTGAATATGGAACAAGAGAGACTTTTTGGTGGTGCAGGATAACAGTGGATGGATTGATGTTTAGAAAAAGACAGAGAAGAAAGAGGGCGCGTGTTCAGTTCTAAAAGGGGGACATTTTATGGTTAGAATGGGGTTGGTGCAGGAAGCATGAACACAGGAGGGTGAGGGAGGGGATTTTTGGCATGGGAGAGTTTCCTATCTCCAGACAAGCAGGGCCAGAGTGATAATGAGCTCAAGGGACCATGTAAACTATCACACACCAAAACCTGTGTGAATATGTGCATTTTGGGTGGAGTGCTTGACTTTGCAAAATAATCTCTTATCTGGTTTATCAGATAGAGCACTGGTCATTCTGGACATCCTGTGAAACTCCCCTCTCTTTTTAAAAGTTTATATAAATATGAGATGCTTCTTTCATATGCATCTGTGAGAAGCTTGTACCATTAAGAATAGCAATGTTTTACAGTCGCTTTAAAGGTTGTAAACCTATTCTACCATTTTTGGAGCATTACTATCAACACAATATAAGTGTCATGACAAACATTATTTGGTAATATTTGCTGGAACTCCTTGTAAATGTCAAACAAAATGTCAATACAATAATATTTTAACGTTAAAATTTAATTTTAACCCTGAATTACAATGCCAATATTTATTTTTAGATTATATCAAGTTAAAATTAAAATGTGAAATATTGACATATAAGTTAAATATTACAGTATTAAAATTACATCATTAATTTAATCAAATTAAATATTTAAATATTTTATTTTAATTTAATGAAGTTAAATACTGTAATTTTTTGTATATATATATATATATATATATATATTTCAAATGTTTCAATATTTAACTGTTTAAGTTCATTTTAAAGGGTTTTCAATTGATTTAAAATATTGAATTAATTACATTATAGTTATATTTTTATTTAAATAATTGTATGAATATAAATGAACATAAATAAATGAATGTGTTCAAATGACAGCCATATTTTAAACCTATACTTACTATTGACAGTTTAAGTGTAAGTTCGGCCCTTCTGTGACCATGTGCACGAAAGACATTTACATTTAATGTTACTCCCTGAATGTTGCATTCTTAAAAAATTAACTTGTAACATCTAAATCTCATGAATCAGAGTAACATTATATTTAAAATAAAACAACATGGCTGAACCAAGCCTGTAGGCTACCTCTACAACGTGTCTCTGATCTAATCATTTCAGTTTATAGGCAGAGGTTAAGGAGACCTGTTACCTAAAGCCAACAGATACTGAATTTTCACTCACATCAGCTCTTTTATAAACACATAGACCAACTTCTAATATGAAGTTGCATGTTATGGCACAGAGCTAATTCATTTAGCACACTGAAGTATATGAGTCCACAGGATCATCTTAAATGCCACTTATTCCATAGCCAATGTGAGATACTATATGCTATCATTAGTTAGCACAGCAGATCACTGTTTGGTTTATGCATTTTTGGCTAAATGCCCTGAGGCCTGTTTGTTGCTAATATTGGGAAAATGGAGAATCCTTTTATAAACAATTAATGTGGAGTCATAAAGTCTACAGAGATTTCACACATTTATAACTATATTTATGTTTTATTGCTAAATATGAATTCACACAAGTCAAAAGTTGGGGGTCAGTAAGATGTTTTTTCTATTGTTATTCAGCAAGGATTCATTCAATTGAAAAAATTCTTACTGACAAACTTTTGAACATAAATGTTTTTTGTAAAAGTGATCTGTGGCAAGCATGTCTTCATTTTGGTGAAGCATATGAAATATAAATGCACCTGTGTGTGTGTGTGTGTGTGTGTGTGTGTGTGTGTGTGTGTTTGTGTGGGCAGATATTCAATACGTTATGGGGACCAAATGTCCCCTCAGGTATAGTAATACTAGTATATTTTGATCTTGTAGGGATGTTTTTTTTTTTTTGGTCCCCATGAGGAAACAAGCTTATCATACAGAATTATTGAAAATCTAAAATTGCAGAGTATTTTCTGTGATGGGTAGGTTTAGCGGTAGGGATAGTGTATGGGGACAGAATATACAATTTGTACAGTATAAAAACCATTACGCTTATGGAATGTCCCCATAAAAAATGAAAACACCACGTGTGTGTGTGTGTGTGTCAAGATGACTTTCTGTCAGATCAGTCTGAGATTTACTCTAAAGGTCCCCTCAGCATCCCGAGGGATAATTCCCTGCAGCCAATGTAAACAGTCACAAACACATATGCACTCCGCCCAGAACTTAAAGACTACAAAGTGTGTTTGCCGCTTACAGTAAACTCTGACCTGCCCATGTTTGTCGCTGGTAATTAAAAGGATAAGTGCTCTCTGAAAACACAAAAAGTTAGCTTAGATAAGTCAATGAAGACATACTTAAGGTAAATATTTGTATAGTGTCAGGCTTACTTTAATTAATTGTGGACATGCTTAATAAAATATTGGCGACTGATAGTTAATAATAAAAAAAGGTTTGTTCCATACCAAACTTTTCATTTTAGTTTCCACAAATATAGTTTCGTAAGGTATTTGTACCAATCCTTTTCCAGGTTTTGAGAATCAGAATGATCTTCTTCTGTCAGTGAGTCAAAATTCCAAGTGTTGTGGTCATACAGCCACATGTTCAACCTCCACACAGCGCAGGACAGGGAGAAGGAGAGATTACAGTGGCACAAACATAGTAATTAAACAGCTGTTCTTCCTCGAGCAGGTGTGTGATTATGTGAGCGTGTCATCTTTGAGAACTGTCCTTTCTGAGAACTTTCCAGGTGCATGTTAACATTCTGTCTGTGGTATTTACAAACTCAGGAAAACATTCACATGGGAGAGAAAACACACTCCCAGTCTCACTGTCCAAGGGGTCAGAGAGGTTATTTGTCTTATTAGTCACAGGCAATTGGTGAACGATAAGTGAAATCAATATACATAAATATATATATATATATATATATATATATATAAACCAAACCATTATTCAGGCACTAGATTTAAGTCTTTTATATTTCTTTATTAGTGGGTGCAGGACGCTCTAGTTCATTTATAGCTAAATAAATAAACTGCTAAATAAACTGCCACACATTATACCCAAAAATTCTACATGCAGTGGACTACCAGTAAAATTGATTAAAAAAAAAAAAATGTGGGACCAAAAATTATTTAGACACTTTGATCTGACCATGTTTTGCTTAAATGTTATCTGACATTATCAAGATTAATTTTTTCTGACACAGTTTAACTCTAGTTCTTGTCATATTTTATTACCATTTTTTTAAACTATACTGAATAAACTGTGTGAAATTTTGAAAGTGTCTGATTAAATTTTGGTTTGACTGTATATATATGTATATATATATATATATATATATATATATATATATATATAGTTATTGAATGTTGTTGAATGTGAGTGATCAAGGATAATACATTACTGTACATGCTACCAAATCTAATAACATTCATGTTTATGAGATGCATTTGGTGTTTTGGATTTGATCTTAAATGAGACCTCATGGAGCCAGTTTCTTAAACCAAGGTTAGCTGGTTTACCACAGAAAAATTAAACTAGGTTTGTAGATCTAAAAGAAAACGCTAGCACATTTACACAGTAAAAAAAACAAACATTTTTTCTTTTGTCAAATCAACTTTGATAATCAATGTGGTTCAGATGACATCATATTTTGAGTTTCTGTTGATTAAGCCAATCACCTTCATTATATTAAGTCAAATTTTTAACTTCAGTGAACTCAAAATTTTAAGGCAATCAGGTAACTTTCTTGTTTTAAGTTAAACCAACAATTCTTTTTTACAGCGTATACACACACATGTGAGTGTAATTATGTGAATCATTATGTGAATCAGAAAGAATATATTAAACCATGTGATGACTCTTTTGTAATGTATGTGTATGTAAATGCGTTAGCGTTTTCTTTTAGATCTACAAGCCGTGTTTAATTTTCTATGGCAAACCAGCTAACCTTGGTAAGAAACTGGCTCCATGAGGTCTCATTTAAGATCAGATCCAAAACACCAAATGCATCTCATAAACATAAACGTCAGTAGATTGGGTTGCATGTTCAAACAGGATGGAGAGCTTAAATTTTCTTTCTCAGAAGGAACTGTGTAAGTTCAGGTGCTGGGCAGGAGAACACAGAAACAAGCAAATACTGTTTTGCACCAGACATACATCAACAGTAAATGTACAGTTCGAGAATTTAAAAAAAAAATGGTTTCCCTCTCAATAAAATGATCCAAGTGTGTGGTCTGTCTGCTTCGTAAGCGCTTGTGGTCACTGTTAAGAAAGTCCTTGCGCTCTTTCTTCACTTCATCTAATCAGTGGCTGTTTTTCCATTAGCCGAGTGAAACTATCTGCCCTCGCTGCTGAACATTGACTACCAGTAGATGTCTAACAGCTTCAGCTTATAGCTTATTAAAGTTTGGTTTCTCTAAGTGGTGCTGCAAAGCTTTGGTTGAAAAGAGAGCTCATTTCATCAGTCACTCAATATAAATGAAGCCAGCTCCCTGCTGGGTTTGCGTAATTGGCTAGTAAGCGTAAACCACTTACCATACTTGTGTAATAAGGAATGATGAGGCAAGTGAAGACACAATCTATCAATGTGTGGCTTGATTGGAATGATGGAAGAAGGTGTAATGCGAATTTTATGTATGGCATTTTCTTTACTGACACATTATCAAATTAATATTATGGCTCTCAGTCAATTAAAAAAAAAAAAAAAATATATATATATATATATATATATATACCCGAGTCTGAGTCCCGGATTTTGATCTCGATCCCAATCTCTGTGGTCTGGTCTCATCTCTTGCAGTAAGTGTCAGAGAGAGATATTACATTATCTTCCATCAACCACTGTCTATAAGGCACTTTGAGTTGTGTTGTACTCATACTGTTCATGTGAATGAGAGAGAAAGATGTAGTAATCTGATGTGAAATTCTTTCAGAACAGGAGCGGACAACTTTTTTCGAACCAAGGAGATAATATTCTTAGCCAAGTGAAGCAACGCATAATGTAAAAAAAAATTAAATTAGGATTTTCTTAGCAACACTACATAATATCTTTCATTAATAAAACTTTGAAACTTGCTTCAAACTTAGAATTACAGACTAATGTTTTTTTATGGCTTTTCGCTTTACAGCTGCAACCAAATGATTGAATATTTATATTTTTTTTAATATTTTTAGAACAGTGATAAAGTAAAAATTAACTATATTTACAACTGCAGTATTCAGAAATGTTTTACTTTTTATCTTTATTAGATTCTATATTGTTTTTAAAAATCAGTCCATGGACCCTGTGAATATATTTGTGGACATTATTAATTGTAGTAAAAGGCAGTAGCAGTAAAACACGCATGTGCACGCACAGCCACACACGCACAAACACTTCATATTTATGGAGACATTTCATAGACACAATGATTTTTCTACTGTACAAACTGCAGCCTATATTCAATCCCCTAACCCTAAACCTACCCGTGACAGAAAATTGCATTTTAAATTTTTTTAAAAACATCACTTAGTATGGTTTATAAGCTGTTTTCCCCATGGGGACAAGGATTTCAGATATTGCCAACTTTGTGGGGACATTTTGTCCCCATAACGTAGGGTTTACCTGAAGTACACACACACACACACACACAGAAGTCTGTCTAATGTTGAGCAGACATTTGTAATGTTCCTTTCAATCACCCCCACAAAGTGACGCAGGTCAAGATGTAGGAAAAATGAAACCTCTTCAAAAGCCCTTATTCACCAGCCTATAAACTGTGCATGTGTGTTCAGGAATACCCTGTATGTTATATGGACAAACTTTCCCCACAAAGATGGTAACCTTGGTAATCCTTGTTGGGGACATTTTTTGGTCCCATGAGCAAAACAGCTTAACAGGGGGATTAGATTTTTTTACAGTATAAAAATCATGTCTATTGATAGTCCCCATAAAACATGAAAGCCTGATGTGTATGTGTGTGTGGTGGGCAGAATGTGAAGCTATAAGTTTAACAGCAAGAGCTGCTTGAAAAAAAACTCATAAACATGTCACTAGGACCTTGACCTCGCAGTAAACAGCTCCACTCCCCATGGTACGTCTCTTTCACTCCTTCCCATTTCTTTCGATCTCACTTCCTTGGCTTTTTTCAACTCACCTTACCCTGTCTGTCCACTTCTAAACCTTTGACCCAAATTTGTCATCAGTATTTTTTTAAATGTTTGTTTTTTACATCATTCTATAATAAAGCACAACAGAGTCGGCACATCATCTTCGTTTTGTTAAATGAATTAAATCGTCGTTCATATCGAACTGTGCGAAAGCATTTAGTTCAATTACTCATTCTCTGTCAGGGCATCTGCTCTGCTCCTCTTGAGCCCGACTCTGTTTTCAAACAATCACTGTCGTTTAACATTAGCCAGAGAACTGCCATAAAACATCTCAAAAGAATAATTACCAAGCATTTAACCCTTGTGTTTTGGACCGAAGCAGAGCCGCTGTCATAATTCACTTCCTCCCGAGCAGATGATGCTCAACACGTGTTGGTGATGATGTCGTTCTCCAAAATAAACAGATAAATTCACTTTGTCAGTCAGTTTTATGACAAGATGATATTTATTGCCTATAGCGATTCTTCTACTGCACAATCTTTGAATCACAGTTGTTATTCTATTTATTTGATATTTCACCGTGCTAATGCTTTTTTTTTTCTAATATTGTTTTTTATGTAGTGTTTGAAACACCTGGCGAAGGTGTTACGCTATCAATTTATTTTCAAAGAAAAGCTAAACACAATGATGAAAACGTAGTGATGTTAAGTCCTTCTCAAAGGGCATAATACTTCAGCAAACAGGTCTCTCAGAAGTGGAGCTGTAGCCGGCAGACTCATTGTCATATAGAGCGCTCTGAAACCACACCCTTTAAATAATTGCTCTGGAGGTGTGGTTACAGGTGTGGCCCTTGGCATTCTTCAGTTATCATCAGCCTGACTAAGAGATAATTGCCTTTACAACCTGTAATATACAGTCCTCGCTGAGTGTTTCGATAAGACGCACATGAAAGGTCACGTCCACGGTAACATGGGCTTTCATCTTGATCAAAACCAAGAACTGGCACAGAATAAAATGCAGATACACACTCAGCTGCTGATTGAAGCTCTCTTTCTATTCACAACATGTAAACCATTCAAAAGTTTGTGGTCGGTATGATTTTTTTAAAAATATTTTTGAAAGAAGTCTTGCCAAAGCTGCGTTTATTTGAGCAGAAATACAGTAAAATTTGTAATGTATTGAAACATTATTACGACTGTTTTCTGTATGAATGGATTTTAATATGTAATTTATTTCTGTGATTGCAAAGCTGAATTTTCAGCATCATTACTCCAGTCTTCAGTGTCACATGATCCTTCAGAAATCATTCTAATATGATGATTTAATGCTCAGGAAACATCAATATTGAAAACTAATTTTTTTTTTCAGGATTTCTTGATTTTTAGAACAACATTTATCTGAAAGAAATCTTTTGTGACAATATAAATGTCTTTACCTTTTTATGAATATACACTCAGCTAAAGGATTATTAGGAACACCATACTAATATGGGGTAGTCGTGGCCTAATGGTGAGGGAGTTGGGCTTGTAACGTGAAGGTTGCGGGTTCGATTCCCATGCCGGCAGGAATTGAAGGTGGGGATTGTGAATAAACAACACTCTCTCCACCTTCGAAACCATGACTAAAGTGCCCTTGAGCAAGGCACCTAACCCCTAATTGCTCCCCGGGTGCTGTCGCAATAGCTGCCCACTGCTCCGGGTGTGTGTTCACTGTGTGTGTTTACTACTCACCACTGTGTGTGCACTTGAGATGGGTTAAATGCAGAGCACCAATTTCGAGTATGGGTCACCGTACTTGACAATACGTCATGACTTTCACTTTCACTTTCATACTGTGTTTGACCCCCTTTCGCCTTCAGAACTGCCTTAATTCTACGTGGCATTGATTCAACAAGGTGCTGAAAGCATTCTTTAGAAATGTTGGCCTATATTGACAGGATGGCATCTTGCAGTTCATGGAGATTTGTGGGATGCTCATCCAGGGCACAAAGCTCCCATTCCACCACATCCCAAAGATGCTCTATTGGGTTGAGATCTGGTGACTGTGGGGGCCATTTTAGTACAGTGAACTCATTGTCATGTTCAAGAAACCAATTTGAAATGATTCAAGCTTTGTGACATGGTGCATTATCCTGCTGGAAGTATCCATCAGAGGATGGGTTCATGGTGGTCATAAAGGGATGGACATGGTCAGAAACAATGCTCAGCTAGGCTGTGGCATTTAAACGATGCCCAATGGCACTAAGGGGCCTAAAGTGTGCCAAGAAAACATTCCCCACACCATTACACCACCACCACCAGTCTGCACAGTGATAACAAGGCATGATGGATCCATGTTCTCATTCTGTTTACGCCAAATTCTGAATGTCTCAACAGAAATCGAGACTCATCAGACCAGGCAACATTTTTACAGTCTTCAACTGTCCAATTTTGGTGAACTCGTGCAAATTGTAGCCTCTCTTTCTTATTTGTAGTGGAGATGAGTGGTACACGATGGGGTTTTCTGCTGTTGTAGCCCATCCGCCTCAAAGTTGTGCGTGTTGTGGCTTCACAAATGCTTTGCCGCATATCTCGGTTGTAGCGAGTGGTTATTTCAGTCAAAGTTGCTCTTCTATCAGCTTGAATCAGTCGGCCCATTCTCCTCTGACCTCTAGCATCAACAAGGCATTTTCTCCCACAGGACTGCCGCATACTGGATGTTTTTCCCTTTTCACACCATTCTTTGTAAACCCTAGAAATGGTTGTGTGTGAAAATCCCAGTAACTGAGCAGATTGTGAAATACTCAGACCGGCCCGTCTGGCACCAACAACCATGCCACGCTCAGAATTGCTTAAATCACCTTTTATTTCCCATTCTGACATTCAGTTTGGGGTTCAGGAGATTGTCTTGACCAGATTATTGTATATATATATATAAAACAAACAGTTTGTGCCATGTAAATGTCATCAGGTTGCATTAAGGACCAATCTGATTGGCACATATCTAATTTGTATACATATACTAAAACATATGATTGGTATAAATATAATAAATAAGAAAACAATAATCCTCAAATTGTTAACAAACACACAGGGTGTGGTTCAGTCAATTTCCATGTTATTAAACTCTTGGTAAACTGTGTCAAATGTATTGAAAGTTCAAAACAAAACAAAACAAAAATTTCAAAAAAGGCCAAAAGGAAGCGCTGGAGTACATCAATGCGGGGCTTTTCAGTGGCAGCGTAGCAAAGACAGAAGACCGAGAGACACAGACTGCTCTTCTTTCAGTGCTGTAATCCAGGGTTCTGCCCTCACAATACACACACATTATATCTCTGCTGGAGGCCTCAGGCTACAGCTGCCAAATCAGGGTGTGTGTCACAGTTTAAAAAGGAGAGAAGAAAAAAGATAAGAGGCTTCTCGGGCCAGGAGCCAATTCTGTCTGTGAAATCCATTATTAGTCTCAAGCATGCACGCAACATTTACCTTTTTTTCTGACTCTTTCTTCCATTATCACCTTTATTTTGATGATTTTCATTCCTACCTCCCCCTTCAAGTTCATTAGAAGACATTTTCAGCCTTTTTGGCACTGATAAAATGTGTCTACATTTACAAAGACACAGTATTGCCAAATCTTCATAACTTGATTAAAAAACATCCTGACTCAAGATCAGATCTTCTTTTTTCTTTTTTGTTAATAAAAGCTAGAGAAAGGTATTTAATAACTTGAGTAGAGATAACACACCATATTCCATATTTTTAACCATTATTATCATATGATAAAGTAGTATTTGTGTAATCTCACCTGTAGTCAAAATGAAATCAAATCAAATATCTCCCTCTCAAGCTTAGCTGAGATGAATCTTTAGTCAAGGGATTGTCCGTCAGACAGACAGACAGACAGACAGAGAGAGAGAGACAGACAGACAGACATTTGCATTTTAAACATAATCTTGACATTTGAGTAAATGTTTAGACATGAGAGGTTGATGGGGACATCGTTCCGGTTTGCTTTTTGTGGACTTCAAAGCATGTCTCTCGGCTCTTTGAGTTGTTCAAATATTTAGGTTCTGTGTCCAGTACATGGACTCTCGTCAGAGGACTGTCACTTGAGTTTCCATGCCAACAGGTTTCTTCCTAATTTTGCCTGCATAAATAAGCACTGTGAGATGACATGTTGTGTTTGTTTGTTGGGAGTGGCCTGGTTTATTTCATTGGTAGAACTAATAAATAATCAACTGAGGTAAGGAGAAGATCTGTTGTTAATGTCAGAATTAGAGACTGGGCTGGATTTTTTAAAGATGAAAAGTATATACGTATAAAAAGAATATACAAATAAATATGTACATGTATATATTGGTCTTTATTACGATACAAACTGAAAACACATGAAATATGAACACAAAATAAAGAACAAAATGGCTTCTTTAAGCAACAATCCGTATTTAGTGTGACCTCCTAGACTTCCAGTTACTCAAAGAAGAAAATCCGAGAAATAATCAAATTTTGAAAGTTTTTTTGGCCTTCCAGTCCTTTTCCATTCCATTTAGGTTTAAGAGAGCCGGTTCCTTATATTGTTCAAGTGTAAGAGGAGGTCACTAAATACTTGCCACTTTAGCATATAGAAGCAGTTTTTTTCCCTGATTTTTTCTTTTTTTTTAATAATGCATACAAATTTCCTGTAATTTCTGGCTATGTTCTAATAAAGAGACTGAGAAAGAATTATATATGGTCATTATACCATTGCTAAAACAACAACATCTAATGACGTAATCTATTGAACGATTACCTTGATTGGCTAATCACTCACACATCACAAACAGACAATTAATAATAATGGCCCTTGAAACCACAGAATGGTTTAAATGTAAAAATTTGAATATTATCTATCTAAAAGAACTATGTCCAGAGGCTACGTGGGGAGGGGGCTCAATAAAGCTGCACTCCTGAATAGGAGGACAGCAATGGCAGTTTGAAGTCAATTCAAAACAAATTAAGCTTGTGAAGGAGGCTCAGCCGGTGCCCTTGTTAAATTTGCATGTCAATACAAACGGCCAAGCTAACTACAATGAGTGATGCAAACACACCTCATGCTGCTTTTATAGACCAGTGTGCAAATCTGATGCGTTTTTATTTTATTTGACATAAAGCATTGCAGCATCTCATTCAAAACTCTAGTCATTAATTGTTCATTTAATAAAATGAAAATGTCAAAATATTACACCAGAGAGCCCAGTTAACTGCAACTACGGACTATAAAAAAGTCAACAAAATTAAAAAAAAAGGGAGGGGGGACTAAAATGGCGTGAAAAAGTAAATAAAACTTATTTGGAGACACATTTGATTAAAGCACTCTGAAGCAGATGGCTGGCCATAGTGAAGCCGAGAACACAATGAGATCATTAGCTCATCCAAACTCTCAGCCTTTTGTTATCATTAACTGAGCGCTAATAGTCCAGGGGGAGGCTAAACTCACTAATGCTAGCGCCTGTTAAGTGGACCGCCAGCTAATGGCGTCTTCCTGGGGTCCTGACATACAGCAAGGTCAGCTGAGACGAGAGAGAGAGAGAGAGAGAGAGAGTGAAAAACACTATACGAATTAACCATACTTTTTAAAACATTTTAAATTCTTATCTTCAAAATCAAGTTCTAATGTTCATCAGATCATTTTCAACACGCATATTTGGAGCTATTATCATACAGTGGCCTAAAAACTATTTTTAAAGTACTCTTGGAAAGTGTAAATGACAACGAAATAAAAATGTATGAAACTCACTGCATGAAATAAAATACCAAAAAGTCGTCTACAAACAAATGATGCCAGCGCTTTTCTCAGAACCAACCTCACTTTCTAAACCAATTGTGCAGTGACTTTTAGCCAAGTGTTTTTTATTTATTGAACCCAGATAACAGGGAATGTTCTCAGAAATTCTCTTAAAGTTATGAACAAATGTTGTTTACAAAGAAATAAATATTCGTTCAAAGAATGTTCTCAAAAAAAACATTACCTGTAAATTGTTCATGCAACTGTTTTCTTGAAACATTTCAGTCAGAATTAATTAAATGTTTTTTTTTTTTTTTTTTTAAATGTTACTGTTTCGGAATTTTCGGAGCACATACAAAAGTAACATTCCCATAATGTTTACGTTAACGTTCGTGTAATCAAGAAAAAACTGTTTTAAAACATTTAATGAACTAGATTTTTTGAATGTTCACAGAACATTAAGTAATAACATTTTCATACCTTAAGGCTTAATGGGAACGGTTGCAAAACACTCTCAGGACATATTGTTTTGTTAGGTGGGAAGTCATTTTCCCCATTCATCACATTAACTATGTCCATGTGACAACCAGAAAGTGTCATGTATACTTTGTCCTAGTTTTATCCACTATATCAATTGTTTTATTTAAAAACCTTTTTGAAACATATTTAACTTGTGTGCTTGTGAAACGTGTGTTAAATACGTTCTAATCTAATTCACTCATTTTAAAGACATTTTTAAGTGCACTTTTATTTTTTTCTTCTTAATTTAAAATACTTTTTTGTATTCGCCGTATATTACATTTAATCATTGGCAGACACTTTTATCCAAAGTAACTTACAAGCGAGGAACACAAACAACCTAATGCTTTTTTGCCCTTCACAAAAGTATTTTATAATATTTTAAAAATGTTCATTTCCCATTTCCTTTTCCATCTGTCACCAACAAGCCTCTGAAAATGAGGGGCAGCAGTCACGTGGACGCTGTGCCGTACACATCTACGGCCATGAACTTTATCACAGAGGAATGTTAGCAATTGCTGCTGGTCTTAAGGACATTTAGAGTGTGAAGCTGCCATCATGTTTTCAAAGTAGGTCAAAAAAAAGTTTCACAGTTCTCAAATCTGCCCGTGATTTGTGGATTGTAAAGTCAAGCCAGAGTGCATACAAGGGAATTACTGTGTTCAGCGAGTGCAGGCGAAGGACTCTGAACTCGCAGCTTACCGACATTCCCTCACTTACTAAATAAATACTCGCTCTACCTCCAGTATTAATCCCAAGAGAGCAGCTGAGAAAGCCAGAGAGATGTAATGTGTCCCTCTTGGAGGGGTTTCAGAGATGACGCAGTCAGATGAAGGGCACTGCTTTAGAACAAGGCCTCTGTGTCAGTTTCCTTGCTACTGACTGACCTTCATCACTCAAACACACACACACACACACAGTTGAATATCGCTAAAAAAACACAACAAAACAAATCCGTCTGATTAATGAAATCACAAACAGAGGCGCGTGATTTGTTACAGTCAAGATCGGATCCTTTATTCATACAATTTGACTACAACAAACCTTACTTGTACCCTGGTGTCAGTGTAAAATTCTTCCTCTTCTTCTTCTTCAAAAAAGCCACTTCGAATGTAACTTTCCAACCATCCCATAGTCATCTTGTCCGTTTTATACAAATGTGCAAAATAAGACCGTCTTTATGAATCCTTCAGTCTTCAGTGTCATTCCTGGATCCACAGGACACGGCTTGGCAGGTAAAGGGCGGGGTTTGCAGTCCTTAGCCCCGCCCGTTTTCATTTTCACCACAACCCCACAGTGACCGGCCATGCTAATTCAAGTAAAGTGCTCTTTTGAGAAAACACAAAAATTTGCGTCCTTGAAATTTCTTTGCTCTCTATGGAGACGATAAAATAACGCACCAAGCGGGACGATAATAAAATTACGACAGCAAACTACAGTTACCCTTTAGTGCCCGAACAAGTTCCGAGTAGTCATACGAACTCCAGCTTGCCGTGCCCCGAGTACATCCCCCAGTGCACCAGAGACAGCAGGCGTTCTCCTCCGCTCCCTCCTCCCGCGCACAACTCCGTCTGCCGTAGTTTATCACAGCCCAGACAGCAGTTCTCATGTCCTGTTACCGGCACCATGCACTCCAAGTCCAACTTGGCCACGTGGCCTTTCTTGGCATGGTGGTGTCCGTGAAAACTGTAATGCAGTCGAGACAGCATCTGTTGGCGCTGGGCCTGTAGACGCTTGTTTTCACTACGGAGCATTCGCAACGCCAGCATAATCAGCAGAACCAGGATAAGGCCACCCGCGATGGGAACCGCTATCACTGCCGCCCGGAACCACACCTCTTTGGCGGACGTTAACTCTTGCACTCTTGTGATCAGGTTCTGATTGGAGCTGTGGTATCGGTCTAGACAGAGAGAAAAACATTGTGAGGTTTGGAGATTGCATTGGAAACAGCATGAGATTTAACGCTAACGTCTTACTTTTATACTCGTTCCACTTTCTTTAATATCTCAGCGCACCTTTTTCATTAAACGGGATTTTGTTTATGTGATTCGAGCCGTCTGTCAGAGGACGCCGTGGGAAGCACATTCCAGCACAGTGGGAATGTTTCATGATCCACGTGCAATAAAAAGTATGTGATCTGAATCCAAGTGCTAAAAGGTAAACTGCCAGCTACCCACAAACTCACGCTGCACTGGAAACCATTAAATATCAGGCTGCAGTTTGGAGCCGTGAGAACAGTAAAAGTCGATGTGTCTGATACTATGGTATCTGTCACAAGGGTCCATGTTTGCACAGGATTGACGTCAGACATCAGTAAAGATAGTAGCCTACTTCGATTAGATAAAAATAAAATAAAAAAACAACAACTATCTCCTCATAAGTGAATCACTGTGTCCTATTCTGCGCCAGACATTCTGTACCAAGGCAGGAAAACTTCACCAAGGGTCACGCAGAAATTAAAATTCTTTCATCATTTACTCACTCTCATGTCATTCCAAACCTGTATGACTCTTTCTTCAGTGGAATAAAAGATTTCATTGTATGGACAAAAAGACTTTTTTTTTTTTTTCAAATATCTTTTTGTTCCACAGAAGAAAGAAAGTCATACAAGTTTGAACTGACATGAGCAAAATTATGAGAATTTTCATTTTTGGGTGATCTGTCCCTTTAAAATGCGAAACAAACGTAATCTACTCGGACAGCTTTCGTTTCTCGCACATTTGTGCATCTCACCTGTTGAGTCACCTCGAGGGTGTGTAAGGTCATGCAGACCCCTGTAGTTACACATATCATCATGGCAGCACTCTACGGGAGAAGAGCTTCCGCCGGAAGCATCCAAGTTTTTGCTGGAGCACACGTCCGCGGAGTTTAGCAGCGAATCTACACAGCCGTGCGTTAGAGGCGAGTTTGTGTTAAGTGGGTCCAGGACCTTCGTGAAGCACGCGTTGAGCTCAGATTTACACATGTATCCAGTGGCGACGCAGTGCGGCGCGTCACAGTAGCACCTGATCTCTCCTGCAAAACAGAGAAATCGCGTTAGTTCAATTTTTGAAAAGAAAGCACTGACACTGACATTAATCTTGGATTTATTAAATCATAAAACATATGTATTGTATATTAAAATATAAAACGGTCCAGAACTCTTGACTCATTTTGTTAACATTTTACAATAAATGCAAGTGAAAATTTGCCCGGTATATAGCGTGGGAATGCTGAAATTCCCATCACATCCATTCCAGCAGAAATTGAGCATTTTACTGGGAAATTAAACTGTCCAGTTTTTCAAACATTACTAAGACGCTGAAACTGGTTAACTTTATTACCAGGAAAGCATTCTTCATTTCGCCAAGAAGGATGTGAGGGAAAATAAGCAACTAAAGCTAAACTACTGAGATCTTCTGCCAGAAAAAGCCAAAAAGAGACAGGGTTAACAGTGCTGGGACTAAGTGTTTGTGTCAGAACACTAATATAAGGCAATTCTGTTCAACACTGTAACTGTGTCATGGCTTTCATGCAAGGGATCCTTTAGTCTGTCTTATAAAACAGGAACCGTGTAGCTTATAATTAGTGGTTTGTTTGCCAAAGTCAATTTCTTTCAACCCAAATGGAAACTCGTAAAGGGGGGTGAGAGCAGGACTCCTTTTTCAGTTAGCACGCAAGCTCACTTGTGGTCAAACCTGGCATCGAGTCGGAGGGTGACTTTTAAAGGGACAGTTCACCGAGAAATGAAAATTATCTCATGTTTTCACACTCGTGTTGTTTCGTACCTGTGTGACCCTCTTTGTTATGTAAAACACAAAAGGAGATGTTAAGAACTGATAGTCAGTCACAATTCACTTTTCTTGCATCTCTTTTCAAAACAATGAATGTGAATGGTGACTGGGACTGTTTAACATCTACTTTTGTGATACAGATTTGGACATGTGGAGGAATTGAAGGTTTACTGAGAACAATTGGTAAAAATGTGAAAAGCGTGGTCAGTTATAAGACGACGGACTGTTAACAGCTCGCGCTTGTATATTTACGGTTAAAATGTACGCAGTTTCCGTAAGTGGTCAGTCAGTGCGTACTTTAGCACTGCGCGTGGACGTGAAACAAAACACTAAACACACACCACTACACGAACACAAATAAACACGGCCTTTGTGTTGTTATAAGCTGTTTGTGTACACTCTCCGAGGCTGGAGTTACATGTCATCTCATTAGTTTGAGAAATCACTTAAGTTCTTCTTATCAGACAGTTATTTTGTGACTGGTTGTTGTTCTTATCCAATAATGTATAAAACGAAGCAACTGTACCTGTTGCAAATCAATATTTAGCAAAGGCTCAGAATATGACAGTGTTTTGGAGAATAATAGCTGGTCTAAAGCAGGCAATATTACATCGCTTTGGGAACATGTTTCCCAGTCTTTAGCAGTTAGACACATTTTTAAACGGCATATCCAACATTTAGAGACCACATTCTTCTTTTTCCCCTACTAAAACTATATTTTAAAGGATACAATATCGACTTGCCTATCTACATACGACCAAAACAAAATGCAAGTCGACGCAGTTATAAGTGTGAATAATAAGATTCATCAGTCGTTGAAAAAAATGTAACTTACAGTATTAAAGCCACGCGTTGATACGGCGATTTTTATCTTCGGCAAACAAGGCCATTTGCCGACACGCAATATCTTTAAGGACTTTTTGTGTTCGAGCGAGTTTTACACGCTCTTAAAGTTAGTTTTAATAGTCTCTAGGAAGCATTATATAATCTCAGTGTTACCTTTCGTGAGAAGAACAGCCATCGCACAAAGTTCCAGCTGAAACCAAAGAGAAACAAGGCTGGAATGACGATCCATTTACAACTGCTTTTCCTTGTCTTGATACCCTGTGGCAAGACCCTCCGAATGGTTTGAGGACTTGTTACATATGTCCTACATTGATTACTGCATTCCAAGAGATCTGGGATCAACGCTGTATCCAAAAACAAACGGGCACAGAAAGCCTGTGTCTTGTTCCATCAGAGACCGATGTCGAACCGCAGAGATCCGAACATTCCTTGTGCGTATGAAACCAAACCGATCCGTTCTGCGCAAGAAACCAGTACGCAAAAACGGATTCGTGAAATAATAAAACGAAGGACCCGAAAGAAATGAAACACGGACAACTATACTCGATCGCGGAGCAGCGGATCACTGGTCGGAGAAATCTCACTGGATCAGTTTTGGGGCTCCGTGTAGCCACGCCCACCGGCACGTTCATTGGTCGGGCGTGTTGGTTCATTTGCATATACCGTCCTATTGGCATTGGTATTGGTTCACACAGCGGTCATACAATTTGTCTTTCCGCCCACAGATGCTGAGACGGGAATCGCATGATGAGGCAGGTAGCGAGAAGAAAAAATTATAATAACATAATGGTTATTAAAATGAAAGCTGGTGCGGCCTATTACGAGATAGAAACCTAACATATAGTATCATCAAAACTATTAAAATATTAATGTTTGCCCCTGAGGGAAGAATTAATATGGATTATTTTTTTTATTTTTTTTTGAGAAACGCATTAAAGTCAGAACTTTGTTTCAGTGCTTTGTCAGCCATATGACAGGACTTCCCAGGCTGCTGGAGGTGGAAACTGCAGGTCTGCACTGGAGAGTGGATGTAGGCGGGTCGGGTAGAGAAATTAGCAATCCAAAGAGGCACATGGCGCCAGCGAGACGACACAGACAGACAGTGACACTCAATTACCCCCCAGACAATCCCATGCAAAACACACAGAGCACAACGATCGATATCTCAACTGCCCTACCCGCCCTAATGTGTTGAGCACTTTGGTCAGGGCATGTGCTTCCCAATTGAAGGCATTTTTGGGCAACCTTGAACCATAAATAAAAGAATAAAAGTTCAACAAATGCAACCAAGTCTAGTGCTGCTGCTGCAGCTGATTTATGAAAATATTTAGACCCACCCATCAAATACGATGTGTTTTCTTTTTATAAAGAAACAAAATGCGTCATTAGGATAGTAAAGCATGTTTAAGCAAAACAAGAATCTGTAATTGATGTCGTTGGTTAGAAAAAACATCTGTGGAGGTTGTTTATTTACCTCAATTGTGAATGTAACTGTTTTGTTAAATGTAGCCTCTGTATAAAACTGATAATGTCAAACATACAGCTGCAAAAAATGTCCTCCAATGTTGTAAAAAAAAAATGAAGACTTGCAATTGTTAGGCTACTTTAAATAGCTATACGTGAATTAACGCATAAAACTTAGTTTTGTTTGTATGCATTGCTTTATTTAGGTTGATACAGTGGTGTTAAATAATATTTTGAAATAAACAGCTACTCAAATAACAATTAACTGACTTGAATATATATATATATATATATATATATATATATATATATATATATATATATATATATATATATATATATAGATCCCTTTGTTGGAAAATTGGGATGATGTATAATATGCTTTTATCCTATTACGAATTTATTAGTAGGCGAGTTTAATGGATAGCCTAATCAAAACACGGTTTGTTTTGACTAAACCTAAAATAAAATAATAATAATAATAAGTGTTGTGGGGAATTTGTAGATACTGTGGTTTATTGCGGCTTGAGGAGAGCACAGGAGATAGGGAAGTGTTTGAGGATGAGAGACAGACTGGGAGACGCTCACATCTGATAGACGGCCATCGATTCAGTGTCAAAGGCTAAAGACAAGCGATTCCGCTTCAGGGGACACATTCAGAGACCTACAGAAATTACCGGATTGACAGCAATTATCCTAATTGTTGGTAATTTCACAGAGGCGCCAGTTCAAAACCAGTCCCCCCTTCAAATGGTGAGATTCACACCTCCACAGACTAGTCCAAGCGTCTGTGAAGCTGCCCAGGATCATCCCCACTGATACTTCCACTGTCAGTCGTTTGGGGGTGGGAAAAGGTTACATTCTTAATTCGACCCACCTTAGCTAATTCAGCGAATTAACTTTAATGTGAAGTAGTTTGACTATGAATAATGACTTTTCAGTTTAGTGATCCACTCTAAAGAACAGTCGAGTTTTACTAATTATGGGGAATCACAAGATAATGGGGAATACAGTAATCAAGGCTTTCATTATATGAGTCTAAATGTTCTCAAGCAAATTGCAATAATTTACCTATAATAACATGTTTTTTGTAACAAGTAGGGCACCAGCCCTTTTAGAGACTGAAATTATTCCTGGTTTTTTAGATAAACACGTCCAGCTTCTTGTCAAAAAAAGCAGAATATCCGATAATTTGCATTTCAAACAAAGGCGTTAGAGAGTTGCAAAGTCTTTTAGTTTGAAGGATCAGCTGCTGCCCTCTGCTGTCCATGAGTGAAAATGCCCAACTCGGGGGGTTTTCGCCATGCCCTCGTTCAGGGCCCGGTTTTTCAAAAGGTTTAATCCGGATAAAATTGATCCGGATTTAGTAATCCTTTTTTTTTGCGATCCGTGATCAGGTAATCCAGCTTACTTTTGGAGGCAGTTTTTTAAAGCAACATCGGATTGGATCAATCTGATCCGGATCGGAACTTTTCAGGATCACCAAATCTGGATAACCAGTGCTGGATAACCTGTGCTCAAACAGGATAGGAAATCACAATGTATAACTATAGATATGTAAAGAGCAACAAGTGGAATAGCCAGTGTGGGGTCAATATAAGTTTATTTTTATTTGAAATGAAAACACACACATTTAAAAAAAAAAAAAAAAAAAAAAACCCCTAAAAACAAGAAAAACCCCACCCCATCCTCTTCCAGCAGTCCGCTCATCTGAGACCTACAACAATATTGTGATGAATATATATATCAATTAGTGACAGAATAAAATGTATTGTTTTTGCTCAATTTTGACAACTGTTTGGGGGATTATTTTATGAGGCCTATACTGAAAGGCTGAATACGTTAAAGCCTACCTAATCACTGAAGCCTGACGGATGAACAAATAAAATTAAAACCTTATGAATAAATAGAATATCTTGTAAGAGACTGCATGATCCAAATATAGTATTATTTGATACATTTTTAAAGTTTTCTTTACATTTTGGCCTTGAAATCCATGCTGAATCCACCCTTCTGATGGGATCAGTTTAATCCAGATTTTTTGGATCAAAGTGATCCAAATCCTACAAAAAAGTTCTGAAAAACCCAAACTAAAGGTTTGATCCGGATCAAAACCAAGATTGGATTACGTGATCTAATCCGATTATGTAATCCGTTTTTTCTTTTGAAAAACACATTTTCAAGATTTGATCTAATCCGTTATCCAAAATCCTAGTGGATTACTTTTGAAAAACCGGGCCCAGGTTATTTCGATTTAAAAAAAAAAAAAATTATTAGTAGGCTTCGAATAGGACTAGAGAAGAAACTGTACAGGCATTTTCTATAAACTAACTGAATGATTCATGGACACGATAAAAGTGGTCATGTAGGGCGAACACAGGGAACACTTAAAGCTAATTTGAAATGATAAAATCTGACAGAATTGGCTATTTTAGATAGCTCTGCACCAGGGCCCCAAAACTTAAAAGTTGGATTGGAAGGATTTTGGATTTGGATCAATTTCAAAAAAAAAAAATCAAAAAAAAAAAAAAAAATTACATAATCGGATTAGATAGATCATCTTTTAATTGGGATTTTGGTTTTGATTTTTTGTTTTTTTTTTTTTTTTTTTTTTTTTTTTTTTTTTTTTTGGAGGAAAATAGGAAAAAAAAAAAAAAAAAATGGAAAAAATTCTGATCCATCATTCAGCATGGATTTCAAGGGAAATTCAAAAAAAAAAAAAAAAAAAAAAAAAAAAAAAATCAACTATATTATATTTATATTATCTCTTATTCAGATATGATTATTATTTAATTTATTATTTTTATTTTTTTTTTGTTTATTTTCAGGCTTCAAGTGTGATCAGTTTTAGCTAGGCTTTTCAGTATTTCAGTATAGCAGTAAAAAAAGAAGTAAGATAAGAAATTCATAAAATAAAAAAAAAAAACAAAAAAAAAAAAAAAACAAAAAAAAAAATTTAATAAATATATATAATCACATAATTGATTATATATATATTGTTGGTATTGTGTTAGTCTCAGATGAGCAGACTGTGGGGGAGGGGTGGGGTTTGTTTTTTTTTTTTTTTTTTTTTTTTTTTTTTGTGTTTGTTTTTCAAAAAAAAAAAAAAATAAAATATATTGACCCACACACTGGCTATTTACTTCTTGTGTTCTTTTTCTTTATCTATAGTTCTACATTGATTTTGATTATCTATCCTGTTTGAGTTGATCTTATCCAGATTTGAAATAAAAAAATTCTTTCCGATCCGATTGAGATTGATCCATCCGATTTTAAAAAAAAAAACTAAAAAAAAAGCTGGAAGCTGATTACGTGATCACGGAAAAAAAAAAATTATTACTAAATCCGGATCATTTTTATCTGGATTAAATCTTTTGAAAAACTGGGCCCAGGGGTTTTCACTTGCTCTATGCCTCATATGGCAATCCTTGTATTAGGGATTCATCCTAAAATTTAAAGATAAACACTTAATTTATGCAATGAAAAATACTATAAATCTAAAATTAGTATTTATTAAGATAAATACTTATATTTTTTTCACTCACTATTGTTGTACTGTTAAAGGTATTGATTCTAATCTAATCTTATTAATCAAATGTTTTAATTTAATAGATGACGAATAACTTTTTAATCACACTATGACCCATTTACGACAATCCCATCAACCGCCAGTGAATAGATCTGAATACCAGATGGCAAACTATTGTAAAATCCAATTTTCATGAGACTTTTACCAACCTTGTCTCATGCTTAAGAGTTTATATGTGCTGAAACCGTTGAGCATTTGATGTTAAGTTACTCAGCATGCCAGCATAACATACTCTTCTCATCTCAAGGCCTCAAGCTGAGGCACATCTGAGTCCTATAGGGAACAGACATCCAGGCTCAGCACTACCCATTTCTCTCAGCTTTGAACTGATGTTAAATGATGGGACACGTCAAGCTGCTGATGTGCTATTAGTCGAGAGGCATTTAGCTAAAGTTCATGGTTGTGTTGCAACCCCTGTTGTATCTCTTTGTGTCCACTCCACACAGGCAGTATGACATATTGAATATAGTTTTGTATTTTGAAGGATAATCA
Source organism: Opsariichthys bidens (assembly GCA_037194245.1). Classification (NCBI taxonomy): domain Eukaryota; kingdom Metazoa; phylum Chordata; class Actinopteri; order Cypriniformes; family Xenocyprididae; genus Opsariichthys; species Opsariichthys bidens. The sequence continues at coordinate 14,616,810 of CM074296.1, forward strand.
GTTGTTTTCGTTCCCAGATGGACCTCGTGTTGGAAAATCTGGATGGACTGAAGAAGCATGGAACATGGGCCAGGTCTGTCCTGATCTGACATGATGCAACCTTTGAAAAGCATGGAAAACTTAAGAAATCAGGCTTGTTTAGAGTTGCATCAGTTAGACAAAAAGCTAGCAAATATTCACAGATCTGTAGGAAACAACACTGGCTCATGGAGACAGACACACTTTCTTAGAAACATTTTTAAAAGTAGGGATCCACCTTTTAGAATACTAGAGGACACCAATAAGACATTAAGGTCATTATTTTTATGGACCCTAACCAATAAATAGCCCGTTTCAAAATCTATATGGTTTTACTTAGATAAATCAAAACATTAAATGAATGCACTTTAAACAATTCTAAGCATCACATTATGGACAGTATGAAAACCTATTTAATAATAATACGTTTTTATTCTATTATAGAATTTATCGATGCTTTGAATTTGCTTTTGTATTTAGCTTTCATTTTTAGATCAAATTAGTATTTTTATGTGCATTAGTGGTTTGCTTTTTTGTAATACTTATATATTTAGCTTTAACTTATTTCTACTTTAGTTTTAATCGGTTAATTGCCAAGGCAACACTTTTTAATCTATATTGGGTTTTTTCATCTTTAAATTACAGAGTAGTTTTAGTTAACACCTGAACAATAAATAAATCTTTAGCAAATCGTAAAACGTTTAAGCTTTAAAATATTGCTTTTAAACATCAACTTTTAATGAGTTGTAGATGAGGGCAAAGGTAATCAAATGTAAAAACAGAGGAAAAGGGCATGAATAATTAAAAATTACCATCTGATACCCAATCTGTTACGGATACACCACCCCTATTTAAATTCATAAGTACTTTAAATGTCCTACAAACTGTAAAATCTAACTTAAATTTATTAAACTCAACATGGAAGAAACTGAAGCGTACTGGGCAAAAAAGCACAACAAAATTTTAGTTTAGCATGTTTATTACAATACATACATTTCACATTTGACCTTCCGACCCCAGGTGACCCTGCCCTGACCCTGGTATAACAGGGTTGGTGATGTCCAGTCCTTGGCTGACCCTCAGTTTCCTTTTTTCCAGTAGCACTTTTTCCCCCCATTCCGTTCAATCAGGGTGCAAAGGAAAATGTGTGGTAATAATTTATGAATACAACATATCTGATAGACTAGTTATCACTGCAACTTTAATAAAACTTTAACTTCATTATTACTTAGCAACTGTACATAGGAATGAACTCTGGTTTTAAACGCAAGTCGCCACAGGCAGCTCGCGTTCATTTTTTTCCTTTTTCTTTTTTAAAGTACAGCTTTTCTTTTTTTCTTTTTTTTTTTAAACAAAACAAGGGTACAGAAAAGAAATAAAAAGAAAAAAATAACCTGGAAAGATTAAGAGAAAAGAAAAGGGGATTCTGGGTGACAACCAGTCTTCATCTTCTGCCAAGGGAGGCGAGGAAGGGGAACGACATGGGTTGAGCTGCAGGAATGATTTTCTTTCTCTCCTTTCGTTCTTGCTCACATTCACTCCATCACGTAAGCAGGCACTGGTGTTGACCATGGGCATGTCGCTGGGCCATTAGGGGCAGGTAGGAGACCACTGAACCATTGTGGACAAACATGATGTAAACCCCCTCAAAAGGCATGGGGTGAGGGAATGAAACCATTATAGTGCAACCAGAGAAAGAAAGAAACTAACCAAATAACCATGTAGCATTACTACCATTTTTCATATGTAGCGAGAGAAGAATGAACCGATGGATACGTGTGCAGAGTCGCGAGAAGACAAAGAGTGTGTGCGTCATCATCCTCGTTAAATGTCCCGGTTGACTAGTCCACCTTTTCCATGCAGGTCTGGTACATGCTCAAGGCAAATGGTTCACCGATCGTATAACTGAAGAGCATTTGTTTTCATTTTGTTTTTTTAAATCATGTCATTTAAAAATCTGCAGTCAAGAGTTCTACATATGGTGACAATGAGGGCACTTGAGATCCCAGTCTGCCTCTGTGCGGATTAGTTTAACGTTTGGATGTCAAAAGGTTTGATAGGCATGGCTTCCCATGGTTTCATCTACAAAATATATTTACAACATGGAAATAACATCTACAAATAATCTACATGTACAGGGACGGGGTGAGGGCTCCTCTGAAAACCTCTCCGCACCCCTCTCCCCTCCCACCCTCAGTCCAAGCAAGACCTCGCTGCAGTTTGTTTAATGTAAGACTGGGCCCAGAGCAGAACGCGACAGAACTTTGGTTCTCCAGGGTTCCACGCGCATGTAATGGGTTTTGCCCACTCATTCACCTACCCCCTCTCTCCTCCTGTTTCAAGACCACATCGCAAACCCAGAGTTCCTCAAACCATGAAGGAATTTTGATTCTTCAACTTTTCAAGTTCTTTAATTTGTTGTCTCAAAAACAGTATCCTGTCGAGAAAGAGAACCAAGTTAGTACATTTGTGCAACAATGGGCGTCACATGCGCACGCAATGCTGTACAAGAAAATAAATGCACCTCTGCTCGCGCAACGTGGCCTGGATCTCACACACTCGCACCAGTGAGCGCAGGTTCTTCAGCTCTGTGCAGTTCTCTGACATGTAGATGCTGCCCATGGTGTGAGCCTCTTCACGTAACCGCGAGGCCTGGACGGGAGAGTGAATGTGAATTGTTAGCAATGCAACAAAAATATCCGTGTATCAGAACGGGTGGTTGTCGATGTTTTGTGTTTCCAATTTTGCATGACTCGGATGTTGTGTGCCGATTTTCAATAAGACGGTGTATAGCACCAAACTTTTTCGTGTACCTAATAGGGGTGTGACGAGACCCCTATCCCACGAAACGAGACGAGACACAAGATTGGGTTCACGAGACGAGATTTTTATAGTATTTTTAAGAAATCCTCAATAATGAAACTTATGAAGGCAAAATTGTCTTTTATTCAACTGAAAAAAAATTGCACTCCAGGGCTCCAGCCTAACTTTTCCACTGGTTGCACTGGTGCTACCAATTTTCTCAGTTGGTCGCACCAGCACATGATTTGGTCGTACCTTTTTTTTGCTACAACAATTTTAATCAATGCATGCTTGATGAATAGTAATATAAATAGTATAGTATAGTAATCATTAATATAGTAAATATTAATGATTAATATATATATATATATATATATATATATATATATATATATATATATATATATATATATATATATATATAGAGATCACGTTTCCCGTGAAGCTGAACTGAAGTCTGAATTCATTTCACACGGATCGACAGTCACGCGCAGAATACACGCGTTCACGCGGCTACAAACACTTCAGAAAATCTCACTTTTGTATTCGAATAAATCTGCAAGGTCTGTGAAATTAAATGTTAATTAGATATTCAGGGATTTGTTTTAATGATATAGATGTGTATTTGCTAAATGTTTAATTTAAATGAGAAAATATTAGCCTTTAGTTTGCCTTTCTGTAACTAATAATGTAAAAGCAAACGCTGTACTTTCTCACATACAGTTTACTTTCTTTCTTTTGCGGTTGGTCAGTCAAAATAAACCAAACATTTTAGTCCATTCACATTTGAGTATTTTGTCTAGTCAGTTTGAGTCGCTGACAGACTAACTGCGCGTGACCACCGGCGCGGAGCGCGAGCATGTTCAACGCACCGGCGGTTACGCAACGTAATCAATGATGCTGCGTTTGAATTTTCGAGACCGAGATGTGCTTATATACATTACCTTGACAACACTATTTGACATTAGCGTGGGCCAACATTCTCTCACGGCCTATTGAGGAGCTCTGGTCTGAGCCATTGCTGTTGAAGTAACTTAATGCGTTTCTACCTGTGCGCTCATCATTATGTGTCTGTATGCATGGCTCGTCCTTTCCAGCAGCATCCTTGAACTCCAAACTTTGTTTTTTTTATGATTATTATTCAGCTATTAACCTTTTCATTTTTATATGGCTTAATTCCGAAATTTGGCGCGTTTCATCATCATTGTGCAATGCGCGTGTACGTATTAACCCTCAAGCGGTTAATATATAGAACTGCATGTGTTTTGCGGAAGAACATTGTAGCCGACTTCTCTCTGTTTGTCTATGACGAGTCACGCAGGTACTGTGATACTCCGCAGTGGAGCAGAGCGCAGTCTTAAATAGTCCGAATATAAACACTTATTATAGGCGCACCTTAGTGATTCAGGATAAGACAAAAACATGGTTTGGAAAATGGATTCATGATGTACTCATTCATTATATAAATTGTTCATTTTGAACACAAAACAGTTACGGATGCCAGCAGCTGCCGATACCTCGTTCTGTTACACATGCGCGAATAACATGATCGTGCACTCGCACAAATGCGACTACATAAAATTTTTACTCTCACATCGTTAAAAAAAGGTCGCATATGCGACCATTTTGGTCGCAGTCTGGAACCCTGCACTCCTGCTCTACTGCCCTCTGACTGTTTGACGCACATGCGCCTACCGGCGCTTGTTCACTGAAGTTTAACAGGATACTTGTCAGAATACGTAAAATGGAAATACTCGTGGGACATTCTAACATTGACAGACATGGATCTAACCATAAAGTGCAAAATATGTGCCAAGGAAAACGTGTCAGAGGCAGTAAACAGCACACGCATCTGTCAAAGCATGACAGTAGAAAACTAAAAACACTCAAACAAAAGCCTACAGCATTCTCACGTTTTCGAACAACTTGGATCGTGCAAGTTTCCCCAGCAACTCATTTTACAACTCACAAGTCCATAGAAAATGGTTATTCATTATTCACTACTGTAATGCAACATAACTGGCTCATGGTTTCCCAAGGACAGTGCATAGACGCCACTAATTGAGAAATTCATTGTAGATTGTCATTGTCGATAAATAATTTTATGTATTAAATATTGCAGCCCAACATTTAACAAATACCATAAAACGTTTGGAAATGGTCCTACACATAGTCAGGAAATCTCAATTTAGTTGAAATGTGTCCTGATGGCCTGCCACTATTAAGACCGTTCCTCTAACTGATTCGCGTTCCCATACCTGTTTCTCCACATGCTCCGCGGGCCACCCCTGCACATGTTTGATGAGGTTCTCATTGAAGTGTGCGGCCAGCGTGGGTGTGAAGGAACATGTTGCTCTGCCCGGGGCTGAGCCAGCAGGTACTGAACCCGGGGGCATTGCTCCACTGACTACACCTGGTCCTTGACCACCACCTCCACCATTATTACTGCTGCTGCTGTTACTGCCCATGTGGTTTGAAGCTGGAGATGGACTTCTCTGACTGCTGCAAATTACAAACAGTGGATGGGTCAATGTCTTTCTAAAACTGAATGAAAAGAAAAACTACTTTGTCTGCACCAGGCCTTTACAAATACGTTGATTTTAATGTGATCCTCGAACACCAAAAGCAGCATTACCACGTACAGCCAGAAGATGGCAGTCAACCACCACAAATGAGCCACTTTAAGCAACAAATACTGCTGCTGTGGTGAGAAGTGGGCAGTAAGCCTTCAATAAACCTCAACAAAGTTTTGATGAATCCGTTTAATCACTTCCAAACATCTTATGTCACCTCTGTCTCTGCAGCGTCCTTGGAGAATTGCCGTTGTCGTGATGTCTGTCTGTAGGGTGGGACTGCTGGGACGACGGTGGAGGGAGAGAACTGGACTTAACTGTCATAACGTTCATCTGAGAAAGAGAGGGAGAGCGCATTACAAAGCCATAGTTTCACTGGACATCCGCTATTCCATTTGACCGCTGTATACCTTGGTCTGTGAGACTGGCGTGGTGCTGAGGGGCGGTTTGAGGGAGGCCGTGTTGGTCTGTGGCGTGCTGATTCTGGGAGACACGTACGACCGTGGAGAGGAAGCGTCTGATGTCAGAGACATTGGAGACTGGCTGGACTGCTGGGCTACTCCACAGGACAAATGAGAGAGGAGAAAGAGATAAGGTGAAAAGATATAGCACCTCAAGTAAGTCGTAGCAGGCATGATATTGGCAAAAAATGCAGTTCTGGCTGATTCCAATCTAGTTTTGCACACTGCAGTGTTATCATCTTTAAGACATTTGTTAACTGAAAAAGCTGAAATATAAGTAGATGAAAAATTTAAATAAAATTTTGAAATGCTGCCATGGCTAGTAACTGAAAAACTTTAAGTTCCTCGTATAGATTTCAGCATTACAAATGAAAACTTTGTGCAGCACGGTAGACAAGGGACGTTGAAGGCACGAGAGATGGTGTGCGCTTTTACGCACATTTGGTTTTCGGTAAGTCACTTATATCCCTTGAAGAACTGAAAGTGGTGAATCTTACTTTATTTTTAATGTTGGAAAGTAAGTGGAAAAATGGCACACTATTTGAGGTTATTAATAGGCTAACAAGCAAACTGCAACCTATAGCTTTTCCTAAAAAAAACAGGAAACAAATGTGACAGCCTTTATATACGCATGAAGATTGTGCATTCATGCGCAGTCAACTTTTCAAATTGCTTTCTATGTAAGCTTCGGGGTGATTTTTTTTTTTTTTTTTAAACCATGATGTTTAAGCAACGAAAACTGTTCCTTTAAGTTTTCAAAATAAAAGTGTAGGTTGAAATTTGCTGATTTTGAAGCCATTATAACTTGAACAAGAAAATATTTTTTACTAAAAAAAAAAAAAAAGCTTTAAATGAGTACTTGACTAAGAGTAGTTGACTACAGAAATCACTGAAAATACCCATTAATAAGATTTCCATTTACATTGAGTTCTGCGATAGAGGACTATAGAAATATAAATACAGAAATATCAACAAAGCACAGAAACTTTGGACACCGACGCCCAGCTTCACCACAGTACGAGTATCATCAATCGACTACATTATGAATATCTGAAAACTAATGCTAGAATATAGGGCTGGGACAATACCTCAATTCTCGATACAATGAATCTGGATCGATTCTAATATTTTCCAAATGTACCGTGATTCTATCCCCAATAGATTCTAAGCTTAGTTTTTAACAGCAGATGGCATTATGTGCTTTAGAAATACATACTCTGCTTGCTTCCATTTCCTTTACACACTACTTAAACCTAAAACCACCATTCATAAAGTTCGAAAAGCTTTAAGCGAATTACAAGGGTGTTCGCAGTGGGCTGTGTTTACATTAATCAAGCATCATAAAAGCATTCTGAGCCGAGGTGCAAGTATATTTAACCACTTACATGACTCAGCCAAACGCATGAGTGCTGTCCAGCACTCTTCTTTGTGAGCATTTGAGTGTGGTTAAAAACCATCCTAGAGCACCATCTGCTGTTAAACAAAGCTTAGAGTCGATTCGAGAGAAAATACATCAGAATCAATACAGAATCATTGTATCGTGAATTGAGAATCGAAGTACTGTCCCAGCCCCATTAGAATCGGTCTGATCCCATTTCATATAAAATTCACACACTGTGGCAATGATATAAAGTGCTATAGTGTTTGTATGGAAGTCTCTAAATATACCCATGCATTAGCTACTAAAACTAACTGACACAGAGCGACAAAGAAACAAACAAGATTGCAACAAAAAAATTAAAGAGGCATGTTTGATATTCAAAAAAAGGGAAAAAAGAAAGAAAAAGAAACTGCGAAAGAGAAGTCAATTCAGTACTGGCACACTGACAGCAGCTTTCTGTGCACTCACACCAAAAGTACAGAGGCAAATTGAGTTCTCTTTCAAGGATTATTGCACTTAAAAAGGTCAAACACAGAAAAATGTGTCAAAATGCCCATCTCGGCAATTATTTACACAAACAACTGCAACCAGTAATGATATGTATCATTACGGTGACACAATGACTTGCGAAATATGACTGGTGATATTGCTAACCACTAGCTTATACACACAATATATATATATATATATATATATATATATATATATATATATATATATATATTATATATATTACACACACACACACAACATGCAATTTAGACACTGCCAAATAACAGCTGCTGCATGACAAATCCATAAACAAAGCTACTTGTGTTAAAACCAAAAATCATTTTTGAAGCCCTTGTGGCGCACTATTATCTGCTCAGACAGCAGCAGCCAAGTGTGTGTGTGTGATCCCTGTTAAGCTACCAACCCCATCTGCTAACTCAAGGAAGCTGACTCAGAACCTCACTGTTGACATGAGTCGGCAACAAGCAAAGCAATCTCGCGCCAGCAACCAATCTAAACCATGAGCTTGAGTTGTAAAGTTCAAGTTCAGGTCATAAAACAGAGCTGACTATAACACCACATGCGTCCAAGACATTTAATTTGGACTGGATTACAGCACAGATAAAAACATAGCAGGTTTGAGAGTAAAAGGTAGAAGCAGCGCAGTGTGTGTGTGTGTGTGTGTGTGTACCTTGATTGGACAGTTGAGTAGCCTGGGAGAGCAGAGTTGTGATGTTGAAGGCAGACGGACCAGCAGTCAGGATCTTATGGAGCATGGACTGCAGCGAAGCCTGAGTTACTGCAGCCGTGAGAACTACAGAGACAAGAGAGAACAGAGAGAATGAAGCAAGAAAGCAAGGACAAAAGATGAAGACAGGAAGCAGTCAAAAAAAAAAAAAAAAAAACTAACAGTACTGAAATAATTCAGAGTGATAGGTGACTGCAGGAAATGCTCTCTTTACTAAATGCTTTTGTTGCCTGTCTTTTCAGTCATTAGCAAAAGCCTGAAAAGTCTTCCCGTTTGAATTTATATAGCCACATTGAAACATGCGTGTAAGGGTGCGTTCTCACTTGTCATGTTTGGTTCGATTAAAACGAACCCTGGTGCGATCGCTCAGTTAGTGCGGTTCGTTTGAACATATGTGAACGCTGCCATCCGAACCCTGGTGCGCACCAAACAAGCGGACCGAGACCGCTAAAAAGATGGGTCTCGGTCCGCTTCCAAACGAACTCTGGTGCGGTTCGATTGATATATGAACGCAACACGGACCAAAGACATGTAAACGAACCAAAAACAGGACGTGATGTCACAAGATGCGACGCTACAAGTCAGCTGATTTGACGACGCGGAAAGATCGGTGTATCAAAAATGAGTCGAGGGCAAACGTGGAGCAACGAGGAGGTGAAGTGCCTCATCAATATTTGTTTCTGCATACAACGGAGGAAATCCTGCTACTGTTTTGAATGTTTTGAACGTTTTATGAGCTCTTCGTGAGTTCTCAGCTGGTAAAAATAAAGCATATGTACAAGCATAAAATGATTGTTTAATCCAGCTCACAGCATTGTTTTGAATGTTTGGTAAGTGAGCTTCGTCGTGAAATATACATCATAAAAGCCGACCAATCAGGTTGTGAACGTATCGCTATACCTTTGGTTCGGTAACTTTAGGTTCGCTGTTAAAAATGCCAGTGTGAACGCTAAGCGGACCAGGACTATATGTTTTGTTTTTGTTTTTTGGTCCGGACCAAACGAACCAAACCAACCGAACTACAAGTGTGAACGCACCCTAAATGTAGCAGCGTCCCACTAAAGGCACAGATATACTTCAAATGAAATCGAAGAACAAACTGTCACTTCGAACAAAATTAGGCCGAAACAAAGTTCGTGTGGAGTTAGTTTAGGAAGATGGAAACATTTTTCTGGAAAAGTTCGCTTCACCTGTAAACACCTTCGTACTACCATTGGTCCGTGGCCATTACGTAAGCTAGGTATGTGTTGAGGCTCTGCCTTTTTCACACAGAAAATCTTTTCCAGTTCATTTCTCTTCTCTAGTCCGTAGAAGTGAGACATCCACGAATGAAAATATGAACCCTGGAGAGCTGCTTTATAGGAGAAAATGAAGTTGTACTAGTGATGAAATGAGAGACTGACACAGTTTTTTGTGTTTAATACGGTAAAACTGCTTGATTATAACACTTTATAAAATAGATTGCATAATATAAACGCGACGTGACTACAGGATTGCCAAATTACAGAGCTTGTGCAAACAAACATATCCACGTCGCCATGATCAGATGCTTTTCTTACGCTTTATTAAAAAATTCTAGCTAGTTTCTCAATTTTGTTGTTTTTGTTTTTGTTGTTACTGAGAGGAAAGCGTGCACAACATTTTTACATATTCATCTAACCGTCCCTCTAAGCAGTGTGAACAGTCAGATGTTCGATTTCAGCATATCGTTGCTCACGTATTGCGAACTTTTACCCCTAAACAAAGAGCGAATTTCACTTGAAGTATATTGGGGCCTTAAGAGCACTGCTTCTGAATGCATGAACATGAGTATCACATCCCATTAGAAATGTAGCTGAGTAGAAATCAGTCTAATTATACAGTGCTTCCAATAAATTGACTACTCGATAGATAATGTACCAACAGTGAAACTGTAGAAAAAGTTTTGCAGTTTTTGAATCTTTAAATAATGGATTTAAAAAAATATTTTTTAAATTAAGAATGTAAATTTAAAAATTACTTGGAAAAACTTGTAGCAATATTTACTTAATTGAGAAATAATTCACAGCTACAACTTTATTTAGATATTTACAGTGTCATTCAAATATTTGGGGTTCAAAGATTTTAGAAGTTTTCTGAAGAGCGTCTTTTCAAAAGCCTCTTATGAGCATCTTTTACAATGTAATTTATTCATTTGATGGCAAAGCTGCATTTTCAGCATTATTACTCCAGTCTTTTGTGTCACGTGATCCTTCAAAAAATCATTCTAATTTGCTGATTTGGTGCTCACGTAACAGTTCTTACCGTCAATAAATTTGCTCAAATGCTGGAAGAAAAAAAAATAAAAATCTTACAGACCCAAAATTGAACGATAATGTACATTTAACTTTCAATTACATTATTTTGTTTTATTTATTAGAAAAGTGAAATTTCCCTGGTACTGGTGTCATGGCAACCCTAGGTCAGCCAACATGTTTAAGTTTGTCTCAAGTGTAGTGACTGAGAACTGAATACAATTAGTAGTTTAAAACAGCTTCAACTAGATTTGGCATTCACTGCAACTAGTTAAATTCCAATATTCATGCATTTTGAGGAAATGATGCAGCAGTCCTGACAGTGGCTCATGGGGGGCCTCTAATTCAGACTACTTGGACCGAACTTCTTATCTGCCCTGGCTCGGGCTCTGAAAATCAGCGAGTAATTGTGTATCACAGTTTGCAAATGCAGCCAATGATGGAAAACGAGAAGCAATGACACGCTCACAAATGGCAGTGCACAAAGGCCATATTCAAGAAGCAGCAAAGCTAGGATTCATCCCCGAGATGTGAAGTTAAGAGAGGAAAAGCTGACACAAGCGCAGCATGCACAACTACATGAGCAATTATATACACCTGCTTGAGAGGTACAATAAACCCAACAAGAATGAAGCTGCAAAACCTACACTTGCAACCACACCACATTGAAGTTGTAGTGGCTAAAGCTCAAAGGTTACCACCATCACCACAAGCAAGGATTTCAACCTCAGGTTCCTCCAGTGGGACTGTCCCTTTAATGGTTTGCTTCAGCAGTCGATGTCCTATCCATTCACTGAGATGCAGTACACTAACCTTCATTAATCTTGGCCATGTCTACACTGGCGTTGTTCAACTGTAGGGCCGTTTGCAGAGCGGGGAGGAGCTGACGTAAGAGGGAGGGGTCTTGCAGAAGAGTGGGCGGGGCTGGCGACTGCATCACCGGAGAAACCGGGACTGTAGAGCCAGAGGCGCCGCTGGTTGAGTTGGCCACATTTAAGCCAGACACAACAGCAGAGGAAGAGGAGGGGGTGAGTGAGGAAGGCTTCTCGGCGGCAATTGAAGACTCTGTTTATAGGGGAAAAAGATTCAAAGAAATCACACAACAGAAGTTAATAATGTTCAGCTGAGATGGGAATCTTTAAACATCACTTCTTCAGATCCAAAATCTGGAAATCACAATCAGATTCAAAAACATTTCTTGATTTGTGTATTTTGTGATGCATGTGTGTGTAAAAAACAAAAAAAAACAAATCCATATTTAACAAGTTATGAAATAAAATATCTAGCTTTCCCTACTCAACTTATGGAAAAATGGAACTGGCTTCGCATCAGTTAAGCTTTTTCAATAAGTTGAATATGGGAAGGTGGTCAGGCAGAAGCTAGATATATATACATACACATATACAGTCATGGCCAAAAGTTGAGAATTACATAAATATTGGAAATTGGAAAAGATGCTGCTTAAGTTTTTATAATAGCAATTTGCATATACTGCATATAATATACTTTGCATATATTGCATAGTCCTTCTTTGCCATGAAAATGAACTTAATCCCAAAAAACCTTTCCACTGCATTTCATTGCTGTCATTAAAGGACCTGCTGAGATCATTTCAGTAATCATCTTGTTAACTCAGGTGAGAATGTTGACGAGCACAAGGCTGGAGATCATTATGTCAGGTTGATTGGGTTAGAATGGCAGACTTGACATGTTAAAAGGAGGGTGATGCTCGAAATAATTGTTCTTCCATTGTTAACCTGCAAAGAAACGCATGCAGCCATCATTGTGTTGCATAAAAATGGCTTCACAGGCAAGGATATTGTGGCTACTAAGATTGCACCTAAATCAACAATTTATAGGATCATCAGCAACTTCAAGGAAAGAGGTTCAATTCTTGTAAAGAAGGCTTCAGGGCATCCAAGAAAGTCCAGCAAGTGCCAGGATCGTCTCCTAAAGAGGATTCAGCTGTGGGATCAGAGTGCCACCAGTGCAGAGCTTGCTCAGGAATAGCAGCAGGCAGGTGTGAGCGCATCTGCACGCACAGTGAGGCAAAGACTTTTGGAAGATGGCCTGGTGTCAAGAAGGGCAGCAAAGAAGCCACTTCTCTCCAAAAAAAACATCAGGGACACATTGATCTTCTGCAGAAAGTATCGTGAATGGACTGCTGAGGACTGGGGCAAAGTCATATTCTCCGATGAAGCCCCTTTCCGATTGTTTGGGGCATCTGGAAAAAGGCTTGTCAGGAGAAGAAAAGGTGAGCGCTACCATCAGTCCTGTGTCATGCCAACAGTAAAGCATCCTGAGACCATTCATGTGTGGGGTTGCTTCTCTTCCAAGGGAGTGGGCTCACTCACAATTCTGCCATGAATAAAGAATGGTACCAAAACACCCTCCAACAGCAACTTCTTCCAACAATCCAACAACAGTTTGGTTAAGAACAATGCATTTTCCAGCATGATGGAGCACCGTGCCATAAGGCAAAAGTGATAACTAAGTGGCTCGGGGACCAGAACTTTGAAATTTTGGGTCCATGGCCTGGAAACTCCCCAGATCTTAATCCCATTGAGAACTTGTGGTCAATCCTCAAGAGGTGGGAGGACAAACAAAAACCCACTAATTCTGACAAACTCCAAGAAGTGATTATGAAAGAATGGGTTGCTATCAGTCAGGATTTGGCCCAGAAGTTGATTGAGAGCATGCCCAGTCGAATTGCCTATATCAAGCCTTTGCTTTGGCTGAAGGCAGTTAATTTCTTGTGTGTGTTCGGGAAGTTATACATGTTAAATACACTTTACTGTATCATCACGCTTAATACTGTGAATTAGAATAATTGTAATGTGACAATAGGGTGCGGGTCAGGTGTGAATATCTAAATCAGAGAAATTCGTTATCGGAGAATCTTTTTTTTCCTCACCCACATTTAATGTTTAGCTGCTGCAGTGGGGAAAAAGTACCTCCAAACTCTCTAAATTAGACTGGTCGTGTGGTTCATAAAATCTCAGTCTGCCACAAAACAGATCAAAGAAATTCAACCCTGAAACACAGCTTTGTGTGAGCAGAGTCTCGGTAGCTATTTCAGGTTTTGCCTAAACATCTACAGTCAAGATGCCACCTGAAAACATCTAATAGACAGTTCATTCAAAACCTGGAAATGAAAGCATGAACATCTGTTGTGCATTCATCTTAAGCTGAGCTCCAATGAAGCACCTAGTGAGAAACACGTGATGAGCGTAAAAATGGAGCAGTTAAACTGTATTTTCATTGTTTAATAACAGCTGCAGATGTCAGGTTCTAAAAAAAAAAGCCCATGATACCCAGGGCTGGCAACATGGCGAGACGCTACTGAACACTTCTTAACAGGTGCCCTCAGAACAATCGCACTGAGCCGCTTTAAAAACAATTAAGATACTGCGCAAATAGCTTCTAATAATGAAAACACTTCAAGATTTGTACTTAAAGATAAAAAAATAAAAAAAATCATTACAAGCTCATCTCTGCCATTTTCCCAGTTTGGTCTGTGATGTGAAATGCATATTGAAATATTAAAAAAAACAAACAAAAAAAAACAATAATAATTATTTATATTTATTAGGGGTGACACGGTTCACAAAACCCACGGTTCGGTTCGCATCACGGTTTTAGGGTCACAGTTTTCGGTTCTGTACGGTTCTTGTTATTTTTTCTTTTAATCTTTAACACTCCAGAAATTTCCTTCAGCATATGGTATTTAGCTTATTAGCTTAATTATCCACAATTTAGGATACAGTATTAACATTTTTGTAATGTAATCACGCACTAACTGAATTTGACTTGACTTTAAGCACATTATTGGGACCATCTCTGAGTAAAAGCTGGGTGAGATTTTCATACAGCAAGAGAGAAGACATTGATGATGACATGCTTTTCGTTCATTTGGCAAAAAAAAAAAAAAAGGAGAATGTGTATTGTTCTCTACAGGAACTTGTGCCTTTTTAGCACACAAAGATTGAAATTAACTTGCATTTATTAAACTGCCAACTTCAGTGTAGCTCTAACAAAAAAAAAACAAAAGGGAGGAACTCTTAAAGCTCTGTCTTTTAAACAAGTCAAAATACTTTAAACAAATATATAATATAATGTAATAACATAAACGTCCCCAATGCTTTAGTTATCACTGAGAGGTTGCTTAAATACTGCGGACAGTAGAAGTTGTTTCCTAACCGTCTCTCTCCTGTTTGTGCTTAGACACATTGGCATGATGTCTTCTCAAGTGAACTGTCATATTAGAAGTGGTACCATTAGCATATTGAATGCATTTTGCACAATGCTTGCACAGTCGCAGTTCTATCGTAAGTAACAAGAAATCCAAAATGTTCCCGCGAAACTGTCTGAACACGGGCTACATTACGCATGCGTCGAACCGTGTGACCTGCACACGAACCGAGACAAGTGAACCAAACATAAATAAATAAATGAATAAATAAATACATAAATATATAACCCAATCTCCCTATAATCTCTGTACAAAACAAAACCAATGATACTCAGTTATATATTTCAATCATGATCTCTAAATTATCCAAGTTAACAGAGGGTGTTGAAGACATAAAACATTGGGTGACCTGTAATTTTCTTTATTAAATTCAGATAAGACTGAGGTATTACTCATTGGACCAAAAACCTGTACACAGAATCTCATTTCCAATCAGAACGATGAACCGTTACTCCATCCTCTACAGTGAAAGACCTGGTTGTTATATTTGTCAGCAACTTGCCTTTCAAAAATCACATTACGTAACAAAAACAGCCTTCTTCCACCTCAGAAATGTCACTAAAATACAGAACATGCCATCTGTTTCTGATGCAGAAAAGTTAGTTAATGCAATTATGACTTCAAGACTGGATTACTGTAATGCATGACTAGGTGTTTGTCCTTCATCCTCAATAAACAAGCTACAATTAGTCCAAATCGCAGCTGCTTGAGTTCTTAGCAGGTCAAGAAAAGACAATCAAATGACACCAATTTTATCATCTCTACATGTTACCTATTAAGTTCCAGATCAACTTACTAAGTATTGCTACTGACCTAAAAGGCCCTAAATATTTAAGCTCATGAGCATTTAAGCAATCTTCTATCATTCTACAACCCACCATGCTCTTTATGGTGACAAAACTGAAATTGTGCTTGTACCCAAGATATCTAAGTCCACTAAAGGAGGAAGAGCATTTTCACTTTTGGCTCTCAAATGGAATAACCTGGAACAGCCTTCCTGATAATATTCAGGGATCAGACTCACTCAACCAGTTTAAATGTACAAGACATTTCTTTAGTCAAGCATTCAAAAAATATATCTCATAACCTTGTACTTCAGGTAGAAAAAATGCATGACTATCTATGCTTGAAATGTTATGAACAGCAGCTTCGCCAATTATTTTCCATTTGCTTTTCTGTTTTAGGTAAGAGATTACACCAGTTTGGATCCAGCCTCTTACGATGCTTCAGATGCCCCACACCTGTGACTCCAACTCCTGACTCCAGTCTGCCCCGTCAGACTTCAGATGCCCCACACCTGTGACTCCAACTCCTGACTCCAGTCTGCCCCGTCAGACTTCAGATGCCCCACACCTGTGACTCCAACTCCTGACTCCAGTCTGCCCCGTCAGACTTCAGATGCCCCACACCTGTGACTCCAACTCCTGACTCCAGTCTGCCCCGTCAGACTTCAGATGCCCCACACCTGTGACTCCAACTCCTGCAAGGACTTCAGCTAATTCTGAATCAACATGCACCAATGCTACATTTTCTATATATTGTTATGTTCACAACTTCAGGGAGCTTATTGTCTCTGCCTTAAATGAATACATTATGTAAGCCAACTTGTTTAGTGGATTTCTGAAACGCATTACTTGGACACAGTCCCCTCTGATAATACACTCTAAATTGTAATGTAGACATGCATTTTCTGTAAAGCTGCTCTGAAACTATGTATTATGAAAAGCGCTATACAAATAGATGTGAATTGAATATCGTTGACGACAACCATGACTAAAATGTAGTTTAATAAAAAAACACTATGAGCAAAAAAAAGACAATATTACAAACTGCTGTACAATCCTCTACAACGAGCTTTCAAGCTAGAAGTCACGAGCTTAAAGGGATAGTTCACCCATAAATGATCATTCTGTCATCATTTACACGCCCTCAATTTGTGCCAAACCTGTATAAATTTCTTTCTTCTGCTGAACACAGAAGAAGATATTCTGAAGAATATGGGTAACCAACAAGGACCAGAGCCCCACTGACTTGCATAGTTATTAAAAAAATACTATGTAAGTCAATGGATCCCATCAAATGTTTGGTTACAGACATTCTTCAAAACATCTTTTGTGCTTAGATTTGGAACTACTTGAGGTCGAGCAAATGACAGAATTTTCAGCTTTGGGTGAACTATCCCTTTAAATTCCTCAATCTGAGCTTTTCAGTTAAAAGGATTCATTTTATGTTGGCGTTTGACTTAATCTTTGCAATCTGGTGACCAATGCACTCTTTCCACACTGTGGAAGTGATCTGAAAACACTGACAAACAAGTAAGCTGGAGTTTAGTGATCTCCACTGAGATATTCTGCTTAAATGAAAGTCGTTCAGCCAGTCAGTGTTCCTTCACAAGTGGCTCAAGCTGTTTGCTGCGAGTAAATCTACGATCAAAGCTTTTCAGTGATGTACTGTAATAAATCCAAACATCGATCAACATTATTGTTTGCTGCATATCTGCCCTCATCCAACCTCTGTGTGAAAATCCAAAGTCATTTATGCTGTTGTTTTTATAGAAAAAACTATGTAATTTGGAGTTATTGCAATTACTATTAGGAATTTCACCGTTTTGTTTTATCAGTTTACATAAAGTACAGTGTATTAATTTAGGCTAAATGATACACAGCCTATAATTAATGAGGAAACTAGAGGTGAAATGAACCATGCGTTAACATTCTCTTGAATTGTGAAAGTATTAGTTAATAATAACCATTTTACTAAAATGAAATCATTTATAAAAATCAATCTGAAGATCAAAACTTGCTCAAGCTATCTTAGAGTGCCGGAGTAATAGAGCCTTTTCTGTGGCTGGAACAGCCTTCCAAACCACATTAGGGTTGCTTCTACCTTACCTGCTTTCAAATCTAGTCTCAAAACATCTCTTTTTATTGGCTTTTAATACACCGTGATGTCTTGTTCTTCTCTGGTTTTTATCCGTTATCTTATGGTCTACTTATTTTTGTATCGTACAGTGCTTTGGTCAACCTTGTTGCCGTTTTTAAATGTGCTTTAAAAATAAACTGGACTGAATATTATTATTATTATTATTATTATCAGTTTAACCATTGCACAGCATGATGAAAATGTATGAAGTTTTTTAATTGACTAAAACTAGACTAAAATGCCCAGACATTTATTTATTTTACAGATATTGCTTAAAGCCTGGGACACACACACCAAACTGACGGCAATGAACTAGCGCTGATGAAAGCTGACCGTGTTGTCGCCTCGCATCTCCTGCATTGGGGGAAAAAGGCTGCAGTTGAACACACTGAGAGGACTACATCCGACTGTCAGCTAGCACGTGCATTCTGCGCCTGCGTGTAAAGCAGACAAGTGTTCATTTCTCCTGATATATTAGTCTATATTCATCATTCAAATGGGAAACCAACACTGCAGGCTGCAGATACATAAACAGAAAACAAGGCAGTGCATGCTTACTGTTTTGAATATCGTTCATGCTGATCACTTTCTACATTTCACTCTGTTCACATTAATATTAAACATTCACCCAGGTAAAAGAGGCTTCAACCTACTAGAAGAGCTTTCTGTTTGTACTGCCATGACCATTTTGCTATTATTCTCTAGCTTTGACTCGTTCACCAAGTTGAACAGCCAATCAGAGTTCTCTCTCGCCCAACGCCGATTCCACATGCTGAATCGGCGCCAAAAACCTGATGGTGTCCGAATAGAACCAATGGTGAGAAACGCACAGAGAAAGCTTAGTCAGCTGAGGCTTAACGGTCCGACATCGGCTGTCGGCTTGGTTTGTCCCGGGCCTTAGTCTCGACCCAGACTAAAATGCATGTTTGAGCTGTTTTATCTGAAAGCAACTTGCATTGACATATCTGAAAATATGTCAGTGCTATTGTTTTGTCTCAAAATGATTTCACCTAGAGATGTTTTTAGTCTTCGGTCCTAATTTAATTAAATGATTAATCCTGACTTAGTCTAAGCCCTGTCAGTGAAACCAGGCCTTAAGTCGACTAAAACTTGCAAGTTGAAGACCAACAAAATAAGAGATTGCTTTTAGGGTTCCCACACCGTTTGACAAATGAATTACATTTCAGTCATTTCTGATTATTGAATAAGGCCTTTTAAAAACCAATCAAATTCAGAGCGATTTGTTAAATACTTTAGACTAATTTGTTCTGGTTTGGCTGATTCATTGAGAGAGAGAAAAAAATGGAGCAATATCTCATTGGAGAAATACTTTAGAAGAGTATAACAAAAATGTATTCAATACAGATATTTCCCTGACTCAAGTCAAGGAAGTTAACAATCTTTTCAAGGCCTGGAAAATGATTTTAAAATTCCCTGATATTCTCAGGTTTTCCATGACAGTGGGAACACGGTGACTTAAACCTGCTGCTTAGCACCTGCTACCCTCCAACTGCATTGTTGTAGCCAAAAACTGAAAACTAAACTCAAAGAGAAGTACTTCCGTGACGACTAGTAAATAAATAAGTTTTTTTTTTCATAAATAAGAAAAAAAGCAGCATGCAACACAGGAGTGTTTAAAGAGCATTAACATGTAGATATAGACTTTATGTCTACTAATGAAACCTGAAAAGTAAAATTAGGGCTGGATCTAAGGATTTTTTTTCCCAATCAATTAATCTATCGATTATTTTTTCAATTGATCAAATAATCCAATGATTTCCCCCCCCCTCGCAGTTAACCTTCTATTGATTATTTTCTGAATAGTTGATTAATCCTTTTTTGACTTGCCTATAAATGATATCTGTAATTAATCTATGTGTGAACTTTTACCTGATATTAATCAATCACAAAATAGAAGTTTTATGCAGTGTAGGCCTATTTAGGGAAGGTGTTTACTATGGCTGCATTCACTTTTTGGGCTTTACAGCAGCAACTGCTTACAAGCGTGTATCCTGAAATGTTTTGTTCATTTCAGGAAATTAAAGTAGCTGCTTGAACATGTTCATTGAGCTGTATGAATAAACATCTGAAGTCACAACCGCATTCTAACTAACCAACCAACCATAGAGGTAATAGCAACAGTATCAAACATGGCAGCGTCCATAAAACCGTGAAGTTTTACCATGATTGACAGCGCGTAATTAAATAAACGAGTCACCTCACAATTGAGTGTGAGTTCATCCATTAGATATTTTAAATAACCAACACTAAATGCTTTGTAACTGGTTGCAGAGCGCACGTTTGAGCTGTGCATCTCTATTACAGTTTGAACACAGCCGTTAAAAGCACAAAATATTACTGTAATAGTTCAAATGCTTACGTTGCGGTCTCGTCGTTTTCAAGTAGGAGAACCGCAGGATGTTTTCTTTTCAGATGCTCTGGCATAGAAATTGTGCTGCTGTGGTATGCCATTTCAGTTTTATAGAGGATGCAGAGCACCCTTTTATTCGGTCTCTGATTTTAAAAAATTTCCACACGTTAGATCGGGCTAATTTTCACATGTTATAAACGGCTAATTTTCAGCATGCCCGGCATCCACGCAAATCGACTAATCAACGTAATCGATTACATCGATGCATTGATTGATCGTTACAGCCTTAAAAGGGTCAACAAGAGTAAGCATCTATCGCTTGGAGAGTTCAATGCTATAGTATCATAACAGGTTTTAAAGGGATAAGAGTAAAAAATAACCGTAATAAGTTTTAAAGGGATCATGAAATGGAAAATCTAAATGTCCTTGATATTTACACAAAATAAAAATGACATGAATGTAATAAAAAAAAATCATTCTGCAAGTTTCATAAGTCAAAGTGAAGTTTGTTTTCCACCCTTGTAAAATGCCAGGATTTGAAACCGCCCCATTCGTGCCATCACAATTTCTCTCTACATGCCCCTTAATATATGTATATCAAGGTGTGCTCTTAAACTGTCTGTCCATCAATCATAAGTGATATATGCCAGAGTAAGACCAACCAACATTAATCTGTCCCTGAATATAGATAAATGGAAGCCACAAAAACTGTACATACCCTTCCAAAATATCAAACTATTAGAAATGCAAGGCTTAAGTTTATGAAAAGAATCTGAAAAGAAGCGACTGAAAGAATGTTTTCGTTTGTTTGTATTCTTTTACAAAAGATTCTTAATTGTTCTCGAAACACTGCAGTTTTTTTGTGCATTTTAAAGAGGTGGTTGATTGTGATTTCACTTTTTTAACTTTAGTTAGTATGTAATGTTGCAGTTACAGCTAAAACAACACCTGCAAAGTTACGACACTCAAAGTTCAATTCATTTTCTTTTCAAGAATTAGCCGTTTAAGGACTACAACAAAGCTGGTAGTGACTACAACAAGCTTCTTCCCGAGTTAGTGACACCACTAACCCTAAAATTTACATAAACCCTGCCTCCCGAGAACACGCAACAAAGGGAGCCAAGCCATGTTGGGCCGCTTTAGAGAAGAGGAAGGGTGAAAGTTGTAGTAGAGTGTTGTTGCCATGCCGTCATTTTACACCGCACTGTTTCACAAACGAGGGTTAGGCATAATTCAACACTAGATTTGCACAAAAGATTAACATGACAGCACATGCTAGTCAATCAGTTGAATCAACTCCACAGCAACTACACAAATTTATCCACTAACCATTCAGAAACGTCCAGGTTCATTCTAAAAGTTGTAACTTCTTCCTGAGTCGCTCCATCAGTTTCCGACTCCAGTTTAAACAATGCGAGTCTGAACACTGTTACTGACAATCATCATTTTTGCTGCACAAGATTTTCCAGCTTTGTTGCCGTTCAGCAGAAGCTGTTAAAGCTCTGCCCTCTTTTGGAAAGCAGACCAGGAGCAGCAGCTCATTTGCATTTAAAGGATACACAAAAATGCTCTGTTGGGTATTTTGAGCTGAAACTTCACAGACACGTTCTAAAGACACCAGAGACTTATATTACATCATGTAAAAGGGGCATTATAGGTCCCTCATAATCTAACTCAAACACACACAAGGCTCTATTACACCTCAAGCATCAAAAGTTACACATTCAGTGGGGGAGGACTTAGACAGTATGAGTTCAAGTTCACCAATCGCATTAGTAGCCATTTACTTGCGATTCTGAAAGAGGTAACGTCCCTTGAAATGAAGTTTGACAATGTAGAAATGAGGATGGAAAATGATGACTTTTACAAATATTTCAACTTTTTTGGTGCAACAAAACTTCATAAGCTGACCTCCAGAAACATATTTTATAACCACTTTAAGAGTCTGAATCCTAAACAACAGATTTTGCATACCAAAGTATTTCCATCGTCATGACATTCTGTATCAATTTTGAGATTACCTCAATAAAGTTGACTGCACTCACTTAAACAACTTTTACTGCCAAATAACACAGCTGAATAATATGGGTTTTCAGACGCAGATACTTACTAGTGCTGGAGAAGCTGGCGGGCGTAGCCTGCATGGCTTCACGCCTGTAGTCCCTGTCTTTAGGGAAACTGTTGACCACTCCAGCTGTCTTGGTTGCCTCCTTCTGCCTTTGCTCTCTGAAACAGGAAGGCATTCAAAATTATACTGGCATACAAAGACAACAAAAGCACATCAGCTTTACATAGAGCAACAACACACTCTGGTACAGGCTACATGACCGACATGGAAGAAGGAAAAAACAAACAAAAAAAAAAAAAAAACTCAAAATGAGCCAAGCTGTCATATCTTAACTTTTTTGCAAGTCACTTCATAAGTACAAACTAGGCTTGTTTCATTTTGCATCTTTAGCACAATTAATTTCGAGCACGAGTAATTTCAGCACACAATAATGGTTCCAGCATTCAATGTTCAATACAGAAAATCGTGATTAGTGTGGTTATTAAATCACAAAGGATGTGACTGAATTACATATGTTCACAGTGAAGCTCAGCACTGATAAATAAAAACCTCTTTTGGTTGATTTATAAAGCTTTTAAAATAGTGAGGACCAGTCAAATGTCCTCACTAATAGGTTGTCAACGTATTTCACAATATAAGTGAGGACATTTGGTCCTTAAAAGTATAGTCAAAACAAGTGCACATATGTAACCATCTTCCTAATTCTAATATTTACTGTTAAAAGTAACACCTGCTCAAAACCATTAATACTGAATTGCATAATGTGCTTATAGAAACTGACAACCACGAGTGAATCACAGTCAATAATGTAAAAGAAAATAATTGTGTGTTCACATTAGGGATGTAACCTAATAATTGTTTAAACGAAGGGTTTTGTTATTACTAGTCAAATAGAGTAAAATTAAGAAACCCTTAGAAAACAGTAAAAACATTGCATGTACATTGTGATTCATTTAAAATAATTTAAACGCTGAATAAACGTTGGCCAATACAAAAACATTTACACAAAACAGTGGACAATGATTAGACAGGACCAATAAGAGCAAAACGAATCGCTTATTCAAAATTATCAAGTATAAGTTAGCAGAGTCAGACATAAGTGGCTTTTTTAACTGTAAAGCATCCGTCATTTAATGAATTTTAAAAACAGGGATGGATAATACAAAATGCTGTGACATTTGACAGAAAAAAACAAGCATTAACAAATTTTAGAGCGAAGATTGTTGACGTGCTAGGTCTCTCAGTGCGCGTGTTTATGTGAGAGAGCTCGTGCAGCACTGAGACAATGGTACTTTTAAATCCATTGGTAATTACTTTAGTAATTAATTTTCAATCAAAATAAAATTTAACAATTACCTACTTCAGTTATTATTAATACTACAGTGTAACACACCGGTTTCTCAACACTGAGAATGAATAAATAAATAAACGCCTGTTCCTCCAGACTCACACTTGTCAGTCAAAATCACAGCACATTCATAACCACTAGCCATAAAGTTAATTCAATTTTATTTAGATTTTTTCAACATTACTAAAGCATTTTATACCCGTTTGGAGTTAGAAGGACCGTGACTAATGTACTGTCCTAGCTTGAGAAATCAATCAGATGGTGGGAGTGGAAGGGATTGAGCGGAATTGTGTGTTGCTGTCTCTTTTTAAGGATGTCTTATGCATTTGTCAATCATCGCTGCTTGCTATTGGGGGAATGAACCCAGTGCTATGATTGGTCGAACTCCTTTTTGCTGTTGCTTGATTTGATATTGATCCTGTGCGCGTGCACAGGAGTAACAAGGTTTTTGCATAGTTTAGAGTGACAAATCATACCGTTGTACTTTTAGGTCAAAATGCGTAGCTGCAATCCAAAATGAGTAGAAGTTGGCAGGTCTGTATTTGGGAAAGCAGCATGATCTTTCCAAAATTGTAATGCAAAGTACTTCTAAACCAGCTGTTGTCAACAAAAGAGACTTTAAGGGCTTCCTGCAGGTTTCTAGCAACATAAAAACGTGATGGTTTAATGTTTGAAAATGAAGAAATTAAGACAGCCATCAATGTGTTTTGCTATTTTTAAGGTTTACTGTAAAAATGTATTATTTTTCTTGAATGCGAAGTTGAAGTCTACAGATGTTTCATATTTTTATTTAGTAGTACATAAATATTCTAATAAAATAAACATCACAATGAGATAATTATAATAATTAACTTGCAATGATAATGATAAGTTATTATTTAGCCGTGTTGAATAATCAAATTTTGGACAAAAATGCGTAGCCCTGCAAACAAGCACATCAAACCTGGAGCTTAAAACGTTTCACTAGCAAGGTGCATGGGTTAGGGTTTTATTAGTGTATAATTAAGCACAATATGGGTTGAAAGTGTGCATGTTTAATACCTCTCCAACCACTCTTTGGGTTTCTCCCACTGAGACACCTCCGTCCTGCAGTTGTAGTAGTACTTCTTCCCTGAAGAACTGATGTGTTCAGACCAATCATCTGCCGGCTCATATGGCTAAATAGAAGGAAAAACAACAGGTGTGAGGACCGGGAACGCTGAGATCATTTAAAGAGACAGGAGGTGTTAAAAACATGAGAGCGGTGAAGGAAGATGGAAAGCAAGGGTGGGGAAAAGAACAAAGGCAAAAACAAAGGGAAAGGGGAAGACAATCTAGGCGTTTGTTGTTTTCCACTGACATGAGAAAAGGCTAAACAGAGCAACAGTATGAGGAAGTTTAAAATATAGAATAAGTCTGGGAAGAAGAGAGGAAATGGAAGCATTGGAGACAGACAGATGGAGCGTGAAGTGAGAGAGAGAGAGAGAGAGAGAGAGAGCGCACGCAATCTGAATCCTGATGCAAGCGTGTGTAATATTTGATGAGGTGGATCTCTGCGCATCGCCCCTGCAGGATGCCTCTTTTAATCTGCCTGAATCCACCCTCCACCTACTGGCAATCTGACTGTCAAAGCCTCACACCACCACACCAGACAGTCCCAATCATTAAAGCTGAAGTGAGCAATTTCTGTGCCACTAGCATCACTAACCGGAATTGCAAAAATAACGATAAGTTTCCTGAATGCATTCCCCGTTGGACAATGGGTCATGGATTAGTTGTTTAGCATGACCCAGTTAGCTGGAGGCAAAAAGCATCTTTATGTCTTGATAGTCATTCAAAATAAGACATTAATACTGACTATATTTTTGCTAGCAATGCATTTATTGAGGTCCTTTGCCATAGTTCTTTGGTTATAGGCCACCACAGTTAGTCCCCGCACAAACTAACAGCATTGGTTATCCCACTGCTGATATGTCAGGCTGATGAAGACACCAAAATGTTATGAAAGTCAAATTCAAATGTCATGGAAGTCAATGAGGTCACTCTTTTTGGAGGAATCTATCTACAAATACCGTATTAATATGAGTCTCTGCGTCACACACTGGGGTAGTGTGAAAAAAAAGATCAAAAGTCACAGTAAAGGTCACTAAAAGACACTTAGGGTGTAAGAAAAGACGTCCATTTCAAATAAATGTGTTCATTAAAAAAAATTTTTAAAGAAAAAATAAAGTGAATTATTGTAAGCAAGTTTTCAACATTGATAAATATTTGTTGCCACATATTAGAAAGACTTCTGAAGAACTGTTACACTAATTTATTTGGATACAAAATATATTAATTTATTTTAACTTGTAATAGCTCAAAAATAGCTGTAATACCCCAAACTTTTGAATGGTACTTTATTTCTGAAATGTAACTCATAATACAATGGTGTTCCTTGCAGATCTATGATTAACACTGTTAATTTCATTGCATGCTAAACTGTCTCTGTCCTTGAAAGAAACTCCAATTTAGTAGTACATATTTCAAAGCGTGAAGAAATTCACCTCTGCATGCCTGTCGACAGCTAGTTATTGCCTTGAACATAATTACAAGGTTTAATACAAAACATAAAATCTTGGGAAAGGTAATTGAGCAGATGAAGAGGGTTTGATGAATGAGATCATAAAGTAGGTGGAGCATCTCACCATCTTCACAGTGTGGAGATTTTACGCAGCATGTCGAAAGTGGCCCCATAACATATTGAATGAAAGACTATTTTAAACCAATAGTGGCACAAGGACAATGACAAAATGTCTACACCATTTCAATTCTAGGATTTAAATTTTAAACCGGCTCACCAAAACGATAAACTTCATAATGAGAGCTAATGCCACAAATACTAGATCCATTCCTCAAGTTTGTTGAAATGAACTCGGTTCTTTCCAACATCTTTCACAAAGCAACCTCTCAATATTACTATGGCTTAGCACTCCGTTTTCAGACTTTAGACACCGAATAGTCCAATTTGGCTTCTTCTGTGACCAAAATAGCCTTTTAACAAATGATTTTCATTACTGCAGTTATTTAAAATGTCAATTTAACAAATCTAACCAAACAATTTCAATATAAACCATTAATTTTTACCAATTTTTACTTAAATGAATAACGTAATGCTAAAGTCAGCAAAAGCACTAAATCTCTTTTCTCTACCCAGGTGAAAGTACGCTGTGCCTTTCATCTCCCAGAAGAGCTCATATTATCTACAGAAAGAAGACAGATGGTCTGCACACAGGAGGTTTGCCACACAACCAGACAACACATTTAACAGCAATGCCGAATTTGTGCCGGAGATAATTTTGTTAGATCCAAAAAAATGGCCCATAAAATAACATACCACTTATTAGCAGTCTGAACTACTATCAGATTCGCCAGGATAAATGTTTTCTATTTTGACTTCATTGGTACTAAATTAATGCATCCTAATTGGTACTTCTAGTAAGACAGTTATTCAACATGATTGATGCAAAAGTAATAACAAACAGCAATTAGCACATCACTAAGTGATCTGATTTATTCAATAAACATTCATTCTACAACAGCCAGTTTATGCCAAAGGGGCAAAAGGTTACTGTTGCAATTACAAACTTATATGAGCATGGCCTTGCTTGATCTCTGCCTCATTACAAGATGCAGACGTTATACAAGATGCAAGTTAGAAGACATTGAGACTGTGGTACTTACCGTGTCTGATGATTTGTTGGGATTTGAATGAGAGTTGGAGCTGTGCAGAGAGCTGTGGTTATGGGAGTTCTCTTGAGGGGATATACTGGTACCTAAAAGAAGAAAAATATTGCCTATAATCATGACAAATCAGTTTAAGTTCTTTCTTAAAACTAGTGGAGGACAATGCAAATCTAAGAGTTATTACCACATCCGGATGGTTAAAACAACTCACCTGGAACATTTACAGACAATATCCCATAATTCATTGCCATTTCCATTGACCACAAAATCAAGCATCTATATCAGTGACTCTGATAGCACTTGAGCTTTTTATGGCAGAATGATGCCGAGACAAACATTTCTAGGCCGTCCTATCAATTCCTGCTTCTTTGATTCATTTGTCATTAGAGTCACACAAGCTAGAGTTAGCAAGTGTTCATGTAGCATGATTTCAACGCAAACAAAGAGGAGATAAAGAAAACATACAACAGCTATATTGTTAAGCGATGAACAAATCAAATGATTTTCAAACAGATTTGTATTCATGTTCTCATAACATGTGTTAAAGCACTGTTTAAATATCAAGTAAGGCCATTCTTTACAATATGCCCGCAACTGAGAGGTCTTCCCACTAATTGAGTTAACAAACTAGTGAACTTGCGAGTGTTTTCAGACAAATTACAAGTGTTCAGTGAGATTACTCATTCTGACAAAAAACGAATAATCAGTAGAGCTGGAAAGAGATGAAGAACAGCATAATGATTTTATAATACACCAGACTCGCACTCATATCGATACACCTGGCAGACTCATAAATCAGTAACTACAAAAGATTCCTCATAGTAAACCAACACATACTGGGTTTAAACTGATGACCAACTCAATGAGCATCAGACTACACCAACAGCCTGCAAAACCCACAAACCATAGCTAAGCTCCCTGATTACAGTACGAGTAATGGTCATCTATTACAGTACAAGAGTACACCAATAACACAAATTCAGACAAAGTTAAAGTTTCAAACATTAGTAGGTGATAAAATCACTTCAGGTGGTGTTTTATTGTACAAGATAGGTCAAAAAAGCCACACAGACAGCCCTAAGTGACCTGCAGTCGCTCCCGCCAAATCACAAACCCTCACCAGGGCATTTCAGCTGCAGGCTTAGACTGCAGACATCCCTTAGGGTACAGACGGTCTTCACCGCCTCGAAGATTTTGTGTCAGAAGTGTGCCAGTAATGAGAATATAAAGCCACTGTGAGGGGGGAAAAGACTAGACTCAAAAGATAAAATATGTCTCAATATACACTACATCTATGAAATCAAAAATTGTGCTTTGTGGCTTTTTGTTCATTCGTGTCACCTTTGAAGTGTTCTAGATGCACTCCTTAATGTTGACAAAGTATAACTTTAGAAGACACACAGAAATTTTACAGTCTCTCTCTGATCGGGAACACAGACAAAAATTGATCCTGCACTACACAGATTTTCGTCCAATCAGATGAGACTGTCTTCACCATTAATACCACCTGCAGATAATGAGCAAGAAGTAAATCTTTTAACTAAAGTCATTAGCAATTACAAAAAAATGAAGGAAAGAGCCCTTTCATACGTCCCAGTCCAACCCAAATTGTGAACACGAAATACATCCAAAAAAAGAAAAGAAAAAAGCCTTGCACTTGCCAAACCATTTCATCGGGTCTTGAACTACTGCTTTCATTTTCATCTAAAATTCGATATGGAGACACACAAAAACAAAACTTTGGAGTGATGGAACACGTTATGTGTGCATGAAGTCAAGGAAATCCACTTCTGTAATAACTAAGTGACAAAGTTTTTTTTTTTTTTTTTTTTACATGAAGAGTATTGGTTAGAAAAGCAGGTACAATCTTATATACGTTTCATGAGTCACTGTGATGGTTCTGCAGGAACCAGAAAATAGGGGTGCGCAGTTATGAAAATTTTAGCCGATAACAAAAATTCTTTGCATTTAAAGCTGATAACCAATATACTGGCCGATAAATCTGAATACAAATTGATATACTTAGAGAACTTGATCACAAAAACAAAAGGCTCACAGTTAAAAGCCATGTCCCAAACACTTCAACAAATCAAACATACAATACAGAATGATTCCTTAATTTTAATTAATATTACACTTCTGTAGCCAACATTCTTTATAAAGAAATAGTAATACTTTACAATACGATTTCACTTTGTAAGCATTACTTAACATGAACAATGAATGGACAATACTTCTACAGGATTTATTAATCTTAGTTAATGTTAATCTCAGCATTTTCTAAAACATTTTTAAGATCCAGAGTTGTATCTGTTAACAGTTAATGCACTGTAAACTAACATGAATAAACAAATAAAACTATTCTAACATTCAAAGGTTATTGCTCTAGAGGGAAACATTCAGTCAGTGGTTCTTAACCTGGGTTCGATCGAACCCCAGGGGTTCGGCGGAGGTCAAGACACACACCCGACTCATATGATTCGTGATGCTTTTTCCTATTAAGAAGGTTTCGGTGAATGCGCATATGAAACTGGTGGGGTTCAGTACCTCCAACAAGGATAAGAACCACTGAGCTAAATATATAGGACTACATTATGTACTCATATCTTTATCATCATGTTAGTGTTGAGAGAATTATTTAAACATGCATTAATCATGAAAACTACTTATGAATGCCAAAGATTAAATGATTATATTTCAACAAAGAATTAGAGAAGAAACACACTTATATCATTCTTTTTTTTAATCTAAAAATGAATAGCAATTGAATTTAATAATTTGGGCTTTTAATCCATTTTGTCAACCTTTATATTATAGTAATGGCCCAACTGAATGGTTTCCCTGTTTAGTTAACGGCATTAGTTGAGATTGTTTTTCTTTTAAGACAAACTGAAATATTTCCAAACGATATATGGACTCAAATTGAGAGCTTGTGAATTGAAGTCTAATCAAATTGTGAAATCTGTCATGGTCCACCCCACATGACTACTATCCACTACAGCACGATGTAGGTGCAGACATGGGTCAGCTACTTTTAGTATTTATGGTTATTACAAATGCATATATTATCCCAAAAAATGTAATTTAATTTTTAAATAGTTAGCCTTTTTAACTGCTTCGAGGGGATCTTTGACAAGATGCCAGACCTGACCCATGTAGCAGATCTGGTAAAAGCTTTTACACCACCAATATTCATAAGATGCAGCACTAACAATAATGAAAACATCCAACAGCACAAAGCCAGGCAGCAAATTAAATAGATTTATCATTTTTGTCCACGACACAGAAGTCTGAAAGTCTTTTTAAATATATCTTGAAAATGGAGAATAACCTTCTTCTAACTATTACAAACTTGCCTTTTCGAACATCGAAATTTCAAATAGGCTTAGAGTCCCTAGTTGAGTGAGATCTGCGGTGGCTCCCACAAATGTCCGATTCATTATTCCAATGTACACTCTAGTCACTGTTTCCTTTCCATTTTTAAAAAGTTTCACGTACAGACGACAACGCTGTCAAAATGTTCCCAGATCCTAAAAAGCTGTATTATGCATGCCAGCCCATTTGATGGCGATGTTAGAATTTGGCATATGTAAATGCATCTCTATTGGTCGTAGCAGTGGCAATAATATAAATCTACACTCTGCTGGAGAAGTATTAATAAACTCAGTGTCTTGAGCAGATTAAACAGTCCAGTAGTCCACAATTGTTGACCGCAAAGTATTCACATATGCCTATAAACAGGACGCGTAATACGAATGACATCAACGCTTTCACAAATTCATTTTTTTGTTGTTTATATGCAGATGATAATGGTATTGTTGTCAAAAACTTGCACTTTGAAACCCGTTTTCAAAAGTTTCCGTTTTCAGGCCCCCAAAACAATGTTGACACTTTAATGAAGTGTTCCGTTTTTAGTTAAAAACGGTGTTATGTAAATGGCAAGTCGAAGGTCAGCTAAACTGTTTTGTTCCCAGCATGTTTTAGAATATCTTCTTTAAAAAAATCATGACAGAATATTCATTTTTGGGTGGACTACCATAAATGTGTCAAAAATAAATGTTATTGATTTTGTTCTTTCTAGCAAAATTATTTCCTAAGAATGTTTCCCATACCAAAAAACAAGAATGTGGATATTTCTAAAGAAGAAGAAGAATAAAAGAAAAAAAAGAATACTGCATGATAATTTCACTAGTGATATGAAACCAATTTTTGATCTATCACAAGCTAGTCATACTGGATCTTTCAAGCCTACTTATCTTTGCTAAATGATATAACAATCTTCATGTAGACAGCAAAATACATAGTTTCTAGTCGAAAACTGCCGAAAGACATGCTCAAGCTAATGCTTGATCTGAATAGAAAACACTCTGTATAGAACTTGAACATGAAGAATGAGAAAAGCATATAGTGCTCAAGCCTTACAATCTCCTGTCTGAAATGGCATCATCCATAAAGTAGGGATGCAGGGTGCTTGTAAACAATTGAAGCAGGTGCCTCCTCAGTTGGTGTATCATTTAATGTCTGCTTACCACAAAGACAGCAATGTGATCAACTTAAACATAAGAAGTCTGACCAGTGTTTATAGTCGAAACAATTCATGCAACACATTTTAAATGTATCTAGGCACCCGTATCAGCTCCTGGTCTCCCCTCTTACCTCCTTCTCTGTCTCTCCCCCGGTGTGGATGGATGGCTTTTGCTCTGCCATGGCCGGCACTGTCCATGTGTTTATTTTCTGGACTGTCTGATCGCCGCAACATCTTGCATGGCGGAGTGGCGTCATTGTTGTCACGCATCTTCTCATGTCTGTGGTCGGGGTGACTCTTTGATGAGTACTTAAGAGTCTGTCAAAACACGACATTTCTACATTGAACTCTGCAGTACAGTTACTCTGACATGTAAAGTACGTAAAGGCTGGTTTAGAGCTGGTCAACATTAGCTAGCCGACCAGCTCGTCCAGAATGGTCTACCAGCTAATGACCATCATCTAACGTGTTCCAAAACACTACAATACTTCACAGGTGCATTATGTGCGTGTCATAAACATAATTTGCACGTCATTGCAATACTGACCTGAGCACAGAAAAGCCTATAAGCATCTTTCTCCCAGTATTACATATAATTAAGCATCTCTTGATGGTCTGCACAATAATTATACTTGTTTTACTGGGATTTGGTCGCATTCACTGGCAACTATCAAGACGACGGTTTATAAACATCGTACCGTTAAAATCGTATTTACGTATACAACGGTTTGTCTAAAGTAGCATAATTTAGATCTTGAATTAATGATAGTTAACGTTATTATGGTACTGATTTAGAAGTAAACCGCTGTGGCACACAGGCCTGATGTAGCCGCTAGCGAGCTAACGCTAGCCTGTTAAAGTCGCTAGCGCCCTGAGCGCGTTTAAAACATGATAAATTCGACGGTCAGGCGACTTCTGACGGCACAAATTTGTGTTTGCATTGTAATGTAAACGTGTGTTTCATTTTAAGCCGAACCCAGGGAGAATAAGGCACTTTTCGCTGTGTTTTACGCACAGAGGCCTAAACTGCTTCAAAAGCCTGCACTAGATTTACCCCATTTTAATCTTATTTGTTTCAGATCTACCTGATAGGGCTGAGAATCCCTTCGGTCGGTGCACCTACAAAATAAAACAAGAAAAAGAGACAGAGGAATAGTTAGAAATCACCTTCATGAACAGTGTCAGAAATTGCAACAGCTGAATCGGCTTCCTTAAGTTTCTACTTATTTTGGTTTGGCTAAAAATGGCGGATTGTCAAAGCGGAGAAGGAAAATCGGAGTATAAAATAGAGCTCTTTACCCATCGCCGAGTCTTGGTTGTTTCCTTGCATACATTACCATCAATGCCGTGTTAGTGTGTGTGAAGTAGATGTGAAAGATGGGCGATTTATTTTGATTTTGGAGTGGGCTATCGACGACAGGATCGCGTCTAATATTTTAATAGTTCTGGCTATTGGAGTCGCTCTTCGCCTCTGCTAGTCAGTAGAGCGCCCTCGGTCCATCTCCCACTCACACATACACCAAAACTCTGCCCCTATCTACAGAACAGCGAAGCTCAGCCTTCCTCACACACCTCAATCCGGGTTATTTCGGGGCTCGCTTCGGCTCCACTCGGCTACTCTCGGGTCAATTCGGCCACTGGTTGAATTGACCTGAAGCGGTACATGAAGTAGGGATCTGTGTGGATGTTCCCAGAAATGACAACACGTAAAAACACATTGTGCTTGGCATGCTAATAAAGAAATCCAATTTATGAGCCTCACTTCGAGCTTTGCTACAGCTGTTGAGAAATGTTGAGTTTCAATGGCTGCAATTTAAACTCAATACTGAAACCTGCTGGACATGTTGAGTCAGTGAGATGAATGCTGAAATGTACTGATGCAGTATGACTCACTGAAACAAGCGAGTCAGATGAATTCTGGGAAAAGCTACATGATGTGAGCGGACTTTTTGAATGACTTACCCTATCATAATTCCGTATATCTTCAGAGGAACTTTCCCTTAAGCTGCTATAGAGTTAAAAAAAAAAAAAAAAAAATATATATATATATTATATATATATATATATATTTTTTTTTTTTTTTTTTTTTTTTTTAAAAAAAAATTAGTGCACAAAAATCCATTTTGTTCATCCTAACATAAGATTAGGGGTAACACAAAAAAAAGCTAGTTTTTTTTAGTTTTTTTTCAACTACTTACACACAAAATCCTTACTTGTCTCAAATTTTCTGAAATCTGACATTCAAACACACTAAATCTGCAAATCCGTACACTAATTGTCGGTCTTCGACTCAGTTTTCAATTTCATAAAACTCTTTTTTCAAAACACAACACACAATTCTCCATGTTACACAAAAATCTAACAGTAAACATCTTGATTTTCTTTTATTTCTGTCCAGCTACGCATGATATTTCTTTTCTTTCATACTGTATGATACTGTATTCACAACCACAAATGCTTACAGCAAAAAGAGAAACAAATCTTCCTTTCGTGTTTACAGTGAATTTTTCGACATCTCTCTGCCAATTACTTTCAATATTGCACAGAAATGTTGGAGCTCATGAAAGAAGCGCTTTAGGGTTTGAATAACTGTACGTATGATATATCCAAAAATAGAATATTATGGCAAAGGTGTTTGCAATGTACGACAAACATTTTACTTTTGATGATATTTTGAACTTCATTTTGCAATTCTTGAATTTGTGTCTAAAGATTTGAAAAAAAATTAGAGGCAAAGTTTTGAAAATGTAAGCAGTTGAAAAAAACTGTAAACATCAAATGTCTGCCAGCAGTAATTACAGCTGTGAGTTTTCTTGGGTTGAGTCTTCGCAGATTATAGATTTTTTTCTGTTTTTCCATGCAAATTTTGTGCCAATTCTGTCAAATGTGATGGAGAGTGTGGTGCATGGACAGCAATTTGCAGGCCGTACAGATTTTTGGTTGCATATTATTCCAGGGTGTCAAGTTAAGTTACAATTATTTATTTAACACTTAACAATACAGATTGTTTCAAAGCAGATCACAGCAATGAACTAGAAAATTACAGTGTTTCAAAATTCATCAGTTAATGAGTGACTTCAATTTTAGCTGTAAAACAGAAGACAATAGTCCCATCATGCAGCTCAGTTTAGTTAAAAGTTGATTCAATTTAGTTCAATAACAGAGTCGATATTGCAAAGTTCATCATCACATTTAATTTAAGCTATAAAGCAAATTTAATTAAGCTATAAAGAAGCTCTACAGAAGACAATATTATTCAGCTCAAGTTAAATATTGATTCACTTTGGTTCAGTGAAAGTAGTGTCTATGTTGCAAAGTTAACCAATTTTAATCAATTCAGCGATAAAGGAGCTCAGTATGAAACTATTTCGAAGGCAGCTCTAGAGAAGACAATAGGGTCATTATCCAGTTCAGTTCAGTTTTAGTGCTTTGTGTTTTTAAAGGGCAAAGATCTTAAATTTGAGATCTTCCGGAAGGTTTTAAGTTTTGTCTCATGGTTATAACAAACTACATGCGACTTGATGTTGGCTTCTCACAGAAATTGCGTCTTTATTAACTCTCACCAAAACCATTTTCTGATGTATGTCTTTTCTTTTGATCATTTTTCCATTTTCTTGCAACGGATGATGGCATTCATAGAAAGGATTTGGCTAATGTTTTTCCCGTCTTTTTATTGTTTCTTCACTTTTTTTCTCCTAACAACTTCATCTTGAATATCCACAAGCAGCATTGGTCTATTGTACAATCAAGTTATAGTATAACTGTAAGGTCTGGTTTCACAGACAGGGCTTAGACTAAGCCAGGATTAGGTCTTAGTTCAATTGGGTCATTTAAGCAGCTTTTATAAATGTACCCCAGGAAAAAAACATTACTGTTGTGCTTCATGAGACAAAACTATGGCACTGATATATTTTCAGATATATCACTGCAAATTGCTTTCAGATAAGACAGCTCAAACATGCATTTTAGTCTGAGACTACAGACTTAAAGGGTTACTTCACCAAAAAATGAAAATTCTGTCATTAATTAATTTAAAACAGTTCGTGTGAGTACAGCGGTTCAACCTTAATATTGTAAAGCAACGATAATACTTTTTGTGCGCCAAAAAAACAAAATAACGACTTTTCAACATATCTAGTTATGGGCGATTTCAACATGCTTCATGAAGCTTCGAAGCTTCACGGATCTTTTGTTTCAGATCAGTGGTTCGGAGCGTGTATCAAACTGCCAAAGTCACGTGAACTATTAAAATGTCGAATCACTTATGACGTAACGAAGGCTCGTTTACTGAAATCACATGACTTTGGCGCTCTGAAACCACTGATTCAAAGCAAAAGATTCGTAAAGCTTTGAAGCAGTGTTTTGTCTTGTCTATAAAACCTGGGGTAAGTGATTGACCAGGTGGATTTAAATGAACACATTAGGTTTAATGATTATTTCAATATATCATTTCATTTCTTTCTTTTACTTTTACATTGTAAAGAGAATTATTTCTGTATAGAAATAGCTGGGAAGAAAAACCCTGTGTTTTAATTTGACAAGAAAATTCTCAAAGGGGGCAAAAACTTTCTCAAAGCACTCTGCCTGTGATTAGATGATAACTTTGATAGGCTTTTAGACAAATTCTCATTTAATTATGACAATTGTTACAAATAGGCTAAACAAAGCTATAGATTACATAAGAAGGATTAGGCTTTTGGGACTCTCTGGTGCTCAGAAAGAAGCCACACTGTTCATTCTAACAATGGAAGCAGGACCATCAGCACACTGATTGTGCGTTCCCTTTCATATGAGCTCTGGTGCCTCTTTGCAGATACATTTTCCAGAATCAGTTTACCTGCTGAACAGTGCAAATGTGACAAGTCACACTATACTGTAGTATTCTACAATATTATCAATGAACCTTTGATTAATTAAGCTATTGTTGATGCATGTAAGACATTCCATATGAGTTATTTTCAGCACAAGGAGTTTTAAAGCAAAACCCTCAGAAGAATCAATTATGCAAAACTGCTCCAAACTGACACGAGGTCTGTTCACTCTTGCATGTGATTGAACGCCATAATGTTGAATATAAAATTAGTTTGCATGTTGGCTCAGGTCCAAAAATATCATGTGGAGTTCACAGTGTCTTCAGTGTCACGTCTCAAGTCGACCACGAGAGGGTGCTGAAACTTAATTTACTGTGTGTTTCTCATGTTTGAGTGTTGGGCTCTGTACGCACGTCTTTATTCTCTCTCTCTCTCTCTCTCTCTCTCTCTCTCTCTCTCTCTCTCTCTCTCTCCTTCTTTATTTCCTATAAAGTTTCAACAGTTCTTTCTTCTGAACATTTTTCATTTTGGTTCTGTAGAAACTGAACCTTAGTTGAAACCACGATGCATTGTCTTATTTCAAACTTGTCAAACCGGTCTGCGTCATACATTTCCTCACTAAAGAAAACCACTGAATGAGACAACAAGGAGTAGCGTGTCGAGACGGATCAAGTCAAGTTATTAGAGATACATGGGCGAAATATTCAAATAGAAGAAAAAAACTGGCGGTCATGTGCCCTAGAACAGGAAAGACAGGTGTTCTTTCGTCTGAAGACTCTTGGAAATTACTTCTCGCTAAAGAACATTTTATTCTCAGTAACAATGCAACACGTCTTTATGCTTTATTTACGTTTTACGCTTGCCCTGTAGACCTCTTATAATAAAGCATCATTTCGTAGAGAATAAGGGCAGGTGTGGCATATGATTGATTATGTAACCGCCAATCGGATTTCAGGATTACGCTTTGGTCCCGCCCTAGTTTAGTTAACTGTCCAATCAAGAAAAGGATTACTTCCGCCCGCCTGCCTCGTTGAACGCAGATTGTACGAAGCGTTTTGCCTGGAAAGAAAAACACGTTAGCCGCAAAAACCTACTCAAGCCTGGAATATTTTAATTAAAGTTCTTCATTTTTACCTTTTAAAATCAAAGTAAACGCAACTTTTTTTCCTCGGGAGTAACCGCCCAAGAAACCCAAGGCGTCTTGACTGGACTTCCCAAACACAATACACAGTTCGAGTGAGTAACAACAACTTCAATCTCTTTGAAGACCACAAATATTTACGACGTTGTTAATATACAAACATGACTACAAGTCTTAGATGTATTGTCCTTGAGTGGAGTGTCAAAAAAGTTATTTTGGAAACTCGAGTATTGACTTATTTCGTTGTTTTTGTGTGTCCGGATTTGCTCGAGCCAACGGTCGGGTGCACTTGACAGCTCGTGCTCTCTGTGTCAAGTGCATCCGACCGTTGAGCTCAACTGGACACAGAAAATCAAAGAAACGAGCCCGCTGTGCTTGATACATCGAAGGGATCGGCTTTATTTCAGCAGAGTGTTGACGCGGGGCTTGACACTGACATCAGCGGGTGGATTCACCCTGAGCAACAGGGCAAACTCATCACTTCAACTGCTAGGGTTGGCATGACATGCTCGTTCAAATATAATAAAGTGAATGCCGTTTATTTAAGGCCATCTAGTGCCGCTGAGTTTACATCCAGACGTGCTTTTCTCTGCCATTTCTGCTAGAACTACACTGTATGTTCATGCTTTTGTTGTTGTGGGACATGCATGTTAGATAAACTATTACCTGGTAACGCTTAGAATAAGGTTCACATTAATTAACATTAACTTATGAATATATTTGTTCATACACGTTAGCTTGAACACCAAAAATAAAATATGATTAAATTAATATAAAATTTTGAATGCACACAATTACTATATTCCTGCTGTGTAAAAATACATGGTCTAGATAGCATGTTTTACAGTTTCTGATCATGTGTATATAATGTCTTAGTTGACAAGACTCTTGGACAGTTGGGAAGACCAAGCAATCCAGAATAAACTGTTAGTATTTCTTGGTATGTTTTCATAATTTGGCTTTGAGGCTTCGATAGGTTCAGTCCTCTGGGATCTTCCTTAGCAACAGGCCACTGAGTTGTAAAAGCAGCGTGATGGTTTATTCTGCGACCCAGGCTCCCTGAGCAATTGTGATCTAGTGAAAATGGTCAAGTATTCAAGTAATGAAATGACAGAATGCACTCTAACCTTTGTTCAAATAGATACTGAGTTTTCTCACTCCTGCTGCCCTGTGGGAAACGATGGAGACAGTGGTTTGTTTGAGACTTGCTATCTGCTGTGTCAGATATCACTGCTCAGAAGTGCCCTGTCTGCACTCCCTCTGATTCCCCTCTTCTTGACCTCTTTACACACAGACACACACACACACACACACACACTCTCACTCATCTCGCAGTGTCAGTTGACAGGCTGACGTTACAGTCCATGTCCTGATCGCTCCCTCTTTTGACGGCTGTTGCCTTTTAGAATGCAAGTAATTAAACACGAGAGGGAACGCAATGCCCGATGTGTGACTTTAACTAAAGTCCTCACTCAGAGGTCAGTTAGCATAACACTTCTTTTGAGACTAGAATGCAGAGAATTCCCTACATCAATACATGCGTATTGTGTATTGAGAGGGGGGGGGGGGGTGTTCTTTGTTAGGTCCTGCAGGATTAATGAAATATGAAGGACTGAAAATACAGTGGAGAAGAAATCACGGTGAGTTAAACTGAGGTGATTTGCATAGATCATTTCAGGTCATCATCTCTTTTTGAGGCCGGAACAATGATAGTGTGTCTTGTAAACACATGCACTATAATCTAACTGTGCTAATCAAACCGTGACATGTCTTTTAATACAAACATGCACAGTATTTACAGTTGTTCACTCAATGCACTTTTACTGATTTGGTAGCTATCATCATGACCATGTTTAATAGCCTTCCAAGATGCATTCAAGCATAGCAATCATCAGGATGTGGTTTGAGACTCGTCCAAAACATGGCTCAGTTGAGTGTAAATGCATCTGACCGTTCAGGCTACATGCGTTAACTTGATTCTGTTTGGGAGAAGTAATGTCTGCATACAGAAGTTTAGGAACCCCACAATCCACATGTTGGCGTGCAGAAGAGAGCTTTGTTTTCAATAGAAGATTTGGCTACATTGGCGTCATGACTGACGTGGGTTCCAATATGAAAGCTGAGTAATGGTGGATTGGATTTATATTTATTTTATAGAGATTTGTTTTCGTGGTCAATTATAAATGCACTTTTCACATCATACCTGATTGCAGTTTCAAAAGAGCTGTTCTGATGTTTACGTGGAAGAGAAACACTGAGGAAATGGGGAAGACATTTTCTTTCAGAATAACACTTCAACACTGGCAAGCAGAGTTTGATTTATTCATGTGACTCTTCAGCGAGGCAAAATTTGATCGAGCACAAGCTAATTTGGTGAAGTCTGCAGCCAACCTAGTCTGTGCAAAATAAAAGCTTAGAAGCAGAGGCAGGATTGCATATTGGTGCGGTAGGTGTCTTGAGCAGTAGAAAATTTCATTATGATTGTATGGTTGGTGGTGCTACATTGGCAGTTGTGGAACAGGTGTCTAATGTCTGTGTGTTAACTGTCCCAGTGTGTGGCCCAGCGTTACTAGCATTCCTGTGCTGTTGTTTCTGTAGTAGTGAGGTTGAAGCTGAGGGGAGAGCGAGGTCTTGGAATGTGATGAGAGGTTTTGAGCTGCAGCAGAGCTTTAGTGTCTTTTGAATGAAGTTTGAAAATAAAATGCACACTATCTAGATACATGTTCAGATTAATCTTTTTTTTTTTTTTCATGGCTAGATTCGCTTCAGTTTCCATGGTCCTCAATAACCTAGAAAGGCCAGTAAATTTCAAAAGTGTACCCCCCCCATGGTTGGAACGTACCTCTGTTTTGAAGTCACTGTTCAGTACGGGTTCGGTACAGCAGGAGGGAAAAAAATAAACATAAAATCAGCTTTTTTTTATTTTTTATTAAACTGTGGTTCACCTGAGCAAATTGTTTCTATGTTTTAAGTCCATTCAATTATTAACTTCTAAATGTCATCACAAAATTGTTTCAACTCCAAGTCATTGTTAAAATGTATCCATAGCCTTTTCATGAAATATTTATTTAAACATTAAACGTATATTAAGACTGATTAAGTAAAATGTAATGAATGTATAGGATAATGTAGTTAACTACATTAACTCTTGTTAACTAACAAGCTGTGGACTGCATGACTTGTCTCAAACATTTGTGTAATGCTATGTGACATTGTTCACAAGCGTCTTTCCACCTTTGAAACACTGAGGGATATGTTTCAGTAAGTTGTACTGTATCTTTCAACATGCCTTCAAATGTTTATTCTATAACTAGTATTAAAGAGGAAGAGATGATCACGTTCACTCGGGCGCCACATTGCCGCTTGAACTGAGGCGCCTATACAGTGATCGTTCACGCCACAACAAAGAGCGTCAAGACGGCATTTATTGTTTGAATTCCATGATAAAATAGGCAGAATTTGAGAGATGACTTTGTTTCTAATTGCAAGTAACAAAAGACGGAACTTATTGGTGTTATAAGTGTTGAAAAAGTGGTTGATGGGATACAACTCTGTATTCGTTGGTACACGTTTACTGTACCGAAAGACACGTACCGAAAAATCTTGGTACGAATATGTGTACCGTTACACCCCTTTATTTATATATTTCTTGCTCTATTATAGTTCTTTATTTCTGCAGTGCAATTACACTCCATGCTTTAATTCATGTGTTTTTATTTATGGTATCATTCTCTGGATTTTGGTGTTTTATGAAAGGAAGTTATAAATAAGCAGTGCGGTGGCCTTGGTTCCCCATCATTAACTGAGGGGGAAGTAAGTGAGCAGTTCAGTCGTTTAAAAGAATGTGGTGTGAAGGTCACACCCAGCAGAGCTAGCAAGAATACATTTGTCATCAGAATATCTTGCAGTGTGTCAGAGCTCAGGTGTTCGTTTCAAAGAGCTCTGCTTTTAGACTATACAGCATCAGTGGTTCAGTTCTGCTGACATGTACATTATCCCACAGATCTGCTGCGTATTTCCCATCTGGCCAGACTCTGTCCGTGTTATTCAGTGTACACAAATACTTGCATATCAGAAAATGTCATGCTGCCATTGCTGTTTAATAGCCATTTCAGATCGATCACTGTC
This sequence comes from Opsariichthys bidens, assembly GCA_037194245.1. Classification (NCBI taxonomy): domain Eukaryota; kingdom Metazoa; phylum Chordata; class Actinopteri; order Cypriniformes; family Xenocyprididae; genus Opsariichthys; species Opsariichthys bidens. Next base: position 14,658,829 of record CM074296.1, read on the forward strand.
TGCTCAAACTCACTTTGGGACCAAGAAAGTAGTGGCAGCATACATTCAAAATTCACCTCTTATAAGGTCATCAATTCAACTTGATTGACTGGTCTGCAGAACAGGAGCACATATATCATGTCTTTGCCTCTTCAGCACTTCCTGTGAAAGCTGATCCCAGTCAGGCTGTAAAGAAGGGGATTCTTGAGACATGCAGGAGGCTCATAAAACTCATAACCCATGAACTTTTGAAAAGGAAAGCAGTCTGATGTGAAGCCTCTGATAATGCATCTATGTTCTACTTCTCAAGTTCAAGACTTGTGGAGAGTCAAGCTTGTGTAACATCGGTGGAGATGTCGCAAGTGGTTGTATCCCAGTGTGTTTTATTTATGAGAGTTTTCTCATGGACTGCTTCATGCATCGTAGCCAACCTCCTCTCTGCTCAGCTCTGCTTTTAATAATTTAGTGGTGCCATAGTGAAGAATGAGGAACAAGACTAAAATAATTCACTGTTACTTTATCATCTACTTGCATTCAATTAATAGTAATAATTCCAAAACTGTATGACTTTCTTCTGTGGAATATAAATGATTTTTTTTTTTGAGTAATATGAAGTGTTTATTGTACATATTGGAGGACAGTGGGCTCCGATGTTGTCTGGTTTCCAACATTGTTTAAAATATCTCTTGTGTTATGCAGACCTTGTACAGTTTTGGAATTAAATGGGGGGGAGTAAATGAAACAATTTTTGTTTTTGGGTAAACTGTACCTTTAAGGAGCAACCAGATTATTTTGATCTGATAAAGACATAAATGCATAAATGCCTAAATATGCTGTTTGAAAATGAAGTGTGTTTTACTGTCTGTAATGTCGACAGTCTTGTCTGTACTTTTACCGTCTTCTTTCTTCTTCTCTGCGACATTTAGCCCTGCGTTACAAAAGTTTTTCCGGCTTGGCTTTGCGCTCCGTTCAGAATGCTGCTGATGATATTGGCAACATTTCACATGGTGTCTTATTCTTTTCCCCCTTGTCTGTGGTCTGCTGGTTCTTTTCATGTTTTGAGTCTTTAGACATGCTGTCAGTGTGTGTGTGTGTGTGTGTGCGCGTCTTAGGTCTTTTGTGGATGTGCCTATATGGAAGTTTGTGCAATTAGTGTGTGCCTTTCTGTCTGCCAGTCAGTAATCCTCTCGTTATAAGCAGCTGTCTGAAGTGGTTCTTGGCTGTGGCCTCAGCTCTTTGAGATCTCACTCAAAACACTGGGAAACACTAGACCCCCCACCCCAGGTTTGAGTTCAACAGTAGCCAAGCCCCCAGGCCAAAAACTCTGCTACAGACCCTCGGTCTACCTCTGCCAAATTTTTGCTGTTTTCCCCATGCCTAGATTGTGTATTTGTTTGTGAATTAATGAGCATGGAATCTGCAAGAGGAAGGGAAGGATGTGTGTTATAAGATTATTAAGCTTTTTGAGGGTGGCCTTGGCATTCAGGGTTAAGTGTGTGGGCATTGCATGCACTGTTAACCCGAATTAGTTTGCAAAACTCAAATGAGGCAATCAGTTGCCTCAATTAAGTTTTGAAATTCAAAGTTTAAGTAGAAGTGGCAGATTTTTTTTGTTCTCATACATTTTAATTGTTCTTAAATTAATGTGAGTACACTAATTCATACATTTAACTTAAAATTTTCAAGTTACCTCAGTGTGAACATTTTTGTTAGTGTAAACTTGGCTAGCTATAACAAGCTAATTCAGAAAATGCAAACTTGCTAATTCGCTATGTTAAGAATAGCGTGGTATAACTCTTGCTGAATGAGTGCAATCAAGCCACATGCACCACTTGTCACCATAGAAATGGAAATCTCAGCCCAGTTTGTTAAACTTAAGTTCATCTAAAATAAAAGAAATAAGTTCATAAAACTCAAAACAATGACACTGTATAGTTTACTTAAAATGTATTAGTTCTGTGAAATTCAAAGAAAAGCGCTAAGTACTCAGTTAATTTGATTGAACTAATTGGTTTAATTTAAGTTTGTCCAACTCAAACCAATTAATTATTTTGAGCGTTAGGGTTTACAGTGTGGGTAAGCATACAATGTCAGCAGGGGATTTCTTGACTGATGGTCATTCTGACTGATGTCTTGCATCGCTTCTGTATAAATTACTTGTGTGATGATGTGATTGCACAAAATATGAAATCCCTCATAAGTTTATCCTCCCACTGTGAGATTTTGTCCTGTTAAGGTGCAGCCACATCTAGGGATGGTAAGAAGAAAACCCTGTGCGCCTATATTTTAAATATTTAATCAATGAATCACACTGTCAAATTTCTTAATGAATTACGCTAAAAATAGGTCATGATTATGCCGTACACTTGCCTTGCGTTATCATACTTTAATTTTAGGCGATCGTTAAAAAAAGAGGGGAAAAAATCGTACAAACACTTATTTATTCAAATCAGCTAGGGCAATGCAGAATGGAAAATCAATCGATAGCCTGACAGAATTCTTCATCTTCGTATAATGTTTGCAAACATTTTAAAATAAGAAGTCAAAATCAATAGGAATGAAAATCATGGATTAAACAGCATTAAATAGTTTTTAAAAACATACTTCATGTAGGTTATATAGTCTAAAAACAAAACAATGCCCATTTTACTTACCCAGACCATGCGTTTTTGTTGAGTGAAATTAACATGTCAACGTGGCCTGATGAAAGACGGGACCCGAGGCGATGAATTTTTCCTGCACTTGGAAAAAGCGCGCTCAGCAGGAACTGAAGTTGCAGACAGGCAGAGATGACGACAAATACGCCGATAGAATTTTCGCAAAGCACCTGGACATGCTGCACCGCCACCGAAGTGGGTCTTCGTTCGATGGCTCCCTCCAGTAGAGCTCGTCTTTCTCGTGGTCACTTTTCAGCTTGCCGCAACTGACACGAAAGAAAACGCATGTGAGGTCTGAGGTAAAAAATAGTTTCCGCCCAGATACACTTTTAAAACTAATTTAATTTAGTTTTCTAACATTGTTTTAATTTAAATGATAAAATCGTGTCGTTTTATTATTATTATTATTATTATTATTTTTTCCCTCGTGTAGTCGGCTATTGTGTTCAGTGTCGACTAGTAGCCTAGCAAATGTACCGTTTAGTCGACTACACACGCACATCCCTAGTCACATCATTGTTCAGCTAATTCTAATGAGTGAATTTCATTCATTTCAATAGGAATCCATGCAGTCTGAAATTTCTTGTGTGGGTGAAAAATTTCAGCATGTTAAATTTGTGATGTTCGCGATGAAGTTTGTCGCATGAATTTGCAGAGTTGACCAACAGAAAACTGCTTGGTTTGAAAGCAACTTCTGTGTGAGCTGTGCTTTATGCATTGATGCATTTGGCAATGAACCTTTTTGGGCTTAAATCACCAAAATTTACCTAATGTGTATTGCCTTTATTCTGAAAATACCCTTGCCAGTGGAGCATTAGTTTGTTCCTCCTGTGTCAGTGGCTCTAAAGCACATTGGTTTATTTCCTTAATTGGTTAATTAATCTGTTAGTTTATCTGATTTGATAAGCTTTTTTGCATTGCAATAGTTGAATTTGGAGCTATATCTAAAAGGTGTTAAGCCAAAATTTCTTATGTCCACTAATACACCAGAGTTTATATTTTCCAGATTCTTTGAGAAAGTCATCATCTGGTCTGAACCATTTTCCACCTTCCCTTCCAAAAATATAAAGAGTGATGCTTTATTTATGTGATATTTGAGCTTCCTTCAGAACTGCGTGCACAAATGGCTCCTCTCTACTCTGAGAGGAAGCTGCAAATATTGAGCCACAGCGTAATTTGAAACTAGCTTTATCCCACCGCCCTGTTTATAGATGCTGTTTATGGCTTGTTGGCTGAAAACGTCCAGATCCATAATGTCTCGAGTATCTGGTTAATGTCTCGAGTCTCTGCCATATGAATCCAGTCACAAGAACTTATAACTAATATAAAGGGTTTTTTTATATATATATATATGTATGTAAAACTATATAAAGCGGAACATCACTGTAAGCCTAAGTTGATCGTAGAACAATTGCCACCAATGCTCTCTACGATCAGCTTAGCCTTCCAATGCTTTTGAGATACACAGCCCAGGTGTTTTTTTCCCTTCAACTTCATAGAAGCCAACATACTACTATGAAGTTGCAATACGCTAGCTTTTAATGCGGAGACTGCCGGTTGGATTTCTCCTCAGCCATCATGGGTCTCTTATGGTGCGTATTCGCTGGTGCAGATGGAGTGTTTTCAGTTAATTCCTATGGAAGTTGAGCTTCACGCTCCGATGCAAGCATGAAGCTTAACTTCCATAAATGAATCAAACGCTTGCTCTGTGCCCCTCGTTCCGCGCCAGTGGACATGCACACCATAGACTGTCTGGGCATGGCACTTTTGCGCTTCAGAGTTCTGCCTTTTACCTTCCGTCAACATTACGTTATCATTTAACATTTATAAAATCGATTTTTGACGCTTGTGATTTGGTTCAGAATCGTTCGGGTCCTCCCCGTGAATCTAATCCCCACCCCCATCCCTAATGCTAATGACAAATACTATTGAGTCACTTGTAGGTTGAGTTTCCTTTGCACTTTGCATGCAGACCGCTATTTACATGGAACACAATGTAGAGTGTTCCAAATTGGCCACTACTACTTGTTCCAGTTCGGTTGGGATGCTGCTTTAGAAACTAGCTGCTTATGTGTACAGTTGATGACATTGCAACTCACTAGGCCCTTAGTAATCATACTTTCACCCTTTTATGCACACATTGGCAATAGAATCACCTTTGGCTAGTAATTTTTAGTTAACTCTCCAGATTTGATTTTAAAAGATTTCTCTTTGAAAAAGGAGGTCTTGGCAGAAAAAGTTTGGGAACTACTGGTATACAGGGACATAAAATAGGGCTGGCCATCCATCACTGAGTAAATCCAATATCACCAATATATATGTGTATATTGTTCTTCAAAAACCTTCAAAATTATGTTATGCAATGATGGTACTGAGCTACACCTCAGTCGATCCAAAGTCAATTTTGAGTAAAATCGAGTTAAAGTTTTCTGAAGGTTCCAAAGCAAATTCACCTAGCAATCATACCTTAAAATCCCTGGTAATATCACCAAATTTGGCACAAAGCAGAGTGAAAGTAGTTTAGAAGCGAGCAGAGAAAAATTGCTTTTTTATGGTCAAAGGGAAGATACTCCTCTCAGAAAACCTAGATATAAAGATACTTTGATGCAGCAAAAATAATGAAATTAAATGGAAAATAAAATTTATATTCACTATATGAATTAAATATAAAATATTTTTTATTAAAACTACTAAAGTTATTCAGCAGTGAAAGATTTTCTATTTTGTCTTAACATTAATGACACAGCAGCCGCAGCTGCAAGATCTAGGTTAATGCACGTATCTCATATACTGATACATCCGATTTTCTATTTTTTTCTTTTTTCTTTTCACAAAACACATAACTGTTGTTTATTTTTTTACCAAAAGATGCAGTGTGCAGTATTTATGTGTTTTTGAGGTGACCTAGTGCGTGCGCACAATTTTTTTTTTTTTGTTTGTCCACGTTCCGCTCCATCCCAGAGTATGCGCACAAAAGAATGGACAAAATAATAATTTTACCTCGTTTATATGGTTTTCATTATCATTGGAAGCCCAGATCAAATCAATGGATTAATGGCACAGCCATAATAATGTTTACTGTATAAAGCTGTAAACTACAAATGGTTGTAGTTGTATATATCTGTTACAAAAATAGACATTGGACAATGTAAAAACACACTGTGTGGTCACAATTGTGGATATGGGACTACTGATGATAACTTTATTTTTCCTTCTTTTGTTCCAATTATTCTACATGTACATAAAAAAAAAGAGTTAAGATAAGGATAGAAAGCATGCTCGCTGTGTCATGCCAGTCTGTCAGTCAAGAAAGCCACAGCAACGCGTTATGGCAACAATATCTCTGACAGTCTGATTGCAGATAAAAATAAACCGTGAATAAACAACTTTAAGTTTGAGCTTTTCGATTTAATGGCGGTTGGCAAACCAACCTGAAGGTGCTTTTTGTCACCCACTGTATGGCTTACTTCGATAGCCGATAGCATTATGCTCTCAGCTAAGCGATTGTTAGTTGAGCACCTACAAACTAGAGCTCACCAGAGTGCTTCAGAATATGCTACACACCTATCAATAAATCAGAATAGTGTAAACAACTTTCTGCGGTCCTGTACTGTATTCTCACTTTATTTAAATGGGCTCTTTCCACATCTTCATAAACGATATTATCCAGTTTTTATGTTCTTTTTAAGCTTGTGTTCTAGTGTGTAGGTGCCACAAAGTGGTCATGGGACACAACACCGTGAAATTACATCTGTGCTAAACTTATTCTTTGCCTCAATTCTGCCAATTGCAAAATTTAGTCAATAGTGATTTACTCGCAGACTAGTCTAGTGATGAATCTTGCTTTGAGTTAGCATAAACTGTATACAGCAGGATGCCTATCCTCTTATTTAAAGTCTACGAATGAACAAAAATAGATTTTTGACTATTGTTGACTTGTCGCAGCTGCTATTATAATTCAAAATGCAGACTTTGTGTGATTGCACACATCATGAGACAAGATGGTTGGAAATACTGGACAAATGCCAACTGTCTGGTTATGCATTTGAATACAGTTTAGGATTTGAATGAGCCAAGTTGTTTATTTGCTGACTGAACTCTTCAGAGCAATTTGATGCTTTCAGGTCAGAATGTATGCTTAATAGTTTGCAGGTGTGAATGTTTAGTTTAGCTTTTCTGTAACAATCAAAAATGGTAAGTTTTAGTATAAAGTAAAGGCTTGAAATTAGTACTTTTTTTAATCAAATTCATATTTTGTTTCAGCTCAAAGTTTCAGCTGCTGTTTTGAGAATTGATTTCACTTGTTGTCATTGCCCTTCTGTGTTTCAGGTAATATTTCTGGTTCACTCTTGCCAGGTGCATGCACAAATATGCTCTTCCTTTGTTTCTCAGACAAAGGAACTCACTATTGTATTATGAAAAGTATGTGTGTGTGTGTGTGTGTGAGTCCTGCTTTTAAAGGGATGGTTAATGAAAATAAATTTTCATTTACTGAAGTTGTTCCAAACATGTATGAATTTCTTTCTTCGCAACACAAAATAATATATTTTGAAGAATTTCTGTAACCAACAGTTGATGGGGCCCCATTGACTTCCGTAGTATTTTTGTTTTTCCATACTATGCAAGTCAGTGGAGCCCATCAACTGTTAAGTTAACCTTATTCTTCAAAATATCTTGGTGTTCTGTTTATTCTAAAAGTTTTTTTTTTTTTTCAGTTGTTATTCCTTTGTTACATTATTGTTATGGTTGTGGTGTGGACTTCCATATTATATCATTAAATTAGATGATCATTAACTTTATGGATCTAGTTATCATTCTTGGTATGAATGGTCCTTTTAATCGGGTTGCCTTGATGGGGCAGGTATAAAAATGCCTTTTTTGCCCACAGTGGCTACGTTTTTGGGTGGTAGAAAAACTGACTAATAACATTTGGCATTCACCAGGCAAAGACTTTTTAAATGGCCCAGAAAAAGCTCTTTTTGGTGCACTTTGGTATTGCACTTATTATATTCTGAAATCACATGTCTGAGTAGCTACTGATGAGGAGCATTAAAACTCTTTCTTTATAGTATGTGTTATAGTTCTTTTTTTGTTATAGTATGAATGTGTGTAGTGTGAATTCCTTCTGGGCACACTACATCTGTCATCCTGTTGCTTACAGCGTCAATTGTGTGTCTTTACTAACATTCAGAACTCATGGAATAGTAGGCTGTATTCACACTGTCAGTTTTTGGGTTTGACAACCACATTTGCTGACAGGTGTCAGTCTCCAAATGGACCTGTTCACAGAGCAACCTAAAGAAGCGTCTTGAATACTGCCTGTATGAACATGCAATGCGAGTCAAGCCTATATTCTCTTACCAGTAAACATAATGACAGTGACTGAAGTAATATCAAAGATGAGGACCATTAAACTGAAAAATCATATCACATTTCACAACCAGAGTACAGTCGAGCTGCGAGTTTATCCATCAAATCTTTAATTGACAGCAGCTTCAAAATCTTGGTCTGAGAGTGGAGCATTTGAGTGGCATAGAGAACAAAACTAACGGGCTCATCTCCGGTGGAGAACAGTGACGTGAACTAAAACCAGCTTATATCTCCGTCGCTGTAAGTTACCAAAAGCGAAACCACAAATTAAAACTCGCAACATGCTTTTGTGCAGCACAGAGCGGTTGTCTTGCACTGTATGATATGACGGACAACTAGTTGTCCAGTTCTGTTCACACAGCATGGTTTTTTTTCCGAGAATGTGGGTGTTGGTTATAGAATGCAGTTGCCGCTCCAGCAAATAACTGAACTCTGTGTGTGAACATAACTGTATTAAGTACTCAAATACAGGACTGACAACAATTGTTGCTGTTATGTTGCCGAAAAGTGTCCATTTGCTGTGCGCTTCAGAATCTTTGTCATCAGTGTCCTTTTCGCCTACTATTTTATAAATACAATAAATTTGGATGTAATGCTTTTTATTCTGGACTGCTGTATAGGGAAGTAAGCATATTTGGATGCTTGCCATTAGAGCTGCACGATTAATCATTAAACGGTCAATATCTTCATCCAAACACCCACATGATATTATTCCTAAATGACGACAGTGATTTAGCTATATCTATTAAGCCTTTGACAAGTGCGATCACCGTGAAACATTCAAATCTGTGTCGGCACTGCCGCTGAGCCAGAGAGAGCATTTGTCATGTACAGGATATAAACTACTTCTCAAACAGTATTTTCAACCCAACGGTAACATGATTTCTGTTAAAATAATTCAAATTATCACAGGAGTACTAGGTTAGATGTTTATAGTGCAGATATAATCTTTAGCACAACAAAATGGAGTAAATCATGTTTTTGAAAGTAACTCAAAGCTACAAATAAAGATTGTATCATACATACCAGTAGGTGGCGCGACAATTAAAAAATGTTTTTGTAATTGAATAATTCATTGAAGAGATTTGTTCAAAAATGTTTATTCATCCACTAATGAAACAAGTGAAATCTTTGAGTGAGTCATAAAAAATGTACAAATTAATTGGAGTTTTATTTTATTAATTTTTTTTTTAAATGGGCTGTAGCAGTTAACACTGCCAGAAACCCTAGTAAATGCGTGTTATTTTGTTGTCCATTTAGATTTGTGTTAGAATTGTGATCTCTATTTTAAACAAACACATCATTTGCCCAGAATCATGCAGCTGTACTACACCTGTAGGAAACGCAGAAGTGAAGATCAGGAGACTTGGGTATATCTTTGAGAACGTGCTGTTTTGGTTGCTGCAGTCATCAAGTCTAAAGCCTAATTTATACTTTTCCCCTGGCTCCACGTCTCCGCTAACAGTGCACGCACCTTCCCAAACAGATGAGGCGTTTATACATGACACACTCACCATTGCTATTTATTTATTTATTTATTTATTTTAAAAAAGTGGCAACGCCGAGTAATTGTGCTCTAAACAATCTGGAATCAGCATTGAGAAGGTACATGCGTAACAATGTTTGTTTTGGTACACTTCGTGTGAAACCCAGTAAATCTTGAAGTTTATTGCTTGTTCTCAGATTTATACGTTTTGTTCTAATGTCACATGTATACAACTAAATTAATCCACGATCTCTTTAAATAAATTTTTAGTGAAATGAGAAAATATTTAATTTCGTGAACCATTTTTATTAAAAAGGCTTATTTCTGCTCATTTAGGCTGTATGTTAGAACGATGGATTTTAAATGGATTCTTACATTTGTAATCCCAAACCCCCTTATATGTTTACTGGCATGTTGTGGATATTGCTGATGTAAGCATGGGAAGAGCATTCAGCTGCTTATCACTTCCTGGTAAGCACCTTACTAACTGATCCCACTAATTCCACTCCTGCTCTTAGATCACAGAGCTGATTGGATCAGTCTGGGCAGACTTGGATTAGTCTTCGGCAGGTATTTAAGTTTCTTTTTGTGACTCTTCCAGGATAATTCCAGTTCATAAATGGTCCATTGTTCTGATTGACTGAGTGTGATTTCAAGGGGTAGTTTGCCCAAATATGAAAATTGTCATCAGTTACAACCCTCCACACAGCCTTTGTATGAGGTGTAAAGTTTACCATGATATGAATATCAAGAACAGTTTAAAAAAAAAAAAAAAAAATCATGTCTGCGCTTTAAAGGATAGTAATGCTTAAAAGGGATGGTTCAGCCAAAAATTTAAATTCTCCTCATTTACTCACACTCAAGTTGTTCCAAACCTGTACTAATTTCTTTTTTTCTTTTTTTGCTGAACACAAAGATATTGGAAGAATGTCAGTAACCAAACAGATCCTGCCCCCCATTTACTACCATAATAATAAATACTATGGTAGTCAATGGGGAGAGAAAATCTGTTTGGTTACTGACGTACCTCTGACATATCTTCCTTTTGTGCTCAGCAGAACAAAGAAATTCATACAGGTTTGGAACTACTTGAGGATGACCAATTGAAATTTCTTTTATTAAGTAATGCATGAGAATTGTTATTTTTGGGTGAACTATCCCTTTTAAGCGTTACTGTCCCTTTTAAAGCACAGACATGTTGTTTTATTTTGAAAGCCGTTCTTGATTTTTCTCATCATGGTAAACTTTACACTTCATATACTAGCTGTGTTGAGGGTTGTAACTCTTTAGATTATCTTGTTAGGTCATAAACCAAACGGTGACTTGCATTTTTTACTTCAGATGGAATGTTGGCTTTCTTAAATTAGATTTGAAGTTTACCTGTTTTAGCGAAATGAATTTTTCCGCTGATTGTGTAACCAGGTAACCCTTATTTGTGGAGGTCAAGGGAAAGACCTGGCAGGGTTTCCCCAGTTGGATATCCGTTCACAGAGTTTAATCTTATCAGGCCCTTCATGGAGCGCGGCAGTCATTAATACATGCATCCACACACACACAGGAAATCTATCTCTGTTGGTGCCTCATGGATACTGAGGTAATTTCAGGGCACTCTACCACTCAAGTCTCGGGTAACAACAGCACAGGCAACAACAGGCATGATTTGAGAGCATTGAAGGAAGATTGCACTTTTGTGTATCTGCTTACACTGACTTAACAAATTTCCAGAAACAAAATTTGCTGCAGCTATAAAGACCAAACGATCAACAAAATGTTCAGCTGTTTACTGTGGTCACAGCTGGTTTGGACAAAGTTTAGATTTATGTGGAAGAGTTTTATCGCTTGTTGCTTTATGGCATTGCTCTGTTTTAGTTGTGCTGTAATTAAGGTAATTAATTTAAGTGCTTTTACTTTGCCTTTTGTTTGTGGGCTGAATTAGGTGTTCTGGCAACAGCGGGTTCTCCTTTTCCTGTTTGAGCTTTGACTGATTGATCTGTTTTGGTAATCCAATGTAGTAGTTTCTAAATTTTTTTTTTTTTTGTGGCTGTATAAATAAAACGATTCATTTATAATTAGGGATGTATTAATATATCAGGATCATATAGGTTGATTGTTGATATTGAGACAAATGTTAGAGAGGGGGAAAAAAGGATATTTTTTTTATAGTTGTCTATGGACTCTTGTTTGTTTTTCTTGTTTTATATGATCTTTAGGACTGGCAACTGATACATTCAATGGCATATTTATGAAACTAGAAAAGATATCTATGACTTTTGAAATTTCCTTTGCATGTGGCATGTTTTTTTTTGCGAGCTAGATTCATTTCATTGAGATCATGTATCATTTATTTACAAGTTTGTGCCACACAAACTGTATTTTTAGAACAGTAGCATAATGGATCTTAATTGGCTGCTAGCTCCAGCTGTTATAATGTAAGGGGCTTTAATACCCATAGAGTAAATTCTATTCTTTGTATGTTACATTAGTTTTTCGAGTCTCTTGTATTGATTGCATGTTCTGATTTTGTGTAATTTTCTTCTGTGTTGTGAAGGCTTAAACACAAAAGGTAAAGCAGATTGTTCTTTACAGGTAACAGTTTCTTCTGTAAGTACCTCAGTTATTGAAAACAGTGATGCCTACTGAAGTTGTAGCATACGTTGTAGCGTCTTTCATCTGGGTTGAATCACAACAAGAATGTCCTGAAAGTTTCAAAGCATTAAACATGGATGTCAAATGAGTTGTGAGTAAGCTGTGATTCTAATTTCACAGAGTGATCTCTTAGCTTTGCTGTCTATTGAGGTGTGAAGTCTGGACTCCATGAGGCATGTTGAGCTTGGAATATCTCTTTACACTACAACAGGATTAGTGTTACACTCACTCTCTTTGCTGCTTCTTTTTTTTTTTTTTAACCATTTAAAGGCATTGAAATGGTATCACACCTTGCTGTATTCTTCTGTTTGTCCTCTTAAAGGACGTTTTCATGCCAGGTTCAATTGTTTAGTCTAAAGTGGAGTTTGATTTAACCCACCCTGCGCTTGTTGGCATCTTTTCACATTATACCTCAGAGTATAATGCAAGTTTGTATTGACAACATGAATGCCACTATGAATTCTAGAGACAACGGTTCAATGCTCTAACAAGGATATGACTCAACTAGAACATCACAGCTTTGTTTTATTTGTTTTTTGTTGCTTTGAATTTGCCACACATTTTGCATGCACAGAACAGCGCTTGATTTGTCCTAAAGCAGTTTATTTTGAAACTAGAGGAGAGAGAAATGCATTATATTATGCGTGTGACTGTCACACAAAGAAGCAAATTATAGATCATCTGTAGTGGTTTACTTCCACGATTTGAGACAGATTGTGTTACCAACTGATCTCCAAGTTCCCATGAACCATATTCTCAGATCTCTGGCTGTACCAAAAAGCTCTAAAGGCTAAAAATCTTCTCATCTCGTGACCTATTCACACCCCTGAAAGATACCATTTTTACATAGGAAATATTCATATCCCACTCAACCAATCCTGTGAACATGGAGTGTGCTGAAGTGTTTGAAGTTTATTGGCATTAAACCCCACATGCGCATGTAGAGAAGAAAGGCATGAGTGTGATTGTGGTGTAATGATAGCATGGGTGTAAGGAAGGCCAGGCCCTCTGATCAGGGGACAAGGATAAATTGCTAGAAGACAATGCTATACTTGTAAGAGCCTAAAACGGCTCAAAATCGATAAAGAGGAAAGAATGTGGAAGTGATGATGGGAGAGGATGGTGAGGGAGGCAAACTAAGTGAAGCTGAAGAGCTCTGATTGTTACACATCCACTCAAATTTGGGTGAGTAGTTCTCATTCAGAAAAAGACAGCGGCCTTAAAACTCCCTGCAGCCAGTGCTCGCTTTGTTTAAACCTCTCTGAAACAAAGGAGTCCATTATAGAGAAGAGGGGCACACATCTATTGCTCCCTTTCTGTCTTTCTCATAGTTTTCTGATAAACAATGAGGCTCTCAAACAGTCACCTCATAAGACTACTACTGTAGGCCGCTGTCACTGTTTATGTCGTCAGTGAGGTTGTGTAGTGATTCATGACTGTTCATGACCTCATTTATGCGTTCTGAACTATTGTGGGCTTTTCCCATGGCACATGAGTGCTGAGTTCCAGTTTAAGCTCTGAAAGGGTCTGAAACTAAATTGCATCTCTTTCTCTGTAGACCAGTGTTCTGTTGAGATCAACTATGCTGTTAGACATTTCTGTCATTTGTACTTTTATTCACTATAAATCACTCAGCATATTCCTGCAAATTCTCTTTGCAGTAAATAACTGATTCCCTTTGCATCATGGGAATTTTCTGTGTGTGATGTCAAATCATTGATTTCAAATCATGTTTTACTTTTTCTTTTTTTTGGCATCTCAGCTGAAGGAAATAATCCATTTATCAGCTTTAATATATTGGCCTGATTTTTCTAATCGGGCTGACAATGATAATATTACAAATGAAAACATATTATGGCTGATACTGATATGGTGGCTGATTTATTGTGCATTCCTATTGTACGTGACTAAGCATCTAGTCATCAGACATCTTGTCTGATCTTGCCCAATTATTTGGAAACTGTATGTTGTTGTTGTTTCTGTATTGGATGCTGAGTGGTATCTCTCACACGCACGAAACCAGACACTAGTCTTGGTGTTTCTATAAACAGCTATTGGCTTTAGATCAAATGTGCTAATGTTTGTTCCATATGAAGTTCTGCTGAACTGCTGAAACATTATCGAAACTCAATAAACTGCTGTTTCATAAAAGGTTTGAGATTAATGTGTGATGGCTTTGGCCCAATCACCTATGTATGAAATGTCATACACCAGTGGCAAGTGGCATAAACTCTTTGGATGCAAGTAAACAACCTTTTAGTACAAACACACTATCAGTCCAAACCAGGTACTGGGATTAGATTTGAAGTATTGGTCAATATTTGCTTTAAGGCAGGAACACGTTAAGTTGGCTGTCGGGCAGTTTTTGTTCGTCGGGCCGACTAAGTTTTCCACACCATAGAATGAAGTTGGTCCTCGTCTGCTTTTTTTTTGGACAGCTTCGACATGTTGAATCGGCGTTGGGCCGTCGGTGAGAGAGAACTCTGATTGGCTGTTCAGTATAGCGAAAGTTATGAAAGCAAGCAAAGAAGTCATGACGGCACAGACAGAGGGTTGTTCTGATTTTACGTCATCTTACCCATGCACTCAAAAGCATGAATCTTTTCATAATGACACGAGTGGAGTGGAATAAAGAACGTGATCAGCATGGTTGATATGCAAAATAGTAAGCAAGCACTGCTTTATGCTTTGTATACATCCAGTCTTAGTTTCACTTTCCTTTTTGAGTGACGAATATTGACAAATATATCTGCTTAAATAGACAGTTGTCTCCTTTATACGAGGATGTTGAGTGTCGGTTTGGTGTGTCAAGGCAACTTTGGACCCAGAAGCTGCCGACGTGAGCATCTTTGCTTTTGCTCTGAGTATTAGTGGTGTATGAAATATTGACTAAATTGCCTTCAAATTATTGAAAAAGAATTCACACTCGTCCGGGCTGTATTACTACCGTGGATGGTTGTTGTAGTTATTGTAGTTGTAGTAGCACCGTGCTGCTTGTGATTTAGTTAATATGTTCAAAGGTGTTCAACTGTTTTCCAGTAAATGCACGGCTGTGAAGTTGTTCCAGGTCCCTGAAATGCATTACATTTCTATATCACGTCGCCAATTGATTTCGGTTAAAGGTCCTTACAGCCTACAGCATAAAATGAATCAAAACCCAGTCACTGACCAAGCAAACAGATGACAAACAATTTCCTTGTTTTTCAGACCTAATTAACTTTTTATACGAAAAGCACACTTCTGTACAAAATGTACATTCTTGCATACAGATGGAAACATACACGAACACAGAAACTTATCAGTGCTGTCCCACAGTTGACTTTTTTTTGATAGTTACATGACAGTTAGCTAGTGGTCGACAGATTATATTACCAAGGATGATGTCAGCTGATATTTGGCATTTTGTATATTATTTAAACAAGTCTTTTGAAACTGAAATAAACAATTTCACGAACCTTGCAGACTTTGTTGAATTCAGCTGTGACATAATCACAAGTGTGCATTTGTAGACTTAACTGTATCGGTTTCCAGGTCTGAGCAACGCAAATAGCCCAATAGCTAGGGATGGACTATATCACCTAGAATCAAAATCTTGATTAATTGAACATTTTTACCTCGATTACTATATATATATTTAATTTTTACTTACTTACTGTAGGCTAAATATGCTTGATTATTAAAGGTGGGATATTTTTTCCTAATGAAAGTGCTTTGACATAACGGCTCACTTTCAGGAGTTATTTTATCTAGGGTTCGTAACATTTCTTACAGAATTCTGCTTGTAAATAGCACAGTACCAGTAAATTTTTTTTTTTTTTTTTTTTTTTTTTTTGTGGAATGCATTAATGAGAATGATAGCATTTGTGAATTAGGCATCCCGTCTCTGTTAATTGTGAAGCTGTGGGTTGTAAGTAGTTTCTTCAAAAGTAGAAGAATATATGCTGTAACTTGAGTTTCTAAGCTTCTTTAGAGATAAATCACAGAACGTCGTTGACGATGAGTTTATACACTCCTGAGTGTTTGTGTGCCACAATTCATCAGCGCAGTAGCTCAATATAATACATATTCAGTGGTCTAAAAATCACTTAAATGGCTCCGTGATTTTTCTCTGGTGGGTGGCTGAATTGTCCACTGAATTTTTATGCGTGGGGGGTGTTGGAGTGCCGAAACTGTACATGTGCGGGTGGAAATTAACCTGCGGAAAAAAAATGATAACCCTCGGCAACAGCTTAAAAGTAGCCCAGTTTCATGGGAAACCGGTGGACTTGGCAGCACTGACTACTAGTGAGGTGGTGACTTTTTTTTCAGCAAGTGAAATGAGTGAATGTACCAGAAGATCATTCTTGCTTGTTCCTACTTTCTGGTTTTGTTTTTCTTTAACATTGAGTGTCCTCCTTACAGATGTTTTTGTTTCATTATGCTATTTTTCTTCTTTTCTTTGTATAGTGCAAGATTTTGAAATCATTTTGATCATGATCTTTTTCATTTGTTTGTAACTTTAATTCTTTTAATAGACACTTAACATGAGGTTAAGTATATTCATTTGTATGTTCATTAAGTAATTTTAATGCATTTTTCTGTTCATTATCCTGAGAGTGCAATGGCCTGAAAAGTGGATGTTCTGTCCTGTTGAATAAAATAGTTTGACGGTCAATAAATAATCAACTCTCACTCTCTCTCTCGCTCTCTCTGGCTCGCTCTCGCTATCTGCTCCTAACAATGTGGCCATTCATTGCTGTGAAAGATTACTGTAACCTCTCAAAAACACAGGCTACAAATGTGTGCAAAATTCAAATTCAGTTGAATTGTGAAAGAGAAATGTTTTCCTTCCTTTATAGATTTTAGTAGGCCTATGCCCTTCTCATTTCTCTCTTTTTAGGCCGTAGTAGCTATAGCAAGATTGTATATTTACAAATGTTTAGTGTTTTTAAATGGGTCCTGGTAAAATCAGCTTTGATGTTGGCATTGAGAAGAGCAGTGCTTGTTTTTTATGAGAGGCTGCTCCTGGCTAGATATTTGTCTGTGAGCAGAGAGACACTATGGTACTCTGTAGAAAAGAAGGCCAGTGGTGGTAAAGTTAAACAACCATTTGACTTTCTGTGGTCTGCGTGCAATGCCATTTGTGTCTGCCATCTTTGTAATGCTTTTTGTGTCTGCCATCTACAGTATTTTTCTGAAAGGGATGGCTTTATGCTTTTTTCAAACATTTACTAATAGTCTTTAGCATTAACTTACTGTTACTTTTTTTTTTTTTTTTTTTCTTTTCTTCTTTGATTCCTAACTGGGTTTAGTTATTGAGGGGTAAAATATGATTGGGTTTACATTTTTATTTTGAGCTTTATGTATTTATTTATTTATTTTTTATTTAGAGTAAGATTATTTAATAATTTATTAGTTTAAATGCTTTAAGTCACAATTGGCTTAAACACCTGCCTGGAAGTTTCCAGTAATATTGAAGACCTTGATTAGCTGGTTCAGGTTTGTTTAATTAGGGTTGGTGCTAAATCTGCAGGACCGTGGCCCTCCAGGAGCTGAGTTTGACACCCCTACTTTAAATGATCCGATGGACACCTTGGGAGTTTACGAAGGCCCTCTAGTGGGCCCCGTCCCCCTGCTGAGAACCGCTGCTCTAGACAGTATATCAACCTAGGAGTTGAAGGGAACTGTTTGTTTACTTATAAAAGGTTAATTAGTATTCAAGATTCAGTTTAAAAGGAAGTGAAATTTAGAAGTTTTGTAGCAGTAAATTTGTGGTGTCAAAATTGAATCTAAAAATATGAATGTTGTTCATTTAATTTAGCTCATGGATCATCTCATTGATTAGTCAGAGGGTCTTGCATTCGTCCCGAGAAAGCACTGTACATTGCCTGCTGCTATTGTTTGTTTTCATGCCAAGAGGCTTTGCCATGTGGATTAGCCTGATGACTCTTGTGTGTACGATGATGGGTATTGAGCTCAGTATTAACATGAGGTTAAAGAGAGAATCCCTATCATCATCATTTACTAATTACATGACATCTACTACACTGTCTCTGAATCGTAAATAAGAGTGTTACACAATTGACTACAGGAAAGAGTAGCTGCAGGACCGTGTAAGAACAGTTGTGAGCATATGTATAACAACCAATGTTAATAAAACTGTTCAAAAGTTGTGTGTGGCAGCACTACAGTAGTCACACAACAGCTGTAGAAGTCCACTAATTCCATCCGTCCTGCTACTCCCCTGTGTTTCATCCACACATGTCACAGCCATCTGTGAGTCTGCCATCAAAATGATGTCCTGCCTTATGTTCCACATGTGAGTAGCATGTCTGTCTAACTGCTGCAACCCCTGAATCCACTTTAGAATTTTGAAAAAAACCCTTATGCTATATAAATAGCTAAGGAAGCTGGCATGGTGTTAAAACGCCAATCTGTGTGACCGTTTCTGACTTAAAAAAAATATTTAAAAAAAAAGTAAATTGTGTTTACTTGAGAAATACTGGTTTCTCTACACAAGGTATGCACTTTTCACCATAATAGTCGATTAGTCATTCAGCAACCAACTAATCCATGATGTTGACTGCTGTAACTTTTTTTAATTTATTTTGTAGTTTTGATATTTTGGTATTTGATAAGTTATCCCTTTAAGCCATTACAGCCATACACATTCATACACAGACAAGATAGGATGTGCCTACCCATTTAAATGTTTGGAGTCCTTAAGATATTTTTATTTTATAAAAGAAATTAATGCTTTTATTCAGCACGGATGCATTGAATTGATCAAAAGTGACGGTATTTTACATTTGTTACAATTTCTTTCTTTTTTTTCTTTTTTTTTGGCTCCAGGTGTCCTAGTACATTGATGGACTGAGTAATATTAATTGGCATGTACTTACTATAGGGTTAGGGTTTGGTTTAGTTGCATGTAATTATGCATAATTTACTGTTCACTAACTGTCACTGTAGTGTAGCATCTTAAAAACAAATGAACTTCTGTAATCAGCAGTGTACTGTTGTATCTAGACTTAAAATGGCTGAATTCAGGTGGAAAGCATTACACAGCAGCATGCTTATGATAATCAGATGAAGCAGCATGGATCCATAGTAGCCGATTCACTCAAGTCAGATGCACTCAATCATGTTCAATTTTAATGTCATTCTAACTCTCTCCAACGTTGGGTGCTTCATATGTGGTGTACCTTCTCCTTGTGTGTCTGTGCTGATCCACAGATGAATGAATGGAGAGAGCCCTGATGTGTGGTGGGGTGGCAGAGTGCCTCTGGAAGCTGTCCTCCAAAAAGAGCCATAAATAAATCATTCATCTCCTAATGACTCCACACAGCCTCTGAGGGCCCATAGAGACGGTCACACACAATACTCACCCGAACTCTCACTGAAGGAATGGGGTTTTGTTCTCACACAAACGCCCCCAATCATCACATTAATGACTCTTACAATGCCCCAAACCTCAAATGCACCTTTGTTGGTACACACACACCCCCACACCCCCCTCATGCGCACAAAAAGGTTCAGTAGAAATGAACTTTGAGCTAGCTGAAACTATTGAACAGTTTCTTCATGTTGACTTTGCATAACCTTCTATGTGTTTGTTTATAGAATAACTTTAAAGTATTGTGGTTTGGATACAAGACATTTATCAATGTATGCGCTCTAGAATGAGGTTATGACCTTTAAATAAAGGTTTTGTGTTGAATTAATGAACCCCATGCTAACCTCTCTTCAGCTATCCTCTACACTTGTTTGAGTAGATTAGTAAATGTTATGCTATATCCCCACCTGGTGGTTACAACATGCAAACGTATGCAAAATACAGGGCATCAAGCATTATTTTGCTGCGTTTGGTAATTTTTTAACTTTTATTGCCAATGTTTTCACTGGCCCCACAACAAAAACTATATATGTGTATGTATATATGTGTTATATTATACCAGCTTTGTTTTAGCAGTGTTTTAATGACATATTTATTTTGTCTCTTTATTATGATACAAACAGAAAATACAGGAAATATGTACACCAAAATGTAAAAAAAAAAAAACCATTTTAGGTTTTAGACCCAGTTACTGATATTGCTTAGGTGTTAGGGGAGATCACTAAATACCACTTTAGCCTGTAGAAGTTTTTTTTTCTGATTTGTAATACTGCATACAAATTTGCTGTATTCTCCTGTTATATTCTAGTAGAGACTGAGAAATGATTATATATCGTCATTATATCATTGCTAAAACAACATCTAATGGTGGCCTAATGGTTCTTTGCTTAAAAATATTTAGCATTTTATTATCGTTCTATGGTAAAATTGTTCTCTCTCCCTAAGTTTTTATCCGTCTTTGCCTCTATTTTTTTGTTCTCAGATCGTGTTATAACTGAGAACTCCTCCTGGAGGAACTTGCTCTTCTTGTTGCTCAGGTATTTGGGTGTCTATGCGTGGGAAAATGTGTTGTCAGTAGGGAGGAAGTTTGGTGGTGTGGTAATAAGTGCAAAATGTATAAAGATGCATTAATGAGTGAAAGCATATCTACACAAATTTAAACTGATGTTACAATTTTGGTTAAGCACTTTTTCCTAAACTACTTAGCCCATCGTTAAAAGGAAAGCCATCCAGAAGATTGTAAACACTTTCTCAAAACGTTGCTGTTGGGTGAAGGTTAAAAATTTACTTTACTATTATGAAATATTAAAAGATGTCAGAATGAACAGTCATCAGTGGAGAAAACAACTGCTTTTCTCATGGAATGTTACGATTACCAACAGGAGTTAATGCCAGACAAATCTTTACTACTACATGCTAATGAATTCCCTGCAGAAGACGAGTGAAAAATATATCAGTTTCACTCTGTTAAAATCTGCTTAAAAACAGCACACATCCACATTTTGATTTGTATCAGTAGAGAAACATACTTTTTGCCCTCATAACTTTAAGATCTTCCAGCAGAGAGAAACTGAAAAAGCTAACCAGCCAATCACTGACTCCTTGGGGCCAACATAGCAACAGATAAGCTCTTAGCCAACCAAGTGACTTCATTTTATTATAGTTTTAGCAGACATGCACTCATAGTCGGTCTGCCTGATGATTTGTTACTGGCACGTGGCAATTTATTGTGAACCAATGTTTCATTCTATGAAGTCAGGGGAGCGTTTTGTAGTTTTCCATATAAACTGGTATTTGGGCTTTATGGATAAAGTCCTACCCGGCTGTCTTGACCTTCATGGCAGCAGACTTGCTGTATGTGAGCATAGACAAACGTGAGAGAGGTTTAAGATGCATCCTTTTATGCATGTACATATCAATATGTGTGTGTGTATGTATATGTGTATATATATTTTCTAATACGCCCCCTGTAGAAGCTCATTCAGTCCCACGTATGTGCTGTAATGCTCATGATTTACTGATCTACAGGACTCTTAATGCAACTGCATACTTCTACAAGTGCAACGGTATGTTTGAGCAAAATTAAAGTGTCATAAGAAATGTTTTAAAACACAAAAACCCGGAAAAAATCAATGTGGTCAGACACAAAAACGGTACGGCAATTTTTCATTAGTTTGTAACTGAAGAGGGAGAAATTCAGTTAATAAAAATACCTGTGTACATGTGGACTAGGCCTAAGAAACCGCTTCAGATGATTCATTGAGATAGTGGTCTGACTCAAAAGAATGATTATTTACGAATGATTGCCATTGCTGGCTCAGCCAATAGAAATTGCAGAGTGCTTATGGTACGCCTAGTGCATACAGCTCCACTGACCCAGAAGTGAATGGGCGGCCAATCTATTAAAATACTCACCGTTTCAATAGGACACCCACAAGACATAAATAATAATGCATATTAACATGATTTTAGTTTGAAAAAAAAATGCTTACTAACCTTTTTTTTTTTTTGGTAAAGATATAGCCATTTTTATAACTGTTCAAATACAGAAGTTTTGATGGAAGAATTAA
This sequence comes from Opsariichthys bidens, assembly GCA_037194245.1. NCBI lineage: Eukaryota > Metazoa > Chordata > Actinopteri > Cypriniformes > Xenocyprididae > Opsariichthys > Opsariichthys bidens. The sequence continues at coordinate 14,680,912 of CM074296.1, forward strand.
TTTGCTTTTATGAAATGATAGTCTTTAAAAGCTTACTTTTAAAATATTCCAAAAATTGGCCCAACTTCTTAAAGTAACAAACACTGTCACAAGTACAGTGTACTCTTGGTTAACTTGTATTCAACCTGAAATATTCCTTTTTAATATAAAAACATTTTGATGCATCATAATTCATAACAAGTTTGCTTGTTGGGTTTTGGTTACTCCTGCATCTGTCCATAAGACTAAGGCTGCATTCGAAATTGCGTTCTTGAGTAGGTACTTATTTTTATATATATAAAAATAATATAAAAATATATATAAAAATATGTATATATGTGTATATGTTCTGTGTAATGTAATCCGGACATACTACATTTAGCATGTTGTCATTTTCATGTGACATATCAGCGTCACTTACTTTAGTGCCATTCACAAATCCTCTCACGTGGGAACACTTCAGTGTGTGTGTGTGTGTATGTGCGTGTATATGTATATGCTTCCCCTTATACTCACCTTTCTCTTAACTTGTGCATGAGTGCAAAAGTGTGTTTGTGGTTTGCTCATTCTTCTAGAAGCAGACCCACGCTAATATTAGTCTAAGTGTTTTATTGACTGGAAGACTAAATTTCTCACTGTATGAAGTTTACAGACACATAAACACGCTTGTGCATATTGGAATGGTGCGTTGTGCGTGTGCTCTTTAAACAGCATGCGCACACCAATGACACGCCATGCATTTTATAACGGCACGACTGCCATGAGTCAGTCACAGGCAGGAGTTACTGGACTAAAGGGAAAGAACAAGATTGACAGAAGGGTCAGCAAAGACGAGAAACTGCAGAGGAGTTTAATGTATCAAGGAAATAGAGGGGGGAATGTGTTCATTTGACCTCAAGCCATTGTTTCATGAGTATTGTCTCTTCGAACTCTCTCTGATCTTGTAAGGGGTTGTTGTAACATCTAATCTCTACAGTGTTCCTGCTGTGCTGTTTTAATTTTTTTTTTTTTTTTTTTGTTTTTTTAAGTGTTGATAACACAAGTCTCTTGCAACTGCAAATCAACCTGGTGGCTACACTTGTAATTAATTGTAAAAAAAAATTGTAATTAATTTGCTGTAATTTCACCACTAGATGGCGGCAGTGTGCTTTACAATTATCACATAGCAGCGTATGATTGAATCTCCAGCATACCTTTCATTGCAATCAGGGTTTTTTTTTCTCCTTCTCGCCATACGGATTCTTGTTCAACAAACCTGATACTGTGTGATCTATGGTTGCCCCCACTTTCCTCTTTCCATCTCTCAGTTTTTCATTTGTTCTTTCAGGCCACTGGTTACAGGTCTTTGGGGTGACATAAAGGTTTCAGGTGCTTTTGGTGCCGCGGCACGGATCCGGGCAGGCACAGGCCCCTGGACGGAAAAAGCAGAAATTGGAATTGATTTCAGGAACATTTGGGGCTAATGTATCTGTCTCTTTCATTCTGTCCCTTTGTTTCTTCTTCTGTTCCTTTGCCTCACATCTTCCACTTTTGAACTCATTAGATATTGCAAAGTGGGTTCATTTTGTAGGGCTTATCTTTTTAAGCTATTAATTGTGTGTATATACATCCTCAAATAAGATTTTCATTGCCTTTAATATTATCATTTTATATTGTTTTTGTCTTTTATAGATTTGCCAATGACATAACCAAGGGTTTGCAGACTCTTCCTGGGGTCGAGTCACACCATCCCAACGCTGCTGGATTTTTGTGGTAACGTTGTGAAGTTGAAAGGAAGCTGATTTGCTGGTCATCATGCCAGCCCTCTCCACCAGAACTGGCAGTGAGATAGGTACCTCATCTTATTCCCTACTCCTTATTGTATGGCAATTAGCTCCACCAAGCTTGGACAAATGTCAGCTTCTTGCTTAAACTGTTTATTGTTAAAAACAATAACACACAAACGAACATATGCACTGATTATTAAATATATAATGACGGATGTATGAGATCTGTATGTGTACGAGTCGCGCTCGGTAAGTTTTTTTTTTTTTTTTTTTTTTTTTTTATTCATTTTATATATGGTTGTCTCTTTTTTTTTTATCAAATCAATGCAACCTTGGTCAGAATTACAGTAAAACAGCAAAGTTGTGAATTATTACAATTTTGACATTTTAAAATCCAACTTTTCTATAATGGATTTTCAGCAGTCATTACTCTTCATTGTCACATGATCCTTCAGAAAATATATCTATATACCGATTTGGTGCTCAAACATTTCTCGTCAATGTTGCAAACAGTTGTGCTGCTTAATATTTTTGTGAACATCGTGATACCTTTTTTATTTAGGTGTTCTTTGAATAGAATGTTTTTATTAAATTCATTTAACATTTTTTTAATAGCATTTATTTTGATTTTATTATTAATCAATGGAATGTATTCTTATACTCAAATGTACTCTCAAACAGTGTTTTTTTTTTTTTTTTCTTTCTTCTTTTTTCTTTGCCCAAATCCCTCATTCTTGGTCTCATTTCCTTTATAAAGAATGGATTACTAAGTGAATGTAATCTATTAGAAAATTATGCCTAGTTGGGGTATAAAAGTCTGATGGACGATCGCAAGATTGCTGGGAGACATGTGGTATGGTTGGGTTACGTCTGCTGCGAGCGATTCTGTCTTGCCCAACAGGTTTTTAATGAACACTTTGAACGCCCAGTAAGCCTCTGTGGATCTGATAGATTAGAGCCATTACATACCTCATGTCAAGATGTGTGCAAGCACTCGTGTGTCGTTATGCCACTGCTCTTGATGTGTTGTTGGCTGCTATACTGCTGTTGGACACATGACATAAACTCTCTCTCTCTCTTTCTCGTTCTCTTTTTCTCGTTCTCGTTCTCATTCTCGTTCTTTCTCTTTCTTTCTCACTCACACACACACACACACACACACATACACTTTAATCGTCCCATTCATAAGGCAGGAAATTGAGATTTAATCACCAAAGCCTGCTATAAAATTGATCAACGATTACTGCCACTAAGTTATTAGCTTGTTTTTGGATCTGTTCTTTTACTCTGTCATGTATCCTGTTTTCTTCATGTGGGTGTTTTGCTTCCTGGTGGCATTTGATTTCACTACCCTTGGGTATCCTTGGACTGACAGACCCATCCACCCACTACCTGTAAAATGTGTATGTGAGTGAAAGAAACTCTGGTGTTGATGTCATATGATAAATTACTGTAATTCCTCTTGCATCAACTGCAAACTCAATCATCCTGTGCACTTCAGCTCACATTCACAAAGTCAGAAGTTCTCTCATTCTCTCAGACTCTCTAAAAAAAAAAAAGGCATCAAAAATCCTTAAAGCATACCCTTCATCCCTCCCTTACTTTCATGTTGTCGATAAATCATGCTATACTATTTTCTTAACTGATTTGCAACAAAAAGGGTAACCCTGTCCTAATTGCAGTCCAGATCAGTTCTGTAACGATTGATTGATTGATTGATTGATTGATTAAAAAAATGCATTGATTTTAAAAATATATTTTACGTTTTACATTTTTAAATTGTTTTGTTTTTCGTTTTTTTTTTGTAAAAGAGGGAATATTTTGTTAAATGGAATGTATAAATGATTTTAATGATTCCATTTTCTTTTTATTTCCTTGTATATTAATTTTTGTAATTCTATTTTTTTCATGAAGAGAACATTGTATTATTTTAATTTCTATTATTTTTAGAAACCGTGAAAAAACGGATCATTCAGTGAGTGGTTCAGATCTTAGAACTGCACTCCCACCTGCCTTCCACAGTCTGTTAGCCTGATCACTTTGAATCTGCCCTTTGATTGGAGCATCGTAGCCCCCTACTAGGTTTTTTATGAGTCGTATGAAGTTTTACGGTGTTATTCTGGGCTGGCCTGCTGGTCCAATTACGTTAACTCTCCCCAAGGCATCACTAAAAAGATAAGAGCGCCAGGTAGGCTTGAGAGAGACAAAAGACGACATGTGGGAAATTTTTAGGACAAGTTTTTTAGCAGAGAAGTCTCCTCTAATGAAGATGAATGTGTGTGTGTGACAGTTTCTTGCATGAAACTCTCTGTGCAGGTATTCTACTTGAAAGTGAAATTGTTTTTTGATTAGTGTGTGCATGTGGAAATAATATTTCCATCAGTCCTGTTTAGAAACAAGTGTATGGTGTAATGATGCCGTTGTCCGTAACGAGATCCACATTGAACTCCATATTGTTTATCGTTCAGGTGCGGAGTCTCTTATGGTTTCAGCAGAGCACCGACCGAATATGGCTGCAATGAGGGATATGACAGGAATGGCCATATTAAATTTCTTCTCGGCTAACAGTAAATTTTTCCATTCTGATGTCAAGAATGCAGAGCATCTGGGAGCAGAGGACAGAACGAAAGAGAGTGAGGGAGAAAGGAACGTTAGTAGCAGCAGCAGCATGCGCTTAGGGAGCACTTTATCGATTTCCAGCTATTTATCGTCCTCTTTTCCATCTCTCCTCTCTTTTTCTCTCCCTCTACTGCCACAGGGATGCAGAAGTGTAACACAAGGATTTGTTGCCATTGGAATAGCTCCCTGTTTCCAATTACATCAGAATGAAAATTTCCACTTCATTTTACCAAATGCAGGAGAAAGTAGAGGGAGAAAAGTGGACGGAGAAGGAATTTCATTTATTTGTATTATATTTTTATGTCACCGTTTTCAGAGGATGGAGATATCTGTCGCTGCCGACAAGCAGAATGCATTGAGTGCCGGAAATCTGGTTTGGTTGCTGGAATGTAAAAAGGGTCTGAACATCTTTATACACGACGTCCATGAGCAGTCTGCATTTATTTTTTTTGCATATGCATGACAGTATGGAAGTGTTGCCAAGTCGTTGCCAAGTCGTTGCTAAGGTGCTCTAGGTGGTGATTTACTAATCCAAGTCAAAAGGGCCAACCATTTTGTTTCTGTAGCTACTACTCACCAGATCCATATGTGACCAGATTATCGGTTTCAAAAACCCAACTTTAAATTCAAGCTTGTCAGTTGTAGTTATTTTTCTGGCATGATTGAGCTCTGATATTCTGATACAGACATGAAATGTGTACTGTCACATGGAATCAGAGTGTGATTGGACTGAATCTTTTCTACAGGTGTTCAAATGGATCACATTCCCTCCTGTTCTGTCTAATCTCAGTAAAATAACAGATTCTGGGCTCCAGAGATGCTCATTTGAGGGATGGTTTGACCTTGGCTACTGTGCTGCTAGATCAAAATGAAAAAAACCTTTCTTTTTTGTTATTTTTCTCATGTGTGTCCACATGTTGACAAGCACTTCATGGCTCCAGCAAGGGGAATGAAATCACTGGGAGCTACTGACTCAATGAGAATTTGGTAAATAAATAAATAAATAAATGAATGAATGAATGAATGAATGAATGAATGAATGAATGAATATGCCATATATATATATATATATATTTTTTTTTTTTTTTTTTGCCAAATTACAGAATCACTATAGTTCATATAAATTCTGTTCTTTTGAGCTTTCTTTTCATAAATGACAACCTCTTTAGATGGTATTGTACTGTATATTGCCACATTTATCAACAAATTTTGATTTAAAGTTACTGCTACAAATTCACATTTGCAACCATTTAAGTTGCAGCATGGAGTACGAATATATGCCTCAAGCTCACGCGTAAAACTTGAGTGTTGGAAAGCACTGGCAAAAGTGATGATTGTGAATGGGTAAAAAATGGCAAGTTTATATAGGTTTATTATAAGATAAGACTTTAATTGTTAATAAATTTAGTGTTTTCAAAAGATGTTGAGTACGTTGACTGGTGATCTCTGGTGTAACGTGCCTATAGCGATAAATGCACCTTTTATGTAGATTGTATAATCAGAGTATTTTGTTTTCAATTGAATGAATGAATGCTATTCAGGGACACCGACAAAGTAGAAGGTGCATCCTGTTTGTGCTTTTGTAAAGAAAACAATGTTTTGTTGTTACTCAGTACGTAGTTTGGAATGATGTATTACTCTTATCTGTATGACAAAATTGACTTCCACGCTCTGCACAAACACTTGGTTATAAGATCGCTTACGTTTATGTAGGTTAACATTAGAGCAAGCAGCCAAATAAAGTTACTACTACCTACATTCTTCAAATAAGCCATATTTGAGGTAAACGGCTCTCAGGCGAACATTTGGATTTCCTGCCTGACATACGTTAATTATACCACAAGGACTCACCATTAGCAACTGAGTGATTTTTGCCACTTCCTGTGGAGGTTTTTTTTTTTGGTGCCACAAACCAAGAGCTCTGATGTGGTGTTGTGGTTAAAGAGGCTGGAGCTGAGAACACGGTTTGTTTGTGTGCTTCATCCATATCGGCCGTTTAGACCCAGATACCCCCAAGAACAGATCAAAGATGGTCACTACAACTCAGACTGTTATATAGTCTGATTACCCCCCCCCACTATAATTTGTCAGCTCCGGAGGGTCCCTCTTTCACTCTGTGGATGTAGTTTTTCTGTTATAGGATGTAAATCATAGGGAAAATGAATGGAAGTACAGAGTGCAGCTGTTCTTGTTTTCATTTTTCCATTCACTCGCTCTGTTTTCTCAGACAGGCATGAACCATGTTTTCGAGTAGCACCTGAAATACTGACCCCTGAGGTGGTCTTATGCGTGAGTGTGTATTTGCATGACATGTATATTGCTTCACAGAGTCAGTCTCTCTGCACTTGAAGGAGAGAAGTACGGCTCAGTGCTCATTTGCTCCTGCACCGCTCACTGATATGTCTGTGTGTGAGTGTGTGAATCTGTTTGCACTATTGACTCTTGAACCCATCCGAACAAGACATTCAAAGAAAGCCATTTTACTGTTCTTTTTCAAAATGTGGCCTATGTTGTAAATCTATCTGGTCTGGTTTTCTTCCAGTTGTCCTCTTCCTGGCTAGTGTGAGGCCAACAGGAGCCAGACAGGGAGCCAACGGAGCATATTTCCCATGCGGACAGCCTCTATTGTGGCGCGTGTTTGTATGCGCTATCCTTGTTTCTTTTTTCTGAGCGCCTAAGAATAATCATGTTGTTCCAGAAAACCATCATGTCTGTGTGCATATGCACTTAAGCGTTTGTGCGTGTCTATGCGTATTATCTGAACTCCAGACAGTTTGGATGACCTTGCTGCCTTCCTAACAGCCTGTGTAATTAAAGCTGCTCTTCATGCCCTGTTCTGCTGACCCATAATGCTGTGAATTTGAGAAGCAGGTCCTTCTGCCCTCTGCTCCGCCCTGTTGTATTCCAGCACCGCCATTGATGTCTGAGGAACACTGTTATTTTCTGGAGGCCGCTGGGAAGTGTAGGCGTGTGAAAAGGAAACACTGCTTGGCATAGCATTCTTTCACATCCTGCCCGGTATATTTGGCCTGGCAGTCAATAATGTTCAGTTTACGCAGATCCTTTTTATAGGCTGCTGGGACATAAGGTTAGATGTTGACTGTTAAAGTCAGACTGTGTCCAGATGGTCAGCAGAACAGTGTTGGGGAGTGAGTGACTACTTAAAAGTAGCACCACTACTAACTTAACATTTGTGAGTAGCGTGACAGGAGCTTAGCTGTTGCAGCATTGGAACTTTTCCAAAAAGTGTGTGGTGTGAGACCGTGCTGTTTTGTCATTGCAGCTAAGCATGCAGCGGCCATCATCAAATTTGTTTTATGAATCTATTGAAATGGAGCTCTTAAAATAATTTATTTTGCACCATTATTTTTTGTTACATGATGCCGTTTTTTTGAAGTTTTTAACCTTTTTATATAAATCAGTGTTCATAATTTAACTTTTAATTATAAGCAAGTACATATTTATCAGTGCTCAGTACTAATATAATGTAATATAATAAAGCTTTCAATTATACTATAATGTTGAATGATTATAATGGCTAAAAACTGATACTGGCCTTCATTCATAGTGCTTGGTAAAAAAACCATTATGCCATTTAAACAATTACTTAATATATACATCTTTGTCTTTACAGTATTTTGAATGTTCAGTGTGGAAATATAACACAAAAATATATCAACTTTAATGTTAGGTGTAATTAATCACGACTAATTACAGAAAAATGTGTGATTTAGTTATCAGTTATGGTAGCTCCGTTGCCTTACAGCAAGAAAGTCCCTGGTTCGAATCAAGGCTCCAGATTTCTCTCAATCCAACAGGATAAGCGATATGGATTGATGAATTATTGTATTAAATGTTTAAAGCATGGACACTCGCATGAAGAGTGCACCTTTTAAATATCAGTGTAGTTAGCTAAATTTTGTAATTTATTTTTTTTTTTTTGGTCTTTTGATTGTAATTTCAACTGATCAAGAACTTTAGGGAAGACTTTCTGGTCATCTTGCTCTTTCAGCTCAAGTGATGTTGATGTATGAATATATGCAAAAATGAATATTCTGAATTCTGTCATTTACTCATTTCCAAACCTGAATGACCCCTTCTTCTGCATAGAATAGAAGAAATTGAGAATTTATTATTATTTATCCTATATGGTTTGGATACCAACATTCTTCTAAATATCTTGTTCCACAGAAGAAAATGTCAGTCATGATGGTTTGGAATGACATTCAGGGGAGTAAATGATGACAGTTTTCATTTCTGGGTCAATTAGCCTCTTAATAATGGTAGTCAAATCTACCTTCCTCTGCTGTGTTTTCTTGTGCGTGAGCGAGTTTCTAAAGACCTTGTTGGTGTGTTTTTATTTAGTTTAAACATCACAGGCATCCTAATGAAACTTTAGAGATTTGATTCACAGTTCCAGTTGCGATTCCTAGAAAAACAGGAAATATCTAGACAAAGGGAGGAAGTGAGATGCAGCCTGGGAGATGACCTTTTTTTTTTTCTTTTCCAAACCCTCAGTTTGACCCATTGAACATGCTAAATTAAACAATAATGTTTTCACTTTTTTGTGGAGACTATGCTAAACCACACCATCTCAGAGGTTTTCACTGGAGAATAATGTTCATATCTGATTTGAAATAGTTCAGGTGACTGTTAATGTGGATTTTATGGGTCTTATTTATATCAGTCTATATTTTCTCTTTGGGTATTGTGTGTGTGTGTGTGTTTGTCTGAGTATGTAATGTGTTTCCTGTATTTCCTCTTCAGGTCTGTATGAGCTGTTGTCTGTATTGCCGTCTCAGCTGCAGCCTCATGTTGAGAGCGCAGATGACCGCTCCTTTCTACACGCTATGTTCAGGGAGAGGAGTCTACATTCATTGGTCAAGGTGAGAGAGTAGTTTGTTTAACATTTCTCACACACACAAAGTCGTGACGTAACGCATTAGGTCACTAAATCATTGCATCATTGTAATGTTAAGCATAGTGTTGTTGTTTTATAATTGGATGTATATGTGGTGATCTAAAGGTATATCCAGAAAAAGTTCAATGATTTTATTATTGAATATGAACTGTTTCAGACTTGAAATAATATATAGGCTGTATGCCCTGTTGTTCTTGTTGCTAAATGTAAATCTGTGGTTAAGACCGGTTTTAACTGTTTGTAATTTAATTTCTTCTTTTTAAAATTTACTCTAGTCTTTTTGAGTGTGGATTTGCACAAGTTTCCATATGCTACTTTTGGGAAATCAGTTTAGTCCGGTTGTGTCGTGCCTGTCAGCTTTCACTTGTTTTTAACCTGCAATTCCTTTCCTTTTTTTTTTTTTTTTCTTCTTTTTTTTTTTTTTCCTTTTTTACTTTCCCTCATCGTCAATCACTGCTGTCACTGATTCTCAGATACTTGTACTCATTCTTACTACATCGTTCACTGCCCATAGTGGTCCTGTTGTACACGCTGTAGGCTAAGCTGGCCTATGGTCCAGAAGTCCTCTATATTATGGTCTGCCCGCATTGGAAGAAGAGGTCTGACAGGCAGGACAGCAGACCAAAGTCTAAGCCAAAGACCTCTGCTCTCTTTTCTCCATGCAATTAAAGCAGTGCTTCACTCATGTCCCACTGCACTCTGTTACTCTGCCAAGTTGCCACTTCAGAGAGCCTTACAGGAAATCAGACACAAACTTTAATTTCCACCAAGGTTCAGTATGTCCTGTATGTGTGTAAAGGGAAAACAAAAGGAAGAGAAATATAATTTTGAAATGCAGAAACTTTACTTTAAATTATTTCTATTGGGAAGTAAATTGTTCAGTAACACTTAATACAATGCATTATAAAAGGCTTTCTCTCATGAATAATTGCAACCTCAGTTATATAATACATTGTCACACTTTTATAAAGTATGACACTTTAAAACGCTTGACAAATAACCAATTTCATATGTATGAGAGCGTATGTTCATCCAGCAGCCATGTCACCCTGTAGCCAAAGACTGGTTGCCAGTCTAAGCAGGGCTGATCCTGGTTAGCACCTGGATGGGAGACCTCTTGGGAAAATTAGGTTGCTGCTGGAAGAGGTGTTAGTGAGACCAGCAGGGAGCACTGACCCTTTGATCTGTGTGGGTCCTAACGCCCCAGTATAGTGATGGGGACACTATGCTGTCAAAAGCACCGTCCTTCGGATGAGACGTTAAACCGAGGTCCCGACTGTCTGTGGTCGTTAAAAATTCGGAAATTCGGTCTTTCGGAAAGAGTAGGGGTATAACCCTGGCATCCTGGCCAAATCTGCCCACTGGCCTCTGTCCATCATGACCTCCTAATCATCCCCGTATTCTGATTGGCTTCATCACTGTCTCCTCTCAATCAATAAGCTGGTGTGTGGTGGGCGTTCTGGCGCAATATGGCTGCCGTCGCATCATCCAGGTGGATGCTGCACATCGGTGGTGGATGAGGAGGTTCCCCCTTCCATATGTAAAGCACTTTGAGTACCCAGAAAAGCGCTATGCAAATGTAAGGAATTATTATCATTATTATTATTATATGTAACAAGGAATGAACACTAAGGAATGCACTTTAACTTTGGTTACAATTATTTAAACAATGACACAATGCATTACAACATGCATAATGAATACCTTTTTATAAAGCATTATACATAAAGGTCTTTAAGTAAAGCCAAATTGTTCTTTCCTAAGGTCTCTAAGGATAAAGGAGACACTCTGTTGGTTTGATCAATTTTTTTTTTTTTTTAATGAACTGTTTTTTTGAAAGGCTGTAATTTGTCATCCTGTCATCCAATATTTAAATTTTTTTTCCCCTTTCTCACAAAGATTGGGACCCCCCCTCCCCCATCGCACCCAACATTTTTCTATTTGTAAGCTTAACACAGATGTAAGATCAGCTCCTAATGCCTGTGGTTTTCACCACTGTGCGTTTCTGTATGTTTCATTACAAGATGAAACCAGATTCAGCACAGACTCCTGTATTCAGTCCTCCAGGGCCAACTCTGCATGCACCTGTGGGGCGTTGGGGATAAATGAGAACCTCGGATGAATCTGAGGTTTAGGTCTGCCATCGCCTAAGCTGTGTGGAGCTCAAATGGTTACTCTTACTTGCTTTTCCACTGACAGAATTCTTGAGGTGCCCAATCTGGCATAGTTTCTTGAGTTTGGATCGCTCACCCAAAAATGAAAATTCTGTCATATTATTTACTTGTTCTCTAGTTGTTCCAAACCTGTTTGAATTTTCTTCTGAATACAGAAAAAGATATTTTAGGGAATGCAGAGTTCCCAACCAATACGGTCTTTCAAATGGAAATTTAATCCAGGGCTGCATGAAATTTCATCTAGAACTGTGGGAATGCAGACCTATTGACTAAAGTAATGCTGCTTTGCCCTTTGCTAATTTTTTTACCTTTTTTTTTTTTTTTTAAACAAAAAAGTATTAATTTAAACATTTTAAGTACAGTATTTCATTTTCAAAATTGTCCTGTATTTTCTTTTAATGAAATAAATGAAACAAAATGAAACAAACAATTGCACACCTCACCATCTGTAAACAGACACACATCTTGCATATTGCATTTACAAGTCGACCAATTCACTATTTTAGACCAATTCACTATCATATCCAAGAACTGGGCCAAAAGGTTCACATCTTCACAATTGGAAAAGGGCTACCTGAGAACAGCATAGTATGTAGGTAGGTTTTTTAAATTTAAATTTCAGGTTATCAACTTGGCACAACCAGTCATAAAATCACTTCCAACCCCGCCATATTAAAGCTTTCCATTCAGTCAGGAAGTTCAAATCTCACACTTATCTACTTGTCAGTTTATAGCACAGATGGAGACACGTCTGCCCTACTGTTAAATGTGAGACGCTGAAAATGTATTTGTTGGAGTCCCCGGCGCTGGCAGTTACGGCTATACATTTTCCTACTTAACACCGAGCCACCATATTAATGTTTGTGAAGTCTCTTAAAGAGCAGCTGGTGTCTGATTCCGATTCTTTATAATCCGTATTCTGCATCCAAAATAAATTCCCAAAGTAATACAAGCCTTCTGCATTCAGTGTCTGGACTCTGTGTGCTCCAGAGTCAACAAATGCATATCTCTGTTCACATATGCACACATACGCTTGAGTGAGCGTGTGTATTTTTTGTGTGTGCACACATGTGCATTTGTCAGAGAAACTGAATGTGCTTGGGATGGAATGCAGGCATATATTATGCAGTATATGTTTAATCTATAAAGCCACTGACTTGTTACATTATACTCTCAATTAGAACACTAGTGCTTGGTTACGGAAACACAAACTAGGGGCAAGACCTCATCTGAGGAATAGTGGTGTATGTCTCATACAAGATCATATTCTGCCTTTACATGACGGCCACCTTTTTTTCAACATCTTTCATAAGGAAAGTATGGGCTCTGTTTTTGGATGATCTCACTGTTCACAATGCTGTAGCTGCCATAAATCTGAATTGGCGTATTTCAACTACCACACATGCAGTAAATTGGTGCCATTCCTTCTGCTTTATGAGTTGTGAAAATGGATATTAGAAATGAGGAATGCACTGCAAAGATTTTTGCTCTTCATTTCTGCAAACGGATATGCTTGTTTAAATGTTATTTAAGTTTAAGTTCTGACGTACCTTTTACCCAGAACATTAACCAGTGTATCCGCTGCACTCTGCTTGTCAGGGAAAAAAAATAAAAAATCTTCAAAAAGATGAGTTAAATAGGTGTGTGTTGCACCCCTCTTGTACGGTGGGGTTTGTGTAAACATCCCTCTCTGACAGGCATCTCACAGTCAAGCCCATCTGTCTGCAGGCCTTTCCTGTCTTGCTGTCAGAACGTCTGCGATCAGTTTGGGCGTGAGGTGATGAGGTGCAGTAGGGCCGCTGGTGCTGTTCTGGGCCGCGCAGGCCTCTGACCATCAGGGGTTACTCGATCCAGCTGCTCTGGTCACTGCGAGACAAGCGGAAGAGAAGAGGTCAATATCATTTCAACATTATGGATGTTAGCAGTAGCCCAGAGCTGAAATACTACACCGTTAATATATACCATTGCCATACAACTCGCTGTCTCTCAGTCCCATATGCCAGCATGTTTTCGATGTTGTTTTTCATAGTGTTTTCCGTCATTCCTGTTCATTTTATATACGTGAATGTGTATCTATCTACATATCTATTTTAGGCTCCGTTCCAAAACATAGTGAGCTGTCTATGCAAGCAGCATTTAAAGGCACCATAGACAAGCTATCTAAAAGGTAGGCATCTTAAGGCAGGTATAGATAATTTTCCACGTTCCGTCTCACACACAGTTGAGCACTCAAGCCTTTCAAAGTATACTCATTTTGCCGTGGGACGCATTCTAGTGGACTTTTTCCAAGCACTCAACTCCCTTGCACATACGCTGTTGTACGCGCATTTGCATGGTTACAAAATTTGGGCTGCACGAGGATGGGGTGTGCGGACATCTGCAGACCCTCCTGATGACGAAATGACATGGACATTGTGCAGAAAGTATACTTTGGGCTTTATGCTGCTTTCTATGAGGCCTTATTTTGGGCTGCCTTTGCAGGGAAAGCAAACCCAGATTGCACTGCCACAAGCACAGGGGACACGATACGAACACAATAGCAGACAAAGTGAGGCAAATGTTGATTAAATTATTCTAATTTATTATTGAATTTTTTAAAATAAATTTCTGTAATAATAATTAATAATATTTATCAAATAAATGCTGATATGAGATGTGTGTGTGTGTGTGTGTGTGTGTGTGTGTGTGTGTGTGTATGTATATATGATGTATATGGTGTTCGTAATAATCCTTTGTGTGTGTGTGTATATACTCACCCAAAGGATTATTAGGAACACCATACTAATACTGTGTTTGACCCCCTTTCGCCTTCAGAACTGCCTTAATTCTACGTGGCATTGATTCAACAAGGTGCTGAAAGCATTTTTTAGAAATGTTTGCCCATATTGACAGTGTGAAATGAGTCGAGCTTTGTGACATTTGAGCTCGTGCAAATTGTAGCTTCTTTTTCCTATTTGTAGTGGAGATGAGTGGTACCCGGTGGGGTTTTCTGCTGTTGTAGCCCATCCGCCTCAAGGTTGTGCGTGTTGTGGCTTCACAAATGCTTTGCTGCATATCTCGGTTGTAGCAAGTGGTTATTTCAGTCAAAGTTGCTCTTCTATCAGCTTGAATCAGTCGGCCCATTCTCCTCTGACCTCTAGCATCAACAAGGCATTTTCCCTACAGGACTGCCGCATACTGGATGTATTTCCCTTTTCACACCATTCTTTGTAAACCCTAGAAATGGTTGTGCGTGAAAATCCCAGTAACTGAGCAGATTGTGAAATACTCAGACCGGCCCGTCTGGCACCAACAACCCATTCTGACATTCAGTTTGGAGTTCAGGAGATTGTCTTGACCAGGACCACACCACTAAATGCATTGAAGCAACTTCCATATGATTGGTTATTGGATAATTGCATTAATGAGAAATTGAACAGGTGTTCCTAATAATCCTTTAGGTGAGTGTGTGTATATGTGTGTGTATATGTGTATATATAGGTATATATGTGTATATATAGGTGTATATATGTGTGTATATATATATATATGTATATATATATATGTATATGTGTGTGTGTGTGTGTGTGTGTATATATATATATATGTATGTATGTATATATATATGTATATGTGTGTATATATATGTATGTGCTGATTATATAATTAGAATAAAAAAGTTGACATTTCACTTATTCCATTCAAAAAGTGAACCTTGCGTATTATATTTATTCATTACACAAAAACATATATTTCAAATTTTTATTTCTTTTCATTTTGATGATTATAACTGACAACTAAGGAAAATCCCAAATTCAGTATCTCGGAAAATTAGAATATTGTGAAAAGGTTCAATATTGAAGACACCTGGTGCCACACTCTAATCAGATAATTGACACAAAACACCTGCAAAGGCCTTTAAATGTTCTCTGTCTAGTTCTGTTGGCCACACAATCATGGGAAAGACTGCTGACTTGACCGTTGTCCAAAATATGACCATTGACACCTTGCACGAGGGCAAGAGTCACAAAGAGTGGACTGCAGCTAGAGTCAGTGCTTCAAGAACCACTAAGCACAGATGTATGAAAGACATGTGTTTCAGCTGTCACATTCCTTGTGTCAAGCCACTCCTGAACAACAGACAACGTAGTGTCTCGCCTGTGCTAAAGACAAAAAGTACTGGACTGCTGCTGAGCGGTCCGAAGTTATGTTCTCTGATGAAAGTACATTTTGCATTTCCTTTGGAAATCAGGGTCCCATAGTCGGAAGGAAGAGAGGAGAGGCACACAATCCACGTTGCTTGAGGTCCAGTGTAAAGTTTCCACAGTCAGTGATGGTTTGGGGTGCCATGTCATCTGCTGGTGTTGCTCCACTGTGTTTTCTGAGGTCCAAGGTCAACAGCCGTATACCAGGAAGTTTTAGAGCACTTCATGCTTCTACATAAAGTTGGTCAGCAGCAGGATTTCATTTTCCAACAGGACTTGGCACCTTGGCCAGCAAACTCGCCTGACCTTAACCCCATAGAAAATCTATGGGGTATTGTGAAGAGGAACTTTTCAGATGCTTTTCAGTTGGATTTCTAAAAGTCCTTTCATTGTATTGGTCTTAAGTAATATTCTAATTTTCTGAGATACTGAATTTGGGATTTTCCTTTGTTGTCAGTTATAATCATCAAAATCAAAAGAAATAAACATTTGAAGTGCATCGGTCTGAATATAATATACAAGTTTCACTTTTTGAATGGAATTAGTGAAGTTAGACCAACCCCCAACCTTTTAAAAGGTTTACCCCTGGTTTCACAGACAAGGTTTAAGTTAGTCCTAGACTTAAATGCATGTTTGAGCTGTTTTAACTAAAAGCAACTTGCACTGACATAAGTGGTATTGTTTTGTCTAAAGCAGGGGTTCCCAAACTTTTTAGCCCGCGACCCCCATGATAAATGCACTGCTGCCCCCACCTCAACAACCCCTCCCGTCGCGTGAAATGTACAGCAAATTGATTTTATGCCCAGTCTCAAAGCACACAAAGTTATATTTTATTGTTCTACGTGAAAAATCAGTGTTACAATTCTGCATGAGCCGCTCGATATCCACCTGTTCTCTCTTGGAAAGTAACTGTGCAACTATGTTGGGTTTAACATTGTTCTGCCATCAGGAACCAGTTGAGCAGGTCTGAGCCACACACACACACGTACTGCATTTACGACCGGACACACAAATCCATACTTAATAAATTCCTCTCTGTATTTTCTTGATTTGGAGTAAGCCGGGTCTGAGCGATATTGGCGGGCTCCACCCTTATCAGAAGTGTAGAGAATTTCTTGCGTCTCACCCTCACTGACCTCCGCAACTGCAGTCTTCGCACCATCAACAGGCCTCACCTGTGACTTTTCTCCTCCTCTCGGTTTTTCTGTTGTGGATATTAACCACCGTTTCATTTTAAAGCTGGTATTATTTGTTTGTAGCCTCCAAACACCGTTAGCTTTAGCAAACAACAGCGCGTGATGTACGTCACTTGATTGTGATTGACGCTGACGTAATCTCGTATAATGTCTGGGACAAAATTACAAATTTAATTAAATATACATTATATATTTTTTTTAATCAGACTTTTCTGCAAACACCATTTAATAAGTATTGAATTAAATTAATTGCAACAAAAATATATAGGGCCTATATATTTCTTTCCACTTTAAAAAAAAAAAATAGAAATCATCACCCCTGCTCTGACCCCCACTTTGTGAACCACTAAGTAGCACAACGGTAATGTTTTTTTTTTTTTTTAAGGTATGTTAATAAATAATCCAGGATTAAGCTTTAGTTCAATTAGGATATATCTAAGTCCTGTCTGTGAAATGGGGCCATAGCCTATTAGTTGTTTCAAATCAGTCACACATAATGCCTATGTAGGTAGAACCCAAGACAGCTCACTAGGTTTTGAAACGGAGCCTTTATCTCGGATGCTATCTATATGCAATTCTCTTTTCCTTAACTTTTTTTTTTTTTTTTTTGAATTCCACATCAAGTTTCCTCTCCTCCGTATCTGTCAGCGTTCAGTGTAATTGTGTTTAAAGCTGTGTTTGTTTGGCTGCAGAATGCTCTTGGAGGACCCAGAGGCCAGACTGGCTGCCGTTTCTCTCACCTGCTTATGTTCTCCGCTCGTGTTTTGTCAAGGGCCTGTGGGTATTCAGCGTCTGGTCCAATAGGATTTAGACAGTGCTCCATTGTAGCATGTGATCTGAACCTTGACTGCAAAACATAGTGTTTATCGAAGCATTGCTTTGTTTATTCATACGTTTTAATACTAATTACCTAAGTGTCAAGTCTGAGAGGAGTAAAAACTACATAATGTTATGATGATTAGTCAAAACCTATATGTCATGTTTTTCAGGGGGCTTTCACAAAAGACACGTTCCTTTGTTCGGGTACAGACCGATTGCAAGGGTCTTGATGCGCTTTTAAAAGCTGAACTGTTTAAAATTGGCTTCTGAGTTTTATTGAGTTTTTGGCTTCTGAGTTGAGTTTTATTCCTTGCATGAGGTACTTTGCCAATATCCAATTTTTCTATGTGCAGCTAAATTTTGCTCCACTACATTCATCAGTCTGGCAGTTCTACCAGGTGTTTGAAAACGACAATAAATTTGCAACGTCATTGCATAGACATTGCAATGATGGCAACTGTACAGCAATGACCGATCAAGAAAAAATCCTGATTGGAGAGTGCATGGCAGAAATTAATATGCACAATTAAATGTCCAATATCTACCGATAAATTATTATAAAAAAAGTCACTGTACAAGGGTTAATGTAGAAAGACGACTTTGTTGAAAGACTACTTTGTTTTTCTGTCAGATTGGCTATTTCTCAAGTTGTCGCAATTCATTTTAAAGCAGTCACTTAAACTTTTGAAGCTTAAACAAAAGCTAGCAGTGGAAAAACTATATATAAACAAGTCTTCCTCACTAATTGACTCATCAACTAGCTTTACAGCTGTGAGCGGTTCACATTGTTCTCTGTCCTACTATGCAAATTTAGAGTCAGAAAAATGAAGCGGTTGTTTATCGGTCTGCATGGCCTCTGTGATGTAGTGGAATAATGGTGCACTAATGCTTGATGGTATTACTCTGATTCATAGCTCTCATTTCCTGGTCTCTCTTTTCTGTGGAACGTTAGCTATGATCGGTGTAAGGGCTCTGTAATGGATTTTAAATGTTTGCTCTCTGGCGCTCCTGTGTGGACAGGCAGGTATCTGGAGAACTGCCCGAGCTGTAAATAAAGGCATTGAATCTCACTCAGCCTCTGATGGAATCTAAACTGTACGGAGCATAACCGCTCCGCCATGGCTCAGACGGCCTAAACAGATGTCGCTCCCTGGAATGCGCAGGGACCGGACAGTTACATTCCATCCTTCACCGGATCCCGCATTCCATTCCTCCTCCACCGAGTGTGTATGAGTCTGAGTGGATAAGAAATATTTATGTCTCTTTTCTTTGCCTGCAAGTGTGTTTGCTGGTGTGCGAGAGATTCCACTTCTACACTGCTGCTGTAGTAACAGACGGTGACCCTGCTTGGAGTTCACTACATTTTGAGGGTTGCAAAAGGAGTTACTCTGAAAGCACAGTTTGTTCATCACAGGCCCTGACTACGGTTCTTACACAGCCAAGCTTCACCACATCACAAACGGCTCTGGAGAAGATCCAAAAAAATTGTATCTTTGGCGCTCTCTGCTCTGGTCGATCCAGGCTCATGGCGTTCCTTTCCCTCTCCTCTTCACCATGACAACTAGCCCGGTGGCGGAGTCATTTGTCTTCTCTTGATAAATATTTATTCCCCTTGGTAGCGGGTGAATTTCTCATTCACTGCTGTGTGCTGTTACATAATATTTCACAGGATAAATTCCAGTCTAAACATGCTGGTAACTTCTGCATGGATCCCTGTCATGATGTTGTCCTGGTAACTCCATTTCAGCAAGAATGAAATGGTTGATATTTCAACACACAGCTGTTAAAAACATGTCAGAAGTCTTTTCTTTTTTTTTTCTTTTTCTCTCATTGAAGGTTACTTAAATTCATGATGATTAACATGCAAATTTAAATTTTTCTTTAAAGGGGACCTATCATCCTCTCTTTCACAAGTCTCTGGTGACTTCAGAATGTGTCTGAATTTTTCAGCTCAAAATACAGCTCAGATAATTTATTGTAGCGTGTCAATTTGCCCCTATTTGGGTGCGAGCAAAAACATACCATTTTTTAAATGCAAATGAGATGCTGCTCCTGGCCCCATTTTTCAAAGAGGGGGGAGCTTTTACAGCTCGTACTTAAACAGCAACAACAAATTTGGAGAATCTCACGCTGCCAAAATGTCAGAAATTGTCAGTAGCGGTGTTCAGCCTTACTTTGTTCGAACCAGAGTCGGACACTGGAGAGACTCAAGAAGTTACTTTTAGAATGCCACTCAACGTTTCTGAATGATTGGTGGATAATTTATGTAGTTATTCTGGAGTTAAGTTGATTCAAGTTATCGCCTATAGCATGTATAGACCTGTTGATCTTTGGTGCAAATCCTTCGTTGAACTGACCCCTCATTTGTGAAACAGTCCAACTTTACCGATGTTCTCTGGCACATTTCCTTCATAAATGAAATTCAACAAACGGTGTCCTCAGTGACTCCAATGACGGGAGTTTATGGAGAATCTTATGTTCGTTGGGACATCCAATAACAGAACATTTGTTTTTGTTTTTTTTGACGCAGATTTGGTATATCTCCAGCTGCTACAGTGAGGACCCAAATCTCTCGCGCTCTCTCTCTAAAACAACGCTGCTAAATATAATCTTTATGAAATGTACAGAAAAAAATTTATTTGAAAATTTGCTAATGTTGTAGCGTTTGAACTGATTTTAGTTTTTGCGGTTTAATTAATTTAGGCAAAATTATTTATTATAGATTTATTATTTTTTGGCTATAACATAAAAATAATTATGGTTTATCAGTCAGAATTTGCCATTGTGTCCTCAATTTGGCTATTGGTAAACATTATCGAATAGGCATATGGCTTAAGTGATGTGTAAACGAAAATCATTACAAAGGAAAAAGCCATTTTTCTGAATTTGTTTAAATACATTGGAAAACCGCCAATGTGATTTTTAAAGATAAATAGTTCTTAATAAGACCAGGATCATTAGGGAAGTAAACGGGGTCAGTTTAGATTCCACATTGACTAAGTGATCGCTCTGTTTCCTTCCTCTGCCTATTAGATCCATGAGAAGTTACAATGTTTTGAGGACCATGCACCGACTCCAGTACTGGACAGCGCCGGCTCACTGGCTCAAAACGTGAGTGAACCACATGCGCACACTTCCTGCTAAAAACCAAAACACTTTTATGCTCATAAACTTTACACACTTCTGCATGGGTAAACGTGCGCACACGCACACATGCACAATGTGTGCCTGTGAAAACACATACACAGACATCTCTCAGCATGTCTAGCTTAAGACTGACTCCATGAGGAACTTGTCATTATAGGAAAGGGAAAAGATGGATGGATGTCTGGGGCAGAGAACACAAGTAGATGGGCTGCAGATGAGAGTGCGAGATGAGGCGTGGAGTATTTTGTGTGTGTGTGTGTCTGTATAAGACATTAGTCATCAGTATTATAAAACACTCAACATTTAAACTCTCAACGGCTTGCATAATGTAAACTGACTACTATATCAACATGGCCACATAGACATACACACACACAAACCTATGTAAACTTGGAGGAGTTTACTCTGGACATGATCACAGAAAGGAAAGACAGAAGAAAAGAACACAAAGGCGATTCAGAGAAGAGCACCTCAGGTCATCGCTGACCTTAAGATGGACAAAAATACTTTGAATATCCAGACGGTTCAGAAGTGCATTTTTGCTTTAAAAGATGTCACACCTGTTCAAACAAAGTGTTGTTTTGTGCTTTAATCTGCATCCTCTGCTGCTCTAAGAAGAGCTAATCAGTCCGTTTCCTGCTCACTCAAGTCTCAGTAGGCGGTGGCAATAAGTCTTCTAGTGTTTCCATAAATCTCGACTTCCGTTACGGAACTTTCTCAACCTGCAGCTCAGATCCGCCGCTCAGATTTACACTTTCCTTCGGTGTCCCTAAAGGTCCCACACAAGGATAACCCGATATCTGCGTGTGTGTGCGGATGCGGTCCATCAAAGGGTCGAACAGCCAAAGCAACCAAATTACTCGGAGCCCCCTCCTGTGTTTTTTCAGACGTATCATTTTCGTCCGTTGCTGTGAGGAATATACGGCGTGCTGCTGTTTTGAACACTGTAGTGGGTTTGCCGCCGCCGCTCATTCGAGTGTTAAGTTTCGCTAATGGAGCTTTAATTTATAGTGTAGCATAAAATGCCATTTTAACCTCCGCCTGGCCTGAGATGCTGTCTAGCACCGACACAGCAGGCAAGCTCCTCTCATGCGCACACACATTTCCTGAAAAAGATTTAGCAGAGATGAAATACACACCATTCTGAACGGCAGTATATCCTAAGAAGTTAGGCAGCAGGTGTGCAGTTCTTATTCTGGCCACAGGTGGGCAGGAAAGAGTGTTACTTCCACAAGTAGTTCTCAGTCTGAATGAAAACAATTGCCAGATTACAGTCCTCATTGTATCCCGGGTGTCTTCCATTAGACTGTGGAAAAATGGAGCGATTCACAGCCTGCTGGATGATACTCCACTCCACTCATTCCTCTCAGATGCAGAAGTCTGTTCTGGAGACGTCAGTCAGACAAATGCATAACAACTATGTCAGATTACACCAGAGCAGCAAAACGATATCCCTGATTGATTAATAGAAACCGCTTGTAGAGTTATTTTAGATGATCATTCTATTGCCAGGCATAATATAGATGTCACAAGCCAGATGTACTGTGATTTTTTTTTTTTTTTTTTTTTTTTTTTTTTTTTTTTTTTGCTGTCTGAAACTAAATTCGCACATCCTAAAAGATTTCTTTTTTTGCAAGATAAAAGGCCAGTGTGGCATTCTCTCTGATTTGCAACGAATATTAGTCTTTTTAAAATTTGTTTTATTTTTTTTGGCCACATTATCAAAGATCAAGAAGCTATATTGAAAGAGTTGACGTTTCTAGGTTGATTAACCACTGAAATGCACAAATGTCAGTAAATACTATAGTTTCCTGAATGTTTCCGTGACAAAGTGACACTTTATGACTGAATATCCCCATGAAAATTAATTCAAAGCATAGCCCACCAATAAACTGAATCAATAATAAATTGTAAATGTATTTTTCTGATTTTTCTAGTCCTAAAGTGAGTAGGATATATTAAAAATGACCCCCCCCACCACCACTAGTGTCTAAATACTTAGGCCCAGTATATACACTATACTCTAACGGCCTGTTTACACCTGGTGTTGTAATGTTTTGTCCTCTTTCAATCACTTCTGTCCTGATTTCTTTGAGAGGAAGAGTCTATGGACAGGTAAATGTAGGTTTTGTTTTTTCCCCTTCTTCTCTCGAACTAATGGACAAAATAAGCTTGTGAATATGACATATGAACATGTCCAGAGATGACAGTAAAACACATGGAGAGCCTTTTTAGCCTTTTTTTTTTTTTTTTTTGCCTCTGGTAGCCACAAGACCACACCGAACATGCGTGTTAGACATCAGGAATGGTGGAAATTGGGCTTTCATCTTCCAAGCAAACTTGGGTCTCCAGTGAGCAAAGTTTAAATCCTGTCTGGCTAGCGCACTTCCCGTAATGTTTACTCATTAAGTCAGTATAGCAATCTGATCTAATGCATTTTTGACTACCTCTGGAAGTCGTCGAAAGTGGTCAAGCTCAAAACATTTTAGACCCCGTCTACACCTGTATTTAACGTTGGACACTTGTGATCTGATTGACAAATGCACCTTAATACCAGGTGTAAATAGGGCCTAAAAAAGATGTTGGCTCAACCAACAAACTATATTGAGTAAGAGGAACTTAATCTAACAGACATGACTTTTTTTTTTTTTTTTTTTTTTTTTTTTTCTCATTACTCAAAAAAAATTGTCACTCCAACTAGAGTTGTAGCCTGGAAACCAATTAATCTGATCTCTTTCAGTTAAAATCATAAAGCCACAGTCATCATACCACATGCTAAATGGAACTTATTTAGCATGTATATTTAACGAAGTACTAAGACATTACTTTTTACTTGTATTAGCACAGTGATTGCTTATAAAGTCAATGAAGTGTTTACCTTCATGTAATTTTCTTTACAAACTTTACAGAACATTACAGAAACTCTTTTAAATGTCAAACATAACAGCTTTCCTTTTACTAACAACTGATAAAATGACACTTGATTTCAACATTTACTTTCCTTATCTGTGGAGGACCAAAAGTGTCTTGGAAATGGTAATAAAGCATTTCATTTTAATAACTAATTGTACTAATAAAATAAGAAAAGACTAAATTGCAAAGTAATTAATTATTTGATATTTTAATTGTCAAGAGTAATTATAAAAAGTTTATAAATGAAAGCCATCGATAAATGGCTCTAATTAAAAAGTGATTTGCAAAATCAACATAGTAAACACTCAAGTAAATAATTTAAAAGTACATTCCTGTACCGTAAAGGTCAGATATTTTGTATTGTATCGTTGTTTTACAGGTGAGTTCACCAAAAAATGAAATTTCTGTCAGTAACTCATTATTGGCTGGCTCCTGTGTCTGCATAGAGATGCTCACATGTTCTGCTTGGGCCGATACGGTGTCGGCATTGAGACATAAACAAGGAAGCCTGCACTGAGTTCACTGTCAACCACGTATGACAACAGTTCAAATTGTTGAATAAAGTTATTTTATTTTGTTTTTGGAACCAAAATGTGTGGAATGACATGAGGGTGAGTAATTGATGACAGAAATTACACCATGCGACTCAAAACTTTAAGTTATTTTAAAGTTAATTTCACATACCAGAAATATGCTAATTAATTTGCTCCTATATAGTAACTAATGTTATTGAGGAATATACGGCAAGTCGGATCATGCATTTGGCAAAAGCACTAATGATTTGAAGGAGGAACTTTGGTTTACAGTTTGACATTAAACATTTTTTAAATCATCTATAAATTGGAAGTTTAATCTTATAGCAACAGGGAATTATTTATTTTTGTTGCTGTAACCCATTTCATTAAACTCTAAATTTCTGTGAAGATTGACTTTTCTGTAAAACCCACATCATAAGTTAAGTTTCAAGCCATTAGTGCTTGGAGCCCAATGATTGCTGCTTACGTCTGTGTTTTACAGTTTAAAATTTCTATGTAGTTTAAGTAGCTTATTTTAAACATTTTTTTTTCATTAATTATTATGCCCCTTTTTTCAATACAAATAAACAAAATTCAACTCTATTTTCTTCATCATGGACTTTAATCAATACAAAAATGGAATCCTAGTTACCAAACAAAGTGTTTAAAACATAGTCCTCTCTTCTTGGGCCCACTGGGTTATTTTTAGTGCATTTGTATTCATAGTCGCCACACCACAAGTATATTAAAATTATGTTGTAAAAGAAAAATAGCCTGCCACCACATGTTCCATATGTGCTGGAATGAACATGTGAAAAATTAAAAAGGAATGAATTCGATTTATTAGTTATTTACTAGTTATTTTCAGAGGGCTTATTACATCCATGACACAATGGCTAATTTGCATTGTTTTACCTCGTTTTAAGGCCCAAAGTGTCACTGCTAGAGGTGCTTATTAAAAACAATAACAAAGGAGAAGCTTGATTACGGCAGAAATCATGTTCATGGATGAGCTATCGAATTAGTTTTATTACCGTTACTGTGGTATGAAGCAGCACTGGGACACTTTATATTGCTGTTTCTATTATGCTAGTATGCCGCAGTATGCTTTTATTTCATTTTTTTTTTTTTTTTTAATTTTGCGATCAAAGGTACGTTTAATGTCCAACATTTTTTTTTTTTTCCCCTGAACTTGAACTTTGTTACAGTTATCTACAGTGATTGTTCATTTATAAATTCTTTTTATAATTGCTCTTTGTTGTCCATTAAAATTTGAAGTAATTGAATTACTATGCTATTTACTCTATTTATAGATTAATTAATTTGTAAGCACATTTATTAATGCCTATTGCACATTTAGTTATTTCAAAGACGCTTGTGGTCCACCATGCTTATCCCGTCCTCAGCAAAGCATGAAAGTCATAACAAAATTGTCTTAATAACTTTATAAATTGGGTAAAGTTACTACAACTTAATTTTGAAGAAATTTGAGTTTAAAATTACACAATATTAATGTAATTTACAGTGTCGACTGAATTCAAAAAATGTTTGCAACTTAATAGGTTTAATTAAATCACTAAATTACCTGAATTACTTTTCAGAGTGTACAGTACATATGCAAAAAATACAGTCATGAGAGATTGATTCCTGTTCAATGCATGCTGTTTTTCACCATATGTGACCTCTGCTTGCCACAACATTAGCTGCAGTTGTTGGTATGTATCTATTGTACACGATGGAGAGTGTGTGTCACTAAGGGTCACTGTCACCATTACTCAATTGAACGTCACCTCCCATTTGGCTCGTTACTGGAGAAGTCCACTGACATCCCAAGAGAGTGATTCTTTAAACACTGATTACAGCATTTCAACACACAACACACACACACAGAGAGAGAGAGAGAGAGAGAGAGAGAGAGAGACAGTGAGGTCAGTAATAAGGTTGTGGCCCAGGAGTAACACTTCAATTGGATCTGGGGAACATGCCCATCTCTCTCTGTCAGCAACAGCAACTTGTCTCTGTGCCTCATTTAGCCTGCATCTGTGCTGCTATAAATCTCTCAATCTCTTAAACATACACACGCTCTCCACCTGCTACCTGCCACAAGGGAGCCATTTATTCTCCAATTATTCATAATGTATGTGTTCATGTCTGTATGACCAATGCATGTGTTCATGGATGTTATAGATGCTCTCTGCTTTGTTTCTTTTACACACTCATTTTCTTCAGTTGACGGAGGAGCTTCAGGGAAGAAGTGCAAGTAATGAGATCAGAGAGCTTGTCAAACTACTGTCCAAACCACACGTAAAGGTAAGAGGGTAAATAAACATATTATTGTTAGCACGTATGCCTTCAGATATAGCACTGTACTCTACCAGTTAAAAGAATTGGACACATTTACTAATGCTTTATTATTGAAGTTATATATTAAAAAAAAAAAAACTATGGAGTTACACAAATGAAGTATGTTAATTATATTTTATATATAATTTTTCCCCAAATTAAATTCATAATAAATATTATAAAATAATCAAGTTTGGGAAATTTATTTATTTTTTTATAAAGGAAATGAGGATGCAATTGGTAAGATATTTTAAATGTTTTTGAAAGAAGTCTCTTGTGCTTGCCAAGGCTGAATTTATTTGATCAAAAACAGGAATTTTGTGAAAATATTACAATTTAAAATTGTAAAATGTAATTTATTTAATTTATTTATGGCGCAATTGTTTTTTTTAATTAGCCATTACTCTAATCTTCAGTGTCATATGATCCTTTAGAAATGACCTTTTAGGAACGCTTTTCCCCACAGACCTGTTGCTGTCTGTGGGGTTTTATTATGATTCTTTGATTAAAAAAATCAAAATAACAGCATTTATTTAAAATAAAATTAATTTGTAACGTTATAACATTAAATATTTTGTAACATTTACTTTCGATCAGTTTAATGTATTTTTGCTTAACATTTTTTTAATTTCGTAAAGACTTGAATGGTAATTCATCTCACCTTTCATCTGCACTCTGGTTACATCATTCTCCCTGTCCTTATATTCCTATATATGTTTATGTCTATGTTCCTCTCCTCTTTAGTCTCTCTTTCTTTCCCTTGTGTCTGTTGGTGCTGTGTAAAGCGCTAGCAGATGGCTTCTGGGGACTAGAATGGCGTCTCTGTACGATAGTAACTGTATCACTCTCAATTAGTGTTGAAATGATCCATTCCCTGTGACCAGACATAAATCAGAACCTATTAAATGATCTCCTTCCTCCTGCCTCCTTTATGATTCACACATGAAAAAACACATTTTACTCATATTAGACCCGCTTACTGACTTGTATTGACATTGATGAAAGCGGCAATTACGGCAACCCGTGTGTTGCAGAAAGAAAGAGCTGCTCTAGTCTGAGCGAGAAAGAGGAGATGAGTGGCTCAAATTTGTGTAGGAAAATGGATGGATGTATGTAGTGTATTGCTTTGCCCTTTTCTCTAGTGCTTGTGTGTATGGATAGTTAATTCAGCAGGTTGAATAATGACTGTTCAGATGACAAACTCTTTCCTAATGAGAGCTGCATGCCCAGTTACATTTCCCAGACTTTATTTGAACAAGTTCAGCAATTTGTTATTGTAGGAGGCCCGCTATAAGTAATTAACATGCGCGCACACATACACACATTGCAAGAGTACATGAAGAAATTAGTTACTGCTTTGACCTTCAATTCACTCTTTTGCCACTTGGCCTGATGCTGACCCCAGTTCTTCCAACCTCAGGAGGGAGTTCAGCTCCCACACACACACACACACACACACACACACACACACACACACACACACACACAGGTATAAAGGGTGTTTTGTGTGTGAGTGTGTTGTGCATGGCAGTATAGTGAATTTAGACTGGGTTGTTGGAAAGTAGATGGACTCTGAGTGAACAGAGTGGAGCTATTATGCTGCCACACAATTTCACTCATCAGGGAATTGTGAACACTGTTTTAGATTGGACTAATCAAATGCAAGGCTGAGAAATATTAGAATTTTCCCAAAGTAATTCTTTGGTAATGGATGGTAAAGTCAAGATTTCAGTATGCAGTCCTTTTTCAGAGCTTTAAAGAAAGCCAATTTAATTACAGGGACTAGATTGACATGAAGTACATCTTCTCTATGGCATTAATGAAGTTGCTAAAGTGTTGTGCTGATATTCAAATTCCAGCCAATACTGCTGATAATTATTTTCATGTCATGACCAATAACTGTTAAATTGCAGATTCTAAAATGCTAAAAACTAAACGGGTCATTTTAAATGTTACAAGCGAATTTAGGCATCGCAACACCGTATGAAAAATGGATATTCACTTTGAGATTGGCTGAAGATAACTTTTAACAGTGTTGGTAATTGTTTGTTTTCAAAGATTAAAAGCATGTGCCTTTTTTTTTTTCTTTTTTTCTTTTTTTAAATATGGATAAACGTCTGTCTTGGGGTCGGCATGGCAAGCTTTGGCTTTCCTTGGCGACACCATGTTTTAGGAAAACTCCCAAAAACCAAAACACAACGCCACATCGATTTTACCCTCTGAGAAGGAAGACAAAGATAGAGTAATGGGGGAAAAATGTGGTTGCAGATGGTTAATGCCTTGATGCTTTAACAATATTTATACTGTGATATTTTCTTGAAGTCTAAGGGCCAGATTTACTAACAGCTTGCGCCAGCGCAAGCCCTCTTTTGGTGTTAAAAACAACTGTCGAGATTTACTAAAGACACAGTGTAAAATTAGCGCTGAAAAGGCGTGGACTGTTCTTCTGGAGTTATTTTTGCGGCTGACCTTATTGCATATACATTTGTTGGAGTTTCTCTTTCAGACGGGAGGAGAGTATTTAAATGAATCACGCGATTTACTGGTATTTGCGCCTTTATTGAATGCCCAAAAAAGCATGTCTTAACCCATTCTGACATGGCTGCAATTGTTGATGCTTGGAGGAGACCGAGAGCACGTCAAGGGAAAAAATGTCACTTGTATTAATTTCTTGATGTCAAAGGACAATGTTAATTATACAGGGTGAATTCAGGGTGATTGAGACACTTTTTGCCATTGAGATGAACTGGAAAAAGTGTCCCAATCAACCTGAATTCACCACTATATATGTGTTTAAGTGTATGTCAGATTATACATGTAACAAGTTGCACCTGTGTCAACCCACATCAGCTCTGCTTATTTGCGACCCAACGCTAATTTCCGCTGCTCTTGTTAGGTAGCGTTGTCATTATGCAAATTATTTGACTGTCTGTGTTCTTTAATTTGTCTGATTTTAATTTTGCAAAACTTGCCACTCCCATAGGCGTGTTTTGTGGAATTGCGCTCACGCTCGGTTTAGTAAATCTGGCCTCAAGTGTAACATTATTTGTTGTTTAAAGAATTAATATAGTCATCTGCAACTTAGATTTCATTCCTTTCATTCTTCCAATTAAGTCTTCCATTTCAGTTTGCTTAAAACAACTGCACCTTTCAGTCTAATCCGAAGAGCTGTTTGCTGTTGAGGCAATCATAGCCTATAGGGCAATGTGTATGTTCTGCTCTCGTTTTCATTTCACCATCAGAAACGTACAAACACTGGCTTGTGAGTTTTTTTTTTTTTCTCTAGTTGTTTTAGGTTGTTTACATCTCATAATATACTCCTTATCTTTAGAAATGTGTTGATTTGGTATGGATATAATCCAATCAGAGATGGGGTTTGATATGAGGGCCAATTTTGTATCTCAGTGGTATGTCTGCATTTCATTTATTTAACGAGCAGATTTTGTGAATCAAATGGCAAAAAAAAAGTTACAAATGTGTGTATTTAAATGCACATTGTATGAATAACTAGTAATGCTGATTTAAGTATCACAAACATTAATTTCAAGATGGACATTACTGAAATTGATAACTTAGTTCAGTCACATGCAGTGAGTGAGATACTGATTCACTAACTGCAAAATTCAATCAGTTTTTATTAATTAGTTTTGAGTGGTGAACTAAAAGAACTGACTTACAAGAGTAACTTTCTAGTGAATCAGCTCAAGTTATTTATCGAGGAATTGCATCACTCCTCACAATATATTTGCATGCTCAATAGAAATGGTGTTATTTCTGTAAATATGATCAAATTTAGCAGCATGGTGTAGGTTGTGTTGATCCAGATTCCATTTTTTTTACCTGCATTTAATTTATCTGTGAGGACTGGTGTTCAGGAAAAAAAAAATGATCAGGTAATTGCATCTAATTGTCAGTATAACCCTGTACCGATGAAATTGACTCACTCCCTAGACAGATGCCTCTCTTTCTCTGTTTGTTTCCACCACTCTCGCTCGCTCTCCCATCTGTTCTGCTTTAGCCACATGTTGAGTGTTGTTCTGGAGCTTGATCCCATGTCATAAAACAGACACTTTTCTTCTCCTCTCTGTCTTGTCTCTTCTTTTTTTTTTTTTTTTTTTTTTTTTTTTTCTCTCTCATTTTTTATCTCTGGCACATAACTGGAAGATGGTTTTATGTTGGAAATGCGAGGGAGAAAAGGAGCAATTGAAAGAAAAAAGCTGCAGCTGCATTTGACGCACAGCATCGTTAAAGCTCTTCGGTAATGAATCTCTGAATGCCGTCATTCTTTAGCTATTGCTCGTTCTCTGAGAGCCGAGGTGTGAAATATCTGAAATGGCTGAGAACTTCATTGCCTTCTGTCCATCCATCTTCCATAAAGTGTCCTCGCCCCTTGGAAACTCAGCAGGATATTCGTAATACTCATAATAATCTAATCAAATGAAAGATGACAATATGATTGGTTTTGGTTTTGATTCAGTTCTTCTTTTTTTTTTTTTCTTCTCCCTGCTGGCGATGCTATAACAAACAACATTGCCAAAGAGGGTTGTAGTGAAATAGTGATGGTAATCAATTCAAAAGCAGCTTTATTTGTCAGTAGGAGGTAGTAATCTAAAGCAGACCTCTAAAGCTCCATGATTTATACTATAGGATTCAAGCAGATGCTTGGAGTATCAAGGCTGGAATGATTAGCCAAAACGAGTAGCTACACAAAATCAGTCAAGCGACTACTGTTTGTCTTACTGTTTGTGTGCGTTTTTGTGGATTTTTATATGTATGTACGACTCTTTCTCGTTGCAGGGTTTATTGTCTGTTCATGATACTGTGGCCAGGAAGAGTTATGATCCAGAACTTCCTCCTTTGCCAGATGACATTGATGATGAAGAAGACTCTGTCAAGATCATTCGGCTGGTCAAGAATAAAGAGCCTTTGGTGAGAGAACTTCCTGCTCACACACACTTACAAACACATGTAAATTTCCACATGCTGTCAAAGCCAGACGCATACGGAGCGCCATAATTCAAGCACACGTAGTGGAAAACATCAAGAACATGAAGCACATAAATACATGCGCATTCGCGTGATAGTGTTAGTGATGTGTTTGGCTCACGCTCCCCATTCACCCTTATCCTCTAGTTCCTGAGTGACCTTACAGACCCTATCACCAGCTCTGTGTCTAGAAGCCTCCTGTGGTATATAGATGTATGTGTCTGTTCCACTTTCCCTTACGTGTCATTCACAGCTCTATCTAGGCCAGATTTCTGTCCAGCGTTCGCTCTTCCATTTCATCTAATTTCTCAGTGAGCTGTCAGAATCAGAACTTGTTTACTTGTATTGTCATCAATTACCCAAACCAGTTTGGCTTAAGAGTGTACTGTACTTGAAAGTGACTATGAATGAGCACTGACATCTGTTTGCGTTCTTGAGTTTTGAGAATTCCAGAATGACACATTAGATCTTGTATTTAGCTGAGCATTTGTTGGATGGTTTGACATGCAATTGATTTCTTTTACTACATAACAAGTATACTGGACAAAAGTACTTGTGGGGAAATAATTTATTGAAGGTGGTAGCGTAGTGCAACGCTTCTGGACTGATGTTGACTTTCTAATTCCTTAACCTAAGGTACTGTGTGTCTGCCTGATAGACCTTGTGTCTAACTTAAACCCAGTTCATACTGAAGTGTGACACATTAAGGGTAAAGTTTTTGAGTCCATCTAAATTGACTGCATGGTCACAGTATAATTGCATGTTGTATTCACAATATATACAGTATCATTCTAAAGTTTGCCATTTGCCAGTATTTTTTCTTATAGTTTAGAAGGAAATTAATACAACTTTTCATCAAGGAATCATTAAATGAAGTGATAGTAAAAACTATTTTGATTTCATATAAATGCTGGGGGTTTTTTTCTGAAAAAACATCATGATTTAAGCAACACAACTGTACGTTTGAACGTAGCTTTCTTAAACTTAAACACTAAATCCGCATATTAGAACTATTTCTGAAGTGTCATGTGACAAAGACTGGAGTAATGGATGCTGGAATTTTCAACCCTTTCTAACCCTAACTTTGCATCACAGGAATAAATTACAATTTAAAAATGATTAAAATAGAAATGGTTATTTTAAATTGTAATTGTTTTTTCCACAATATTACAGTTTACTGTATTTGATTAAATAAATGCAGACTTTCTGAGCATAATAATTATTATTATTTATTTTTAATTTACAAGAACACAATATTGGTACTAGTAACTCATAACAGAACATACAGCAAATATTAGCTTAACATTAGCAGTCCTTAAATATACATGTTCACACGTTTGCATATTAAATCATAATAAAAATAGAGATGACAATAATACAGCAGGTATATCTGAGTAAATAAATAACAGAGACCAAAAATTGAATGGACACTGTATGTCTGTCACCGAGCATCTTCAAGAACGTTCTGCAGAACATTAGTACATTCTTTGTGATGTATTTTTGTGTTAACAATTGAACAACAGAAAGTGCATTTATTATGCATTATACATTACATGTGAATGGCCCTACAGAATTATTTGTTTTATAAGTTCTGAAATGGTGCGTTTCAGAATTCATATATAACAGCTGTAGATCAGCATGTGATCTTGTAGTGAAATTCTGCCGTGAATGCATGTCACTTTCTCCTAAGCGAAATGAAATGCTAAATAAATCTCTTCCTTCTAAATAAACAGTCTGACCCGTGGCCCAAGTCCTAAGCAATTTTAGCTGGCTACCCTCAGACAAAATCTCAGTTTACATTTTATATGTAGAAAAACCCGTTTTTCAGACAAAATGTCCAATGTGCTTTTCTCACCAAATTTAATCAGCCCACTGAGCTTTGCACTATGAATTTCTATATGCAATTTTTTTATTTTTTTATTTGAACTTGAAATTTTATACATCAGTTTCAGACAGCAAATTCAGTCATTATGACAAAAGGACTGTGAAGTTTAACTTTAATTTCCCCTTTTTTGTGTGGTAGTTAGCAGGCTTTTGCCTCAGAGGATGATTCATCTGTTTGTATAATTGTGATTAGTTGAATGGGTAGGATTCGGTAGCTCTGATTAATTGCTATCATTTTTCAGACCATGACATCATGCAGTATTTTAGTGAGGGGAGTAATGAGAAGAAAGTGGAAGGAGGGTGGTTCGGTTCAAGTCCTTGGACTTTGGGGGGGCTGGGACCCAAATCCTCAAATGCTCTCCCCTCTGTTTGGTAACTTTAACCTGCTGATTTATTAGCAGCAATGGCAGGATGCTGAAATAATTGGGCTTGGATCAGTGTGCATGGCAGCAGCAAAAGTGAGCTCAGTGGTGGATTTTATTGAAAGAATGTGTTGTTTTGGATAAGGTTACTGAAAGGTCTATAGGAAGGCAAACGACTGTGTATATGGGTGTGTGTTTGTTGGATAGATAAAGTGTGTATGTTATATCCAGATTTTCAGACTGAGTAATAGGAGCATAGTAGACAGAACAGACATTTGCCAACAAGATGATTTGGCTATAGATTGTGTGCTCACTCATTTCATCTCACGGCTTGTGTTGGTTGGCTAGCGTCTCCACATCTAGGTGCTTATTGCAAATTTCAGTTGGCACGTGCCCAACAAAATCTTTGATCCCTAACTATACATTTTGTTTTGTGATGTAGTAGTCTTCTTTAATCTCTGGATCACTCATCCTGGGGGTTGTATTAATCTACCCCCTCACCTTTTCAAAATGATAACTTCCTCTTGCTACTTTAAAATTTTAGAGCAAATTTTCAATACTTTAGCTAACACTTAATAATAATAATAATAATAATAATAATAATAATAATGTTGTTATAGTAATAATGTTTAACATTAGTTAATACATTAACTAAACAAAAACCAACCATGAGCAATACATTACTGTTTCTGTATTTACTGATCTTTGTTAACGTTTATGAAAATACAGTTGTTCATTGTTTGTTCATGTTAGTTCACAGTGTGTTAACTAATGTTAACAAGATTTTAATAATGTATTGGTTAATGTTGAAATTAACAAAGATTAATAAGTGCAGTTCATTATTAGTTCATTTTAACTAATGTTGGTAACTAATGAAAATTATTTTAAAGTGTTGCCATACTTTATACTCGTACTCATTGGTCCCTTCCCTGCCATTTATAAAGCTTGGATGCGTCAGGATATATATTAATATAACTCCGATTGTGTTCATCATTTCATCCTTTCTTTCTTTTTCTCTCTTTCTTTCTCTCTCTCTGTCTTTCTCTCTTTCTCTCTTTTTTTCTTTCTTTCTCTCCTTCTTTCTCCTTCTCTCTTTCTTTCTCTTTCTTTCTCTTTCTTTCTCTTCTCTTTCTTTCTTTCTCTTTCTTTCTTTCTCTTTCTTTCTTTCTTTCTTCCTTCTTTCTTTCTCTTTCTTCCTCTCTTTCTTTCTCTTTCTTTCTCTTTCTTTCTCTCTTTCTTCCTCTCTTTCTTTCTCTTTCTTTCTCTTTCTTCCTCTCTTTCTTTCTCTTTCTTTCTCTTTCTTTCTCTCTTTCTCTCTTGCTTTCTTTGTTTCTTTCTCTCTTTCTCTCTTGCTTTCTTTGTTTCTTTCTTTCTTTCTTTCTCCTTTTTCTTTCTTTCTCTTGCTTTCTCTTTCTTTCTCTCTTTCTTTCTCTCTCTTTCTTTCTAGAACTTCCCTTAGTAACGTTCTTTACGAACTTCTTAACGTCTTTGATTTTTCTTGAGTTCAGTTTCAGCAGAAGGCTGGTGATTTGCGTGTTGTGGAGTTCAGGTTTTGTAAGGCATACGACCGAAGTTTGTGTGATTCTCCGCTCACAGTTTCAGGACCCCAGGACAATGTCAATGAATCATACAGAATATCCTAGAACTCTTGTTTCTTTTGGCTTATTGCAATTGACTGTTCGTGGCAGTGATATCCATACAATGGTAAAGGACCAAAACTCAAAGATTGTGCAGCCAAAACAAGACTTGCTACTTTGGAAAAAAATGTTTTTGAATGTCTGTGCTTAGATTTGTCATGTTGAGTCTTGGAACACAAGAGCAGCCAGCAGACATTCTGTACTATAAAAGTTCACACTGTTCTCATTTCCTCTGTGATCTCTCATTGGTTGACACAAGGCTTCATTAATGTTTCCTCTCAAGTGCCTTCATTAGAAATGATTTTGTATATTTTGACATCTGTTTAGTTGTTGAATATTTCCAAATAGTGATTCTTGATATCAGTAAAGTTTATATTTGTGCTGTGGGAACTATGGGAGCTATAAATTAAATAGGTGGAAAGTAGACTGTCCTGGATTCATACAGCAAGATAAATTACCAAATATATCTATGGTATCCATTTCTACCTTAATCTGAATTTAGCTCTTGCTTATGAAGTTTTTCATCTGTTCTCCCTTTTCTTTTGAAGCAAACAGAAGATTATAAGGTCATCTGTTTGGGTTAGCAGTGAAAAACTGAGCACTAAAGCAATGTCACTCTCTAGAAATAATGGAGGCACAAATTAGATTAGGGTGAGAGATGGGAGCACACATGTTAGCGCTTTTGAGGTACATCTGTGTACACAGAAGAAATACATCATGGCCCTGATGGCTCAGAGTGGAAGAGAAAGTTTTCTCCAGATTGAGGACAGAGACTGACATGCACCATCAGAGGGTTATGTTGACCTGAGAGCTAATGCGTCACTCATCTCCCACGTTACCGGAGATTCTGGTCATGCAATTTTTCCATTCCGTAATCTACAGTCTTGTAAAAAGAACGATTTTTTTAAAAATTTATAAATAAATTAATAATAATAATAGTAATAATTAAATAAACATAAAAAAATATAATATGGGAGTTTGTCATTGGTCGTTATGTAAGTGGTAGGGTTAAGGCTTGTCTCACCGTTTGCTGTTCTTCTAATCTTTCATTCCTTCCTCTGCATAGTGTGCTCTGATTTTTCCCAAGTGTCCATGTTTCTGTGTCTATATCCTGTAACAGAGTGCACGGGAGGTGCTCGAGCGCACACTGTGCTCTTTGTGCAGTGAGGTCTGCTCGTCTTGAGAAGGCATTTCCTCATGTAGGTGAAGGAACAAGATCTGACTTCTGAAAGTGATGTTTCCTTAGTGCGGTAATTACAGTTAACACCGGCAACACTTAAAAGGCAGCCTATGGACTATCTGGTGTGTGAAACGGCACACACATAGATTTAGGTCTTTGATACTTTGGAATAAACATGCAAGTTTCTGTCCTAAGCACCAGTGATCACAAAATCAAGCACTCTGTAGCCCTGCCCACTGATGAATTTTATTAGTTCTAAATTCTATACCAAATAAAATGACAAATGAAGTTGGTTGTGATTAGCTGCAATTTTTAGTGCAGTATTTTGGTTTCAGTCTGCGTGGAAAAAAAAAACCTGCGCAGGAGTGTGTTTTCTCATAGGATATAAAATGACCATGTCTAGCTTTCAGGGTCATACTGCAGGAGACATTTAAGACGGTATCCAGCGTTTTATCCCAGGCCTCAACTTCCCTCTTCCGCTCATTCCCCCTTTACATCCACATATTCCCATTTACCTTCCTGTAATTCTTATTTCTTCCTATGCGTTTCAGCCCTGTCCTGTTTTAAGCACTTATGCTGGCATTCCTCAGCCTTATTACCTTAATGAGAGCCAATTTTCCTTTTTCAACATAATACTTGTTAATGATAGAACTGTAATGCAGTAAGGTTAAAGCAACATTTTGAGTGTTTGTTGTGCAGGTCATTGAAGGGTTAGTATAACAGTCTATATAGAGGGAGTGAACATCACACGCTTAATGTTTGTTTTGAGTCTCCCTATGTGTTTATGTGTGGGTTTATAATTGGAAGTTTAATAACCCTGTTTAACGCGTATCTTCTGCCTACTGGTTTACTTGCAGGTGGCATAAATCAGCATTGATAATTGCGTCTAATCGTGTTTTAATGACCTCGCTGTTGTTCTTTTTGCTGTATTTTCCTCCCCAGCTTTCTCCACTGCCAGATCTGTAGCAAACATAGCCATGTGGTTCAGTAATTTGTTAATTTGAGCAGTGACTTGAAGAGTGCGTATCGTTGTTTGTTTTCACGCCATTTTAAGTGACTTTGTGTCAAACACTCACTCTGTCTCTGCTCCGGCCTTTTGTATTTGTTATTTCAGGTCTTTCTTGATGGCTAGAGCTTACGTTCTGCTAAAATGATCTGAACTTCAGACTTTTATTATAATGATGTCTGATTGTGTTTGAGAAAGCTTATATTTGTATGCACCAAGGAGGCCTATAATACTTTATCCATTAGTTTCCCATTAACCTCAATGACTATTGCTTGGTAAGTTAACAACCTGCAATTTCAGTATATGTTTTAGTACCAAATGTTGCTGTTTTTTTTAATTCATAAAGTTAGTGCTGTAAGAGTGAGTGTTGCAACTTTTTTTCATTTCATACGCACCATATATTTTAGTGAAAGAATTAATACTTTTATTCAGAATGTATTAAATTAAAGGTGACGAGAAAGGGGTTTCATACTGAAGTAGTGCGTTGTGATTTGGTCAACCGCTTTGAGTGTTTCGGAAAAATAATTTAATGTTGATAATATATTGGAATGGAATTTTTCCCAGGTATCCACATAATTGCAAGTGTAACATTGATTTTATGCAGCAGTTCAACAAATGCTATATTAAAGCTGCTCTCTGTAACTTTTTTTTTTTTTTTTTTTTTTTTTTTTTTAACAAAATTAAGAATGTACAACATGAATCTATTTTCCAAACTGTGTTTTAATCTTATCCTGAATCATAATGGCACACTTATAAGTGTTTATATTCTGACTATTTTTGACTGGTCTGGACGGCACCGCTTTGGAGTAACACAGTACCTGTGACTCGTAATAGACATAAACAGAGAGAAGTAGCTCTGGTTACAACGTTCTTCCGCAAGACGCATGTAGTTCTGTTTATTAACCACTAGAGTACTTAATGCAGCTTTAAGTGATGTACATTTTAACACTGTATTGTTGATATCGTTATTTTGCAAAATAATATACAGCTACACACTGCAAACGGCTTGCTCTAAAACACTGCTTATGATTAATGGAATTTTTTTTTTTTTTAAAGAAAAAAAAAAGTGGGTGGATTTTTTATTTTTTTATTTTTTTTTTTTTTTAATAATTAACCTTACAGGGTGGTTGTGTACACACACTGCCGACACGCATTGTAAGACTGATACCAGATGGTTTGGACCAAGAGAGAGCTACTTTCTGAGAAAACAAAGCAAATTAACATTTGAACTCTCTCTTGCAAAATTAGCATCCCCATATGAGGCGCAGTCACCTTCCTTTCCTTCACCCCCACTTTTTGCCTTCTCTTCTACATATGGAGATGACCTGAAAATCAACCACCCAAAAATCAATATGGATAATGTGAACAGTTATCATACAACATTAAACATGTTTGGTATCATGTGAAAATGGTTCAGTGCAACTGGTACAAAGGTGGTATTCTCACAAAAGTAAACAAGAAGGTAATAAAGGTTTTAAGAGTTTAGAGATTTCCAACAGCCATATCACCCTGTAGCCCAAGACTGGTTGCTCATTAAAGCTGAGCAGGGCTGATCCTGGTTAGAACCTGGATGGGAGACCTCCTGGTAAAAACTGTTGCTGCTGGAAGAGGTTTCAGTGAGACCAGCAGGGAGCGCTCACCCTGTGGTGTGTGTGTGGGTCCTAACGCCCCAGTATAGTGATGGGGACAGTATGCTGTCAAAAAGCACCGTACTTCGGATGAGACGTTAAACCGAGGCCCTGGCTCTCTGTGGTCATTAAAAATCCCAGGATGTCTTTCGAAAAGAGTAGGGGTGTAACCCCGGCATCCTGGCCAAATTTGCCCATCAGCCTCTGTCCATCATGGCCTCCTAATCATCCCCATATACTGATTGGCTTCATCACTTTCTAATCTCCACCAATAAGCTGGTGTGTGGTGGGCGTTCTGGCGCAATTTGGCTGCCGTCACATCATCCAGGTGGATGCTGCACATTGGTTCCACCTTCCATATGTAAAGCGATTTGAGTACCCGGAAAAGCTCCATTTATAAATGTAAGGAATTCTTGCTTTGCTTTCTATGGTGTACGTGCCCTCTTTCATTGGGTTTTTCATGCAAATGACTTTGTCGCCAAAAAGGTGTAAACTACCCAGTCTGGGACTAATTGACTAACTGATTAATCCATTGTGTATTCATGTTTCCATTTGAAATAAGTTTGTCTTGGTCTGAGTATTTAAAGAGATGCTGCTGGAGGCTCAATTCTGTAGCCAGATCAGCCCGTTGTGTTATGTGTTTTCTAGTTGTTGTCATGTATTTTGTTATTTCTGAGCATTTGATGTTTTGTATCAATTATCTTCGAATTATGTAATTGGCACGATACCTTTACCTAACTAACAAATTTGTTGCATTTAGATTTATTCTGGCTTACTCTGAAATTAATAACTGAAGTAGATTACGTCAAGTCCACAAATATAATGCAAAGCATAGCGTAAAGCAAATCTACGCTCGGGTTAGTAACGAACTAAAGCTCAGTGTGTGGAGC
The DNA here is from genome assembly GCA_037194245.1 of Opsariichthys bidens. NCBI lineage: Eukaryota > Metazoa > Chordata > Actinopteri > Cypriniformes > Xenocyprididae > Opsariichthys > Opsariichthys bidens. Next base: position 14,721,061 of record CM074296.1, read on the forward strand.
ATCTGGGCACACCAACTGAAGTTTTAGTGCTCCGACTAATACATTGGCATCAGTCATGTGTACTTGGGCTATAGAGGCTAATAATGGGTTTGCCATTCAGAACAACAGTGTTGTTAAACAATCTGAATGGGGTCAGCCTCAACCTCTGATTATTGTAATATTATTCTAACTAAGTATACGGTGGAAACCACGGTATGATTATATAAAGTCACCAGTAGAGGAAGTCATGACCTCTGGTTAGATGTAGTCTTACTTTAAGTGTGTACAGATCTATGGGGACTGAATAACATACTTTTTGAAATAAGCAAGCATGGTGCGGCATCTAAAAATATCCGTCAATTGCCTCTGTCTAATGACCAAGGCTGTGATTTATTGATCGTATTCCTGGCCAGTTCGAGACTCAGAAAGTTATTGGAATCCGAATGAACAAGTGTAATTTCAATAGAGTTAAATGGAATAATCAAATGTTGCTAACTATTATACAAAAATCAATTGGCATTGTAACCTAAATTTGAGGTCATAGTAGAATTGAGCCAGATAAGAGTTCAATTGCAATTAAACTAGTTTGCCACACTGAAAAGATGGAACGAAATTTAAACCTTCACAGCCCTATAGGAAACCGTCATTGGGGCAATTAGGCGGGCCTTATGTACAAAAAACATGTAAAAGTGAATTTGCGTTATGTCCCCTTTAAATGCTTCAAGGGTGTACACCACTGTACAAGGTTTGGCAACTACTGTCCTAAAGAATGACTGCTGTCCTTCTGAGCACTGCAGATTAAGCCATCAACTTTTGGCTGGTCTTATAATAACAGTCATAAGCATTTATGTGCTAAGAGTTTCAGCATATGGAGCTGATCACCTCCACAACTGGCAGCCGTGGGTCACGTTACTGATGAGTAATTTAGGGAGCTGTGGCCTCTTATTCTAACTTGCTTAATTTTTCTTCCATCTCAGTTTCTACTTTCTCTCTCGCTCTCTTTCACTCGCTCTCTCATCGGTTAGAGGAAAAGTTTTCATTAAAGTCTATTTATAGAGCATGTTTTAATGGGCAGACCTCAGCAACAAGAGGAAATAAGAAAACCTTGAAAATACTCAATCAAAGAACCTGCTCATTTCCTCCGCCTGCCTATAACAAGTGACCTTACTGCGAGAATGAAGTTGTGCTTGTGAGGATCGTGTGAGCGTGATTGCAAGGGTGACTAACAGAGGTGGAGTTCTGATGGGTAAATTGAGCCTGCGTGATGAGTTTGTCCAATCACTCATATTGCTGAGAGAATAACCAATGTCCATCATGTTTGAGGCAGTGATGTCTGTCTCAGGCCAAACCTGCAGCTGAATAATGTCAGCTCATGCTCTCACACAAAGAGAGCACAATATGTAAGATTTGATTATCCAAAAACCACTAGAACAGTGTTATATATTTTGTTGACTTGTGTACTTGCATTATCCCAGATGTTTCCAAGAATGTTTAAATCCAGAGAAGTAAGCAATTTTAACCTGGACTGTGTCCTTGTGTCGCCCATCAATGACGTCATTCCTGCATTGCCCTCGATTTCCTTTTTTTTTTTTTTTTTTTTTTTTTTTTTTTTTTTGTACAAACCATGGAAATGGCAATACTCTTTTAATACATTATGTGCTTTATTCAACAAGGGAACAACTGTTTGGATTAGGGGTAGGCGGTATGATCAAAATTCTGTTTTACGGTGTGACTAATTTTATTTTACGGTAACAATATATTTCACAGAATAGTTATACATGTGGTTATTCTGTAAAATCGACAAAAAGGGCTTTTTATAATAAATAAAGCTGAATGCTTTAGAGATGAAACGTACTTGTTTTGTTTTTGTTTTTTTCTTTCATTTGATAAATAATTTTTTGGTAAACTATATTGATGGTGAAATCCCTGGTACAATTACAGCAGCTACTGTTAATGTTGGTTAAGTAGTTTTAATGATACACACCGTGTAACTGCATCATTATTTTACTCTAGCACTGCCGCTCAGCATTTCATATTCGCCGCTCACTGCGTGTGCATGCACGCATCTTTAAAATGCGATTGTTAATTTGTTTGAGCATCAAGTTGAGAGAAGCATCGAATCAAAGGAAGATTTCATCAGCTGGTTCGGATCAGTAGTCGGATCATTTGGAGTTAGAAAAATATTATACACCCTGTTGCATTCTCAATATTTACATACAGGATAATGTGCATTCGCTTTAATAATCAGGTTGTTCATTCCCATTGCAACTTTTCTAAAGTGAGAATGTGAGGTGAAGACGACATTTCCCATGATTCTGCGCTCAATCTCGGCATCATCAAGCTAAGCCTTTGTTGTTTTGAATAGCTGACCTCTAGCAGTGAAAAATTACATATTGTGCCTTTAAATCACAGAGAATTTTCATTTGCTTTAATGCATTTAATGCAGTTCAGAGTGTGTAAGTTTGTATGAGGTTGTATGGGCTGTTTATCTGGCTTCTGACCGGTGTTAGCATAGCAGAATGTTGTTAGTCATTAAGGTTTAGATTGATTTAGAAGGGAAATTAGGAAGATCTCTGGTTTGGTTTGATTTGAAGTGACAAGTTTTTGTTTTGCCTTACCTCTTATAGATGCTTTGTGTATGCAAAACTTGCACAATGAGCAATGGTGTTTGTTTCAATGGTGTATTTGTTGAGCATGTTTTGATTTGAAAGAAAATTAGGTAAATAATGATCGGTTTCAACACATTGGAAAAAACTGCTTCCACACTCTATTAAACAGGACAGTTCAGTAATACTCTATTAAAATCATTGCTGCTTTGATCAAACAAAAAGTTTCACTTTCATATTTTGCAAAATTAAATGGTATGTCAGTGGTCTAATTCTTTTTCTTTACTCCCTTTCTCTCTGTCTCCCTCATGTATCATTAACACCACTGCTTTATCTCACGTTGAGATGTAACAGCTAAGCTGATCGCTGGTTTCTGTCACCTCCCACAGCTCTGGGACAATTGCCGCCTCGTTCTTCCAGGTCACCAAATTGGTCCAATTATTTGATCAACAGGAAATATTCAGACTTCTGAAGGGAGCGTTGACAAATGGCTGCACTTTCCATCATAGAGGCTGTGTTTAACACATCAGACGAGGACCTTGAGCTAATGTATTAGTCATGATGATGACATCGTAAAATCATTACAGGTGACCAAGTCATCAAAATGACTTTGATAGCACATAATTGGTCTTCCTGAGATAATGCAGATAGAAGAGGAACGTGTGTGTGTGTGTGTGTGTGTGTGTCTGTCTGTGTGTCTGTCTGTGTGTCTGTCTGTGTGTCTGTCTGTGTGTCTGTCTGTGTGTGTCTGTCTGTGTGTCTGTCTGTGTGTCTCTCTCTCTCTCTCTGTCTGTGTATGTGTCTCTCTCTCTATGTGTGTGTGTGTCTCTCTGTGTGTGTGTGTGTCTCTCTCTGTGTGTGTGTGTGTGTGTCTCTCTCTGTGTGTGTGTGTGTCTCTCTCTGTGTGTGTGTCTCTCTCTGTGTGTGTGTCTGTCTCTCTCTCTCTCTCTCTCTCTCTCTCTCTTCTCTCTCTCTCTCCTCTCTCTCTCTCTCTCTCTCTCTCCTCTCTCTCTCTCTCTCTCTCTCTCTCTGTGTGTATATGTGTCTGTGTCTCTCTCTCTCTGTGTGTGTCTCTCTGTGTGTGTGTCTCTGTCTCTCTCGCTCTCTGTGTGTGTCTGTCTCTCTCTCTGTGTGTGTGTCTGTGTGTCTCTCTCTCTGTGTGTGTGTCTCTCTCTCTCTCTCTCTCTCTCTCTCTCTGTGTGTGTGTCTCTCTCTCTCTCTCTCTCTCTCTCTCTGTGTGTGTGTCTCTCTCTCTCTCTGTGTGTGTATATGTGTCTGTGTCTCTGTGTGTGTGTATGTGTCTGTGTCTCTCTCTGTGTGTGTGTGTGTGTGTATATATGTGTCTGTCTCTCTCTCTGTGTGTGTATGTGTGTCTCTCTCTGTGTGTGTGTGTCTGTGTCTCTCTCGCTCTCTCTGTGTGTGTCTCTGTCTGTCTCTCTCTCTCTCTCTCTCTGTGTGTGTGTCTCTCTCTCTCTGTGTCTCTCTCTGTGTGTGTGTGTGTCTCTCTCTGTGGGTGTCTTTTTTTCTTTTTCCTATTGATGTGCCATTGGAACAACTTTCATCAAGGCCGATTTTTCACCTCTTTCAGACACCTGAAATGAGGTGGGGTAGAAACCCTGATAGGTTTTAAACGCATGCACACTAAAGGAACTGCACCGCACCTTCATCCACTGTCACGGATGCTTTAGGAATAATAACAGTATCAGAGACACTGATGCAGAAAACAGAGGGTGAAATAATAAAAAGGCAGACTAAAGCTCAAACTATCTGACATGTTTGTCTGTGTGTGAATGGCCCTGCTCCCTGCTAGGAATCTTACTGTCTTAGTCTTGCTGTCTAATTTTACTGTGTGTGTATGGTGACAGCCCATACTGTGAGCGTCTGGCCACATGTGTCTCCATTACAGTAGCGTATGAGTATGTATGGCGGCAGGATGACACACAAGGCTAGCATATTGTTGGCACACTAGTGCCATGGATAGCTGGTGCATTTGCATTCCTGTTTTAGCAGTCATAGCAGTCCATTTGAGCCATTAGGCTGTTGTGTGAATCTAGCCTTATTACACAGTAACCGAGCACTTACTTTCTTGCACTCATGCGCAGTAAATCACATGCACACATGATGAATGTTTCACTGGCCATGTGTGTACTGGACCTTTTCGTTGTTTGTATCACTCTGCTTGCTTGTTTTTGTGCAGACAGACTGTGGGATGTTTTACTAATTCTTTCTACATAGTTATGTCAGTAGTTGGTGGCAATTAATTGTCTTGGAGTAAGTTATTTAATCATTTGTTCAGCTGATTCGTTCAGGAATGAAACGAGTGACTGTGTTTATCAGTGACTCATTGAATCATTCATTTAACTGATTCGTTTAAAAAAAACAGATTAATTCAGGAATGAAACAAGTGACTTGCTGCCTCCCAAATCGCATGATATCCATCCTAAATGGTATTTGAAATTATTATTTTGTCCTGTCCAATACCCACACTTGTGGTCTTTGCACTTGACCACATGTCTACATGCATGAAGTATTTCCTATATTTGGCCCAAGTGTTCAAGTAGAGGACTACAAGTGTGAACTTTTCATTACCCAAAGGGACACACTTAGTGTTGCAAAGAGAAAAAAAAGTGTTTACAGAGCTTTTTAATTTTCAATACTTTGCATTTTAAAACAAACTTCTAAATGTCTGTTCAGTAGACACTATGTAGCTAACAGAAGACACAATTTTAAAATTGTGGTGCTTCTAATTAAATGATAAAAGGCATTTGCAAATGTTGTACAAAATAGGCATAGCCTATTCATCTTTCCACCAATAAAATGTGCAGCACTTTGTTTTACTACCAAATTATATTTATCTAATTAATTTAACTAACAGTGGAATGTTTTCCTGAACATCTCGCGGGGGCACAAGAGTTCCTAAACACAGTGCATGATGGGATACGCTTGGCCTTGAATACCACTCTGAAGCTGTATTCGAGTGTGTATTAAGGGCACTGCACTTTTAGCATTTTTAAGATATGGGACAGTTTTGCACACTTTTTTCCTGTCGCAAACATGCGCTCCCAAGTGGGTATTTGGACAGGGCATTAGTGTGTCCCAAATCGTACCATGTTGAAATGAATATTCCAAAGATAATCGTATAGTCTATTATTAGAATTCTAAGTAGTGTTGTCAAAAGTACTGAGCGCAAAACCAAGTCGTTACTGAAATTTATAAAATTACTCTTTGAGCTCTGTTGAGCAGATTGGTAAACACTCCTGATTGGCCTTTGTGGTCACGTGCTCATCAGATATGTTTGTGATTGGCTACAATGTTCAACACGGGAGCATTTAAATTTGAAAGCGGGAGCGTTTGAAGGCAGCCGTCTATCAGCGGTCCGCGTGTATCTGTGTAAGGGCTTGGTGAAGAGCGTCATTGACCATTTTTGAAGCGTTGATCATTGTAGCCTATCACAGAAATATCTGATGAGCACGTGAACACAAAGGCCAATCAGAAGTGTTTACGAATTCGCACAACAGTGCTCAAAGCATCACATTTTTAAAATTGTATTATTGTGGTTGGCACTTTTGACAACATTAATTTGAAGTGTGGATTTGTGCACACTCTATTTTCTAGCATTGCCCAGAACCTGTTGTGCGTTGGATTCAATTAGAACTGCAAACACAAATAAAAAAAGTTACGAACATGGTGGATGTGTAAGACACAATGTTTAAGATAAAAAGGGGTTTGAGTGAGCATCTAACTCAAGCTTGGTTTTTCTCCATTTTTGTTACCTGTTGGTCCCCTGATGTCACCTGTTTGGGTTCCTTGCTACTGTCACCTTTGGCTTGTTTAGTTGGGGATACTTGATATTCAACAATGTTTTTGATTTGCATGTATTGACACCATTGTATGCAAACTGACCTGAGCTGGACGATTACGTCACTGTTTTCTCTACTACTACTACTACTACTACTACTACTACTAAAATAATAAAATATAATGATAATAATAATGAATAATAATTTGTTACATTTTATATAGGGCTTTTCTGGGTACTCAAAGCACTTTACATATGGTAGGGGGAATCTCCTCAACCACCACCTATGTGCAGCATCCACCTGGATGATGCGACGGCAGCCATATTGCGCCATACACCAGCTTATTGGTGGAGACGAGACTGTGATGAAGCCAATCAGTATATGGGGATTATTAGGATGCCGTGATGGACAGAGGCCAGTGGGCAAATTTGGCCAGGATGCCAGAGTTACACCCCTACACTTTTCGAAAGGCATCCTGGGATTTTTAATGACCACAGAGAGTCAGGACCTCGAGTCTCATCCGAAGAACTGTGCTTATTTGATAAATTAATTAAATTAATAACTTTTGATTCATACACCGGAATGAATGAATACTGAATTTATTTAAACTGGACAATGACACCATTTTCTTTAACAGCTGCTGTGCCACCAAATTAATTGGTCAGTTATTACTATAAAGCTGCTTTTTTCACAATTTGCGTTGTAAAAAGAGCTATATAGATAAAGTTGACTTGACTTGATGAAAGAATATTTTTTCAGTGTTATCTGCAACAACATTGTAAACTTTTATAAATATACATTTGGTCATTAACTTTTAACGATGACTAGGTGCACCTAGCAGCCTGTTGAATATTCAATTATGAGAAGTAGTATTTCCCAAAGTTCCCCTGCTCTATGTTCTTTCTTCATAAAGAGTACACAGTTTAAGTGTGTAGTATAAGTAGGTGAATTTGAATGCAGCAGTTAACTGGCAAGAACCGTGAGGGAATGGCACGAGGCCGTTGACGCGAGTGATGATCAGCATCAGCTGTGCGGAAGCACCGGAAGCATAAAAGGGAAGCGATAACAGTGAAGGACGTTCCCTCACGGCTCTCACCACGCTTGCCAGTCATTAAATCATTCATTTAACCAGTTTGTTCAAAAACACTCATTCAGGAATGAGACACAGGACTTTCTTCATGAATCAGTGAATATTCTAATAGGTATTAATGTCTAAAATAATGTGAAGTTTAATTGGAATATAATGTGCACATCAACCTGGTCACTATTAATTGTGTGTTTTAAGTGTGATTGTTGACTCTCTATATGTGTTACAGGGTGCCACCATAAAGAAGGATGAACGCAGTGGAGCGATCATAGTGGCACGCATCATGAGGGGTGGGGCAGCAGACAGAAGTGGTGAGCACTGATGCGCCTCTTCTCTCTCGACACAAATGTACACTAATAGCACCCAGATGTTTAGTTTGTTTACACAAAGCCTGAGATGGTTTATTACACTGAATAAACTGTGGTCTCTTTACTTCTCTTGTTATCCACTGTTCTTTGTTGCATCCAGGGCTGATACATGTTGGAGACGAGCTGAAAGAAGTCAACGGTATCCCTGTAGATGACAAAAAACCTGAAGAAATAATCTGCATCCTGGTATGTGTGCATTTGTGAAGACAACAAGACATTCCATTAACAGCATGTTTAATGGTTTGTAATATAACTGATTATTGTGAAAAGGAGATTTTATCCAGTGCAAATTATTTTGATCGTTAATGTCAAAGATTATATGCTAAGAATCTAATGTTGCTTAATATTATTTTCCAAAAAAGTTTTAGCTTAAGAAAATTGTTTTGATAAAAAATTAATGAAGTCAAAATGAATGCACCAGTGCACATTCATTTAGTTTACTAAAAAGGTTGTTGTAAGTGTCTTTTTGTTGATTCTGCTCTGTTTACAGTCCCAGTCACAAGGTGCCATTACGTTTAAAGTGGTCCCTGGCATCAAAGAGGAGGCACAAAGCAAGGAGCCCAAGGTACAATTCGTCATCATAACTGCCGATCAGACATGACAAACAGTTTAGGAAAAAGAGATGGCCGATGTGGGATGTTCTTCTCAGTTGGTGGTGTTTTTTCTCTCTCTCTCTCTCTCTCCTCTCTCTCTCTCTCTCTCTCTTCTCTCTCTCTCTCTCTCTCTCTCTCTCTCTCTCTCTCTCTCTCTCTCTCTCTCTCTCTCTCTCTCTCTCTCTCTCTTCTCTCTCTCTCTCTCTCTCTCTCTCTCTCTCTCTCTCTCTCTCTCTCTCTCTCTCTCTCTCTCTCTCTCTCTCTCTCTCTCTCTGTGTACTACATGCTGCTGGCTTGATAGTTTAATTTTTGTTCCCATTCATCTTCAACACAAATGATTTGCACTAAACCTCTCAGCTCCCGTCCAGCTTTCAAACAGCCTGTGTCGATCTATTCTAAACCAAGTGAGCTCCCTCACAGTCTGCTGTCTACATGAAACCTTAATAATGGCTGATTTTGCGGTGTTCAACACAGGCAGCTTACTAAACTTTTGTCCGAATTGTTGACACTTAAGTGACTCCAAAAGAATTGAATAGGAATGTGATGCTAAGCTAAAGATTTGATACAAACTGGCATATGTTAACATCAGGAATGTGCCTAAAATGTTACTTAAGTACATATCACGGTTTTAAGATGCAGCCTTTATGTATCCTACTGTTCAGAAGATTACTGTTTTTAACTGTACTATTGTAAAATATAATTTAAAATTATTTTTTATTATTATTTTAATTTACCTTAAAAATCTAATGCATTTTATGATGTCAAAGTTGAATTTTTAGCAGCCATTACTCCACTCTTCTTTTTTATGTAAAATAACATTTCTTATTAATATCAGTGTTGATATCGATTTAATATTTATTAAATTTAGTTTTTTTTTTTAAATATTACAATATATTTTTTCAAGTATTTGATGAATAGAAAGCTGAAAAAAATGGCATTTATTTTAAATATGTATTTTGATCAATTTAATTTTCATCCTTGCTGAATGAAATTAATTTCTTATAAAAAAATAAAACTTGCTGACCCCAAACGTTTGAGTGTTGTGCTGTAAATGAGGACTGCACCATTTCTATTCTATACTTTTACTGTGCTATAATGGTTTAAATATGTTTCGGTTTTAAATTCAGTCATATCCCGCATGCGTGTTATCCAGTGACCGTAGTTTACTGTTTTCCGCACGTGTAATAAATATGTTGAAGTGCTGCTAATTGGCTGCACATGTGTAATGGGGATAAAAAAAATGATGTTGTGTGAGACCGAGAGATGAAGCGTTCCCTTAGGATATCTTGGTGTGTTTGTGGGGAACATTCTCCCCTGTAACATCATTTTTCTGTATGGCACACGCAGCTCTCTAAATCAACATAAGCCACTGCTCTGTGCTTTGGGGACTTTGCTGTCTCCGTTTGCTCTCAGTAACCTTTTACTTTCTTATTTGTCTTTTTTATTTATTTGATACGTCTGCTCAATCACTCCAATCCTCCAAACACCTCATGATCTCCTTCGTTAGAAAAGCGCTAATGAGAAACGCATAGCATTTCCAAGATTTTACGTGTGTGTGTAGGGAAAGTAAGCCTGTCTAGTATCCAAAATGCACCTTGATTTGGTCATAATTTAGAGGGAGGAATGGAGCAGATGTGATTTGAATTTCATCTTTCTCTCATTTCATTTTAATCTATTTAATGTTCATTTTGAAGCTCTCTCTCGCTCTTCAGATGTTTGTAAAGGCGCTTTTTGACTACAATCCAGCTGACGATAAGGCGATCCCTTGCAAGGAGGCAGGCTTGGCTTTCAGGAAGGGAGATGTCTTGCAGGTTATGAGCCAGGATGATGCCACCTGGTGGCAGGCCAAACTCCAGGGTGATGGCAACCCGCGTGCTGGACTCATCCCTTCCAAACACTTTCAGGAGAGGTTAGCCAATGCTTATCTCTTTTCCCTGCTCCTTTCCTCCCACTATCACCAGTTTTTGAATTCAACAGCACTCCTTGACTCCATCATCCTGTCCGCCCTCTGTCCAGCCCCCTCATATATCATATTCTCCTTTCATGCATCCATCTCTCTGTCTCTCGATCATTCCAGACTTCTTCCACTCCATTACAACCTGACTTTCACTCCCTACTATGAAAGGAATGACTTTTCTGACTTTTTGTATTCCTCGTCATTTTTTTTCCCTTTTTGTGCAAGAGGGCTCGGCCAAAATACTTTGGATTTCCGTGGCTGTCTGGGCTGGAATGAGTAATGACAGACAATGATAGCACTGGTTCACATCCACTTTGGAAGTCCAGGCACGGAAAATTACACATCAGTGGCGTTCTTCTTCGTAAAAGTGGACTCTGACGTGCATGCACATGTGTGCTGCCTTAGGAAATATTTTCTTTGCTCTGTTTCTCCTGAAAAAAGTTACTTTCAATAGTAAAACATATTTTTGAACCTGTCAGATGTACAGTAGCAAGTGCTGTTTCTGGCTGACAATTCTCTCTCCCTCTCTCACACATGCATACGCGCATGTACACGCGCGCACACACACTCACTAATGGATACTTAGGCAGGTAGCTCTGCATTGTAGTTAAGTGTTTTGTAATCCCAAAAGGCTGTGAAATCTGATGGTTTCTGATGGCATGTCTCTCAGAATAGGGTTGTCAGTCTGGCTTGAAGTGCTAAATTACCAATCATTACGTTGGCGTTTACACATTTTGGCTATAAATGAGTGACACATGGAATTCAAAGACCAAACCGACTCCCTTACTCAATGCTGATTTAGATTTGATGGTTGAAATTGCTTCTCACTGACAAATATCAGTAAATAAATAAATAGCTCTTTATCTTTCTCTCTCACTTCCTTCAGGAGGTTTGCAGTCTGGAAACCCAAGACCGTCACAACTCTTCAGAGGACCTCCAGCAAAAGATTTTGTAAGGACCACACTCAGACTATCATGCAGCAATTAAAACAACCACTTAAACACGCATATACAAGGCTGTTTGTCAGTAAGAAGTATTTTCCCTACTGGCTCAGTCGGGCCATTAGTTGGGGCCCCACTACAAAATGTTGGCAATGTTTTATATATATATATATATATATAACTTCACAGTAGTTTTTCTTTGCAAAATAAACTGGAAATTATGCACATATAATGTAACCACTATTAGCGATAAGCACAAACACTAAGTGATAAGCAAATAATGCAAAACATTATTTTTGGGTTTGTCGTTTCACAATTCTAATGGTAATTTCAAGGTGGTTACAAATAATTTTTGCAATTTTGACAAACCTCACCCATGTAACATTATCTTGGTGAAAAATCCTTATAATTTGCAGCAACAGTTTTGATTAAATTACAGAAACTGAAAAGTGGTTCTTAGCTAAGGGGACGGGGCCCATTTTTTTAGAGGGACCAAAGAATGACTTAAAAGCATTTAAAGAAATGAATTATTTATTAATATTAAGATAATCAAACACTAATGTAAACTAATATGAATATTTATTTTTTTAACATTTCCTTTTTTCAACCTCAATAAGTAGTGATCTTATTGAAGAACTTGCAGTTTCTGGAATTCAATACATCAATACTCAGGCCAGACACCATATTATTGAGCCCTGCATACACACTTATCCTTTTGTTCCTGGGTAACCGCAGAAGTGATTTTTGAGAAGTGGTGTTTTTTTTTTTTTTTGGTCGTATGAGAGAGGCCCATACAATGCAGATGTTGTGACGAGACCCTCTGAGTAGAGCAGTGACTTAAAGAAAAAAAAAAAGAATAGAAGGAACAGTAACCGGAAAAGATTAGATGAGAGGGTGGGAAGTGCAAGGTGAAGTGAATGCAGACAGGGAACCCAGACTCCCCTGATTAGTGCCAGGCAGATATGTACCACACATGTGTATTCATGTACATGTGCATTAATGCATGCCTAGACATAAGCTTCCTCTCCTGCTTTCCATTAATCTCTCACATCTGATTATTGTATGCGTGTGTGCGTGTGTTTGGACACCACAGCTCTAATCTCTCCCACCGACTGACATCAGGGGTCTTTATGGAGCTGTGCTGAGTTACTCTCTACACATGGGCGCACTTAAGACTCACCACGAGACAGACGCGCAGCAACACTCTCGACATGTTGCCATCATCCGTACAGCTACACGCACACTTGATTGAATGATACTGCCACTCTGAACTCTTATACCCAATGCCACATGCTTGGCCTCCCACCTTTTCCATTTTTCTGTCACTCCGTCGGCTGCTGAAAACAAAGTAAAAGTTGGTGTGCATCACTGAAGTATCGTATTGATGAGTTTTCCAGGACCACCACAGGAGTCATGAAACTGTCGTCTTTGCAAACTCTTTACATTTCACATAATGAACAAGCATAAGTAAAGTGCTGTTTTAGTGCAGCTTTTCATGTGTAGAATTTTTCGGAATCACGTATGGAAATTTTTCAGAAAAAAAACTCAGAAATGGAAATATAATGTGTTCATATCTGACTTGACCAGAAGGAGACCGTATACAATACCAATCCAAACACGGGTGTTGTAGATGCATATAAGTGTGCTTGGAAGAAAGAAATTTAGTTTGTTTGAAACTGCATGACTGCTCTTTAAGACCATCTGTCCACTGGCCTGCAGTGCAGTGACGTTGGCCCATATTTCAAAAAGCAGCGATGAGGGGCCTTCTCTGGATGACTAAACACATGCAAGTCCTTTGCACTACAGACATGTGCAGTCACATAATGCCTTAATTATCAGAATGATCACTAGCTGAGGCTGTATGTCATATCCATTAAAAGCCCCATGACCCTGGGCAGGTACTGAGACAAAGTTTCAGGGTTTGCACATATGTCTAATCATATTTAAAATCATGATTTTTTTAAAGCATGGAAATAACATGAATATGAATTTTAAAAATAATAAAGTCATGGAAATATACCAGTACATTTTTACTTTTTTTTTTTTTTTATTTCATAGTTTTAAAATTGTATAGATTAGAAATAAATGATTTAATTCAATCCATAAAAAAAAAAAAACTAAGTCAATATAAGGTGAACCCTTTATGGAGGACTGGAAGGGTACTCTTTCCTATAATTTACAACAAGCTTGCATTTAGAGCTGACTCGATCCAGTCAACAACCAATCTTTAGAACAAAGTCCCACCCTACGCTTTTTTTTTTCTTGTTTGATAATCCATTTTGCTTATGTACGTCACAATTCAGAAGAAATTCTCTGTTGCTACATCAGTTACATTGTAAAACATCTCTACATATGAATGAAATAATAGTTTCCTGAGAAGGGAAATGAGACACTGTGTCTTGGAGAGATGCTATGGGGAATGCCATTGGTGTGACAGGTGTCTGAAGCAAGTGCATACACATGACAATTTCATTGGCTGACGCCAGTCCATGACAACGCTGCCAGTGAGCCCTCTGTGTATAAGAGCGTGCCTGCAATAGATTTAATCAATGTTTTTGTCTGAAGGATATGTGTAGGCAAGTCCGAGGCATGGCAACAAGACACAGTTTCTCGTTCCCATTCTCAGGCAACCTTGGTTACGTTTGTAACCAGAGACTTTCCCTTTCGAAGTGGATCTTAACGTTGCATCTTGGATCGGCACTATGGGGAACAAATACCCACTCTGTCATGCTGATGGAATGCCTGCCTCATTAGCTGTGCACAACCACAATGGACATATAACACAAGTCCCAGCCTTTTCAACCTTCCTTCCTTCCTTGTGGGCCTAATCTTAGCCACCTGCAAACCAGGAGCAGAGCTGTAAGGTTTAGCTATATCAGCTTCTTCTCTCCTTGACACATATTTGGGAATACTGGCCCAGGCCCATTTTTAAATACCTACCACTAGAGGGAGCAAACACAGGGGTTTTAATTTAGAATGACTATTCACCCTCCTCGCTACATTGTACTCTAAAGTCTAGGAAGCTGCAAAGGAGCTTCAGCTATACTACCCAGAAACTGGTTGAGGGGTTTGCATAGGGGTTGGGTGGTAGGGGGTTGGATGTGAAAGAGAAGGGAAGGGATTCAGTTTGGATACCAAATTGCTTCTGTTCAATTACTTCCTCATAGCGTCCTCCCTCCCTTTCTGGCCGGAATAGGAGCATGAGTGGCCACATTCAGGACACCACTCAGGCCACACCAGAGGTATTAGGCAAAGACATAGACCTGCGTGGAATGTATCCCCTGAAAGCTATTACCCGTACCCTCTCCTCTCTAAATCTACTGGCTACTATCGCTACAGGCATGCTAAAAAGAGACTGATGCATTGAGAATTTTTAAAAAATTTTTCCCTGAATTCTCCTCCTTGATGTCTGCCAAATTCAACCACAGACACCTCTCCATGGCCACCATCACTGCCATTGAACAGCCAAATCCATGGTGCGGCATCCCTCTGTGACCGCCTCCCTGAAAGTCCTTGCCCCTGGTTCAAGTCTTTAAGTGGATCTTCCTGGTATGCTTGCAACACCTTCATCGTATGCAAGGAACCACAGGCCTGACCTGCTGCCGCATATGCCCTGCTGTTCAAATATATTGTGATTATGGCCTGACAGAATTTGCTTGTCAAAAGTGCCACAAGTGACTTCCTATATCTAACACCCCCAAACCAGACCTAGTCTAGTAGTTGTGCAGGCCATAACCTTCATTAACTCCTTTATATACAGAGCTGGTAGGCTGAGAGCGATCACTATAAGCAATATCCTCGCTCTCCTCAACCACATCCACCTCATCTTGGCTGAATGGTGCCAGCAACATTTGCTATCTGCTTGTGGACCGTTCCACATAGTGTCGATTCAAGACGCAGTGTTGAGTTCCACTTCGAAAAGGAACTCCAGGTTGCTCTGGAGGGATAGTCCTTTCAAGTAATGAAAGTATTCTATGCGTACTCTATGCCAGTTGGATAAACATGACTGTTAAATGACTTCTTTATTAACTGTCACATGACTAGATTCCGTTGTATGTTGTTTTTGGGGGGGTTTCTCCACTTTCATGCAGTGTCATTGGCTATTAGGGATTGTGATAGAGATGTCAAACAGCAACCTTTCGGTTAGCAACCCTGAGCCTTAATCAGTCAGTTGATCTGTTTATTTTGTTTACAAATAGATTTTTTTTTTAATCATTTCTTATCTTTACTTCTCATGATTACCTTTTCTTTCTTCCTGTTGCATCTTTATGAGCGAAATATGTCTTCTGGTTACACTAGCTGCATTTACATGCAACCTAATATCTGTTCATCTTAACATGTTCAGGACCACCGATCACAAGCTTCTTGTTGTTATCGTAATGTTGACACATTGCATGTGGAGCAGTTTTGTTCAGGATACATGTAATGCACGTGTAAATGGATATATTTACATTGGTTAGGGTAGATATAAACAGAACATGTGGAATCTTCAATGGGATTGATGTAAATCTATGTATATAAACAATGAATCTGTCTATTCATGCCCATTCACAAGCTCTGGTTTGTTCCCTTTTAGATGTTTGTTTTCACCAGATATAATTTCAATCCAATTGTTCTGTCATCACTGTAGATATGGAAACAATTTAAGAACCCCATAATCTACACTCATCATCCCCACTTATTTGTAATAATCATCTGTTCTAGATTCATTTATAAATTGTGAGAGGCAAAAGGCATATGTTATCTTTTTGAAATTATTCTGTCATGTAAAAATTGCATCATTTCAATGCTCTTGTTTCCAAGTTTGCTTGGTCCAATTTATCTGTGGTTGTTTTGACAACGCCACTTTTTATATAAAAAAGGATCTTGTAGATTACTGACAAGGGCTAGAAAAAAGTTGTAGATGTAGTGAAGTTCACTGCTTAATGCCCTTGTCTTACAATTCCAATTTAAAACTACCATTTCTCTGAAAAATGCCTCCAGTAATGTGACAGTAATTCATTTTCACCTGTAAATCTTACCCTAAATCCCTTAAATAAATATATATATATATATATATATATATATAATATATAAATTTATTTGGTCATTTGGGTCACACCAACAAGGAAGATGCCTAAGGATTCACTTGACTGATAGCACACAAAAGATTTTACTGTCCTCCATCCTCCTCTTCATGGTATTGCTTTCTTGGCAGGACAGTGTGGATGTGTATGGCAGGCTGTGTAGATGCTGCCCTTTGCTCGTGTGTGTTTTGATTTAAGCTTGTTTAGTAGAATTGAGACCACATGAACTGGAGGAAGCTTTTAAAATGACTCCAAATGTTCGCATGTCTTCAGGCCTGCACATGCACACTCAAATACACACTTTCTCTGCTGTTATGAACTGTTAGTTGTTCTGTAACTACAGTTTCCTATGAGGTAAGCAATGCTTTACCACTTAATGGCATACAGAAGAGTTTTCATAGAAAACAATTTTTTTTTTTTTTTTTTTTTTACATTCGTTCAACATTTAAAGGCATAGTTCAGTTGAAAACTGGGATCATTTGCTCACCCTGACAGGTTGTTCCAAACCTTTCTTTTTTGGAAAATAAGAAATTTGAAGAACTTTAAAGCAACATTGGACCCCACTGACTTTTGTTAAAACAACAGACTAAGATAAGTCAAACGGTTTTGAATGACATTAGGATAAGTAAATGATGACAGAATTTATGCTTTAACTCGTCCTCTAAAACGATAGATTTCAAATCATGTTTGTAATGTGTAATTCCAGTAATATCTTTCCTTTTATTTTTTTTCCTTCGTAAGATGATGAGACCGTTGAATCGGGTAGGTCAGTTTCTTCTTCCTCCATTCATTTGCTTCTCCCATCACTCTTTTAATCTGTTTTTAATCTTTTTATGTTTATCATATTCCTTTTCTTTGCTTTCCCAGTGGAGGACATTGAAGGTACACCTTTCAGACTAACTCTGGTTCACCTATGAAATGTCATAGCCATTAGATCATTGGCTAGGGACCCCTGTATGTGGTAATAGAGTACCCGAACAATGAAGATACAGTTGGTTAGCATTCATTGGACCATGACAACTTAATGGAGTGTAACTGTGTGTGTAAAGGGGCCAAGAGTTCACTATCCTACTGTATCTCTCTCATACATTAAGACACCCATTCAAAAGCACACAATACATCCTTATTTACCTGACCAACTATGCCTTGCACTTTAAATGAGATTAGAATGATGAGTGTTCAAATGAATCCCATCCATTTCGTCTTTCTCCATGATAGAACGTGTGAAAGAGATTGTGAGCATATTCCCCCAGTATTTCATAGTCTTATTGTTGTGTGAGATGTAAAAGATGTTTTAACTTTTACCCCATCTGTAAGGTACGTATTGAATGCATTGTGTGTTGTCTAATAGACAAAAGAAATCTGAAGTTTATGGGCCTCATGGAAAGTCGTTGTTGTTGTTGAATGTGAACACTGCCAATAGATCTGTCCACCTGGTTCATCTCTAGAGGATCAATTGAATGAGAAATTTGACAGCTGTAAAAGCACAGTCTGTAAAACACAACTGATCAAAAGTTTGTATTCAGTAATATTTTTCAGTGTTTTTAAAAAGATCTCTTATGGTCAAGGCTGTTTCTTTGATCAAAAATACAGTAAAAAATTTTCTGACCACCTACTTTTGAACCCAAGTGTAATCATTGTCTGTTTTGCTGCATCTTTCAGAATGCAGTGGTAATCCTATCTTTCTCTAATATAAATCTGTCTTGGTTCCTTCTGCCTTTCATAATTTGAAGAGGACAATGAGTTTGCTTCCTATTTAAGTGGACTCCATATTGGTGAGCTCTTTTTGATTATACTCTGTGTCTGTACTCTCTCCCATACCACTCCTCGCTCTCCTGTCTGAATCATATTAATGAGAGTTTGTATATCCCGTCCTGTGTCATTCTCTTGTAACCAGTTTCTTGTGCTGTTAGCTCTCAATCTCCTCCCACTCGCTCCTTCTCTGCGTGTGTCTGCTCTGTCGGACTAGAATCTTCTTTGACATGTGGCTGCACGCTGTTGCATGTCCTATAGTATCATTGTCAAGTTTCCTTCTGGCATTGCAAATCTCTTCTTTTATAAGTGGTAGACTTGATTAGCCTGCTGACTTCCCCTGTTGGCGTAGCCTGCTTTTTTTAGTCTTTACTTTATTCTGTCATTGCCATGTGCTTTGTACGTTTTGTCTAAGAATGATATTATCAACGATTCCTGAGTGGTGTTGTCTCATTCACGATGCAAAGTGATGAATTGAACGACTGTATACTGGGCTATCTGATATCAGTGAAATCGAAGTAATCCGTTTTCTCTCAGTCCTGCTGTAAAAAGAGCCAAATGTGCTCTCGCTTCTCATATAGCCATCGTGAGCAGCTGTACTTTCTGATTTTCCTGTGTGTTGGCAGTGTTTTTAGTTTAAATAGCTCTTTGTAAATGTTAAACATATTGCAGTTAAAGGCACTGGTTTATTTCCAGGCTTTGTGGTGGAGGTCCGGCGGACTCTTGATGTGGTGTGTGTTGGACATTGGGCTGTTTGAAGGCCAGCTTTCAGTCAGGCCTTAGTCTGGTTTCCATCTCTTGCATCAGTGTGTGGAAAATGAGTGCGCTGTAGCATTCTCATTATCTGTTACCGCACAGACTCATGTATTCTGTTGTACAGTATGCACGTCTGGGACAACTCTATACAGTGGCCACAAAAAGTACAGTATTTCCAAGGCAAATATTGTTTTGTATTTGGATGATGATGACGATATGATACCACTACCCCCCCCCCCCCCCCCCCCCCCAATTGATTCCGCTTGTTTGCTTGTCTTCGTTTGTCTCACTCTTGTTTGTGTCCCTGATTCTTTCCTGCTCTATCTCTTGCTCTAGTAGACATTTTGTTTGTGTAAACCGTAAGCCGCTGGCCACTCATTTGAACTCTTAAATTCACAGGCGATCCTGTGGGTAGAAAGTTTATAAATAAAGCCATGCAGTGCCGTCTGCCAAGCTCAATCAAACTCCGTCATTCACCTTTTCAACGCTGTGCCTCCTTGCTTTTTTTTTTTTTTTTTTTTTTTTAAATCTGCTCTCCTGTTTTCTTCCACGCTTTCATAACCGGCCCTCTGACCTCAGCCTCTCCTCTTCCTCCCAACAGCATAAGCACCTCTAGGGATGGTCCCTGGACAGCTCCTTCCACCCTCCGTGCCCTGCCATGCATTGCATAATCCATGTAACAGGAGAATTGACAGGACATTGACTTCTTTTATAAAAGAAGAAAAAAAACACGAAACGTAAAACTTGGTTTACAAATCCCATCATTGTACTCTGTCTTGCCTGAGGTCTAATTCGCTGTTATGATTTGAACCTGGTGTGGTAGTAATGTAAGACTGTATAACACGGATGCTTTACTAGTTCTGCTCCACCCTGTGTCACTGGGATGAAGGGGTGTAAGGCGTGCAAGGAGTATTAGTCTTGATCCCAAGTGTGCCATCCATTCGGGTATGTCAGCAGTTAGGTTTTATCTGAACCAGTGCATGTGTATTTGTGTATAAGTGTGCGAGATGAGAAAAATGTCTTATTGCTTTGAACAGTGTAGACTGTTCAAAACTTTAAAAGCTACAGTAGAACCTGGGTTTCCATTCATAAACCATTCATTTTCATTAAATTTATACCTCTGTTATTTATACTACTGTTCAGCAAAGATGTATTAAATTAGTTTTTTTTTTTTTTTTTTTTTTAAATGGCAGTAAAGAATTAGATTCTTTAAATAATTGCAGTTCTTTTGAACTTTCCATTCATCAAATAATCCTGAAAAAAAGTTTAGACATTTAATGAGAAATATTTCTTGAGCTCTAAATCAGCAAATTACAATGAATAAGGAATAAATTGCAATTTATTAAAATAGAAAATGGTTTAATGCAAATTTTTAATTTTGCTGACTTTAGGCATCATACACTTGCCGACTTAAAAAAAAAAAAAGTCCATCTGAACACAAACTTATTCAGAAACGAGTGTCGACGTTATGTCTCCGCTCCGTTTGTTCTACCTCCCATTAAAACAGTAGGTAGCACAATTCGTTAGCGAAAAATGCTACTTATCAGATTGTGCTATCAACATCATATTCGTGTGGTTGGAGGCTTTAACATCCATACCTACCCCTAAAACAATGTAATTTTGTGTTGGTAGTACTATCTGATAGGTAGCATTATTTGTTTATGCACAAAACCTTTACGCAAGTATGTTTTGTTATCCGCCGTTGTTTTCTATTTGCAGTTCCGACCTTATGTTCTTGCTACTATGTAAACAAATGGCAAAGCTGTTTGGCCTAACTAACATTACCATGCTGATGTAGTTTACTGTAGTATTTGTAAGCTCTCGCTTTTGTAAGATTGTTCACCGCCACTTTGGAAATTGAACTATGGTTGTGTGACTGATTACTGTTTGTATTACCCTTGTTTTCTGACAAATTTCATGCTTAAATGATGTATAACACCAAATCTAAAATGTAAAAGAAAAAAAAAATTGCAAAAACAAACCACTCTGATATGTCCTGTGAAATCTGTACTTGAAATCCATTCTGCACAATTCATTTAGATTCTCAGGGTCTGAATGTTGTTCGAATTGGTTTAAAATTGATGCCATCCTTAATATTTACACCTGTGCAGATGAAACTGGCAGTTATGGTAAAGCCGCGACATTTCTGGAGCACACTCTTAGTGGTTCGCCAATCACAACACACTGGGCCAGCTAAACCGAGTAAAAAATGTGAAAAACTATGCATTTTTTGAACAATTAAACACCACCACCTTTTCTAGTATGCCATAAAAAGAAAAACAAATCATAAAAGGGCATAATAGGATCGTTTTAACTCTTGACTTGCCAAAATCTGCAGGCTGACTCTGACTTTCAGCAACCATCACCAGCATCCAGTCTGTAAAAATTTATGCAAAAGCTGTATAGTGTATTCCAGCTTTAAGACAATTAGAAACATATTTACTAAAAATATTTCTAGATGTGCAAGAACTCATGTGACCTAAATAATTCAGTCAGATGTGTTGCCATTTCCTCCCAGAGGACATGCTTTCTCAGACATAAATTGATTAACAAAAAATAAACTTTCAGAACAAGAGCATTTTATGTATTATCATAACTTTATCTAATTAAAGAGTCTAAGTGGTTTAAATTGTGTGGTATTGTTGTATTGAAACATATTGGATGGAAACCTTGCTATATTTTTGTAAATGGTGTTTTCTACATTCCTATTTGCAAAATGTATGTGGTGTGATGTGTTCGCTGTGCTATCCGTAATCAGATAATCCTAATGACCTCTCTGCACTATGAGGGTTACTGCAATTTTAGGATAAGTAAAAACAGGGAGGAAAGGCGACGGGAGTCAGAAGAAAGAACAAAAAAATGAAAACATTTGGGGGGAGAAGCTGAAGCTGGGAAAGTCATCAGCCCCCGGAATCCAATTAAGGCAGGAGTTATGGAAAAATGGAGACGTGTTTTAGACTGAAAAAAAAAAAAACTCCTTTTCCAAAATGAGTTTATCTCATCTGTCCACAGGTTCACTTCTGGAGGAGGAGCAGTGGGGCCAGAAGCCTCAAGGCCTGTAGCTGTGCACAGCTTTCGATTACCACGCTTTTTCCCCACACTGACCCCAGCTCAGGTGGATACACTTTACTATAATCGGCTGAAGTCACTGGGATCTTAATTTGGAGGGGTCGTTTGGCAGTTACTCTAATTTTGTGTGTATGGTAGACGAGATTTGAATTAGCCATGGACATTGAGAGCAAATGGCCGTCTCTTCGTCTGATTTGTAGCCAGTACGTAAAGTAGATGATTATAGTCTCAATGTCCTTTACTCAGTGTTTGGCTATCCATCTGTGGGGGTCAGGAATGGCCAGATTTTGCAGTGGTTCAGTGAATAGGTTTTGTGTGTCTGTTGGTGATGTTTGCGTGTGGGTGTTTCGTATCTCTGATGGAAGGAACAGGTGATTGATGAGACTAACAGGAGGACTGTGTCCTCCAACTAGCCTCTTGGATTTGTAGTTCAGATACTTACTAAACCTGCTAGTGATGACTACACCGGCTTGACCTGGCAGCCCACTCAGTTTTTCTGAGAAGTTAAACTGTGTATATGTGACTCTCTGATGCATCAAACAGCGTTCCCATCCTTTTGTACTTTATACATCAAACCACTCTCCTGTGTGTACTGTCTGTGTGTTATATACATATAGGCAACCTTACCCTAACACAGAAAGCAAATTGTACATTTGTCAATCGGTCATATTTATCATTTAAACTTTCACTTGCATTAATTAATTTACCAGATACATTTATCCAAAGTGACTTGTGCATATTTTGAGAGATAATTATGGCTCAAAGGCATCCTAACTATCCTTTCTCTAAATTTGGAATTTGGGATTGGACAGAGGAAAAACAAATATCTCTCCTTGATACAAGTCTGTTCTCCTCTGGCCAACAGGAATGAAGAGTCTGTATTCAGCGCGAGCCTGTAACACTTGGGCAGAACACGACTTTCCACTTATGCAGCACAATGGAATCCACTCCCACAGTGTGTTTCCCCAAGACAGCCATTCTTAACGAATTCAACATGATTCAAAGCAGTGCCCAATACATATTTCAAATAGTACTGCTAAATACTTGTTTTTCTTTAATCGTTGCCTGTGAGGGTTATCCATCTTCTCCCCTGGATCCAGGCAGCCAGTTTGTGCTTATCTGTGGGAAATCTGAAAGATAACTGTTGTTGGTGAACCGTTTGTTGGAGAATACTGAAAAAGAGCAGTTTCCCCTTAAAAAAAAAAAAAAAAAAAAAAAAAAAAAAAAATGGAATATAGTTAGTGTGCACATGAGATGAGATCAGACGATTCTGGTACGTGCGATTTGTGTCGGAAACTTTTCGATGTTTGATGCTGGGGGTCTCTCAGACACCACCCCAGGGGCCTGTACACTACCACTAAACCCTTCCACAGATGACCGTAAAAGAGGGTGGGAGTGAGTGAATGGATCATTCACATGCTCGACAGGGAGCTCTCCGTTAACCTTGTTTGGGGTGGAAGGTGTAGGCCGAGGTATTTCACAGGAGAAAACTTTATTTGAGTTCATTTCCTCTTTTCTGAAAGCCTTGAAACTACTCAAACTGAAATACAGCTAACTCTGTTCAACCATATCCTTCATTCTCTCATTCTGTAAGAAGAGCCATACTTGTGAAAATTTACTACATGATTAAATATGAATTGCAAGCACAGGACAAGTATTACCCATTCCAAATAATGGATTAAAGAATTAGTTGCAGATTGTAAACAAAAGAATATGTGAAAATAGGAGAGCTCTTTCTGTGAAATCATTTTCGGTTTGATTGATCACTCTACAGAGTATTACGATTCCCCTCTCCTCTCTCTTTTTTTTTTTTTGGTTACCTTATCTTTTTGATAAATGTGAATGTGCATCATTCCGTATCCATACAGGGAGTGAATGTGTTTGAAGGTTATTACCTCTTGTCATCCTTAACGTTTTTGAATCCCTCAGGGCTTTCACTTCGCATATATACTAAATTTCTTCCACGGCTGTAAGATATTATTGCTGTGGAAAATGGGCATTCGGGAACCACAGCAGCTCTCAGGCGATTGTGTGTGTGGCGGCAGTGCGTGTCTTTCTGTGTTTACACTGAATTTGGGCCTTTTCATTGTTTTTCCTTCCATGTCTCAGTAGAAGAACAGGTTTGATTTGTGAACTGCTAGTTGGTGATGGTAGGTTGCGTAGCTCTGAGGTCCAATTAACTCGTCACGCCACAGTGCACGCCATTAGGAGGTGCACATTTGGGCCTCTGCCGCGGGTGCGTGTCGGTATTCTAGCCTGTATTGTCATATTCAGAGAGGAAATGGGAGGAATTTTATGACTGTCCTTGGCTAGTTGACTTTCTCTTTTTATATTTATCTTTGTCCCCAAATCAGAAGGCTCTTGGCTGAGCATTTCTAATATGCTCAAGCTGCCTTCTGTCACCCCACGTGTAGATTTCTCATAGCGCCACGTCCTTTGGAAAAAGAGAGAATTAAGTTTTCCTGACAGGAAGCAGGCCCAAAATGTAGAAACGTTTCTGCTAAAACTGGAATAGATTAAATTGCTTTTTTTCTTTCAATTCAACCTCAATCAGTTACGGGGATTAGTGTTCAAGTAGGGGGTATACTTGGGGTAGAGGGGTATAGTGTATCTGAGCCTTGATTTATTTATCCCTATTGAGATGGAAGTCAATATTTCGGCTATTTGGATGGAGCCGTCTATCCTGCTTTAAGTGGTTTTGAAGGGTCCCGATTACGAACCCTCTCCAGACAGAGAACCGCAATTTGCATTGACTAGCCACAGCAGAGCAGCAGTAATGAAAGCTGTGCACCTGCTCTGGGCTCAGGAAAATAAAGCTTCCCAATGCCAGAGCCAATCAACTGTTGAATCTGAAAAATATAAAAATTGAACGGAACAAGCCACTCAATGTTTCAGCTTACTAAAGGTCACCATCACATCCTTTCAAAGGGATTGTTTCTTTCAAATTGGCAACTAGTACTTTTTTTTCTCAATCATATGTTGATATTTGTCATGCCTACCACCTTATAATAATGTAATTCTTGATCTTTTTGCTCTGGTCAGTACTGAGTTTTAACGTGATGGCTACACGTCAAGTGGCACGAGCACCAGAGACCACGAGTTTGCCTGAGTGGAATAATGCCATCCTAAATGCTTGTAACCAAATCCCCGCTGTGGAACCACACAAACACTTGTGTTGTGGTACAGCGAGCGCTTGACTTACGGTGTGTTTCATTTGTATCCCAGCATAGGTCCCCACCAGCCCTTATTAGGTGACTGTGTGGAAAAGAACAAGCTGTAAAGAATGCAGGATCCCTCCACGGCCGCACATCTGTGCTCTGCGGTCTCTCGATACTGTGGAAAGTATTAAAGGGGGACTGGATCAGGGAATTTTTTTTTTCATTCCCCTTCTCAGTCCATAATTTTCTTACTGTCGTAATCTTACTTGGGCATCTTGCATCATATCCCTGCATTCATTAATCACAGCTTGAAAAAAAACAACAAAAAAAACATAGTGATGGCAGGAGGGGAAAATGCCTTGTGCAGAGATGGGGTATTAGGTGTCTCTGGTTTGGGGCTGTGCTAGACTAACTAGCATCTGTCATGAATATAAAACCATGCTGCTTAAATGAGGGGTACGTTTTGAGTTTTGATATAGTCTGGGGTCATTAAAGACAGACTGGTGCTGTCCAGAGTAATCAGACAGGAAGTTTTGTGTGGTGACGTTCCTAACAACCTTTTAGGGCATGAAAAACCACACTTAGCTTTGACCATGTCCTGAAATAGCCCACCTCCTGCCATGTCCCCTTGAAATACGTAGCCTCAGATATTTCGGTCTGGTCGTTTTGTTACCTGGATGTGGATGAAAGAACCACAAAGTCGGTTCATATGATGATGGCGCACAGGAAAATCTGTTATGATCGGCCCAGATGGAATCTGTGGACGTTTTTTTGAATTTTCCATGCTTATTTTTAGGGGAAAATCTCCGAAATGAACTTAGATATGGTAAAATATGGTAAATGGAACAAAGAGTACAGAACACTTAATGGTGGATAGAACTAATGTCAAAAGATTTAATGAATAAACACGTAAAGACTGAGGGATATGTAGAACAATGTCAATAATAATCTTTTTTTTTTTTAAATATATGGAGGAAAAAACCTTTTTGCATTTTTTTTTAAGAAATATAAATACAGTACTGATAGAGTTTGGAAACAAAAATGGTAATGTGTCCATCGTTTTGACTGTGTGTGTGTGTGTGTGTATTTGTGTGTGGCACAGGATCCTCTACATATGAATTAATACTTTCATTCAGCAAGGACTAATTAAATTGATCAAAAGTCACTGACATTTTATAATATTAAAAAAACTTCTGTTTCAAATAAATGCTGTTCACTTGGCATTCATCAGAGAATTCTGAAAAAATGTATCATGATTACTATAAATTTAACCAAAACATTGTTTTTAGAGATGTATATTATTAATAATAATAGTTTCTTGAGCATCAACTTTCTGAAGGACCATGTGACAATGAAAATTCAGCTTTGCCGTCACATGAATAAATAATATTAATTGTTACATTTTTATATTAAAATAGAAAACTGTCACAATATTCCATATATTACATATTAAAGAATCATGCAGCATTATGTGTGGACCTGCTTATAAAAGGCATATTAAGCACTTGCACACAACCTCAAACCAATACAGGTGCACGAGGCAGGGTGAAAGGCTTGTGAATGTTTAGGAAAGAATGAGTAAGTGCAGTTTAAGATTCAGCAAGACTTCCATGAGTACGCCATATCCTCATTCTCAAATGCGCTCAAGAATGTCAGACAAGTTTGTTGTTCTTTTGCCTTATTCGTTTCTCTCTTACTACTTCCTCTCCAGCGGGTCTGCGAAGGAGTTTTCGTCTCAGCAGAAGAGATAAGAAGACGAATAAGTCCATGTATGAATGTAAGAGAAGTGAGCAGTACGACACTGCTGATGTGCCCACTTATGAAGAGGTGACGACGTACCGCAGAAAACATGGAGACAGACACAGACTTGTCGTGTTAGTTGGTAAGTATGACAAATTTGGTGTCTTTTTTTACCTGTATTTAAAAGTTTTCAGGAATGGTCAAATATAAAAAGAATTTCTGCATATTTAGTTTGGTTAGCTCAGCATATGTGCTTGGTATTTTTCTTATTTTTCTTCTGTTGAGACCACTGCACAAATCCACACAAACAGTGCTTTCCCCAAAACAGCACTCAGCTGAAACCCATAATTCCCGTTCTGCTGTGGGACTCTCACTCAAACCCGGCCCTCTGAAAGACCCCTGGAGTTGACGGGACCAGCTGAGGATTAATTCATTTTTGTGGCACTTCATTCGCAGCGCCGGTGTTCTAACGGAACATTTTATTCCTCCGTAATATTATTCACCAAAGAATTGTTAACACTTGTTTTCAAGGGAACAGTGAGAGCAAAACTCCAGAGAGACGTCAACTTCACAAAGTGGAAAAAAAAACTTGAAATATTACATTTTCGAATGTCAGATTTGGTGTTTTTTTGCCAGTTATTCTGGACAGAAGATATAGAGACCAGAAGAATGAATTAAGTGTTTCATAAAAGTGTGAATAAAAAGTAATTTAGATTTGTATGACCGATAGCTTGGGGTTACAGTCCCCCCCCCCCCCCTTTTTTTTTTTTAAATGTTGAAATGCTGCATTAACCTCTTCTCATCGACCTCCTCCACTCTAACTTAATTTACTTTTCCCAGTGTAAGGGATTTGTTGTTGTGAAAATTTCCTCAAATACTGACAAGTAATATTGACCAGGTGTATAAAATATTTCACGTACAAATTTGTGAGAGGTAGCACAGGGTCATGGTTCACCGCAATGGACCAGCCCGTGTGTTTGTGAAAGGAACATGGCATATGGATTCTATCACAGTTTTGTTGATGCTTGTAATTAATGGAGTGTGTGTTCACATGCCTGTGTGAGCGAGTGTATAAGGTGGTCTGTTTAATTAATCAATCAAGTTTTTTCTACTGTTAGGATTCCCCTCTGGTAATGTGCACCTCATGCGTTCAAACTAACGCAAATATTTTCAGTGTTGTCCCGTAAGGTGGCGTACAGCGTCATGGATGTATCAGACGTGACAAAACCAAGGATGCAGGAAAAAGGCTCTGCTGTGTTTTCTCTCTGAACCGTTATTCTCTCCCTTGAGGTCAGGTTAACTTTTCCTGGCCTGCACTTCTTCATCATCTTTGCCAGTTATTTTATTGCATTTAATAATGCAGCCATCAATGATGCCATTTGAATGTCTTTTGCCCCATGCATCTCTTTATACTCTATTCTTGTAAAAGTAATGATAGTCCAAGGCACTCAAATCTTATTGAAAAAGTTTTAAAAAGCCTTTATTTCATCATAGTTGTTGTAGTCTTGCTATTGTCTTTGCACCTTGAATGAAAGTGATTCATTTTAAAGCACATTAAACTTTTACATTCCCATTAGGTGTTTGTCCCTGGCTGTGGACAACAAGGTCAGGCAAATTCACCCCAGAACAAAATAGTCTTATTCCCCTTTGGATTCTCTAACACGATTGACCCACGGTTTGTGGTTCGGTTTCAAACGACTTTCCAGACGTATCAAGATCTTATCTGTTTGGATACATATTAATCGACCAGCCAAAGTCAACACATTTAACAAATGCGCAGCTTCGCGAACCCGCCGTAGTGTTTTAACTGAAACCTGATTATTTAACGTAGCAAATGATCTGTTTTTTTCTGCATGTTTGAGTTAAGATTGAAGAGATTTCAGTTGATATAGCGGTAGTTCAGACCCAGACAGAATAACGGTGGAACAGAAGAATGACCATTGAGGAAAACGTTGATCTAAAAGAGTTGTCGGTTCAAACGTGGGATCAGATTCGCAGTTTCATTTTATGTCAGAATTTTCATGCTCTTTCCAAACATCTCTCTTTTATAATTGAACTTTACAATTTGAGCTGCAATGTGTTGTTTCTTCCTAGAACTATCAAGTATAATTTTTACGCATCTGAGCAGTTGGCAGGATCCTGTACAAGTAGCGTAGTGCCCAATCTCTCCAAAGACTTAAAATCTTGCCAAAAAAGATTTGATTGTGAACTTATCACACATATAAGTGTGTAGAAAGGTTATTTATCGGACACACTTTGCGGAATGTTTTGATGCTGATAATATGAGGACATGATGACTGTGTTTTAGGAGCGTTGAGAGAAGGTTGGCAGGCGGCCCCCCCATGTTTAGCCAGTCTAGCAGCTCCTCGGGGTTAACTGCATCTGCTCTGCTCTTGGCCTGGAAGTTATTAAGCCTTTCGTATTAGCCTTCTCCCCTAATGAGCGCCCTAATGACTACTGACACTTTTACGACCACTGCAACCTGCCCCCGTGAGTGTGCGCATACACTTGGATTGAAAAACAATTACTCAAATGTGTTATTTTATTGGTGCTGTTGAAGAATAAAGGGGAAGCTTTTGTTTGGGTCATTAAAGCATATGACAATCAGAGTAACCAGGAAAAAATACACCAAGGCAAGTCCGTTAACCTCTCTGACAAACCAACATGACCACATCTCAGTTGAAGCTGTTTAGACTGGCGAGCTGGAGGTCTGCTTAGTGCTTGAACTCGGACTACAGGTTTCAATGCTGTCCGTGGCTTTTGGGATGCAAGCAACCATACATCAGAGATGTGGCGATCCGCTGCAGAGATGAGTGATCGAGGGATTTAAACTCATTTAGTGCACATGATGATTGAATAGAATTTTGAAAAGGGATCTATGTGAGCCTGGAAGCAGGCAGACATGGCCTGGTGGGGTCTGGAGATTAACATCCCAGAAAACAGGCTGTTTAAATTTTCCACCTACAGTATATATGTGCACATACATATGCACTTTTTACATATGGCTCTCAAACAGGAGCGCTGCATTACTCGGTGACCCTAATACACTTGATATAACTTTGTTTCCTCACTGTAATAAATCAGCATCTTACTCTTCTCCTCTATCACCGTGGAATAAGGATAACACATTTTGCACAGTCATAGGCTTCTCATGGAGTCGTGAGTGTCGAAGGATTGTATGATGCATCAATTGAAAATGTGTATAATTCTCCCTGCGAGTTGGAAAAACATCTGTTTTGTGTTCTCTAACATATAGATTTTGATTTGTGCATGTCTCATAGCAATCATTAAAGTCTAATAGAAAAACCACGCTTGACTCTCCACGTTATACAGTGTGAATCTTGGCCTGCCTTTAACTGGGTCTTGACATGCAGAATTGCATTAGTGGCTCGAATCTCTGTTCCTGTGTGTTTTTGCTGCTTATGCGCCTCAGATCCTGGGACTACAGGTTGAATAATTCATGACTTGTTGTGAAAAAGAGATGCAAGTATGGGAAATGGATGACTCAAATCTTTTTCTATATTATGTTCCTTCCCAGGCCTGGGTAATACAGTGGGAAAAAAATGTAATATTCTATATTAGAACATGAAGTAAAATCAATCAATCAATAAAAAAACTCACAATAAAAACTATATTTTAATAAGCGGGATGTTTTTTCCAAATATATTTTTGACTAAATAAACTTGAAGAATTGAGAATTTTTAATCCAAAAATATGTTTGCGCTATTGTTCAAAATGTGGGGTCTGTAAGATTTTGTTTTTGAAAACAGTCTATAATGCTTACCATGGCTGCATTTATTTGATTAAAAATACAGTAAATGATAATATTGTGAAAAGATTAATTTTTTTTTGAATATTTCAAATTGTAAATTCATTCCTGCAATGGCAAAGCTGGATTTTCAGCCAATGTTTGATGAAAGTAAAAGAATGGCATGTATTTAAGAATTTTTTGGCAAATAGAATTTTTTTTTTTTAAACATTTTTTTTAACCATGTAAAAGTCTTTTAAAACTGTTGACAGAAAAAAAAACCCTGTTAAATATGTATATGAAATAAATAATAATATAAATGCAAAGATAAAAATAAATGCAAGATTTTAATGAACTCTTTCTCCTTGTCTCTCTGTTTGCTTTTCTAGGACCTACTGGTGTTGGATTGAATGAGCTCAAAAGGAAGTTGTTGGTATCCGATCCACAACATTTTAGTGTCACCATCCCACGTAAGTTCTTCCTTGTGTGTGTGCGTTAGTTACGGAATGTTTTTTTTTTGACACCGATTTATCCACTCTTTCTTTGGGTACAGTACTGTAGATTACCTTTGTGTTGACTCTCACCTCATCAGTCTGTCATTGATAACGGCTCTACTTGTCACTCTTCCCTGTCCTTAAGCAGCAGTGCACATGACTGCCTCCTTCCCTCACTTCAGCATCCAGAAGCACACGATCCAGGGAAATATACTAGAGCAGATATTTTCGGGACAAATAAATAGGGCTGGAATTTATATTTAAACAGGCTGACAGTGACGCTGTGGATATTTAGAGGAAGGAAATCGAGAGACATAGCTTGAGAGTTTAAGGGAGTTGGAGACAGTGGCTAGAAACTCCTTGAATGTTGATATTACAGTGGGATGTTTGTTACATTTCAAGTTTGGCTTTAATAGATATGTCTGATACAAGCTCTGACACTTTGAAATGCCACTGGTATTAAAATCCCATCCAAAGCTTTTTGCCTTAATGCTGCCTAATTGCTCACAAATGTGACCCCTGCATTAGTCTGTATTATGTAGCCCAGCTCCTCAGACCTTGTGGAGGATTTAGATTAAAGGGATGGATTCTTGGAAAGTGACTGTTTTAAAAGTGCTTTTTGGTCACAGAAAAAAGTCCCTTTTTATTTGAATCCTGCCAGCTCCGACTTTCATTGTTAATATGGACTGATTAAACATGAAATATCTTTCAATTTAATTTCTCTAAAGAAGCCTAATATGAGCGATTGCTTCACATTTCCAACAATTGGGTCTTTTAAAACACAAACCAGCCGTGGCAGCAACACTAGCGAGATTGTAGAATACGATTAGTTGGGAGCACTTGAACATTTTGTCTCCTCTCCAGCCTTTACTGCTATTTTCCATGATCTTAGAATGAAATTCAAATTCTTTTGCCACACCAAAAACATTTCCTATGCCACAGAGCTAATGCCAGATGAAATATATTCTATTTCTTTCAGCAGTACAAGGGAGTGACTTTTTTTTTCTTTGTTTTGTGAGCACCAGCAGTTGGAGGTATAATAACATGTTATCTTATGTCTGCGGTGGGCTGTCATCATGGGAGGGGGATGTCTGTTCATCAAATAAGTGATGGGTTGAGGCTAACTAATAATTTGCTCTCATCCCACCCAACCCATACACTCTCTCTGTCTTTATCTATACGATCCTTCAGAAATCATTCAAAAATTAATATTTTTGTGGAAACTGTGGTACTTTTCTTTATGGATTCTTTAATGAATAGAAAGTTCTAAAGAACAGTATTTGATTGAAATGGAACTCTTTTGTAGTACTTCTAAAAGTAGTGTATACTTAAAAAGAAAACAGGAAAATGACCCTTACATGACAATCAGATAGCGATAGACTATTCAAGAGGGGCCTTGAAAAAGCAGAAGGAAAAAAGCAGGGGAAGAAAAAACCTGGAACAAGGCGGGTTGGAATGGTGATAAAGTTTAATAGTTTGTTTTGGAGCTGCTGGCGGCTTGCAGACGATTTGTCAGAGGTGTGTTGTACAGCGACCTTTGACCTCCCCGGCACTCGTTAAACACACCGCTGTATTCTCTGAACGGCAAGCTTTGACCCTGGCTGTACCCGCCGGAGCCGTGCTGGCTGGACTGGCACGCGCCGTGTGATTTAAAGACGGGAGTTTATAAGCAACTGAAAGCAGGAGCGAGGCTTAATGAGGGACAGGGTAAACGCAGTGCTGGTACTGTACCATATGCTCCTGGGGCTTTACAAGCAGCGTTACACTCGCACTGGCCTTTAGAAGCCTCGTGGTGAGTTGAGCCAAGACAGACGAGGTGGGTGTGGTGTCAGGCCTTGGAGAGGTGGTTTATTTTAAATAAAATTAAGTGGGAAATAAAGTGCCCATGGGGAACTCCCTTTAATCAAGGAAATGTCTGTAATGAACGTTTCTTCACATGTTCTTCTTGAAGCACCTTCGACCACTAACTTTTTCCACCACAGTGATTCGGGAAACGCTGTTTTTCTCTCTCCCCCATTTTGGGACAAAGTATCTAATGCCAGTTAGGGCTTGGTAAAAAATGTTGTTGTTGTTCTAATTGATCACCGTCTTCATTTGAATGATCCCAAATTAATTGTTAAAATCCTGTGATTGAGCTTTTACTTTATGCCTATTTTTAGTGGCTGTGTGAAAATCTGTAAAGCACTTCCTGTAGTGCCAGTGTCATAGATTCTGTTGAACTCAACTGTGTAGTTTGCATCTTGTCAGTTTTTAAAACGAATATGCTCATAATGTACTGTACTAAGTTAGAAGGTTGTCCTCATTGGTCAAATGGTGCAGGATGTTCTACAAGCAGCTCACACGGACAGTGTAATTTGATTCGATAACAATTGTTTCTTCTGGAAATTCATGAAGAAATGTCTCTTCTGAGCCAATTCTTTTAATTCTGTTATTGTTCTGAATCACAAGCTTGTGAATCGGAATTGATTTCCAGCCCTAATGCCATTACATTGTTAGGATTTTCAACTCTCGTTTTTAACAACTGTACTAGATTTCTTGTTCTCCAGTCATGTGGTTGTTTTGTAAAGGCTGCAGTACAATACACAACTTTTTGCCAATTTACAATCTGAATGAGTTGACGCTAGTTGTCAAATATCAGACTCTATCTGCAGTTTTGACTTGACAGAATTGACTTTACAGAAAATCTCTTTGTAGGTTGGCCACAGTCTTTTTTTTTTTTTAAACTATATTTTTAGACTATGAAGTTGGAGGATATCAAGTATATTTGATATTTTGAGCCAAAACCAGCTGAGATCCCAAAATCTATGGTCTCATTTAAGATTTCTAAGATTTAAAATTATTTTTTAAGATTCCCAATGTTAAAGTACTTTCTCTTCACTACACCTTATCTTTTACAGACACCTCTCGATTGAAGAAACATCAGGAAAGTGATGGAGTGGAATATCATTTTATCTCCAAACACCTTTTTGAGGCAGACATTCAGAACAGCAAGTGAGTCACCCTTCAACACATTCTATTTTTTTTTTTTTTTTTTTTTTTTTTTTGGGTCCATCATATATTGAAACACACTACTGTGTATTACTTGGAGCGAGCATATGAATGTTTCTACTGTGATTTGGATTGGGGATGTAAAAGTTTACTGTGGAGATCAAATAGTCAGTATTAATCATTGAAGTTTAGTGGACCGCTTCCTTTATTCTCAGGATTGTAATTATGTCAACTGTAACCCTGACACAAACACTCAGCAGTGGGAGAGATATAAATCTGAGAGACGGAGCCTCCGTGGCCAGTTAGTATTCAACACATCGTCCAGAGTCCTGACTGAACTTAAGTAAATCAGCACCCCAGTCAAAACACTGCACAACAGTTTTCACTGATGTCGTCTGTCTCAGACACTATGGCAAACATTCACCAGTTCTGCCTTTCGGCTGCCCATCTTTTCATTTTTTCCACTCCATTTTCTTCAAGCAAATTGTGTATGCGAGAGTGTGCTACTTGTGTAGCAGCATGATGTGGGCTCAGATCCCTTCTCTGTAAGTGAGAGTGAGAGGGTGTTGACAGGTGGTCTGTTTCTGTGTGTGTGCGAGAGAGGGGAAGGGGGAGATCAGACTCCTTTTACCCAGTGGTTCATTAGCTCAGGTTTGTATGGATGGCCTGGTGATGGATGTTTTTCTGCAGCCCCTCATCAGAGAATAAAACAACATAACAGGAACGCATATAGAATGTCACTTCGCCAGCAAACCGGGCGTCTTAACTGCCTTGTGGTGGGAAAAAAAACACGTGGTGGCTTGTTCTGTGGTGAAATGAACATCAGAATGAATAAACCACAATTATCAATGTGGAGAAGAGAGCTGACAACGGGCAGGATCAAGCAGGTGGGCACGAGGCGCTGCACATTTTTCCTCTTGTCAGCATTTTGTCTCCTTTTCCTTTTGAGTTTGAATTGGTGTTTTTTTCCCTCTGGATCTATTCATTTATTTAAAGCGGCCATGACATGAGAAATCAAATTTGCCTTGATCTTTTAACATAAGAGTTCTTTGTACCATTAAACCTTCCTGCAAGTTTCATAGCTTAAAACGTCTTCCTCTACGAATATATAACACATGAAAATTGGCCTGTATGGTTAAATCTGGCATGCATGATGGACTCATGTTAATTAATGTGAGTTATCCCTTTTAAAATTAAAGTAAAATAAAGTAATAGTTATACATCATTGCACCATAGGCCCTGTGTTTTAACAAATTAGTATTTGCCTTCACTGGATACGGGAGTCACGTCGTGTCAAAAGCAAATACCCATTATAATCACTGACATTGTAATTCACTGTCTTCACTGGAAACTATACAGATTTGCTTTTAGTTTTTGTCATACTCCACGTACTTCTCTGTCGACAAGAGGACAAATGGAAGAGTGAAAGAATGTTCGCTTTAGTTTAAACAGATCGTTTGCGTCTATGTACCGACTTCAGAAGGATCCCAGCATTGGAAATAAGTGGACAATTTCTTTTAATGGCATCCTGGTTTGTGTCAGAGAATTATTTTTGTTCTGAGCATTTTGTTTTGCGAGGCACAGAAGCTTTTGTTGAAAGCCCAACTGTACTGAATCTGACAGCAGCTGCGTCGCAAACTGAAAGAAAATGATTTTACAATGCTTTGTCTGTAAATGACAATGTTTTGTGGAAAATGTTAGTGAGTGGGAGTTGATGCACATTTTTATATTTCAATTTATTTAAAATTCATTTTGACTTTATTTTTCATATCATGAAGAAAGAAAAACTTGAGTAGTTTGGAATAATATTCTTTCTTGGGGAAAAATGTTTTGACAACGTTTTGTAAAATGTGATGTGATGTCATTTATGAGTTTTACCTTGAAATTATTATTTTTTAATAATTTTTTTTATTATGTGAAATTCAAGGGAAATGTTATTTCAATTAATTATAAAGTTATTTTATCTGAGCTTTTCTTAAATGAGAATTTTGAGAACATTATGTAATAGACGCATGGATATGAATGTTACGTGACTCTTTTAGAGTCATTTACGTTTTAACTTGTTTTTCATTGACCCGTTCATTATTCTGCCTTCCAGTGGGAAAATGCCCATTCTCATGTGCAAACATGACATTGGCATTCCCAAGGAAAACCCTGCTCAGGGCTAAAAATAGAGCCTAAATGAACCCAAAAACCACAGAAGCGGCCTCCACCCCACCATCCAATATACGCTCTACATCATGACAACAAACGCCACAACACAAAAGCCTGTTTAAGCACATCTGCCTTCAAATGAATGCTCAAATAAATAGGCACTTTGAGAATTCTTGGTAACCCTACATGTCGCATTATCACCAGCAAGCCATCTCTTAGCACCCAACTAAATCAACTTAGCTCACCATCAAAAAAAATGGCTTCAATAAAAGACTGTACAGGCTTTTAAAACCTGTCGAGTAGAAGAGTGGCTTCGTTAGCTTCTAAATGTGATTTCCCCAATTACAGGTTTCTGTTAGACAGCTTGGGCCCAAAAGTGTGAGTGTGTTTATAGCGTTGACTTCAAAAACTTGTGAACATTTAGATTGATACTTGGGGAAAAATAAAGACGGCTGTGCATACAGTATATAGAATATTTTTAGCAGTTACAGTCACAGTAATTTTAGTCTCATGTTGCATAACCAAATTTTCACTATACACAAAATATTAATGCACCCTGCTGTCATAAAACTCTGCGGTTCTTCTGGAATACTTTCCACATCCTTCCAAATTTCTCCGGTGATACGGATGTCCGAAAAATACATGCTGGTTTTCTGTGATCAGAGAAAAATCAAGTGATTGGATTGAACGAGAGGCAGATTAAATGGTGGAAAAGTGTTTGTTTGCCTTTGTCTTCTCAGGAAGTCAAGTTACTCTTGCTTTTGGCATTCAAGTCTGCCTGTGCTGCAAGGAAACAGGTGTTTTAGATTTAAACTGTAACATAGAAGATTATATAAAAAAGCCTTGTGTCAGACTGTCTGGAATTGCCATGTGGGGAAGAATTCGAGAGATGGTGAACACACCATGCATGTCTGAGTGGCCTTTTTCACTGTAAGCATCAGGACAGGCTTGGGAGTAAATAATGGGTTATGAGTTTCCTGTCATTATCCCATCCATTGGCTTCTCTTTATGTTCTAAGGTGGGGTCACATAGACGGGCATTGCTTTTGCATTTAGAGCCATCAATCACTACATCAAACCCCTCCTGTTCTTTTTGTTATTTTCTATGCCGCAGGTTCATTGAACATGGAGATTATAAGGGAAATTACTATGGGACGAGCTTCGACTCTGTACGTTCAGTCCTGTCTAAGAACAAGGTGTGCCTTCTTGACGTACAGCCACATGTGAGTCTCTCCGTTCCTCAGATACACATTTTACCTCCCTCTGCGTCACTCCATTCTTCAGTCTCTTTCCAGATTTATTTTCCCCCCTTTCACAGGTGTGACATTCCACACTATTCCTACTGGATCTTTTCTGAGGTGTGTGTGTGTTTACGTGTTTTGACTATACTTGTGAGGACCAAATGTCCTCACTTATATTGCGAAATCTTTTCACAACCCTCTAATGTGGACATTGACTGGTCCTCACTAGTATTATCTCAGCCAAAAGAGGTTTTTATTTCAATCTAATGATAAGCTCATGTTTCTGTGATGGGTAGGTTTAGGAGTAGGGGTTGGGTTAGGTGATAGAAAATATAATTGGCCTGATTACAAAAAAAAAAAAATAGAGGGAGGGAGAAGAGGGAGTTGAGTTTTCGCAGAACTGTCTGTGTCCACAGGAAAGCCAGGGAAAGACCTCTGTCACCTCTGTCTCACACATCTTTCCTTGATGGTACGAGCCTGGCTTCTCTCTTGGAGTAATGAGAGAGAATGAGGCATGGTTATTTGTATTATCATTCTTTCTGCGGGTATTAAAAAGTTCCTAAAGTCTTAATTCACTCTTACACAAATTAAGGTCTCAAAAAGGTCTTAAATCAGAGCAGAAAGTCCTAAGTACATAAAGTCATGGCATTAAATGTTGCATGCATTGCAAAAAATGAAATATTCCTCAGTATTTCTGTCCTGTATATTGTCCTGTTTTCCAATACAAATATCCTAAACAACAACTTAAACATCTTTAAATCAAGATACATTATCTTGAGATGCAATTCTTAAATGTCTAGAATAAGTTAAATGAGTTTATACTTAAAACATGAACAAATGCCAATAAGTTCTGAAAACTTCCATTTTAATTAAGTTGATTTTTCTGATCCCATTGGCAGATAATTGTTGTTTAAGCTCATTTCATAATTTGTCATTTTGCATCTCGAGTAAATGTATCTTAATTGAAGAATCTTTAGACAATTGCACTGGAAACCCTGATAATGCAAATGCATTCTTAGTTTGTTTGTTGTTGTTCTTGTTATTTTTATTATTATTATTATTATTATTTTATGACTTCTCTGCCTTCCTCTCCTTGTCCTCTGGTTCCTGTGCTCCTATATCTCTTGTCTCTCCTTATTGATATTTCATACAGGTGTGGAATCACCAATAAAGTCTGTAATACCTAGAGAGGGCCGAGTCTGTTAGCATTCCCATTCATCTCAGTGACTCCTACACCTTCAATGGAGAAAGATGCTTTTTGGAAATGAAATTAAATGTAATAAAAAATGGTCAAGATGTTGTTCCAAACCCTTATGCTGTTATTTAAGCCTAAAAACAGAAAAGGAGAATTAAAAAATAACTGTACATGCCCCTGTACAGCAGCATTTCCACCAAAAATTATAACTGAATTTTATAATGACTTTAGCCTGTACAATTTATACGCTTTATTCCATTGTGTTCTTATGGAGCCATGTGATGGCTTTCTATGAAGAAAAGACATTTAAGTCATTATTCACTGGTAATCTTCAGTGAACCTCCAGTATTGCACTTGACTTTTGTTAGATGGACCCAGAAAAACTTCAAATCAAATCGATCTACTAGAAATAAATCAAAAAACAGAATACAATTCTTTTTTTCTCAGAGTGTGACGCTATAGCAATAACATTTAAATACAACAACAATAAATCTCAAAACAAGTATGCTTCTGCATCATATGGCTTTTAAAAAACGGCCCTAGGCCTTTGTCTGCTTTTATTTGAAACGAAATGAGGGTGAGTAAATTGTTGACATTTTAATTTTATTTAAAATGAACTTTCCTGTTAAATGTAGTGGCATATACAGCCTGTTTAATTCTAGGCCTAGAAAGGAGGAAAATGATGATGGAAAAACTAGCTTACCGTTTGTGGTAAAACTAGTGATTTAATTCAATCATTTGAAAAACCTCCACAGAAATACATGGTAAAGTTCTGTGGTCTTATTGTTTTGAGCCTGAGGATCTCAACAACCTGAAGTGTAATGTGTCTGACTGAAGTGCTTTATTTTCACTCATGGAGTCAGATCAGTTGAGCTCAGTGTGAATCAGCTGCTCTGTTTTCTGTCAAAATGTAACAGTGACTAACAGCAATAATGTTCAGAAGGATCAGTGTCAAACTAAATCATGATGGCATGAGTGATGCTGCATTAATGACTGCGGTTCACCCTGCTCTCTTTATCTTTCTCTCTTTTTCACATTCTCTCTCCATCAGACGCTAAAACACATTCGCACAGCTGAGTTTAAGCCCTATGTGGTGTTTGTGAAGCCTCCATCCATCGAGCGTTTGAGAGAGACCAGGAGGAACGCAAAAGTCATCTCAGGCAAAGACGATAAGAATTCGTCCAAATCCTTCTCGGTAAAACACACCACACACAGCTTCAACTTCAATATGTCCATCTATCATCCTCTTTTATCCTGATG
Organism: Opsariichthys bidens; assembly: GCA_037194245.1. Lineage (NCBI taxonomy): Eukaryota > Metazoa > Chordata > Actinopteri > Cypriniformes > Xenocyprididae > Opsariichthys > Opsariichthys bidens. The sequence continues at coordinate 14,761,012 of CM074296.1, forward strand.
TGATCTCTTTTCTCTCTCAATAAGTCATTGTAGGTTTTAGGTTGTATTCACAGTTTTTGTTCCACTATCTCACATAGTTATTGGTGAAATAAGAAATAGATTTCATCACTTTCTGGCAGGCAACATCCACATCATTTATTATAGTCATTTTCCTTTTGGACCAAGCAAGCATATGCTGGGTTAGTGCTTAAACGTGTACATACACACACACACGAGGTGCGCATGCACACACGTTTATGTGTAACCGGTCCCCTGAGCAGCAACCTGATACGAGACCCGTGAGCTCACACCACACCTGTGTGACTACTCTCAAAGAAAAACACATGAAATCAATTAACACTTACACCAGACCCTTACTTTGTGCAGCCGATAGTTTGCGCTTATGTGTGTGAGAGATATGGTGTGAATATGCGGGATATTTAATGACTTTCCCAGAGTTCAGCTCTTGCCTGTGTATCTCGCTGTCTGCACCGGGACCAAGCACGCGTGTCCTACAGAATAAATGACCCCGAAACCCGACTCCACCACACGTCTAAATGGCTTGATGCCGATTGTCACCACAGAGACTTTTTGCGTCGAAGACTGTCAAACGTGTTTAGGAACTCCGAACATGTGCTCACCTGTCAACCCATTGACCCAACAAGTGTCCAACCACTCTTTTTCCATCTTCTGCACAGCACAGATCGGGAATGGTAGCTGATTTTGTGATTCAACAGCAGCTTTGGTCGGTTCAGCCATTATGATTTTATAGAGGGAACTGCCAAAATATAAATGATTTTAGATACACAACACACCATGTATATCTCATCCTGGCTGCAGTGTGACACACGTTACACAGTAAGGGGCCATTCACACAGAACTTGAGTTTTTATTCCAATGTGCTTCTTTTCTATTGTTTATCTATGTAAACATGCACTAGACAGATGTGTATGACCATCATGCTCGTGTCTTTTGTAACACCTCGCACATGAGCAATAATTTCAACTTTTACATGCAGTGCCGCTCATCAATGTTAGTTCCAAAACAGTGGACCAATTGGAAGAACTCTGAGGTGGGGCAAGCATTGTGAGCACGTTGGCATGGTAACTGTATTATTTGTTGGCAAAATGGCGAAGCAGGCCATGGCCAGTGTAAAAAAAAAAATACCCCCCCATTGTCAAAAAAAGTATATATTCTGCTGTTTGCCTATTTCTGTTATCTCTATTACTGCCGTTATTGCATCACATCTCAAAAGCCCACCTTGAGACCCTCACATTCTGTGCTGCGCTTTTTTTAAAAACCAATATTGCGTGCTGTGTCTCACATTTTTAGAAGCAGACTCATTCTGTGTGAACGAGCCATAAGTCTGCACAACAACTGACATTATGGATTTTTTTTTTTCCATATACATTACAAAAAAATATAGGATTTTTTTTTTACCATGTCTTTGAATACTTTTATTTGCAAAGAATTATTCATTCTAGAATGATTGGGGTGATTTTGTTGGAGTGCATCTGCATAGAATCAAAAAAAGCAGCTAAAAATTTATATTTTACTCCGACTATTTTGCAAACCATAGTTGTAGGGTTGGACAACTTGGAGAAAACGTAAAATTTAGATCACAATTTAGTACTCTTTACAAGAACAACAATCTCTTCACTTTTCATCAGCCACATTCCCACCGTTTTTGCCTCTATTAATGACTATAAAAATAACTATTTATTATTATATTCTGTTATAAAATAATAAAAAAAAATCCGTTACAACTGGAAAATTACAGTACTCTTTTGTCTTAATTTCTTCTTTTCAAACAATAAACTATCACTTTTATTTTGATGCTTTGCCGGCAAAATATATGCACTGCTGCTTTCAAAAGTACGGCATGATGAAGTACGGCACTGTTGATTTACTCGGGTGCAGCTCAATCAAGCCACTCTGAATGCTAAAACAGTTTCATGATCTGTATTTATGAAAATGACCAGTGCCGAACTTCACTCTGAAACCAGCAGTGCACTTATTTAAGGAGGTCCTTTTTTTTTACTTTTTTTTTTTTTTTTAGTTAGTTTATTGTTCATTTATTTTTTTTTTTAAAAAAAAAAAAAAAAAAAATAATGCATAGCTTCAAAGTTAAAAAAAAAAGAGAGATTTTTTTTTTTTCTTCTTTTTTTTTTTTTTACAACAAACAACAAAAGGTGGGAGGTACGACGAGCTTCTTCCCGGGGTGAACTCCACCAAACCCAAAAAAAAAATATAAAAACCGTTCCCCTAGGATGCATGCAAGCAGGGGGTTGAGCATGTGTTGTACTGCTTTAGAGAGAAGAGGAGAGAGTTGTTGTAAGTGTTTTGCCATGCTGTCATTTTTTACCTGAACTGCTGAGGGTCAATTCAATGCTGGCACATGCTTGTCGATAAGTTAAATCAACTCCACAGCTAGTAGTGGGTAGTGGTAGCGGTAGTAGTAGTTAGTAGTAGATTTGCATTTAAAGGGACACAAAATAACTGTGTGTTTCTGCTCACACCCAAATAGGGGTAAATTTGACAAGCTATAAATAATGATCTGTGGGTTATTTTGAGCTGAAACTTCAGACACATTCTTGGGACACCAGAGACTTGTATTACGTTTTGTGAAAGGGGCATAATAGGTCCCCTTTAATTCTTTAAATCACACCCTTCTCAGTTTAACTTCCATAAAGCGAAATACCAATATCATTTTATTTTGATATAACATGCAGCTCTAATACGCAGGCTCACAAATTTACACTAGGAGCATATTTCATTATTTTTATTACAACACTGAAACCGAATAGATGCTAGTTACATTAATTCAAACTGCATGTGCGATTAGACCACACCATACTCCCCGAAGTTTTGAATTTGCAAAAAGCTCAGGGATTATGCCGTTGTTAAAGGGAATGTTGCTCTGGCTATCTCTGTTGTCAGAGGAACTGTACCAAAAGCTGTCCGCACCATCCAAAGCAGCGGTCTGCCTGCTTTCAGCAGGTCACTGTGGGTACTAGTGAAGGAAAAAGAAAACCTTCCTAGCTGGCAAGACTTAGCAGAAGTCGATTATAGACCCTGACAGTGTTAAAGGCATCTAGATTCAGCCTATTATAGGTACACAAAGAAAAACGTGTTTGATGAAATGTCACAGCCATATTTTATCCAGGACTTTGCTGTATTTCTTTCTGAGAGATAGACGCTGCATCTGTTAGAGCAATGAGCTTGAGCGCCGGCGGCTCTGCAAGAAAACAGGCATCCCTTTGTTTCTAGGAATCCAGACTTCCACTCTATTGTCCTCCCTTTTAGTAACACTTGTATAACATTAATACATTTTTTTGTGTATAAAAGATCAAAATATCATTCGTTCCCTTTTTAGTAGCAAAAAAAAATTGAAATTTCATAAAAATGTCATCAGAGATGGAAGAGCAGAGCGTTTCATCATCTGACATTAAATCGTTGTAATGAGAAATGGAAACCTTAGCTAAAATTGGAGGATGTTTTTTTTCTTCTTCTTTTTTATCCTTTGCTCAGTAAAAGTCAGCCCAGTCCACAGATTAAGTGCCTTTACTTTGGGAATATAAAAACAGGGACCTCTTGGTGACCCAGAGATGTCCTTTTTTGAATGGGTTTAATGATAAGGGCAGGTGCACTTTATATGATCCAATAAAAATTGATTTTCCGTCAAGGATTGAGAGATAAGCAGAGCTCATGCTGACCGTTGAGGGGGAGAGAGAGAGAGTTTAGTGCTGAAGAAATTCTTCTGTTTTTGAAGAGGGAAGACCTGGATGTTGAGTGAGAGGTTGCATTAGAGCCTCTGGGAAATAAACAATCGGAAAGAAATGCAGAGGAAAAATATATTTAAACCCTTGAAACTGATCAGATTTGGTAATAACACTCCCCTGGAGGATCAACATCTGTTAGACCTCAATTAGCATGAGGTTTTTATTTTATGACAGAATGAAGAAAAAGATATGTTCAGAACTTGGACCAAACCTTTGACTATTAAGGCCAAACACAATCTAATGCACCACGTTCAACCAGAGCTTTATTAAAGCCATGACTAAGTCAACGAACTGTGACTTTTGATGCGATCTGCCAATAACTGTCAGATTGAGAGACTGCTGTAGTTTTCAGAACATCAGCAGCTCTGTGACCCAACTGAAATGTTGACTAAATTTCATCTCTTGATCAAGAGGGAGAGATGGGAAGGGTTCAACAGAGAGTGGGAGGAGAAGTTGCATCTAACACTTGGCTTTACACCATGGCTTCACTAACCTTGCTGTTGTCTTGACGAAACTCCAATTTCCATATTTACCATGTGCTTAACAGCTTCTCAGTACAGTTTGAAACTTAAAACCTATCCAAAAGCTTCTGAATTTCTTTTAGCATGGCAATATGTTTTATAGCATCATATCTCTCAGTGTGGGTCCCGTGTTTTTATGTTGTAAAAGTCGAGTCTATATTGGTAAAGCCACTCAAACCATGCCATGTTCTCTTAGACTGGCACCAAATGCCAAGATTGCCCACATAAACGCTTATTTAGGACCCACAAGCCCTGAAAGGTCCAAGGCCATGTTAGAAAGTCCAGAGATAACTGGTCTGTACCAAAATGCAAGTACTTATGAGTTGGTGGTCAATGTGTTTGGTGTGAAGTATATCTGATGTTGGCCTATTGTATTTTTAGTTTTTCAGTGACGTCAGTTTATTTTGAAGGGGAAAAATATTTCATGAATAATTATTTTTGATCATTTTGTGGGGCTTTTATGTGTCAATGTGTAACATATGCCAGGGTATAAAATTGCGGTCTGTTTATTCACTCCACTGTTCCTGTGATCAAAACCACTGGAGATCCAGACCTCAAACTATAACCCTAACTATGCACCACCTCAGTTGAACATTAAATATCAGTTTATAGTTTTATCTTTTATCACATGTAGATATTTTTGCATTTCTGCATCTAAAGCAGTTTTATTGTAAACAAAAAAGAATAGTTTTTAATTAAGTTGATGTTTAGGGCATCAATGAAAGTCCTTTTTGGAAGCTGGTTTTGGGAAAACTGTGGGAAAGTGTGTTTTAGACATTTTGGGGGCATTTTTCTTGTCTTAAAAAAGAACTTTGACTGAATGTGTTTGTTGTTTAGGAGGAGGACTTCCAGGAGATGATCAGTGCCTCTCAGATGATGGAAAACCAGTATGGTCATCTCTTTGAAAAGGTTATTGTGAACGATGACCTCACTGTTGCCTTCAACGAGCTCAAGCAGGCGCTCAGAAAAGTGGAGACAGAAACTCACTGGGTGCCCATCAGCTGGACTCATTCCTGAGGGGCTGCACAAAAGGAACAAAGGAACAAGGCATCAAGTTTTGGGGGGTGGAAACTAAGGGAAGGACTTTAAGAACTGTGAAAGATTTCCTTTTATTGTTTATTTTTATTTTTTGGCTATAGATGGTGACAGGGAAAATATTTTAGTTGTCTTAACTCATCTGAAGTGGTTTATCTGTTTTTGGAGACTCAAGTGGAAGCGCATAGGGTTTTTTTTTGTTTTGTTTTTGTCGTGGTGGATATAGCTGAACGGGTGTAATTGCAATCAGTCAGCAAATGCCTGACTGTTTAGCAGCCGCTAAGAGAGCGTTCAAACTGCCGTTCAAATAGTGTGGCGGTGTTGAACACTCCTTGGTGTATTTTCAACATTTAGTTTATAGAAACCAAATGAGTTATTTTTCTCTGCTTTTAAAGTACTTTTTTTTTTTTTTTTTCTTCTTTTTTTTTTTAATTCAAAACTTGGCACACTGTACTCCATTTGCCTATTACTCTGCAGCTAGTTAAATCAGCACAGCATTAACCATATATATACATATATAGGTGGGACATCATGTGATGTTCAGTGGGCCCAAAGTGATTCTATTTAAATAGATACTTAATATATTTGGATATTTTTTTAGACTTTTTTTTTTTAGGCCATTCCCAGTTCAGATATTTGAATTGGTATCAGCTGTGAGGATTTTTCTTTTTTGTAAGTGCTCATGGCTGATTAAAGCCTCAGGGTTTTATTAATGTATAGTTCGCTGTGTGTAGAAGCTGACTATTTTATTTCAGTTTCATCTCTTTCTTTCTCTCCATTTTCCTTCCACTTTCATCCTGTTGTTGAAGGCAGACGTTTGGAAAACCCATAAGGAATGTACTCAATCTGGGCTGATTAGGCATGACTCTCTTAAATCTGTTTAAGAAGCCTAACAGCAGCGCTTCCACAATTGAATATTAGAGAAAATGATGTTAACCTCAACTTTTACAAGGCATTTCAGACAGGATTAGTTCACCAAAAATTGAATATTCTGTCATAGTTTTGTACTGTTTTACTGTATAGCTTCAGAGGACTTTAGAGGACATGGACTGTCTTATTTTTGATGCTCAACAGTCCCGTCAACCTTAACTTGTGTGTTCCGCTGACACAAGTGATGCACTGAAATTTCGACAACTGAAAATACTGGGGGGGGAAACAAAATAGGTTCCAACCAAAATATTTTTTAAACGATGTTTAGTGTTTCTTAGATGATGCAATTAGACTGTCATTGTCTATTTTGTGCACACAGTGTAGATTAGCTAAAACAAGTAAACGTCAGCAGTATGAACCCACTTCACTATAATAAAGAATAATACTAAAGTAGCTGTATGTCAATTTTTTTTATGTTAAAAGGCAGCTCATTGCTGAAGAGCTGTACTACGACTAGTTTAATTTATCTTCTGGGAACATGACTCATTAAATGGCATACTGCGTTCAATTACCCAAATTTAAATTTCAGTTCATCACTAGAAACAACATGCGGCTAAGCGATGACAGAATTATTTATTAGCTGAACAAATCCTTTGAATGTCTGAAAAGGCCTTGCATAAAGATATGCCACTGTATATTCTTGTTGTCATTTTGTTCTTTATTCAGTTTTGTTCGTTCGGCACATTGATTTGCAAGCAGGCAGTCTCAATCTCTCTCACACTCTAATGTAGTGTTGCTCTATTTAGTCCTACAGTTTTGCCTTCAAAATCAAGGTGCACTGAAGTTTGTTCATTTAAACTCAGTATGTTTGTCCTTGCCTTGCTTTTTCATTTACATCCCCTCATACTTACCTATACAAAACAGCTTCAAAACTTTTGTCAAGCTTTGAAGTCTTTCTTAATATAACATATGCAAAGTGAATACTGATTCCAGTATTTCAATAATGTACCTCTATATCTCGTTGTCTGTCATCTGCCAAGCGGATGATTTTTGTAGAAGCCTCATCTAAACGATTCATGTACATCTATTATTTCGTTCTGTCGATGATCAAAAGTTTACAACATGTGCTTGTTATAAAACATCCCCTTCTCCAAATGGACATTAAATATGTAAATAGATTCTGTTCCGTTCACTTTCTATCATGAAGAGTGAGTGTTTTTGTTCCTGTAATTAATAACCAATGTTTGCTTTAAATAGATGATTCATGTCAGTATTTGCAGGTCTTCAGACACAAAGGGCCAGTGGGACAGACTCATCGCTCAGGCTTTGCTCACTACAGAGATCTCACTGTCTGATGGAACGCCAAAACAAACCAGCAGCCAACACAATGACCCATAATCCTCCAGCTCCCCCTCCATCACAGTCCTGCTGCCGCCGCTCAGAGCTGATAGTGAGGAGAGTGAAAGGGAAGATGGATAGGATTTGAGTGTAGCTGGCCAGGAAGAGGTAGCAATGTTTTTCGAGACTGACAGAAGCCCACTTCCAAACAGACAGAATCATGAATCTGACTGATCCTGTTCTCCAGTTCAATTATATTGTCTGATAATAGCAGGAGAACAAAATAGTCTGTGAATCGTAAAGGGTCACGTCACCCAACATCATTAACTCGCCTTCATGTCAATCCAAATCTGTATGACATAAAAGATATTTGAGGAATGTTTTTCTTCCTTTTTTGTTTCTTTGTTTGTTTTTGGTCTATACAGTGAAGTCAATGGTCACCAAAAATGGTTACCAACATTTCTCATAATATCTTTGTGTTCAGCAGAAGAAAGTCATTCAGGTTCAGAATGACATGAAGGTGAGTAAATGGACAGGATTTTCATTTGAACAGTCCTTCGAAGCATAACCTATTCAGTGCCCATTTATTTTAATAGAAAAAGGGGCAGACCGATCGATTTTCTTTTAAAATGTATCCATGTATTCAATGAAATAAAACATACTCTATGAGTTTGTAACAAGTAAGGTTAGTAAATGACGACTGAATTACAATTTTTCAAGCGTTTTGTTTTCTAAATTATGACTAAAAGCAAGAACAAGAAAAGAGCACTCCATGTCAATACAAGCTTTAGCACGTCCTTGCTCTTTTCTATCCATTTCTCCCCACTTATTTTCCTTTAAACTGTCAAACATAGGAAGTGTGTCACAGGACTGCTGATCTGGTGAAGCGTGGGAATATTGAGATGATGTAATACTGTTGTAATAATAATAAGGACGTGTATGTGTGTGTCAGGTAGAGGCCATTATAGAAGTACCAACCTCCTCTGATTACCATCTTTGTCGCAACAGGCCTGTCAGAGAGCCAGTGCCACTTACAGTCATGACGGAGCTCAGCAGGTTTGGCAGGAGTAAAATGAGGAAATGAGAGAGCGAGTCCGGCCTTTGGGGGAAAGACAGACGTCTACTTTAAACTTAATCACCTCTGGTGCCGCTGCGCCTTAGCACTTGTCTGTCTGAGGCTCTGGCCATTGTGTTGAATGTTTTGATGCCTTCCTCACTTAGCACACCTCCTGATCTCTTTGAGTCTGATCCTGGGGTAAAAAGTCCAGCAGTCCCTCTTAGTTTGTCTGTTCTCCTGGTTTCATTTTTATGGAGATTAATTTAGTTACCTCCATTTGTTTGTTTTCTTCTTGTGTCAGAGGTTCTCAGGATTCTTTCAGAGTTCCCAGGGCTCTTGTGACTGTGCCACGCCTGGCTTTTCACTCTTAGTTAAACCGTGTGAATGGTGTGGATTAATGATGCTCTGTTTCATAGTAAGGTTGTGTAGTAATGTAAGCGAGACGCTCTCCGGAGGAGGGAGGAATGAGTCTTTATGTCTCAAGGCCATGTTCATTTCATGTCCATCAAGCAAACTGTGACAATTTTTGAGAGAGAGAGACCCAGTGGCGTCAAGGTTTTTCTTTACTTTTTTTTATTTTATGTTTGTTGTTGTATACATTACTGGTCAAAAGTTTGGGGTCGGCAGTATTGGGTGTAACATTACAAGTAATGCGAGTTAAGTAGTCAGGTTACTTTTTTCAAATAACGCATTACTTTTAAATTTACAACAAAATATCTGTTACTTTTTCAAATACGTAATGCAAGTTACTTTGTTTTCCCATTTATTGACTGACACAGCTCTTCTGTTCCCATGTTGAGAGAAATCGGTAGTGAGTTCAGAGGCGTTGTGTAGGCTAAATGCGAGTGTACGTTTTCTCATTTACTTCTCCTGCATCCTATTCTTCCGTATTCCAGAATGGCAGCACAGCTGAAAGTCTTGTTTGTTTGAACCGCAAACTTTGCATTTCTTTCACCCTGATGCATATTATTTCACTTTTTGTGTGAAAGGGCCTTTACATTTGCCAAAAAATAGAACTTTTTGTTTTTATAAAATAAACAGCCCAGCCCAAACGATTAAAAGTAACGTAATGCATTACTTTCCATAAAAAGTAACGAAGTAGCGCGATATTTTAATGCATTACTTTAAAAAAAAAAAAAAAAAACATCGGTTACACTTTATTTTAAGGTGTCTTATTTGTTTATTTTTTTGGATGTTACTAAATGAAGTCTCTTATGCGCGCCAAGGCTGCATTTATTTGATAAAAAATAGAGTAAACATTGTCAAATTATTATTGCAAGTCACATGATCCTTTAGAAATCATTCTAATATACTGAAACGGTGCACTCGAAACATTTCATCATCTTTACTTTTAATATAAAAGTCTTTACTGTTACTATTGTATAATTATCATTAGCATTGAAAAATGTTTTTGGAGTTTAATTCGAAACCTAATTGGCTCAACGATCTAAGGGTGTGTATGACCCATCAATTTAAACCAGCATGACGCTTTCACCGACTTCAGCTCAAGTATGAGGGTATCAGATGAAGGCTCAGTGTTCACCATGTTTGACAAGTTCTTTGTGTGTTTCTCTTACGTTTTCAGTGTTGCATCAGCCTGTTTGGTGTTCACCCGCAGCTGAGCACAGAGCGGACAGGAAAGCATGTAGTCGGCTTAGATTTCTGCCACACTGTCATTAATAATCAGCAAGCCTCGGAGAGGAACTCGACCATTACTGCTGACACATCTTTATTTGAATGTAAGGACCACGTTCTTCGTTTCACCCAGTCAGCGCCCCCCCCCCCCCCCATTCGGATCTTTCTCGCTATGCTTTTCTTGTAGACAGCTTTACTCAATATGTGTCACTGATTAAGTCAATGATGTTGATTGAAGATTACATGCACTATCTTTCCGTTCTCTGTGACCTCTGCAAAGAATGAAATCATCTTGGGTTTCTCTGAACCGCATCGTGACTCAATATATGGAGGTGGGGGTGTCAGAAGAGCATGGCTGAAATGAAAACCTTATTTTCCAGTCTGATTTACGGCCCCGATATACTTATGACAAAAGTTGTGTCCCAAATCACGTACATATTCACTATTTTGTGTTGTTTTGTAGTATAAATAGAGTGAGTAATATGTTCACACAAAAAAGGTCCAAATTGCAGTTTCAATGCTGTTTTAAAGGCCTGTGCACGTTCCCAGATGAGGAATAAGAGTCTTATCTAGCAAAACTGTCATTTTATAAAAAAAAAAGAAACACACAAATGCTCATCTTGCACTTGCACACGTATTACGCGATCACATTGGAAAGGTCACACATGACGGGCGTTTTTTTTTTTTTTTGAAAATGGGCCATCGTTTCACTAGATTACTTATTCCTCGGCTGGGATCGTGTAAAAAGCTTTGAAGCTGCATTGAAACTGCAATTTGGACCTTCAACCCATTGGTGGCCGTTGAAGTCGTAGCAGATGGGGAGGGGCTACATAGTTAGTACATAGTGTTTAAGGACACAAATAATGTTCTTTTTCGTTCTTCGATACAGTCATGTCACATTTGTTAATATAGCACTTTATACAATAGAATGTTTGAAAGCAACAGCTTCACAGTATTAGACTTGAAAAACCAGTCAGTGTCATTTTCAGTTAGAATTACAACTTGAATTTCTACTATAAAACAGCTCACCAGCTGACTGTGACAGTCTGAACAGAAGAAATAAACCAAAGAATGTTTTCACTCAAAGAAGGCGGAGCCTCAGAGCACACCTACCTATTACGTAATCGCCGCAGACCAATGGTGGTTCGGAAGCATTTATCAGCTTGAGCGGACATTTCTAGAAAGTTTGGTTTGGTAAAGCTGTTTTGAACTACTGGAAACAATCTCCAAAAGAACTTCGTTTTGGCCTGATTTTGTTTGATATGACGTCACTCCAGTTCATTCGTTTATTTTGCTTAAAATATATTGGGGCTTTAAAGTGAACTATTTAGCAAAGCCCTAAGAGGCCTGTTTCTCTTATTCAACTCTTCATACCTCTCCTCTACATAAATCTCTGTTAATCAGGCCCTTTGTCTGAGGAACGCAGAGCCAGTGATCTGGAGTGAGAACCGTACAGCAAGTCATCCGATCGTGGCGTTGCAGACATTTCCGCAGTGTTCTCCCCTGCTGTAGACCATTAGGAGTAAATGATGTGGCCTCCCCCCTGATATACACTCCAATCATTTTGATTTAAAGGCCAATGTGAGGTTGTCTGGCCCCTTCTTCCTGATCCTGACCCCTCTCTCCTGTGGATGTGGTCCTCACTGGACTGGATGAGTTACACAGAGCAGAAGTGGAGGTGGACGCGTGGGTGGGTCGCTGGGGTTAGGGGGTCTCTGTACTACTACTGAAGTTTGATATTCATCCAAGAAGAGACTCTGGAGGGAGCAGAAGTCTTTCTCCCATTTAGATTCTCGTTATTCCCAAACTTCAGTCTCTCTACACGTTCCTCCTTCTCCATTTTTAACCATATTTCAAGCATTATCACTTGCTTATTCGCTCACAACTGTACATATCTCTTCTTTCTGTTCCCTTCCTGGCTGTATTTGAACACATAAGTCCTTGCGATGTGACACTTTACTGTCTAGCTTGTTAATACTTTGTCCTCATGCTGTGTGTCTGCTTTGACTTTCACTCTGGTTTTCTCATCTGACCTTAGAGAGCCAGAGTAACAAGAGACAAAGAGGAAAGATATGCAAGACAAAGGGTGGTGGAGTGGGTACAAAAGTGAAGAATGGGGTAAAAAGTAAGGCTTTCTCTTGTAGGAACTATACATTACTTCATGTCTGAGATGTAGACTTCTTTTGCAGGCTGCGTACCCTTGAGCAGCTACTCTTAATTAAAATGAGAACAAAGAGACATCAGAGCTTTGCACTGAAGTGATGGTATTGGATATGTAGATATGAATTTAATGTCGAGCAGTGACGTCTTGTGCGTAACCATGCAGTCTAAATTGAGGCATTTGGAGGTCAAAGGTTAATTTACTTCATTTGATTTATCAGCACTTTTGCAATCTAACTGATGTATGCGGAGTTGAAACAAGGTTCAGGATCATGTCTGCTAAAAACGTAATGACAACGGGAACAAATGAGTAATTTTGAGGCATTATACTGACAATATTTAGACAGTACGCAGAGGGACCACTGACGGTGTAAAGACAGACTGATGGAACCCATTGACTTCTATGGCTACACATGGACTGTTTAGGGAAATCATTGAGAATGTTTAGGGAATGTATCGACAATGTTTGCAGAACAATTTTGCACAGTCTTGAGAATGTCGGGGTAACCCGTAGGCTACTAAGAAAAGGCACCCTCTGTTTTCTTAAACTCTCCCTCACTGCTCTCAATGGAAACCCTTGAACCCAAACATCATGATAATTACAGTACATGACCAGAACAACCACTCATAACTAACAGAGAGTCGGCGTCAGGAGCTAAATCATCTCAATGTACAGTTTTTAAATGCAAAAATCTCAAAGGGATGTGCAAATAATTGTTTTTATATTTTTTATTATATAATGTATATATTGAACATACTCCTAGTGTATTTTTCATTGTACTTTTATTATAGTATTATAATTATATTGTATAATTAGTATTATATTTTGTATAATAGTTTAAATATGGATGTAGTGCAATTCAAAAGTTTTGATTGTCATTAAGATTTTTTTATTTAAGAAAATACTTTTTTCAACAAGAATGCATTAAATGTATAATTTATATGCATAAACACACTGCTGTTCAAAAGAAAAAAAAAAAACGTTTTATTTGGCACGGATGCATTAAATTGTTTTGAAAGTGACAGTAAAGACATTAAAAATGTTGCAAAAGGCTTCTATTTCAAATAAATGCTATACTTTTGAACTAGTTATTTTAAATAATAGTAATATTTCACAATATTACTGTTTTTACAGACAAAAACAATACTATCTTACTGACCCCAAACTTCTGAATGGTAATGTGTATATAGTTATTACGGTCCCGCTTCGTATTGGTTGGCCCTGCAATACTTGCATCAAGGTACAATGTATCTTTGTGTTTATATTGTACTGCAGAACGCTTTTGCTGATATTGAGGTGGGATGCGGGTAAGGTTAGGGTGCGGTTTGGTGGTATGTAGGTTTAGAGGGGGGATAATGTGTAAGAGATGGGTCAATAGTGTAATTATAAATGTAATTACGTGCAGGTGTTTTAAAAATGCGAGTACAATGTAAAAATATGTACGTACAGAATAAGTGCATTGTATAAAATAATTTAAATATACATAGTAGTTAAGGCCACCTAATATAATATGTGACCAATTTTTTTCCATGTAGGTGGAGGACTCATTTGCACAATGGAAATGTCCGCAAGCTTGATTATGAGACTGTAGGACTGTCTCTTCTCAACTTGAGTGAGAAGAATAAGTGCGATTCAAGATTGGCCTCCAGACTTAAATACACACACTCATTGGGTACAGTGTTCACTGGTTGAGGCTGTCTATCCTCAGACTTTAACATGGCAATGCTGAAGGAAACTGTGACAGTCGCAATCACCATCAACCAACAAATATTCCCCTGCAGGTTATACACACACATACAGAACAAACCAACGCACTCAGCAAGCATATGCACAAACTTGTGGTTAAGCAGGCTCCTCAGTTTTGACATATCACACACTTTACACACATTGGTCACTGTAGCCTCATAGGAGAATTTCAGTGGGTTAGTTTTTGGGTCAGGTGTGTGTGTAACTATCAATGCCTCTTAAATTCCGTCTGAAAAGATCAGCTGGTGACCAGTACAGTATGTTGTTTTGAACGTTGATTGTCCCAACCTGACATAATTATGCTTTCCATGAATACAGAAATACAATATAATATACATAACTATGTTTTCAAACTGCTCTGTAGTGCACGTTTGCTTGACTGGCTAAACTCTGCTGTCTCAGACGACGACATCTTTGTCCTGTGTTGGCCACCGTAGCTTATGTGCTTCGAAGGGGAGGGGTGAGCGGTGGATCTGAGCCATTGGTTGCATTTTGCAACCTCACCGCTAGATGCTGCTGAAACATATTTGCTGCTCTTCTATGTATAAATGAGTCTAAAAACAAGATTTGTGCAAAATATTTTAATACATTTTTCGTGTGTGTGTTAGCTGGTTTGATAAATATGATTGTGGGCATTTAGCATCAAGGCATCAGTGTGTGTGTGTGTGTGTGTGTTGCTATGTATGCACTCATTTCACATTTGCTGTTTTTGTTTTTCACTGTAAAAAAGCTCAATCAGATTAAGTTGAGTCATAATTGAATTGTGATTGGTTGATCAGTTACCAAGCAGTACTCGTATGATTAAAACTGGATTAAATCAAAAACCATGTGATGTCCATTCTAATGGACTCAGGGCCTGAAAGGGTTAAATTGATCGAAGCGTCAGTAAAGACATTAAGGCCTAATTTATAACACAGGGCTTAGATTAAGCCAGAATAAGATCTTTGTTTAATTAGGACATTTAAGTCGCTTTTATACACGTGCCTTAGAAAAAGTTTCAGTTAAAATGGCTAAAACATGCATTTTAGTCTGGGACTTGTTTTTTTTAACCAACCTCAAACTTTTAAGTTTAAGTAATCTATACTGCCATTCTATAATTTATTGTATTTACTTGTATAGAACAGGATCGAAATGATGTGAAGGTTCACAAGGTTCAGCTTATTCAAGCTGACGTATTGCGCACTAAAACACAATACTGTGGCTCTGAGCTTTGTACGTGTTTGACTGAATCCTGCATGACCCGGTCTCTCTCCTTAACACTGTGGCGTGTTCACATCTCAAGGGTGTATGAACCTCCCCTAGCAATATTTAACCCTAACAGGTTGTCATCAACTCGGAACATTTAAAGTGTGTAGCACATAAGATAACTCGTGTAACACGCCATCAGCCCAAACACAACATAAAAGAGGATTTTGCCTCTGACGAGAGCCTGGAACCACTAAAGCGCTAAATCCTGGCCTGCGTGTAGGAATCCCTCTCTAAAGTAAGGTGCCGTGAAGTGCATGCGAGAGCAGTCACGTTTAATTAGAGCTTAAGAGGCAGATGTTGTGCACATCCCTATCTGATCTGAGTGAGGGGAAAATAAAAGACTTCAAGTTGTAAGAGCCGCAAGGAATCTGTGTCTGCAGAACTCTGTGGAAATCTCAATTTCCACTAAATTCCACTGTTTTTCACTTGCTTTTTTGCTGCCTCTGTTTATTTTTTATTAAATATTTAGGCTAATTTGATTTATAAGCTCTGCTTCAAAGTCAAATAAAGAAAAAGGTAATTGTGACTATTCCTCGTAATTGCAACTTTATATGACTGTTTTTCCCCTCATAAGTGCAGCTTAATGTCGCCCAGTTGTGATTATATTTCTCATAATATGACTTAAATTTTTCAATTCAGCTATCAGTATGAGTGTATTGCTGTAAGTGTATTATTATTGTTAACACATTTGATCCCAAAATGCACAATTAGAAATTGTGCACTGATTCTATTTGGGCTTGGTCAAGAAAAATATTCTGAGAGTTTTAGAGTACTACAGGTTTTACCAAAAGAAGTTTAATCTTGAGCGAGGGGACAAGTACAGACTTACCTTTTGAAGCCAGTGATATCTAGTGTACGACTGGTAACACTTCACAATAAGGAGCCATTAGTTAACATTAGTTACATTACATTAACAATGAGCAATACTTCTGTTACAATATTTCTTTTTCTATGTTAATGTTAGTTATTAAAAATGCAACTGTTCATTTTTTAGCTCAGCTCCATTAGGTAATAATAAAAGATACTTTTGGTTTTAATAATGTATTAGTAAATGTTGAAATGACATCAATGAATCATTTATAAATACTTTAAGTATTTTTTCATTGTTAATTCATAATGTTACATAATTGAATCTTACTGTAAAGTTTTACCATATGACCTTTCATTTTATTTATCTTTCAGATTTGTCCTGTCGTTGTCTGTGAATGATATTAAAGCGTTAGTTCACCCAAAATTACATTTCTGTCTATGAAGCGACAAGAATACTTTTTGTGCGCAAAAAACAAACAATTTCTTTTCCGTATCACAGTCTCCGATGCTGTTCACGTGAGCAGCACGACGCATGCACGTGGACTATTTTAACGATAGCTTTACTTCCTTTCATGGGCCTTGTACGGTGGCCGGGAAGTGCAAAACAACATTACAAAGTGTGAAACACTTTTATGAAGCTCGAGACAAATTTACATTTGGAAAACATTTTTACCTATCATAAAACACAGTTACATGGGGAAAACACTTTTACCGAAGACGAAACAAATTTACATTTTAGAAAACAAATTAACAAGACCCAAAACACTTTTACCAGTCCCGAAACAAATTTACAATGATCGATTCTTCACGGAAAGGGAATGTACCGCACACCGGAAGTGACGCGGTGAAAGGTGTTGTTGTTGGTGAGCACGGTAAATTCGTGTTGTAGTTGTGGAGTAAATGGCGTAAATAAAATTTATGGAGCCCAAACATGGACTTCGACCGAGGGACGTTTTGCAAGTTTTGTGGCAAACACATGAGCAGCTTACTGCGGTTTTGCTTTATGTGTGGTCTGTGTTTGGAGTTTTTAAAAGACGCGGAGAAGACGGAAACACAGGGGACGTCTCGACATCCAGACAGTGCTAAGTAAAGTAAGTTACACTTCCGGTGTGTGGTACATTCCCTTTCCGTGAAGAATCTGTCATTGTAAATTAGTTTCGGGACTGGTAAAAGTTTTTTTTTTTGCTTCTTGTTAATTTGTTTTCTAAAATGTAAATTTGTTTCGTCCTTGGTAAAAGTGTTTTCCCCATGTAACTGTGTTTTATGATAGGTAAAAATGTTTTCCAAAATGTAAATTTGTCTCGAGCTTCGTAAAAGTGTTTCACACTTTGTAATGTTGTTTTGCACTTCCCGGCCACCATAGCCTGTCGGATTTCATCAGAAATATCTTACTTTGGGTTCCGAAGAGGAATGAACGAAGGTCTTGTTGGTGGGGAACGTCATGAAGTTGAGTAATGATAGATTTCATTTAATTCATTTTTGGGTAAACTAACCCTTTAACTAGTAACAGATCTTGATTCAGCGTCCAGTTTTTGGTGTCTGACCAAAGGGAAGAAAAGAACTTCTGAACCCCAGAGACCTCTCTGAATTTTAGCACGCGTGGACCACTCAGCCTCTATCTGACGTCTGCAGACGCCTGAGGTACGGAAAGGAGGTGAGGACCGAGAGCTTTGTCTTTGATCAGGTCTTTGCCGTTAGCGAGCATGGCAGTGCTTGTGATCTGAGGAAACATCAGCTCTGTCTTGTGTGACTTTAAGTGCTTTTCCATGGTGCCATAGTAGGATATCACTGTTACAGAGTTCTTCTGTTTCTTCTCCATACATGTCATGGGTTCCTCATTCCTTCCAGTTCTCATTCTCTGTTTTCCTCTATCTTTCCCCCCACTAAATTGCAAGAATGCTGCCAGTGTGGGGCCTATTAGGACCTAAACTCTTAACCAATGACCGTGTTAGACAAACAGCCCGACGCCACAAAGCACACATGAACGCCACGCACCACATGGTAGAGAGAAATACCAAGTGGCACATCTGTGTGCGTTCATCGAGACAGGAGGGCAGGGGAGAAAGGGAGAGAAAGAACCGGAGAGCCTGTGATGTTTGCCCGCAGAGTTTATAAAACAGAAGTCAAGCTGTATTAAAACACCCAGCACATTACTGCCATGGACTGTGCCAAACCCTGACAGCCTCCCCAGACCGCACTTTCAAAATAATAATTACACTGCGAGAGAGGGGAAAGAACATTAGGATCTGCACTTCGGCTCAAACATGCCTTTGAAATCGTAGAAGCACCAGTTATCAGCAGGAGAAAAGAGGTGTGGGTGTACAACCGGACGCTGGGGAGCCATCTTTTGTTCGAGAGCGGGGAAACCGAGGCATATGCAGTGTGGATTAAGACTGATGATTTGGGGGGGGGATGGGCAGGTCTAGAAGTCAGAAGAAAGAAAATAGGTCCAATAAACAGTCAGAGTTCGTTCCAAGATCGAAAGCAGTTAGATACACTGGAAAAAAAGAAGAAATAGGTGTAAGAATTTTTACTCGGAAACTGTTTATAAATTTGTGGCAAGTAATACATTGTATTAAACATGGAATAAAACTGATATAGTATTTTCTTGCACATGGCTAAAGTTTTGTTGTGAGATCATGAGACATATTGGTATTTTGAATATGTGCTACATCATTGGAACCCATTTGAGTCTTTGTTGACACATTTGGCAAATATTCTGGGGGAAAGTTACATTTTTGATGTTATCAAGTGCTTGCTTCTCCGTGCAAAGTGGAATCAAAATGTTCAGTCGTCCCTCAATTTTATGATGATATCATATTCTCAAGGACATGATTTGAGGTTGCTTGATCAGCTTATTCCATATCTGTAAAGTTGTGGTTAAAGTTCTCGTTGATTTAGTCTGAGGAATTGGGGTTTTGTGGAACAACGATGAAAAATGTTAAATAAACAAACAATTCCCAAAAAACCTTCTCCAATATGTACTTCTGCCACAAAGAACCATTATTAGTTTTTACCATAAATCCATATATTCATAAATCTCCTTTTAACGTCTATATTTGAAAGACGGGCTCCTGCTCCAAAGAAAGCACAGGCACACAGCGGCTTGACATACACACACATCACATGAAAGCCACAATTGTAGGTTTAGAAGCAGGCCAGGCCTGAGCACTGATATTCATTGTTACAGAGAAAACATTTTGTCGTATCTGATGTTGTTTTCCCAGCAGAGAGAGAGAGAGAGAGAGAGTTTAGTGCAGAAATAATTGACTTTATTGCCTCCATTTTATAGTGTGGCTCCTTTATGAACACCCTGTGCGGTGATTTGTAGTGCGTTTACCATTCGCTGTGCCCTGTGGAAGTGTTGGCTTGGGCTTGGGATCTCAAGTTTGTGTTTGTTGCATATACTGTAGACATGAAACTTATGACTGTTATTTTAGAGCAAGAAAAACTCCTGAAAGATGAAGAACAGGTCTATTTAGAAGGAAAAAAACAAATGTAAAATCTAAAACCTCTCAGGAATTGTTTCCTTTTTTTTTGGATTATTCATTTTATTCTCCTTTCTCCTCTCAACCTTATTCACACACGTTAACCCTTCTGTTGACTTGGTCATTTTTGACATGTTTCCAGGAAAGATTTATTTCCAATAACTACCCAGCGCATCACACTGCCTTCTTCCAATAGTGCATCCTGGTGCCATGTGTTCCCCAGGTAAGCGACGCACCATCCATCATCCACGTAATGTAAAAGAAAATGTGATTCATCAGACCAGGCCACCTTCTTCCATTGCTCCATGCTCCAGTTCTAATGCTCACGTACCCACTGTTGGCGCTTTCGGTGGTGGACGGGTCACCATGGGCACCCTGACTGGTCTGCGGCTATACGGCCCCATACGCAACAAACTGCGATGCACTGTTTGTTCTGAAACCTTTCTATCAGAACCAGCATTAACTTCTTGGGCAATCTGAGCTGCAGTAGCTCGTCTGTTGGATCGGACCACATGGTTCAGTCTTCGCTCCCCACATGCAAAAATGAGCCTTGGCCATGACCCTGATGCCATTCACCACTGTTCTTTCCTTTGACCACTTTTAACAGAGCAGACTGGGAACTCCCCTGGAGAGCTGCGGTTTTGGAGATGTTCTGACCCAGTTGTCTAGCATCACAATTTGGCCCTTTTCAAACTCTCAAATCCTTACGCTTGGCCATTTAGGCAAAATGTTTACTTGCTGCCTAATATATCTATAGATGAAGAGATAATCAGTGTTATTCACTTCACGTGTCAGCGGTCATAGTATGGATGGATGGAAAACAATATGAACATTTTGCTTTTTTATTTGTATTCATATTTTTCTTTCATTCATTCTTTCTTTCTCTCTCGCTTATCCCGGGCCGGGTCGCGGGGGCAGCAGTCTGAGCAGAGATTCCCAGACTTCCCTCTCCCCAGACACTTCCTCCAGCTCTTCCGGGGGGACACAGAGGCGTTCCCAGGCCAGCCGAGAGACATAGTCTCTCCAGCGTGTCCTAGGTCTTCCCCGGGGCCTTCTCCCGGTGGGACATGCCCGGAACACCTCCCTAGGGAGGCATCCGAAACAGATGCCCGAGCCACCTCAGCTGACTCCTCTCGATGTGAAGGAGCATCGGATCTACTTTGAGCTCCTCCTGAGTGACAGAGCTCCTCACCCTATCTCTGTGGGAGCGCCCTGCCACCCTGCGGAGAAAGCTCATTTCGGCCGCCTGTATCCGGGATCTCATTCTTTCGGTCATGACCCAAAGCTCATGACCATAGGTGAGAGTAGAAACGAGGCGAAGCTCTCGATTAACCGGTCAATCTATTTTATTTTGTGACTTTTAGAATTTAAAACGGCCTGGATTACATTAAAAGAGACAGCGGGCCAATCACAACTTAGATTTATGAAAATAGCCTTTAGTATTTCAAAGTATGTAGTTTATTCATTGTGTACTTTTTTTTTTTTTTTTTTTGACAACCTGTTAGTTTTTCCAAAAATGCTAAAGAAAAATAAATGTATATCAGGAAATTTTACAGCTATCCCAAGTAAAAATAAAATAAGAGCAGGTGCAGAGTATACTTGAATGAAAATATCAAGCAGACTGTTTCATATAGTGCAGGTCAGTGAATCTCTCCATCCCCGCCAGCTAGTGCTGTTTAACAAGCTGTTATTGCAATATGAATTTCTGTCATAAATCAAAAATCCAGTCTCCTTAAACCATCCTAGCTGCTTTGACAGTCCTGGAGCTTAACTAAGAAGAGGTGAGCGCACAGCAGCCGTGAATCCCATCACACAACGCTTCATAAACATACTGATGCACCAAGGTCTTTCTCTGTCTGCTGCTGAAAATTAAGTGATGTTGATTTTGGCACCCAACTCCCTCTATGTGTCTGCCTGTCTGGCCTATCAAACCATTGTAAGGGTTTAAGCATTTTCGCTTTGACTTATACGCGCATTAACACACACTCGCAAACTTGTACAGCTGCCTGTGCAAACACCCTATAAAACGGGCTATTATTCATAATAAGCAAATAACGGTAGCCATTATATTTGAGCCCGGGATGGGATGTAGCTGATTTGCTCAATGCAAAAGATCGTGAGTACAATTTGAGACGACGTGGAGTCCGTCGGCTGAAACCGCGTGCTGTAAAATTTTCTCATAAAAGGAGTTATGACAGGTCATCAACTTTCTTGTTCATTGCAAGTCAGTCTCACAATCTTAAGAGTTTTATTCCCCGTAACTGTTGCTCTAAGATATGCTCACAAGAACAAGCTCACAGCTGGGGAAATGTATGATGGGCCTTTCTCATTCCCCCCTCCCCATATTAGTCTATCTCACTCCATCTACTCCTGCTCATTTCCCTTTTTACGAGTATCTGACAGATTTTGCAGGTGTTCATTACTGTGACCAAAGTCACCCATGTTCCAGTCAGGCTGCTTGTGGAGTTTAACGGCGTTGTTGAACTGTACTTAACTGTGCTGAACTGCTTTTGACTTCCACCCCTCTGCACAGTGATGGGATAATCCGCTGAAGGTTCAGGTACTGCAGAAATTTAGATTTATTTTGACAATATATCAGCACTGCACAACCGTAGACATGTGAATAATATTGTATGTCATTCGACCCAATTTGTGAATTCAGTGACGCATTCCAAAATCTTTTTTTTTTTTCCCATAGGGACGCTTTTATTTTAAAGTCACCGTTAAATCAAAATGACGATTCCGGCGTGAGGGCAGAACAACTTGTCACTCACATGAGATCTTTACAAACCACAACAATCCAACAATTCAAAGTCCTGCCCTGCATTTGTCTTCGTGTGCATGGGGATAAATCACCAAAAATGAAAATCATCCCATAATTTACTCACTCTCATGCCATCCTAGGTGTATATGACTTTCTTCTTTCAACCGAACAAAATCTAAGCTTTTTAATGGGATTTAAAAGTTCTAAAAAAAAAAAAAAAAAGTATGCCCATCCATCATTAACCCATCATTAACCACCTTTACCCATGTGAAAAAATTTTAATATTTAATGACTTGCTTCCAGTAACAGCCATACGCTAGTCCAGTTCCAGCGGAAGAGTTCCTCTACCTGACAAGTGACGTAGGATGTAAGAGTATAGTGTAAGGTGAGAGTACAAACAACAGCAAACTCAAGCTCCTCTTCTCTTATATCAAAATCCCCCTGATATTTTTCTTTAAAAATTATTTTAGACTTATTTTATAGATTATAAAGTTATAAATATGGATATTTCAATTACAAAAAGCATTACTTTGCTTCAGAAACCATTTACTAACCCACTGGTGTCGTTTGGATTACTTTTATGATGGATGGATGGATGTGCTTTTTGGAGCTTCAAAACTATCCCTTTATCTCCCCTTTCAGACATACAACTCTTGAACTTTCCTAAGCACTTCCCCTCGGAGAATCCCCGCCACCATTTTAAAATGCATTCAACTTCGTCAAGTGGATGAGGGCAGTTTATTTGTTTATATGGAAGTTTCATTTAAAGGGCAAGGGCATTAAAAATGTACTTTGAACACAGCATTGTTTGAGAAGCTGTTTCACTCGGATATCACAACAGGGAACAAATCGAAACTTCCATTTCAAACAAACTTTAATGCATACAGTTGTGTTCAAAATTATTCAACCCCCACTGAAATTGATTGTTTTGGCCGGTTTGACATTGATTTTGATCATTCAGTCATCCTGCTTACAATTAAATCAAAGAGGCACGTGTAGGTCAGACAAATATAACATAACATTTATAATGAAATAACCACAAATGTCTTTTCTCTGCTCACATCATTATCAGTTTTATTCAACCCCCAAGTGACATTCAATCTTAATACTTAGTACAACATCCTTTTACAGTTATAACAGCTTTTAAACGTGAAGCATAGCTTGACACAAGTGTCTTGCAGCGAGCTACGGGTATCTTCGCCCATTCATCATGGGCAAAAGCCTCCAGTTCAGTCACTTTCTTAGGCTTGCGCACTGCAACTGCTTTCTTTAAGTCCCACCAGAGGTTCTCAATCGGATTTAAGTCTGGTGACTGCGATGGCCATTTCAAAATGTTCCAGCCTTTAATCTGCAACCATGCTCTAGTGGACTTGGAGGTATGCTTGGGATCATTGACCTGTTGAAAGGTCCAACGTCTCCCAAGCCTCAGGTTTGTGACGGACTGCATCACATTGTCCTCCAATATCTCCTGGTACTGAAGAGAATTCATGGTACCTTGCACACGCTGAAGCTTCCCAGTACCTGCAGAAGCAAAACAGCCCCAAAGCATGATTGACCCCCCGCCATGCTTCACAGTAGGCAAGGTGTTCTTTTCTTCATAGGCCTTGTTCTTCCTCCTCCAAACATAGCGTTGATCCATGGGCCCAAACAGTTCTAATTTTGTTTCATCAGTCCACAGAACACTATCCCAAAACTTCTGTGGTTTGTCCACATGACTTTTGGCATACTGCAGTCGACTCTTCTTATTCTTTGGAGACAGCAAGGGGGTGCGCCTGGGAGTTCTGGCATGGAGGCCTTCATTACGCAGGGTGCGCCGTATTGTCTGAGCAGAAACTTCAGTACCTACATCTGACAAATCTTTTCTCAGTTCCTCAGCAGTCACACGGGGACTTTTCTCCACTCTACGCTTCAGGTAGCGCACAGCAGTCGAAGTCAGCATCTTCTTTCTGCCACGACCAGGTAGCGTTTCAACAGTGCCCTTTGCCTTGAATTTGCGAATGATGCTTCCTATGGTGTCTCTTGGTATGTTTAACATCTTTGCAATCTTCTTATAGCCATTGCCCTTCCTGTGAAGAGTAATCACCTCTTCTCTTGTCTTCCTGGACCATTCTCTTGACTTCACCATGTTTGTAACCACACCAGTAAATGTCTAGAAGGAGCTGAGTATCACAGTCATTTTAAAGCTGCCTAATTGGTGCTTATTAGGCTTTATTGCTGCTCCCTGACATCCACAGGTGCTTTCAATACCTGATTGAAAACACTTCAATGGACCTCTGTTCTTCAGAGTGGTAGTCTTTAAGGGGTTGAATAATTGTGTCAATGAAGAATTCACAAAAGAAACATTTACTACTGTATTACAAAACCAATTGATGTCATTTTAGTTGCATATGCTTCTTTAAGAAGTCCTTGTAGGATTTCATTCTGAATTCAATTACAAATGTACTCTAAATTCTCTAAAACCATTGTAAGCTCCGCCTGTCGGCCCAATGTAGGAATCCGTCAGCCCGGGTGAAGGGAATTTTGCGTGTAAATCTTTTCAGCGGCCGCGTTAAATTCACATTAGTTTTTATGATTTTAGATTAAGTTTTACTTTAGCTTCTCGCTCGATCTGACTCCAATTGTAAACGATCCCTAATGGGTAATGTTCCTGATATAACATTAATAGCTAATCACGAAATTAAATGTGAATTAATTTAGATCTTTGATTTCTTTGATTTCTCTTAATTTTCAATTGTCCTTTCATTCGGGTGTTCTCGCCACTTATGGACCGTCCAGCTGTGACACCTCCAACGACACAAGATGACCAGTTTAGAATCAAAACAGAGGAATTATAGCGTTTACTAAAAAACACAGTTATGGAATCGCCAACCTGCTTATTCTCATAAAAATGTTATTCGATTTAGTCACAATACTATAACATGTAAAGTCATAATAGTCAGAAATCTGAAAACCTTAATATTGTGCTTCCCGGCTCCATATATTACGATTTCAGTATGACTTATCCTGGCAACTACTCATTGCGGAAACGAGAGGACCTCATAAATCTACCGGTAACAAAGGATTTCAGACGAATTCAAAATAAATCAAGATGTAACAATTTATTTATCAGGTAAAAATGTTTCAATGCCAATTACATAATTACACAATTCAAATATAATAAATACATAACATCAGTTACTCAAAAGGTTTCTCTAAGAGTATTTAAAGTTATGCATACACACAGAGATGGCGGATGGAAGTCTTAAAGACATTCACCATCTCTATGTGGGGGTTCTGGTTACAGAATGTCCCGTCTTACTGCTTTGTCTTTTCCCTTAAATACCCAGACCAGAAACAAAACAGTTGTAAATATTTATTGCCCCCACACCTGGCTTTGGGGGAGAGGAGGTGGTCTGCTTGAAGAGAACAGAATTCTCCTAAGTTTTCAAACTTTCTCATAATACTAGTGACTGCTGTGGAACTGAGACCATTTTACCAATCGCACTGAGACATTTAAAATGATACCAAACATGAAATTGGAAAATAATAGATTCACAAGATACATAATACATTGTACATATGCATCCTTGGAGAACTTCAGTGATTTGGATCAGGGGGGGAAAGGAGAGGGGAGAGGGGGGCTGGTCACATAGCTGAGGGAGGACAGTTGGGGGGCAAGGCGTTGTCCTATTCCTTTGAAGTCTTCTCTCCAGATGAGTTTTATTGCTTTATTGCAGGATGCCTGATTTCAGCTTTATCTTAGCAGGAAAATCAAACCTTACAGACGCCCGTTGGCCCCTTGGGGCAAATTCAGATGAGTCCGGAGGGGCCACCTTTAGATAATTTTCCTGCTTCCATACTTTGGGTGTTATTTTCAGTGTTCATAAGGCTGGCACCTGTATTCAGCAGCGCTGGTTGATGGGTGCAGGAGTCAAGTCGTCACCTGAAATAACAACACTAAGGCAGGTTGAGCATTAAGAAGAAAGCACCGTACAACGCACCTCGGTGACACACAGTCTCTTTATGTGTAGAGTGAAGCTGCAGCAACTGGACAGAGCAGTCTTTGATCCTCTTGGTTGGGCTTGCTTTCACCTGCAGTTAGTTGTGGTGGAATTCAGTCTGTAGAAATGACTGGTTATGCAAAGTCTGCAGTGTTGGTAGGTATGATCAGAACGTGTCAGTTGAAAGTCTCATTACACTTTGCGGAAACTTCTCTATCCTCCCCAGGACTTTTAATTGACCCTCTGTGAAGTCAAATCTCCATAGGCGAAGGATTCATTTCACCAAATGACGCTCCATTGCGTGTGAGACATCTGAACAACTTTTGAGTGATCATACAACACTTGAACACGAATGACTTTGGTGTTATAGCAAGATGAAAAGCACAAGAACACAAATTAACAACACATGTTGAACTCATATCAAAAGTGCGAAAGGTAAATAAGGTCTCCCTTCCAGAGTCTTATAATTAATTAGCAGGTCTCATTTAGTCACCAGATTCTTCACTATCACTGTGACATGGTAGTGGAATTTAGACTTGGTCTGGATAGATTAAAGGAAAAGTAGCAGAGAGTTAATATAACTAGTATATTTACCAGTGGTATACATAATTAAAATATATCACATAATCAAATATAAGGATACACAATTTCATAGTTATAAAATTGTCTATATAATAATCAAACTTCAAATGCAAATCTAAGGTTTCAATCAGATAAAAATGAGAATGAGATTTTACAAAAACAAAGAGTTTAAAAAAAAAACTTCTAGTTTCAATAATCATCATTTGTGAATTTGATGTACAAGCTAAGTCACACTCAATAATGCAGCTCTGACCTGGAATTATGTAACTGATCTACAGAAATATCTGCATTTCAGTTAGATTTAATTTTATTGTCATTAGTCATATGTTGGAAACTAGGGGGCCCTCCCAGTTTGCAACAATGCCAAGGACTGGACACAATAAATTTTCTCCTAGAGATTAGTTGCAATGTTGAACAAATCTCATGTAGATCTTGATTGTGGAATTTGAATGAGAATTGAGGTGTGACTATAGCCATGCACATGTCCTACCCAAATTATAGTCTTTCCATACAGGAAATTGACAAGACTATAACATCTCAAAATTGTTTGACACAATCAAAAAGAAATTATGAAAATAATTTCCATCGTCCTATATGTATGAAGGTGAATGATGTATGCTAGATTTGCATGATGTGTATAATTTTCGCCTGGATAGTCATGATCTATGCCAGTTTGAGGTGTTTCAGTAGTGAGTGTATATGTACTGTATGTTCGTGTATAGGAGATGGGGGGTGTCTATCCTACCATAATCTGTGTTGTATAATTTAGTTCCAGTTCTATACTGGGAGGCCATGAGTCTGTGAGTGTTGTGAGGTGTGAATGGCCTCTTGAAGTTTCTACACACCCATCTCCTACATGTCAAGCTGTGTGTGTTGTGGAATCAGTCCATCTGAAAAGGAAAACAGACACAGGGAGAAAGACAATCTAATCTGGAACTTTTCACAAATTGCACTAAGATAGATAGTGCTATCTCAAAATTTTCTGGAGTGGTCTTAGCCAGACAGTTGTTGTAGATGGCTTTAATCTGTTAAGATTTTATGCCAATCGAAGAAAATTTGTTTTAGTTTGCAGAGACATGGGTCATCATTATGATCATATTTCTGCAAAGAAAAGTCCAGATAAACTGAATGTTAATGGTCAGATCTGACTGCTGGTTTTTCCGCATTGTCAGAGAATTTTACACCTTGAATTGCTATTGCAGCTGTGCTGTGAGCATTGTGACACTCAGGTCTGCTGGGGAAGTCTCCTCAAATGCTGCTGTTTACACTAGCCAGATCTGTGATCAAAGCATCAGGTCACCATTTGTGGTGCTGTGCTGTTTGCTTAACAATTGGTGTTTATGGTGCCATTCAAACCCTTGACCATTTGCATCTCTGTGATCTGTAAAAACACTAGAATTTCTTCCTGATATTAACATCACACACTTTCATTACATGTCCAGTAAAATAATCCACCTAATCAAATTCTATATGATCTATCGCTCCCAGAGAGAAGTTTGCTAACACTTGCACCACTCTGTTTTTGGTTTTGTTGCAAATGAAAATCAAAACTTGTACCTTCCATTGTCATTGGGTTACAGATCAATAAAATCAAATTTAATCATGTTTTAATCTTGAATGGATTTATCCTATTCAAGATATCAATCAGGTTGATACTATTAGTTGGTAATACTGGGCATTATAATGTTTCTCATTAAAGATTCTTGCATAGATAAAAGACAAAGAAATTCTTTCCCATTAGTTAGAATCTTCCTTCCATTTTCCTTCATAACAATTTATGTTTAATGCAAATTGTGAACCACATTGTAGCCTTCTGGCAATTCTATGCTCCTATATATGGTTTAACTGCAGCTATATGGAAAATAGCAGAGTTTCCCACTTAGGAAAGTGTGTTCTATGGGAACAATGTGTGTATCACAATTACAAACTTGAAACCTTCCATTGATCCTTCACAATTCTTCCAACACCTCCCAACTTATGTCTACATACTCGTTCCATCTTTCTACATGCTAATTCCTTCTGTTCTCCTCCAACATTCTTTTTTCTTCCAAACTAATGCTTAAATCATCATGAGATTAAAGGTCATCCCTGACCATTATAATATAATATATCATGATGTAATCATAATATAAATTACATTATATTAAAACAATATCAATTAAAATCATTTTATTTGCTGGTCTCAAGAGAATCTCTACTGAGTAATTTTTCCAGAGTGACCTGTTATCTTTTCATTGATCTTTTAGCAGGCATTTGGGCCTGCAGCTCCAGCTGTGCCAGCATGTGTATTGTGTACGCAGCAACAGGCCAAACTGAGAGCCAGTTCCAGCCTTTGATGCTATGAACATTCAACAAACTGCAAATACTGAGAGTATGGGTCAAATCATTTCTCAATTTAAAGATTTTGTGACTACAATATAGAATTGGACACAATTTTCTTATTTTTGGGCTAAGATCTTATCAATTGCATTCTTTTGCGAGTCCATTTGGATATGAGAAGAAAGGCGGGACAAACACAAGTCTGCTGGAGGGCACAATTTCACATTGTTTTGTCCAACTTCACATTTCACACACAAAGGATTTTAGTGAGATCTTTTCCTTGTCATTTTTGGTTCATCCAATCATACACAAGTTAACAGGATCATTTGCTTATTTTCAGTGTTGCAACTGTGTTACAGCAAAGCAAATAAACATGTAGCTGGACATTCTTTACCTCAGAATTTAGGTTTTACATCTCTCTTGTGAGCACCACAAATAAAATTGTTATCTCTTGTTGCGTAGGCAAACAAAGAGATTTTAATATCTATAGCAAGGGATTTCATTTCTCTTCTACACAGCCGTTATCATTTACCTCAGAAGTAATGTTTTTTTCTAAACATTTTCCAACATCACCGGGTTTCAGTCTCCGGTCTCTTAACACTTCTAAAAAGGTAAATAAGAATCAACTTACCACAACTGCTGAAGAAAGAGAAGTCCAAACCTTGCTTGTTGCAATTCCAATATTCCCGCTGAAAAGATACTCGCCATCTCAGTATACGAGATCACGGAGGAAACGTCACCACTTTGTAAGCTCCGCCTGTCGGCCCAATGTAGGAATCCGTCAGCCCGGGTGAAGGGAATTTTGCGTGTAAATCTTTTCAGCGGCCGCGTTAAATTCACATTAGTTTTTATGATTTTAGATTAAGTTTTACTTTAGCTTCTCGCTCGATCTGACTCCAATTGTAAACGATCCCTAATGGGTAATGTTCCTGATATAACATTAATAGCTAATCACGAAATTAAATGTGAATTAATTTAGATCTTTGATTTCTTTGATTTCTCTTAATTTTCAATTGTCCTTTCATTCGGGTGTTCTCGCCACTTATGGACCGTCCAGCTGTGACACCTCCAACGACACAAGATGACCAGTTTAGAATCAAAACAGAGGAATTATAGCGTTTACTAAAAAACACAGTTATGGAATCGCCAACCTGCTTATTCTCATAAAAATGTTATTCGATTTAGTCACAATACTATAACATGTAAAGTCATAATAGTCAGAAATCTGAAAACCTTAATATTGTGCTTCCCGGCTCCATATATTACGATTTCAGTATGACTTATCCTGGCAACTACTCATTGCGGAAACGAGAGGACCTCATAAATCTACCGGTAACAAAGGATTTCAGACGAATTCAAAATAAATCAAGATGTAACAATTTATTTATCAGGTAAAAATGTTTCAATGCCAATTACATAATTACACAATTCAAATATAATAAATACATAACATCAGTTACTCAAAAGGTTTCTCTAAGAGTATTTAAAGTTATGCATACACACAGAGATGGCGGATGGAAGTCTTAAAGACATTCACCATCTCTATGTGGGGGTTCTGGTTACAGAATGTCCCGTCTTACTGCTTTGTCTTTTCCCTTAAATACCCAGACCAGAAACAAAACAGTTGTAAATATTTATTGCCCCCACACCTGGCTTTGGGGGAGAGGAGGTGGTCTGCTTGAAGAGAACAGAATTCTCCTAAGTTTTCAAACTTTCTCATAATACTAGTGACTGCTGTGGAACTGAGACCATTTTACCAATCGCACTGAGACATTTAAAATGATACCAAACATGAAATTGGAAAATAATAGATTCACAAGATACATAATACATTGTACATATGCATCCTTGGAGAACTTCAGTGATTTGGATCAGGGGGGCTGGTCACATAGCTGAGGGAGGACAGTTGGGGGGCAAGGCGTTGTCCTATTCCTTTGAAGTCTTCTCTCCAGATGAGTTTTATTGCTTTATTGCAGGATGCCTGATTTCAGCTTTATCTTAGCAGGAAAATCAAACCTTACACCATTTACAGCATTGGGGGGTTGAATAATTTTGAACACAACTGTATAGTTCCAACAGTTGGTCACTTAAAAGATGGACACCAGTATCATTTTTACCTGTTAGAACTATGATTTTTTTTTCACATCAAAACTTTGGTATTTTTAAATATATGACATAAATGAAGTAAGTTTATATCCCTATTAGACATATAACATTTGTTATTCTGATTAGGTCAAATGTTATGTAATGAACTCATGCTAAGAGGGCTATGGCTATCTAACAGTTTAACAAGATGTCTTAAGGCCAATTCACACCGCACCGACAAACGCCAACAAACACAAACAAGAAAGTTGGCCGTTGGATTGAGAATTCTATGAGAAAAAACGGTCATGTTCACACTGCCCAAACAAACACCGACAAATGAGTCACAGAGTCTGACTGGGAAAAATTGAGATCCACAACTACATACATGTAACCAAGTTAACAATATTTTCAGGCAAATTTATTAGATTAATAATATAGTATCATATATATTTTCATTGTATTAAAGTATTGAGGCAAACATTAAAACACCAACCTGAAATTCGAAGAGCTATAGCCATGGATCTGATCTCTTGTGTTGGGGTTGGTATAGCTGAACCCTTGCAGTTTTAAACTTTTTTTTTAGCGAGACCCATCAAAGGCGTACACTTAAGTTAAATGCAGTTGTTAAATAAGCCAAAACTAATTAATTTATAACAAAATTCAGGTTAAACCTGCAATTGCTCTCACACTTATACTTCGCTCTTTCGGCACAAATCCAAATATTTGCCATTTCGCAAAGTATATACCCAACAAACACAGAACGTTGCCTCAACGTAGCCAACCTTTTAGCAACGTTGTAAAAACATGGTTGTTGGTTCTACATTGTGTCGTTAAGGTTGTTACTGTGCTGTCACAATGTTGCCATTCAACCACGGTTCAGGACCATTGCTGAAGGTTGTGCTTAGGCTGTCTGGACAACCATTGTACAACATGTACTCGTCACTGTTCCGAAGCGCATTTTAAACTGACCGTTGGGCCGTTACTCTTCTTCAAGCCAGGATACGTGAGTATTGCTTATGATTTCTCTTTTAGATAAATAAGATATGTAAATATCCAAACAAAACCTTCAATTTTCATGTCTAATGTGAGATTTATTTGTTCTGTTAATAAACTGAGTGGACAGAATAGCTGATAATTCACATACCGAGTAGTTTGCGATCGGGTTTGGTCTTGCTAAGTTAAGCAAGTCTATTATATTTGAGCTTAATATAATTAATATACTCTATATTAACGTTTTTTTTTCACCTTCAAATGTATGTTTTGGTAGTGTAATTATATGTATGCAATGTTTTAATAAAGTTGGATTATATGAACTTGTATGGCATTTTTCCTCTTTAAAGTTTCATAGCTGGTTTATATTAAAAATAACAATTAATGCATAACATTATTTAAAAAAGTGTTGTGTCTGATTATTAAGAGATTTACCACAAAAAAAAATACATAAAAAAATAAGAAGCAGAAAAGGTAATATAATATTAATAATCTGGTATGAAAATAAATGTGGTCGGAACGTCGTCTTGCAGTTGCTGAATGTCGCGCAACAACGTTGCTGCAGCCCTTCAGCGTCTTACAATTCAACGTTGCTACAATGTCGCGAGCACGTAGACAGTCAACGTTGCCACAGTAAAAATGGAACGTGGCAGCGACGTTGCCACAACGTAAATGTGTTTGTTGAACGGCATGGACTATTTAAATTGAGCGTTGCAACTTTTATATGTTTTTGACTGTATTTGATTTTTTACAATCAACAAACTGTGACGTCGCATTTTTGTTGTGAGTGCGTGAGGCGCCGGCGCGATCAAACCGCAGTCATGGCAACGGTTCAAGTCCAGGACAGGTTACTCAGAGTTTGTTGGAAAAAAAAAAAAAAAAAATTCCCCGACCCAACAAACGCCGATTAAACATGTTCAGTCGGGTGAAAACAGACTCAACTCCAACAGACGTGTTTGTTTGGCGTTTGTCGGTGCGGTGTGAATTGGCCTTTACGTGATTTTTAAATCCTTTCAAATCTCCGAGATCGTGTCACCTTTTAAAACTCAAGCCAGTACTGGATTCAGGTTTTATGAACTCTATCGCTTTCTTTTTTTTGTGTCATGCAGCTGGAGATGCTTTTATCCGTTTACAGATTTGATGACACACAGGCGATCATTTGTGTGTGCAATTTCCCGCCACATCCGTCCCGTCCGCTGAAAAAATAAAAAATATAAGCTTATTAAAGTGTACCCGGGTAAAGACGTGGTTTGGAAGATTTTTTGTGTGTGTGCCTCTCCTTAATTGACACTGTTGTTTATCAAAAAAAAAAAAAAGTTACATAGAGTAGCTTCAATTTAATTTCGCTTTAAGTACAGGCTACATTCTTCGGGCTGCGCTCAAAAAATGTAGAGGAAGCACAGCTGAAAATAACTGTAGTGCCTCGACTCGTGTTTTTAAAAGTTAAAGTGTCTAACTTGACATGCTGTTTTTTTTTTTTTTTAAAAAGCCTGAAATCTGATGCTTAAAAACCACAGCGCAACGGCCTGAGAACTGTCTAGCACTTTTACATTCAAAAACTATTAAAAAGCGGCGCAAAAGCAAGTACTGTTTGAACTGGCCACATCTCCAGTAGGTCGGTGCCTTTAATTGCCCCACAACTTGTGTATTCCTGCCCGAGCCCGATTTCCCCTTGCTAATGGACTGTTTTGAGAGTGGAGAGTGAGCTGTGGACGGATGCAATCACAGCCTCCGTGCTCGAAGACAGAGCCGCGCCTCGTAAATCTTCTGCAGCGTGTTCCCGCTTCAGCTCAATCAGCATCACTGCTGGACCGCTCCAGACGCCGCCTTTGTTTATTATGCCGAGATTGAGTCAAAGGCAGAGAGAGTTGGAGGAGCTGACAGGTGCTTCTGACCACAGGCTGCGAGTGTTTATGTTTAAAGGAAGCCCTGCGCACCAGCTCATTGTGTTTAGCCTCCTTAACGAACAGCAATTAGCAAAAGCTAATGAGAGCGTGCAGTGAATTGCAAGTTAAAGTCTCTTTCCTTTCTATGTCTGTCTTATTGTTATTCTTTCATGCTCTCTATTCATTCATCTGAAGCTTTAATTTCTTCTCCTTTCTCTCTTTCTGCTTTCCCATCACTTTTTTATATAGACCTACACTGTAATGAATTACTGTAAAAATTACAGCATTATTTTACAGCCGCTGGCTGTTTCTTTAATAATACAGCATATTGCTGTAAACTGCAGTGCATTCTGTGGTCACGTGTTGGTTTGACTCAAATTTACAGAATATTCCTGTAAATTGACCCTTTGTAATTAAAAAAAAATGCAGTTATTTACTGTAATCAGAGAATACAGGGAAATTCTGTAAATTAAGTTACAGTAACACTACTGTAAATTTGACAGTAACTGGCTGGCAACCCTGCTGCCAGTATTATACTGTAAAATTTACAGTAATTTTTTAACAGTGTACTTATCTGTAGGACTGGTGTTTTCAAACTTTTTATGCCAAATATTAGTTTACAATCTTTTTTTTCCCCACTACATGCTTAGTTATATATATGCATAAACCTGCAAAGAATTAAATTCAAATTTATGATTAAAGGATTAACCCCCAAGATGTTTGTCTTTTATCAGTCGAAAATAAATTATGGTTTTTGAGGAAAACATTCCAGGATTTTTCTCCATATAGTGGAGTTCAACGGCTACCAATGGGTTGAAGGTCCAAATTGCAGCTTCAAAGGGCTGTACACGATCCCAGCCAAGGAACAATCAAAAGCAATTGATTATTTTCTATAAAAACAGATGCTCACTGTTAAAAAATTACTGGAAGTTTTACAGTATAATACTGGCTGCAGGGTTGCCAGCCAGTTACTGTAAAATTTACAGTAGTGTTACTGTAATTTAATTTACAGAATTTCCCTGTATTCTCTGATTACAGTAAATAACTGTATTTTTTTAAATTACGAAGGGTCAATTTACAGCTATATTCTGTAAATTTGAGTCAAACCAACACGTGAACCCAGAATGCATTGCAGTTTACAGCAATATGCTGTATTATTAAAAAACAGCCAGCGGCTGTAAAATAATGCTGTCATTTTTACAGTAATTCATTACAGTGCTCATCTTGCACAGGCTCTGTGATGCGCCACGTATTACGTAATCACGTTGGAAAGGTGAAGTCAGTTGAAATACCATGTGAAAAACATCTCATTTTCTTCTCCAACTTCAAAATTGCCTGACATAGTAGTTTTTTTTTTTTTTTTGTACAGGGCATTTGATCCAGTCTTTGCTTTGTAAACACTTGCTCAGTACTTCCGATAACATCAGCGAGACCTTTCCGTGATTACATAATGCGTGGCACTTCGCAGAGCTGGTGCAAGATGAGTATTTGTGGTTAAAGAGTATATCATTTTTATTTATTTATTTTAGAAAATTACCAATTGTTTCATTAGATAAGATCCTTATTCCTCGGCTGCGGTCGTGTAGAGCCCTTTGAAGCTTCATTTAAACTGCAATTTGGACCTTCAACCTGTTGTACCCCACTGAAGTCCACTATATGGAGAAAAATGTTTTCCTCATAACCATAATTTATTTTCGACTCAAGAAAGAAAGTCATCTTGGATGACTTGGGGGTGGGTGAACTAACTATTACTATTAAAAACAATATTGTTGTCAGTGGAATAAAATAATGAATAATAATGTTCTGAACATTTCTTTCTTTACAAAGCATAAAAAATGAAGCGCAATATATCACGTTCTGTAAATGTTTTTAAAACACTGGTACATATTTTAAATTTTGTATCTATTTAAGTTAAAGTATTTAAATCATTTTGAGCTCCATGGACCCCGGTTTGAAAACTCCTGTACTATACCAAGGCCATTGTCTTGAATCCATTTACATTATAACACTGAATGATTGTAGACATGAGAATGAGGGATAGAAAACACTAAAAATGGAGAGGGTCTGTTTTTTTTATTGCCCACAGAGTCTCAGTGTTACCTCTTATGGGCTCCCTGCTATAGTCTGTCGGATTTCCAAGAAGTGGCTATGCCAGAAAAAAAGTCACACATAAGATCGACGACACTGATTTGCACCCATTTATTCAACCAAGGATGAAAGACTTTGCTTTTGCAAATACATGTAGAATAAAAGCATGTCTGGACTGTAGGTATAAATCAAAATGTTGACACAGACACACACACTCACACAGTTAAGTGAGCATTTGCATTTCTTTTCTGCTTCTGTTCATCATCGCTATGGCCTCATGGCTGTAAATGGCTGGTCTGTTGCAAAACGGAACAAGAACAGATATTTTTCCAGCTTTAGAAATCAAAGGCCAATGCTTATTTCCTACACACAAAGAAAATATACAATAGTGTAAAGAAACCCATTTAGTGATGTTTACTAGTGATGCATGTATTTCATACCACTAGACAGACATGATTAAATCAATGAAAAGGTCCCTGCTCCTGTGTGAGTTGAAGTCTTGAGGAAATGCGTGTGAATTTCCATGTAATATGAAATGCCTGAGGAAAACTCTCAGTTGTGATCTCTTGATCTGCAGCAAGAAGTAAAATCATTAATTCAGTAAGAGAGTCAAATCTAAAGAGCACTATTTAAGTGAATGTTAATCTCTAGGTCATCGGTGTGGTTTGGCAATGACCGAGAGTGGCTAATACACCTGGCACTGAGCCTTCCATCTGCCTGATTTGAAAAGAAGGAGCTCCTGTTCGGTTTTGGTTCACTTGAAAGCTTATGAGTGAGACCTATCACAGTTAAACCCAGCGTGAATAATGTTTTGCTGAATTCACTTATTTTGAGAGGCTGTACGGGCAGGATCAATGGGGAAATTAAGTCTTTTCTGTGGCCCAAATGCCTGTGTGTAATTTTCTGCCAAACCATACAGCACAGCACGGAAGTTTATAAAGAGCCTCTCAAAAGTGTGGTTCTGTGGGCACGCAACCCCAGAGAGAAAACAAACAGTTGACATAATGTGAAAGCCTTTAATTCGGTCAGGTAGGTTCCTTTTGGACCTCACTTTTGTTTGCATAGCGAGACATCTCAATGTAATGTTGATTATTCCCAATACAGCGTTTCCTTCACACACACAGACATCGGACAGAAGAAAGGAGTAGAAAAGAAAACCTGAAGAAAGGAGAGGAGGGTCAACTTTTTGACCCTCTTCGCTCTACGTTGTTTGACTGTTTATTAGCAACCGGAGCCGGCGCGTGCTTCGTTTCTATGGTTACTCAGTAACGGAAGGCAGCGCCGACCAGCAACAAAGTTAGCAAGATAGATAACATTTGTAGAGGAAAGCCGACATAAAACGTGAGCAGGCTTGTTCATTTGCGTAGGGTGAGTAATAAACCGTCTTCCATTAAATCCCTTTCAAAAGCGTCACAAATAGGTGAAATAATCCTTTAGCTGTCCTCGCGCGCGTTGACAGCTTTAACCCTTTCGTGTTGTATTAAGACTGTTAACTCTATGGCTTTAACTCTGCTTTAATGTCAGGACAGTGTCCGTCATGGGGGTGGCACTTTCTAGGGCATTTCAGTGGAGCTCTGAAGCGGATAAACTAGAGAATAGCCCTCTGAATAATGACTTACTGACCGAAATCCTGCTCTTCACCGAGGAGTTCGGCGACAGACACCCACACGAGGCCAAGCTGAAATTCAGCGAGCCTTTACGATGGAAAACAACCCTAGAAGCGTCTGATTTCAGATCAGAACTGTATGAGATCAGGTAAAACCAACAACCGGAGATTAGAAGAGACGTGCAATTGATTTGGCATAACATTCTCTTCAGAGAAATCGGAAAGATTTGACATAATTTAATTTTCATGCCTAGATATCTGCTGTAAAACTCCATTTGGTTCACTTCAGACTGCAGGTTTTCAGATAAATTGCTATGCTGAATCAATGTCAGTGTCATGTTCAGAGCTGCTTAGTCAGGTGAATGCTTAACACCCCTTTGCTTTCTCCCTTTTTCAGAGGAGAATCGGCTATGTCTCAGGGATGTGATGATAACGGACATCCCCTTCTCCATCTGACTCCACCTGACATCACAGTGGACTCATTTGACCACCTCTCTAACCTTCTGCAACTGAGCAAAGATAAAAAGATGGAGGTCCAGACCTGTTTGGAGGGTGAGCTGCATGGACAACATTACTTTCAGAACTAATTTTCCTTTGTCTGAAATGCCGTATTCTGTTCATTTCCGATATCACTTTTGAAGTCTTCATCGGTCCAGTGCCTATTTGTGATGCTGATCTCAAAATCTGAGACCACGTTGAATATCTGTAATTATTTAAACCTGGAAAAATGTTCTAAAAACATAAAATAAGAACTATTAAAGATGCTGGACTATTTTAGGAGGACCCCAATCAAGTCATGTGAACTCCGTTTTATAGTTGGCCCAATGTTCTTCCATTGATACACAAGTTGATTTATCATTCACTTTTTTTACTTGATTGCACTGGAACTTCAAAAAGTTAGGAGCACCATTAAGTCTTGTCTTGTGCTTTGAGTAAAAAAAGTTGCTCGTCTGGAGAAAAATAGGATTTTTTTTTGTTGTAAATGTAATTTATTCTGAAGCAATATTCTCATCAGTGTTCTAGTAGACATATTTACATTTGCATATTTGTGATATTTACCCTGAGGACTTTATTACATTTTATAAAGGGCATTTTTTCCCTTATTAAATGTATGCTTCATCTTTAATTTTAAATTCTTAAATTTGAATAACAACAATAAGACATTATAGGGCTGTTACAAATCAAATTAATTAATTTACACTGAAAAATTACAACTACAGTAAATAATGTTATGAGATTGTGTGTTTTTTTTTTTTTTAAATGAATTTACAAATAAATGTTAGAAAGAATGCTGATTTTAACTGTGAAACTAAACCGCCAGTAGGTGGCGGCAGGTGACCGTCTTAATG
Source organism: Opsariichthys bidens (assembly GCA_037194245.1). NCBI lineage: Eukaryota > Metazoa > Chordata > Actinopteri > Cypriniformes > Xenocyprididae > Opsariichthys > Opsariichthys bidens. Next base: position 14,800,331 of record CM074296.1, read on the forward strand.
AGGGAGTCATTGAATCAGCCGTTTGAACGAATCGTTTGAATGAATGACTCAATCAAAAATGAGGCAGTTGTTTATCAATGGGTCATTGAATCTTTGACTCGACCGATTTGTTCAAAACACGATTCATTCATTAGCTGTGAGATGCGCTGTGGTTCTGCTGTGATATTTGTTTAGAACTATGTTCGCTGTCAAAACAAAAACTAAAATATGTGATTTAATTTTAACTAGGCCTACTTGCTTATTGAACTGTTGTATGAAATCAGTGTCACATTTTCAATCTTGATGGTGTTCATGAAAACAACACTCTTGGCCGTCTAATGTTGCTGAAATGTATCATAGTGTGTATATATGAAAACATGAATTCTGACCGCAGTATGTTTCTGCGCTCATTTGTTTCAATTTCTCCTTGAGAGGCTGCGCGAGCCTCAAAAGCAACCTTGTTATTGCCAAAACATTATATATTATCTACTGTCGATTGCCACTAAATCTGAAAAAATCAGAGTCATTGTTGTTTTTTTTTTTTTTTTTGGTAATTTAGTTATTTTTATTTCATTTATTTTTGTTGTTGATGTTTTAATCTGGACTATTGTCCGGGCAAGTAAAATTCTTTCAGTTGCCCATTCAACGTGACAATGGAGCGCAGTGAGAGTGATTGACGGATAACTTAAATCTGCTTTAAACTGAACAAAAAGATGAAGTTTAATTGATTGTGTGACAGAACGGTGGACTGGTCACGGTATCGGCTCACAGCAGGCACATACTATATAGTAATTAGCGAACGTTTTGAAGAGAAATGAAATCAGGTCGTACCTCAACAATAATTTGCACTCCCACACGTGCTCCCAAATATATTTTGAGGTCACACACATTAAATTTAGGAGCATATGCGACCATAGTGGTCGCAATTTTTAGCCTTGTCATTCTTAAATCCTGTTGGATAATTTGATCATCACGTTTGACTTGTACAGCTCTGTCATTACAGCAAGAAGAAGAATACAAATACTGAATCTGTAAATCTGAAATTCATTTTATTTTTTCAATTCAGTTTTAAATTGACTGATTATGTTGATAGTATCATTCGTAATAAAATATATAATTATAGGCTATAATATGTATTATATGTATGAAATAGACAGCATTTTCACTAGTCGTAACATTTGCTATTTGATACATTTTTGGTAACGTTTAGCAGATCCTCATGTGTCTTAGTGGTATCACTGGTTTTGGGCTCTATATTGACACCTATCACCCTGGTTGCATGAAGAGTCTTGTCTTATAACTTGCAATGAAGCATGGGGCTGAGAAAAACAAAACACAGGATACTAAAACTGCTTTTATTTGACGAGCAGGTGTGAAATAAGGTGTGTTTATGGCCAACAGCTAACAGGGAGCCAATGAAGAAAATCTTTGGGCCCAGGTCTCCTACAATACACGAAGACGAACTATTTAATGTCCTGCATCAGCTGGACGAGAAGCTGCTAAGCATTGCTGTCAGACCAATCACCAGGTGAATGGACCAATCACCAGGTTTCTTTATGCATATACTGTATAGTGCCTTTAATTAAAGTAATCCATCCCCTGATCAAAGTAATAACTTGCTATATATTTAAAAGACTGAAAATGTTATTTATATATGCATATGCAGTGCTTTACAGTACTTGATGTTTTCATTTTGAAATTTGTGCATGCATTTGTAGCTGTATTACTCTTACTGGTTAATGAGCTGTATTTTTGTTCCATGTTGTGTGTGTGTTTTTGCCCAGAGAGGGCAGGCTAAGCCCAGCTGCTGTTGATACAGAGGTAGATCTGTTGAAGAGATTCTGTGGAACAGGAGAAAACCGGGTGCTGAAGTCTGTGCGCTACACATCAGGTTTACATTATCCTCACTCTTCCACCCTCTCCATCCCTCCTGCTCACTTTATCTCGTTCAGTCACTCAATCACTTCCAGACTTATTTTCAGATTCAGTCTGATTAATTTTGTTTCTCTCGCTCTACATATTTAGGTAGCACTTTTATTTTACAGTCCTGTTCCCCATGTACATGCTATGTACCTATTATAGTTTTTACAACAACTCGGTAATAGCCAGGTGCGAACCCTGAACCTACCCCTAAACCTAACCTTAACCCATGTAGTAACCACATATTAACCAGTACTTTCTCAGGTAAGTACACGTACTGTAAAATAAAGTGCAACCTATTAATATATAGATCCATCTCAGTCCCTCTTTCTCACTCGATGCTTGGAGTGAGCAATTGTAGTTCCCACATCTGACTGTTAGGCAGCAACAAATGCTGACTGACACCTCTGCACTGAAAAAAGTATTTCGTACTTACTATTTTTCTCTTGTTTTCCAGTACAAATATCTATTATACATTCTTAAATCAAAAGAATGAGAAGTTTACTTGAGAAGGTAAATGACACAATTGTTGACACCATGTTTAGACATGAGTGGCACGTCGCAATCACTGATCATTGATGCTGTCTATGCTGTATGTGCCGTGGTGCAATGTTCTGTTACAATGTTCTATTCTGAAGTACTTCAACTGTCACATCTGGCATCGACATGGTGAAAAGTGAAAGTGGTAGTTAAATTGCTGTCTATGGAGGTGTCAGATACCTCTCGAATTTCATCAAAAATATCTTAATTTGTGTTCCGAAGATGAGCGACGGTTCTTATGGGTGTAGAATGAGTGTGAGTAATTAATGGCAGAATTTTCATTTTTGGGTGAACTAACCCTTTAAGTTAGTTCATGCTTAAAACAAGAAAAAAATATCTTCCAATGGGGTAAAGAAAATTTTTCAAATTTTAAGCTTATTTTTCTTACCCCATTGGAGGATATTATTTATTGTTTTAAGCATGAACTAACTTAAAGGGTTAGTTCACCCAAAAGTGAAAATTCTGTCATTAATTACTCGCACTCATTCGAGAACCTTCGCTCATCTTCGGAACACAAATTAAGATATTTTTGATGAAATTCGAGAGGTATCTGACACCTCCATAGACAGCAATTTAACTACCACTTTCAAGGTCTAGAAAGGTACTGAAGGCGTCTTAAAAATAGTCCACGTGACTGCAGTGGTTCAAGTGACGAGAATACTTTTTGTGCGCAAAACCAAAACAAAAATAACGTCTTCATTCGCACAAAAGGTATTCTCTTCGCTTCATAAAATTAAGGTTCGGTCACGTGACACACTGAGCCAGTATTGCTCGTATAAGCTCAAAGCCAGTAAGATTTTTTTGTTTGTGGCAATTAGGAATCACATTAGACAGACCCACTCTAACAAAAAATGAGATGAACGCCACTAATGTGGCTGTTACTGATGATGTGCAGAGCTGCGACAGAAAGAGTGGTGCTGAGTTAAATGTGGCCACTGAACCATCACAGATCCTGCAGGCCAACAAGAAATTGAATCAAGAGAGGCTGGTGTCAGATAACTGAAAAGATGGATCTGCAGAGACAGCTGAGGTGACAGCCGGCCCCAGTGAAATGCTCATAGTCCCACTTTCAGAGTCGAACCTCGTGCAGGTGCGTGGGGCCCACTTCCCTGCTGATGCAAAACAAACTGTCTGCCATAAATGAAATCAAAACCTACTGATATCAGTTCAGCAAACTGTGCTTCTCAAGGCTTTGGAGAATTCAGGTAATGATAATGAATACATTGAGAATGTTCTAGTTGACAATTTTGAGAGGTACTCAAACAAGCAGGCGAAACAGACCTATGGAGATGGGATCAATCTATATTTAATTAAACAGATTAATTATTTTCTTGACAGTGCCAGACTCTATAAGTCCAAAGTTAGTCACAGTGGCAAAATTTAGCAAGAAAAAAAATGTCCAATGTTATTGGCAATCTATGAATTAAATTTCTTACCAAGCAGCTGTTTGCATGACCAATTAGAGCCCAACATGAATTTTGCGTTGGAAAATCTGCGTCCACAAGCAACATTCCCAATTGTGTTGATTCCTATTGAAATGACACAATTTGACCAAACAACTAAATTCTGCAAACAAAGGTAAATGTGACCACACCTCAAGATATTTTTCTCCAAGAAACTCTGTAAATGTAGCAGTTCTGATTGTGCGTAATAAACTCAAAAAATAAAAAAATCGAATAAAATCTGTCTCTCTTCCTCACGCTCACTGCCACCATTAGTGGCAATGCTGGATTTCCTTTAAATATAACATGTCTGCATTCAAGTCTCCGCAACATGGAAACCATTACATATGTCAGATTTCCGTTTAAGAGATTCATCAATTCTTCCTCTTTCCCTGAGGAGAACGAGATTTGCTGTGCCATAACAATCAACTGTTTTAGGAAAAAGGATTGCGGCCTGCACATTTTGAATGATGGATGTGGCTTCTTTTGAAAAATGTGTCCCCGTATGCCGAGTAAACTTGGAAGCTTCTATGCAAATAAAGGGGGGACGCCGTGAGGATGCGCAGGGCGGTTTGGAGCATGTGGAGGATCGGCGGGGGTGTTTGGCGAGGGTGATTTATCTGGGGGTTATGTCTGCAGCAGCTCAGTCCTGAAGAACAATCAGTCATCTTCACTGGCTGGGCTACAGGGAACGAGTGTCCATCTGCCCCTATGGGAGCCTGAACTGTATGAACTTTCCAAAACTGAAGTTTTATTGCAAACTTTTGCTGTTGAGATGTGACAACAGTGTACTTATTTAACATTTGACACATTATATGTATAACAAAATATACAAATCTCTAAAGCATAAATCCTGCCTCCACAGACTATGTGTTCTCCAATGGTTGTCGCTCTCCTCCCTGGAGGCAGATGGATGGAGAGATTTGTTCCCTCATAATTGAGACCTGTGACACCGAGCCCACGCTGTTCATCACTTGCAATACTAGCGGAGTTTTCCTAGATGAGGTGAGAAAACTGTCAAGAAAGTAATAACAGTCATTTGGTGTGTCAGTTTTGGATTGCTCTGGGAACACAATTCTCTTGTATGTCGAAGAAAAACACAATTCTGCTACATCGGTGTCAAAAACCATGAACTTCAGCTACATAACCTATTATCTGCCCATTATTAGTAATCAGATTCAGAAATATGGACATTCCCTCGGTTGATTATATATGTATTGTATTTTTATCATGAAATCTGTGATGAGTTTGATCATCTAAACGGGGCATATCCCAACAAGCCTGACCTGAGCACATATGAGATGGAAATTAATGCATCTCATCGGAATGCTGAGTGATGCAATATGAGTTTTCTGAATCTGAAATGTGTCAAGCTGTCAAGGGAGCCAATTGTGCTAGACAATTTGAACATACTCTTAATGTGCTCATGTGCTCTTAATGTGTTTGAAAGGTATGGTATACAGACACTTTTCCAAAACATGAGGTAAGCGAAACTGAAAAGTTAAGACATGACAGTTATGTGATTCAGTTCCAGATCTGCTTCTCTAGCTGTGTTCAGTGTTTTAAAGCTGCCTCACAGAACTAAATATGTATGCAATTAATCAAAAGCAACATTTTACACACCACGATATTTTTCCTTCTGATTCAGAGCACCACTTAATCAAGTACATATCTGTCTATTTTTATCTTTGTGTTTCTTTCTTAAATCTAATTTCCCTCCCTCCTCCACCTCTCTCTCCTTCTCCGTCTATTCTTTTTGGACTCTCTTGTTCTCGTTTGTGTTCTGTTCAATGCTTTATGACACTCACCTGTTCATTGTTCATTTGAGGTCAGCTTGAATTTACTGCAAATGACAGTGAAGTTAATTGTATAGATTAGACATTTAGACATTTAATCAGAACAATTCACCTCTAAACCTCAGAGATTAAGAGTTCAAACTACAGTTACGTCTGCATGTGTGTGAAGCCGTGTTGAACCTTTTCTCTTTTTCTCAACTGTCTTTTTCAAATATGACTCTATGCTTGACATATGTATTATAACCCGATGTACATCTCAGCCAAAAATACTAATACGCCACTGAGAATGTCGTTAATCTCTCCATTTACACTTACATTATTCTTCGGTTTTCCAGGAAATCAATGAAGGAGGTGAAAACTCCTATAGGAGAAGAAGTGAAGTCTACAAAGACCTTGTCACACTGTTGAAAAACATGTCTCCCCATTTTGCTAAGGCTTCTGATGAAAAGGTATTGCTTAACACCGCATGAATACAGCAGTTTCATCTCTTTCAGCATTTATGAGTTGTGCCTTATTTCCTCAATTGCTGGTTTAATACCAATGATTTCCATTGTTGGGTTTCTATGATCGTTTTTAGCTATTCTCTTCCACTGCACTTGGCCTTAAAATACTCCAGATGGTGATTTCTGAACACATGACAGTGGTTTCATTATAGTGTCTGCTCCACACCACAGGACTTTAGATATCCTAACCATGCTCTAGGCAATCCTAACATGTGAATTACATAATTCACAGTTATTCACTTTATGGACTAATCATCATTTGACAGCTCAACTGTGGCATACTTATATAATCCATCCCCTGATGTTAAAAAAAGACTTTTATTAACAGGGTCGGCCTGTAGCACAGGCCAGGGGTTTTCAAACTTTATGATGCCAAGGACCCTCAAATATGATGAACCCTTCCTGTAATCCATCTATATATATTTATGCATGAAAAAACATTTAAACGTAAAGATAAATAATGTGACATTATAAATGCAACATATTGTTTCTAAACTTATTTAGAAATATTGAATATTTTCAGTTTGGATACGCAACTTTCACAATAAATAAATGTATGTAAGCAGCTTACAGACCGTGTTAAGAATATTGCCTTACAACCTCAGTGAGCAAGATGAAGGGGACTATGGTGAGAATAATTCGCTAGAAATATACAAAGCAACATTTCGAAATGAAACCGTTAGAATGTTTGGTAGGCTTTGCCCATTTTTGCTTTGTCTTTTTACTTTCTTTTTCTGGGGAACCCTTAGATCCTTCCGGAGGACCCCTGGGGGTCCCTAGAACCCAGTTTGAAAACCCCTGGTATAGGCAACATAGGCAGTTGCCTTGGGTGCAAAATGACAGAGGGACGCCACGCGACAGGCATGCCTAGTTCTGCAGGGGTGGTAGAGGGTGCAAAGCACCCTCAAATGAAAGCAGGAGAACCTTCAGTTGATATTGTTACAATATCATATTTGTGAAACTGATTTGACTAATGCTGTTGTGTGTTTTTGTCTTTGCACTCTCGAGAGCCTCAACGGGTTTCTATTTATTTTTGCAGCAATGAGCTATGAAGCTAGTCACACACATTGGGTCTCATTAAAAAAGCGTGCGTAGGCACAAATTTGCACGTGGAATGTGCGTACGAATGTTTTTAAGAACAAAATACGATTCACCAAAAATTTCGTAATAAAACGCATCCTAAATTTACAATAAAAATATAGGAACAAATGAAACCACTCGTACACAAAAAGCACTCTGTAGTTCTTTATAGTCGTGTTAAGAAGTTATATTTAATCATATTGAAGTATGTTGCATTAACTATATTATATAATTCATATATACAATTAAATAATTAAATAATACAATTGATTTTCTAAATAATGAATTTAATGAATGAATTTTATACATGTTCTATAGAACACACGAGAGCGCATCTGCAGCGGCAAGTTTGAAGAGTTTTTCCAGCTGATGAATGCTACAAACTTTGACAGCCAATCAGAATACATCTTGCTTTAAAGAGCTCAAGCATTTAAAGCAGCAAAACTTTAGCTTGTGCTTGGAGTAAACAGAATGATATCGCCCATTGGTGTGGACACTAATATAGTTATACATATCTTTTGTAGTTATCATTCTTGGTATGAATGGGCCCTTTTGCGCTTTTGTACATCAGTGTCAGGGGTGTGACCATACACTTAGCTCAAAAGACGAGGTGATACACGATATTGGGGTCATGAGTACGAGACAATATTACTTTATTACGATATTATAACATTATTTTTAGAAATCTTCAATGACAGAATATGATTTGAAAATGATCTGAAAGTCACAAAATGCAAAACATTACAAGTGCATTTTGAAATGCTTCAGCTAAACTGGGGCAGTGACTAAATTATTTTGGTAATTGAGTAATCGGTCAATTATTTTGATGATTAATCAGATACATTTTTTTCCCCTGGTGGAAATAAAAATGGACCTAAGTGAACAATAGCCTTTAAACGAACTTAAAATACATGTATAATAACAATGAGACAATAACAGTTGGTTCAAATGAATTATCAAAAGGAAGTAATCATGTGGTTTTATTGAACAAGGCTGTTAAAATACATAATGTAATGTACATAATACAATCAACATTATCTTTCAAATGCCTGCAGAGGGTGCCAATGGCTTGGTGATTGTTGTTACACTTTACAGCATGATCAAATCCTTGTTTAATATTGGCTAAACAACATTTAATTCAGATATCCACTTAATCTTTAATATTTGGCCACTTCTAAATGTAATATCTTGAACAAGAACATGAGGACATCAAAAGATGCAAGCTCAGAGTGAGGGTTTAAACTTTTATTTTCAAATCACGAAGAACAATTTGCATATTTCGAAACATACTGATGCATTCTCCTGTGTTGACGTAGGTTTATAAATAATTTACTAATCTGGAGAAATTGTGCATGTTGCGTTTCTAGTCACGTTTTGAACAATCCAAACTCAAAGGGTAAGGAGTTTGATAACTGCTAAGACACACTTCACGCATGTAAATGCCAACGGTGCATATGTTTATTCAGTTATCATGTGCGGTAAAAGACCAAACAATATAATGTAAGCACTGTAAAGATTTCGCCAAAAACTCAACTCCATAATACTGATATTACAAGACAGCATCGTCACATTTTAACATCGTGAGATCTCATGGCACAAGATCTCGTCACAACCCTAATTAGTGTACATTTAGATAACCTGTTCCGCTATCTCCTCTCTCATTGCTTCCTGTCTCTCCAGCATTTGAAATCCATAAGTGCTAAATAGTAATTGAAAACTTTATCAAGTGATTTTTCTTAAAAAAAAAACAAAACAAAAAAACAAAGTAATCATGTAGAATACTGATTGAGTTATTAATTTTGAATTCCATATATTTGCTAAACATACTCAAGGAAAGAGGCCAATACTTAGAAACATAGACACAAAAACCGCACAGCTGTCCTTCAACTGGCAGCAGTGTGTTCCTGCTCGCTCCTCAGCCTGTGGTGTAAGGTATGCAGCCTAAGATTAATCACAGCTGAGGAGAAGAGAGCAAAGGGAAAGAGGGGACACGCTAATGTCTACACTTCTGTGCATTGAGTGTCTGCTTGTCACAATAACCTAGAGAGAGACGGATTAAGAGTCTGAGCGAGAGAGAGAGAGGGAGTTCTCTCCTCTGTCACTGTGCTATTTTTCACATCACCACAGTGTGAAAGAATGTGAGAACAGTCCAGTTAGTCAGACCCCTCTGAATAAAGTAAAAGATAAATTAACACATTGGGTCTCTGATAATGGCCTCAAGATGTGGTGAAAAGTGTTTATTGTTTGAGAAATGAAATCCTATTTCTCATCAGTGACACAATGTATTTGTTGGAAAAATGTTTTGTTTTACGGCACCAAATATTTAGTCGTTTCTACATGAGATTTTATAGACAAGAATTATATCAAAATTAATTTTTAAATATACAACATCTTTAAGAAATTACCATTTTCCCTTCCTTGCCTTTTTTTATTTTTTTTTTTGCCCCATATTGTCCAGATTTGTCTTCAGCTTCATCAGTAGCAGAGCACAGTAAATGCCTTTTTGTTGATGCAGACAAAAGGTTTCCTCCAACTTGTACTTTTCTTTTCTTAAAACAGAGTCCTCAGATCCACGCTAATGTTTTATGCCGACCGTTGGCGGTTTTATAACCGACATAATTCTGTCCTTGAGCAATATAAACGGAAACTCCATCATCGAGACAGATTTCTCTTTATGTTCGTTGCTAAATGATGGTGATGTTATCTCTCGCCGATATAGTTTGCAGATGGAAAATGAAGGCAGACAGAAAGATTACTGCTGTACCATATAGTAATGGTTATTGTCTAGTGCTACTCTGTCGGTGTAAAAACCTCTGTCTGGTGTTCCCGTCAGTTACCTTGAGGACAGAAAGTTTAAAATGTTCTTTTCATCCATTCATTGTGCATTCAGAGCCAATTTTCAGACACAAATTAAGCCTGCTGCTGAATTTTACCTTTACTCTCAACAGAGATGTCCAAGTTAAACTATGTCGTGTCCAGGACAGGCTTCATCTACCACGCTTGAGGAACAGTTCCCATGAGTCTGTGCTCGGTAGCACTGCTCACCTTCCATAACTCCTGCCTCTGATGAATGTTCGTTCTAAGTGTCCAATCATTCTAAAGCTCTATGAGGAAAAACTGGATGAGCTGAGGTAGTGCTATATTCTGTACGTGTTTATTTGACACGGTGTCATGTCCAATGTCCCTGGATCAACATCCTTTGTAGATCCTGGAACAACATCCATATCAACCAATCAAAGCTCTAACATTCTAAAATCATTAGGCAGTGATTGATTAATGGTAATGTTGTTTCAGGAACAACAAAGGATGTTGATATGGGAATACGTCCTACTTGTGTAAATCACGTTAGGCTGTTTATTTGGTACGTTATAGTCATCGTGGTCATAATTGATTTTGCTGAGAAGTGTAAGAATATTGTTGCCAACCTTTTTTTTTTTTTTTTTGGATAATACCACTCTTATCGGGACAGGAAATGCCACTTCAAATTTAAGACCTAATTGGAAGTGCCTACGATTAACCTGCTGAACAGATGTTGTACTTCTGGTGTGATTTTTCTACAATGATTTTTCCTTGCCGTGTTGCCTTTGGCTTGTTCAGTGGGGGTATTAAGGCCCCTTTTTCTGCTTTGAAACAATATGTATTACTAAAGAAAAGGAATGAGGTGAATATTCTCAGTGCGGTTTTAGTGTTTGGTTTCTGAACAAGGCTGGATATGTGCTAGCAGGTTGAGTTCGATTATTGGTGGCAGTGAGGAGAAAGACTTTATTATTCTTTGAAGCGATGATGCCAGGCAGGGCGGTTCGGCGTGCAAGCGTTCGTGTGTAAAAATGCCCACCAGACTTTCATGTTTTATTATGCCAGCAGGCGAGAGCTCAACCATGAGCGCTAGCAGCTGACGGGTGATGGACAGAGGCCGTAAAGAGAGAGCCATAAAAGTAGTCTGCTTAGACACAAATCAAACCCCTCTTTGTTCTCCATATTTTACATTTAGTTCCTTGTTTTCTAGATTTCATCAGTTTTCTATGTCTGTCTTTCCATTTCTTTCTCAGGTCTTCCAAACACATTTCTATAAGGCTGCATATGAGAGTTCTGCTTTTGACTCAAGACTCTCATCACCTTTTACAAATAGACGTTTATCCACCTGAAACGAAGCCGTTACGTTAGGATGCATGTTGATTTGAGAACAGATAATGCTTTTAGCTGCACTATGGGACTCTTGTAGCGTGAAAAGTTCAACAGGGAATAGGCTCTGGATTGCGGCCTGACTTTGCTGTAATAAGTCTCAGACACGCTCTGGTCCTTCAGCCATCAGTCAACCACCGGACCGTGATTTTTCAGCCCAGAAATCCTCAGCGCACACCAGCTCTTAGCCAAAGACAACAGGCTGAATCTTCTAACCTATCAGCTGCATAGGGACCCGATACGTTTTCATACTTTTATTAGATCAGACGCTTTTAATCAAACATGCGCAGCCAGGGCTTAGCAGAAGGTGACTCTGATCGGGGAAAAGATATACTCTGCTGCTTTGTCAGACTGGGACAGAAAACTCTGTTCCAAAACCTAGTTAGCTGTCTCAGATAATAAGGCAGTATTTTAATGTGTCATAGATGCACTCTTAGTGTAAAGTTGTTTTAAACTTTATTTATTTGAAAGGCAACATCACAAATTCTAAGGCAGCATTGCGTGTATTCTTTGAAAACTAATCTAAGAATGTTCTGCACGGAAAAAAAGTGTCTAAGAAAAAACGAGAGAAATAAATATCAGCTTGAAACATTCCTTGAATAATTTGGTAATGAAGAATTTTGATATAAATACACTGCTGTTCAAAAGTTCATTAAGATCAGTATGGATTTTTTAAAAGAAATTAATAATTATATTCGGCTTGGGTGCATTAAATTGATCAAAAGTGACACTAAAGACATTAAAATGTCACAAAAGATTTCTATTTCAAATAAATGCTGTTTTTTTAATTTCCACTCATCAAAGAGTCCTGAAAAATATAAGTTTACACAAAAAATAATAAACATTAAATAAATAAAATATTAACCATTTTAACAGTAATAATTAATAAGAAATGATTCTTGAGCATCAAATCAGCATATTTAACACCCTACAACTGCTGAAAAATCAGCTTTGAGTCAGGAATTTAAAATGAATTTTTAAAATGTGTTAAAATTGAAAATGGTTATTGTAAATTGCAATAATATTTAACAGTAAAATGCTGCCTTGGTCTGATAAGAGACTTCTTTCAAAACCTTACCAATCCCAAACTTCTGAATGGTAGTGTATATAAAATATTATTATATTATATTATATTATATTATAACATGTAAAACATAATCATTTTTTAAAAAGTTTCCCCTAAATTTGTGTATGCATGCTATTTATTGTATTGCATCATTCCTCTCATGTTGTTTGTATTGAAATAAATTGTGAGTCCCATCAATAGTGGTCAGCACATTATAGGTTTTAGAATAGACCTCTTTTGTCTGGCAAAGTCTTTCCTTGTCATCTTTCTTCATAGTTGGATGTTGCATTACTTTGAGCCCTTATTTTGGCCAAACGGGCTCAGGAAAGGCACAAAGTGTGCTTGGCCCAGCTGGATCTACAGCGAGTCCTTTGTGCCATATTAAAAGCATTTTCCCTTGAGTAATCTTTCTGAACTCTTCCTCTCTCAAACTCGTTTTCCTCTTGCTATTTCTGTTTCTCACTTCTGCTCTGTACATCTCTCTAAAAGATGGAACCAATGAAGGGCTGATGGTGGGGCATAGCAGGTGCCTATGGGTTTTTTCCTGCCTATTAACAATTCATATGTCTCCTGTTGAGCTTCTCACCGAAGTAATAAAGAAGTGGGAAAGAGAGAAAGATAGAGTCCTTTACAATTTCAGAAAATCATTGTTGCATTACTTCGCCACAAAGACTTCACTCAGTGTGTGCCAAACTGCCAGCCTGCAGTTCAAGAATGTACAGAAACAATAAACGTCTCATATTGTATAGGCAATTAACATACATAAGAAACTTTAGAAATACGTTTCTATTTTTTCATTTATTCTCATAACTCAAAGGCAGGATTGTTTTTCTGGCAATGGACTGTGGAGAAAGGCTGTATTATATAAATGTTCAGGGATACAAATTCATAAGTGGGATTTAGTTTTTATACGTCTCTTTCTTAGAATATGAAGGCTCCGCTAGCTCGGGGACGACTGTGTGATGTGCCTCCCCAATAAAGAGACAATATGTCAGAAGTAGAATGGAAAATATGTTTTGCTAAGCTAAGAACGCATTCATGAAGAACTCTTAACTCTCCAAGTCTGTATTTTTGGTGCAGAGGTCCTTGTTTCATCTTTATTCATTCTCTTCTACAGGACTCTGCCATTCAAGATGTGCCATCCACTAAAAAGATTCTACATGTGGAAACGGTTGACGCAGAGGAAACAGGCCAAACCCTGAAGTCTTACGATCATGAGGAAAAGAATGTGCTTGAGAAGGCGAGACAACAGCTTGCGCGGAACAAGCCGGGCGGTAGGAAGAAGAAATTAGAACCATCTTTGAAATGGAAGAACCTTGGACTCGCGTCCCCTTATGAGTAAGTGATAATTCCAAACCCTAATGGATGTCTTCTGCAGAGAACCAACAGAGCCATCACAGCATGAACATCAGAGGTCACTGACTTTGGGCTAGCTGATGTTTGCTGGAGTGCGTGTGGCTTGTCGATGTACTGTACAAATGCAAAGTTCAGCAGTCATTCAAACTTTTAAGAGATGATTCTATGTCTTATATATTAGTGGCTCTTCTCCTATGAGTGTTGGTTGGAGTCAAATTGTGATAGGGATAGCTATCCATAGTTACAGTTGACTGTTGATTACTTGTGCGTATATGTATATGTATATTCTCCTCCTTGGGTAGATATAGTAGACAAATCTGCCTTTTTGGCTGTTTCAACACTTGTTACTGGTAAACTTCCTCTGAACAGACATCTAAGATTTCCAAAACAATAATCTTTTGTTTTGGAGAAATAAGAATTTTCCAGATGTGAAAATTTACTTCAGTGTTCTGCCTTTTGCAGTGAAAGAACCAAATTTGCATTCAGATGATCTAAGGTTTCTCTGTAAGCTGTCACAGTGCTAGATACTCTCTAGAGAGCTACAGAAGACTGAAACTAACATATTGCATGATGGGAGAGAAAATGTATAGAAAAAAATTAAGGGAAAAGCAACAAAGATGCCAGATAATCCTAAAGTCAAAGTGGCTTTTTTTAAAAAAAACACATCTGGAACATCTACATAGTCCTATTGTGAATGGTGATACTTGTGTAGTAAAAATAAAATATCGGACTAGACAAAGCATTCAAGACATGCAACCTCATAATGTGAATTTAAAATTACAAAAGTAACTGGAACCGTTTTGGACTTTGTGCAATTTGTGCCACAAAAACAATTAAAATCATTGATTTCAATCAAAGCTCTGAAACAAAGTCAACAAAGTCTTTTTTTCCTAATATCATATCAATCAAATTCAAAAATCAAATGAGAAAAGAATGTGGGGTTGGACTTGATTTTGTCCATCTAGTATTGATTGGATTGTTCGGATCATTAATAATGAATAATAAACTGCAGTATTCCATAAAAATATAAGAATTTTGATTTCATGGCTTTAAAGTGTATAAACGTGTTAATGCATGTCTGATTGTTTTTGTTTGTTTTTACAGTGAGACAGAGGAGAAGACCAGAAAGAGCAGAGAAAGCAAGAGGATCTTGGAATACGGCTCAAAGTCACCCGCATCAGAGAACAAGAAAAAGTCCAATTTTTCTGGATCAACTCTGCCAGGCTGCCAGTCTTCTCAAAAAATGTATGCCACAATCTCAGTCCACAGAAATAGCTTTTTCATTGTACATGTGGTATTTCCTCTGAGGTAAAAACCTCACCATTGCAATGGGATCTGAAAAACCCTCTCCCAGGAACACGCATAATTGAATAACTCTTTCTTCTCCTGGCCAAACATAAAAAAAACTTATCCAATCACTGAATTGGAAATAAAGACTCACTTTCAGGGCAAATTATTTCAGCTGTGGATAAGTATTCATTTTATAGCCTTTAATAAGACATGGATGAAGCAGCCGTTCAGGTTGGTGTGCACACGGAACGGTCTTCTGGTACTACTGGGAGTAGCGGTCTGTAATAACCGGCCTGTGCCTGAGCCACTGATAACCCTGTTCTTTCTCCTGACTCCTCTCTGTCTGTTTGGCAATGGTGAGTGAAAACTCCAGCTGTCCCTATAACATCGACTGCCAGAGTACACAGTCGTGCCTGTAAGGAGCTCCGGGTGCAGCCACAGTTTCTCTTTTTCCTGCCGTTTTAAGTCAGTGATGCACATAAAAACAGTGTAGAGATCTCTAAAGATCATGTCGATGTGTTCATGCTACACAAACGCATCAGTAGTGTAATCTATGTTACACTAAGCCAGCACACTTACAATCTTTCGCATTGCAAAACACATTCCACACTTCCAGTAAGTGACTAGCAACCGAAAGAGATGAGTAAGCTGCTGTCCAGCAATACAGTTATCCCCTGGAAAACATATCTGAGTCCCTCTGGCCTCTTCTCCTTGTGTACCGAATTTCATGACTCGTTTCACGATACATTCATTTCAGTAGCCTGATCCGCTTTAACGGCCATCTGCGTTTGTGCGTGCGTGTATAAGCTTGCGATGAAAGAGTTCAGAAATGCACTGATGACCACTCCAGTCTTCCTCTCTCTCTGTTGCTCTGTCTCTGTTCTCTCCATCCCCTGCCGTTTAATTTGATGCCATGGCTTAAGATGACACTTCAAATACACCCCTGCATTTGATGGCCGTTTTGTCCAAGGGTTTGAGCATGAGGCCTTTCAGAGAGCAATAATTCATTCCACATTGGATTCAGAGAGATTTTTACCAGAGCTTTGAGAGAATCGGCTGTGTGGTTTGGCTTGCACCTGCTCCGACTTTCCTCCGATTTGATGTATTAAGCTCTATTTATTAGCAGGACATTATAGAAAAAGCCCTTTCTCTATGTATGGATGGGTCTCGTTTCTATCCTGAGAAAATTCTGTGGGAGAGTACTTCTCACAGTGTGTGTCTGAGAGACATAAAGTTGTCGGCCAGCTTGAATATTAATATGTCTAATAGGTGCATATGTGTGTGTGCACAGTAAAACCCCAGGAGGAGCTGATGACTTCAGCGAGAGTTCATCAGAGGATGAGGAAGATGAGGAACAGCCCGAAAGACGTGCCGAGGCTGCCACCGACCTGCCCTCCGAATATTGGCAGATCCAGAAACTAGTCAAATACTTAAAGGTAAAAAACACATTCACTTGGATAAATGCTCACACCAACATGTCAATACTGGGGCTGTCATAATCTCAGATTTTCACTGCACGATTATCAGGGGAAAAAGAATTCACTATAAAAATTCTACTGTGAAATCCATGAAAATTTGAATTAATCACAAATGATCTAAAAAAACAAAACAAAATAAAATGCCATAAGTCAAATTCATCTTTAACTTTAATTTGTGTTTTCACACACGCACAAAAAAGAATGACTAAAAGTGTAGGGAGCTGGAAAAAGAGTTTGTAACCATAACTGTACAGATGCCTACAAAAAGAACTTGCACTACTGTAGACTGGTGTCTCCAACACCCCTGCTCTGTCCAAAATTGCATCCTGTCTAGTTTTTTTTTTTTTTAGTGGTGACGTATTGTCAAGTATGGTGACCCATACTCGAAATTGGTGCTCTGCATTTAACCCGTCCCAAGTGCACACACACAACACAGCAGTGAGTAGTGAACACACACACACAGTGAACACACACCCGGAGCAGTGGGCAGCTATTGCGACAGCGCCCGGGGAGCAATTAGGGGTTAGGTGCCTTGCTCAAGGGCACTTTAGTCGTGGTATCGAAGGTGGAGAGAGTGTTGTCTAGTTGTCTAGTCTAGTAATTTGGTTTGAAATTTACTTTGTGACCTTTAAAAAAAAAAAAGTATGTTCTATATAGTGTGAATATGGGTAGTATGAATGAATCAGACATTCTACATCTGCCATGTCACATGACCTACCAGCGTCGGTTCCATCTTTTTACTGCAATTCACAACTTTCCAGTGGCTTCAATCGATAGTATGAAGTGTCGTCGCAGTCCGGAATCTTACTGTTTTTCGAATACCATGAATTTGGACATACTGCTCTTTTGCTGTACTGTTTTTACATACTATATAGTATGGAAATGGGCATATTTAAACACCGTATCTGTGGAGCTAACTTTTTTATTTTTTCTTGTGTAGGTAATAATTAATGAAATAATTCATAAATAATAATAATAATTCCTTACATTTATACAGCGCTTTTCTGGGTACTCAAATCGCTTTACATATGGAAGGTGGAACCAATGTGCAGCATCCACCTGGATGATGCGACGGCAGCCATATTGCGCCAGAACGCCCACCACACACCAGCTTATTGGTGGAGATTAGAAAGTGATGAAGCCAATCAGTATATGGGGATGATTAGGAGGCCATGATGGACAGAGGCTAATGGGCAAATTTGGCCAGGATGCCGGGGTTACACCCCTACTCTTTTCGAAAGACATCCTGGGATTTTTAATGACCACAGAGAGCCAGGGCCTCGGTTTAACGTCTCATCCGAAGTACGGTGCTTTTTGACAGCATGGTGTCCCCATCACTATACTGGGGCGTTAGGACCCACACACACACACCACAGGGTCAGTGCTCCCTGCTCGCCTCACTAACACCTCTCCCAGCAGCAACCTAGTTTTTCCCAAGAGGTCTCCTACTAAGAGCTCTGTTTAGCTTGAGTGGGCAACTCGTCTTGGGCTACAGGGTGATATGGCTGTTGGTAGAATGTCTTGCTTTCATCTGCCATCTCCGCCAACAAATGCTAGCATCGTCACATTTTTTTTAAAATATTGAGTACAGACTTTTGACAACACTTTGCTGTCAACATCTTTGTTGATCCTGGAACATCATTCCAATCAACCAATCAGTTTGAGGGACAAATTTACAGTTTGTCTGGTTTAGGTTTACAATCAGGGTTTGGTGCTTCTACATCAGTGTCATTCATATATAATTTCCCTCTGATTTTAGGGATAAATTATGGGTAGGTTTGGTGTAAGGGTGGGGATATGGTTAGGACAAAATATGTTGACCTATGAACACGGCAAAATCAGGACATGGATATTGCGACATCCTAAGTCAATACATTAAAAAGGGTTTACAAAGTACAAAATTTGCAAAATTGATCTCTCATATTAACGTGAGAATAATATAAGGATATATCATCTCCTTTTACAATAGCCTATAGTAAATAGTATCATAGAGGGCATAGGCCTACTGTAGATTAAAAGGGCACTGATGTTAAACAGCAGTGAACATAGTGTGTACACATTTTTTAAAAAGATCTAAAGTGTAGTGAGCAATAAATCATGTAAAGAAAACATCCAAGAAAAGTTCAGCCGCAGGTAGATATTTTTAGCCCAGTAAAACAGGATAATGAATGTGATTTTCCCAACGGGAGGTGCTCATCTTCTACCAAACGGCAGAAAAAAAGCACTTGATAACAAAATCCTGTTTGATTTTGGAAAGCGTTCGGAAAGTGCATTTGAAATGTTAGTTTGTTTTTTTTCTGATTTGTGTGAGGTGTTTGGGGATGCGTTTGTTACAGTGCTGTTTTCAACTCTAGACAGGATGTGTTTATTACGTGCCCTTCCCAGCATTCTATCTGTCTGGAAACCACAGTTCTTATTTATGAGGGTTTGTCCAGTAGCGCTCTTATAATGTCATTACCATCAGAAGCCGAAACACAGTCCGTGCCAAACTAAATATCTGTTTTATTTTTGGAGTGAAAGTTCAGTTTTTCTCCTCCCCTCTGTCTTTTCTTCTGCTCTTTTCCAGGGTATAGACATGCGTTTGTATTTCTGGGAGATTACGCTTCTATAAGGTGATGCATGAATGATCGGACTTGTGCTTTAATGGCTGTTTATCTAGGGATATTTTTGCAGTCTACATTACCTGAACTGTACATCTACATGTCTTCATGTTTGCCTTTCTGTACACATGTATGGAGGGCAGTTTGCACCAGTGACTACATCCTTTCATGATGTGTTAGTGTTATATTAATAAATCGTGCATGTCTTTAGACCGCAAAACATTACACACACCAAACTCTATTCAGTTGTTGCCTGGATGGGTCAGAGAACGAGCGTTGAGTATAATTACACGTTCACACATTCACAGACACACTTTGTAACTGCGTCAGTGTGTAGAGAGTGGCCACAGGCTGTTTGTCTCACTAGATTCTGCCCAACTGCCTCATTAGCTTGAATTAGAGAAACATGGCAGCCAAACAAAGTTGCATAGAAACATTCTCACACTCTCCCTTCTTCCAATTACCCCGTTCTGCTCCTCTTTAATCGCTTGTAAGGAAGTGAATTGCTAGTGCCCTAATGCTCTTATATGTTGAAAAAGTGTGCAATTTTTGCCAATGTGATTTACTACGTTTTCATTTTCATCTTCATTTTGACTCAAAGTTTGCACACTTTCGGTGTCTGCTCAGGAAATGAAGTCTAAATCTGGATCTCTCTCTGCAGCGGCTCATGCCTCACTCACAGTGTTTCTCAGAATACAGAATACAGGACTTTCAGAATAATAATGTGCACAAATAAAAGATTTTAGAGGTTTTAAAAGGATCCTCGGGATGGTATAAATTTAAACGGCTGCAGTTTTTCATTTGCATAGTGACAGAAACTGAAATTCCTGTCAGAATAGAACGGCTGTTATTTGTAACTAGAGTAATGTCCATATCTTGTTATCTCAAATGGCCATTATGAGGTCTTGCTCCATCTACTGGACAAAATGAATACTAAATTGAACGTGTGTCAGATCAAGCTGCTGGTGCACCTCAGTCCTGCAGTGAAGCCAAACAGATATGTTGTGAACGGTAATATGGTGAAATATTACAATTTAAATGAACGCTTTTCAAATTTAAAATATTTTGAAATATAATTCCTGCGATGACAAAGCTGAATTTTCAGCATCATTACTCCAGTCTTCAGTGTCACAAGATCCATCAGAAATCATTTTAATATGCTGATTTGGTGCTCAAGAAATATTTAGTGTTATTATCAATGTTGAAAACAGTTGTGCTGCTTAATATTTTTGTGTAAACTGATGCATTTCTTTTCAGGATTCTTTGATGCTTTTATTTGAATTTTTTTGTGAATGGCTTTACTGTCACTTTTGATCAAATTAATGCATCCTTGCTGAATAAAACTAATAATTTCCTTCAAACATCTTACTGACCAGACTTTGAAATGGTAGTATGATGAGTGTATCAATTTGTCAAAAAAAGGGGTATCATTAACCATCATTAAGTGTCAGCAACTGAAATTTACATAAAGGATGGCATAAAATTTTATCTAAAGCAGACACCCATTCCATCTGCTTTCACTCAAATGGTGTGTGTGTTTGCCTGCTAGCGAAGGTGCTCGTAAATACTCTGTGGATAGGCTGTTTTGCATCAAGTTTATACTGTCCATTAAATGTGCTATCTCTTTGCTCTTAAATCTAGATGAGGTGGCTCTGCTTTGTGACTCTATGGCTTCTCTCTGTGTAAATCATTTATGCAGCTGTCTTTATCTTTCTCTGGAGAGCTGGCTGCTTAATTGAGAATAAATGATAATGATCAGATATCAGTCAGCTTCTCTATAAATTAACTCTAATGTGTATATCATACAGATCACTCATGCCAGAATGAACATTCTCATTCTCTTTTCCTAATATTTCTTTGTTCCTATTCACTCTGACACTTTCTTTCGTTTTTTTTTTTTCTTTCTGCCCTCTCAATTTTCTCCAGAGCATCAGTAGTTTTGTTTTGTTCTTAAGTTTTATTTATATATCCATTCTCTCTGTTTGTCTTTTACTCCTTTTTCCTTTCTGCCTTCATTCTCTGTGTCACCGTGCTTCTGTGTTTTGCTCTTCAGGAGAATTTGTTAATTTTCTTAGAAAAGGGCAGGATTTATGAATGCTGGCTCACTCCGCACTGTTTAGTGCTGAATAGTTCAAGTATTCTTTCCTCAGGATAGGTTTTTATGGTGACATACAACTTTTGCTGTCTTTGGGACCTGCTTTCCTGCGCTGAAACCGAACTACAATCCATCAGCTCTTTCTGTATTTTTGTGACAGTTAAATTATTTCAAATGCCACTAGGCATGGCTATTTATTGAAGGCAAATGTTTTCAGCAAGTGGAAAGCAATGCAACAAGCTTTTCAGCCTTGATCACAGATGAATGTCAGGCGTTCTCTCCAACTTTTGTTCTGATGACATTTTAACCTTCTGGGTTCTGGAGATGTTTTGACATGCCCTGACATTTGTGCTTATTTTTGTTACTTAAAACATTACTTGGCAAAAGTCTGATTACACTATATTCAGCACAAACTCTGCTGTAATAACGTATGAGTATCATGTATGTAAGATTAAGTATTTTTTCAGAAAATGATGTGTGCGTTTGGCTGGTGAAAAATGTTTTTATATAAGAAATAAAAGGAAATAAGGAATATAAGGCCATAAAACACATACTGAACATTTGCTCACAATACTTTTGAGATCTGAATCTTGTAGCTTAGTTTTCACTGCATAATCATATGAAAATCATCCTGCCCACTCATTCACATAAAACAATATATTGATTTAACCTTTGTGTGACACTTTTTGTGTTAAAAAGGCGAGGGAGTGAGAATGGCCATGAATATTGATGTGTTCCCACCTGGGAAGACCCCTAATGGGCATATCAAGGTGAATGTGACCAAGACCAAAATTCTTTTTTATTTATTTTTTTTATTTTTATTATTGTTTGCATTTTATTTACAACAGAAATATACATAATGAAGGTCAAAGGCACCATTTTCTAAAGACATATCACATCAAGTTTCGGTTCATTTTTGTGATGCATTTCAGAAAGAAGTTCACCGAGATGGGAACGACAGAAAGTACACCCCGTTTGTTTTCTTTATTTTACAATATACTTTTATTTTCAAATACAATGGATTTGGACATACTACTCTTTTGCTGTTCTGTTTTTTGCATATTAGTTGTTTTCATAGATTTTGCAAAAGACGTGCACCATTTCATGCTTTTTATATTCAGAAAGATCTTTTATTCCTCCCATGTTGCTTGAGAACTGTGACTTGCTTAACAATATGGAACAACCTCTTTAAGTAGTTTTCCATTTACGTAAGAAGACCTGGCAAACTATTTAACAAATCTGTTTGAGATTGATACTAGTTATCTAAAAACATATGAGAAATGAAACAAACGCTTCCTAGGAAAAACTAAAATCTGTTTATCGTACTGAAATCCTACTGATATGTGACCCGCATAATAATTTGGAACACAGCGGATAGTATAAGTCACTTCATGCGAGTATACTGTATGTATGTGGGTAAAGTTGTCTGTTGAAATAAGTGTCTTATGCTCTCCAAGGTTGTATTTGTGTGATCAAAAACAGTAAAAACTGCAATATTGTGATTCCTATAATCAGCCATTACTCTATTTTATCAAAGATTTTTGAAACTTGGTGTATCAGTGTCCAATTTCATGTATAGAGCTGTGTGATGTAATATAGTTGTGATGCACACAATCTCAAAGCAGAGATTTTCTATGTTGTACAGAAACATTTGGTAAGTTTGCATATCCCTTCAGTCACATATGAGAGGTAAGATGGCACATACCCTTACATTAATGTCAGTAAGGTGCATAGTCATATAAAATGATAAACCTGTCCATCATCCATGTTCACAGCTTTTATCTGTGTGTGCATCTGTCCTGAACATCTCTCTTCACACCACAGACTGAGAGAGAGAGAGAGAGTACGTTAGAATCAAGACGGAGACATAATAAAAGACCTTCAGATGTTTTCTGAATTGTAAAGAATGTCTACAGCACATTGAGACCAAAGCTGCTAGAAAATGAAAGCATATGAACATTGGATTTCTTTTTCCCTGGTATCAGTACTAAATATAGCTTTGTGTTTTTACAAGGTTCAGTGCTAACCCATCAAATGCTTTGAAGACGAAGAGAGTGGCAAGTGCAGTGGATTCACTGCTAGTTTTGGTTCACGTTTAGTGCAGCCACTTAATATGGACAACATATGTGGCTCTTTCTCTCACTCACACTACTTTCTTCTTTTCTCTTTCTGTCTCCACTTCTCTGACTATTTCTCACTTCTTATCACTCTGTCTGTCTGTCTCCTTCATCACTTTCATTAGTTTCTCCATATCTGCCACCCCTTTCTTTCAACTTTACCTTCATTTCTCATCATTAGTCCTACTATATCTGCTTCCTCTTTCGTCTGATGTTCCCCTCTTCTCACATCCATGTTCCTTGTGTATTCTTCTTCCAGAAGTTCTACTTTGTTTATTTTAGAGATGTGCATACATCAGTACAATGTTATTGTTTAAACATTTTTCATTTAGATTACCTTTGCCATCATGTAAAACTCAACTAAAATTAATCTTAAAAAGCACTAATAATTTAAGAACACTGGTAAATGTAATTACAAATATATTTAAATGCATGATGTGTATTTTGAAATATAATGAAATATTAAAGGACAACTTTTGGTAAACAAAAATATAAGTACAGTCGTGGCCAAAAGTTTTGAGAATTCCATAAATATTAGTTTTCACAAAGTTTGCTGCTAAACTGCTTTTAGATCTTTGTTTCAGTTGTTTCTGTGATGTACTGAAATATAATTACAAGCACTTCATACGTTTCAAAGGCTTTTGTCGACAATTACATGACATTTATGCAAAGAGTCAGTATTTGCAGTGTTGGCCGTTCTTTTTCAAATCCTGACTGATAGCAACCCATTCTTTCATAATCACTTATTGAAGTTTGTCAGAATTAGTGGGTTTTTGTTTGTCCACCCGCCTCTTGAGGATTG
This sequence comes from Opsariichthys bidens, assembly GCA_037194245.1. Taxonomy (NCBI): domain Eukaryota; kingdom Metazoa; phylum Chordata; class Actinopteri; order Cypriniformes; family Xenocyprididae; genus Opsariichthys; species Opsariichthys bidens. The sequence continues at coordinate 14,824,577 of CM074296.1, forward strand.
ACCACAAGTTCTCAATGGGATTAAGGTCTGGGGAGTTTCCAGGCCGTGGACCCAAAATGTCAACGTTCTGGTCCCCGAGCCACTTGGTTATCACTTTTGCCTTATGGCACGGTGCTCCATCATGCTGGAAAATGCATTGTTCTTCACCAAACTGTTGTTGGATTGTTGGAAGAAGTTGCTGTTGGAGGGTGTTTTGGTACCATTCTTTATTCATGGCAGAATTGTGAGTGAGCCCACTCCCTTGGATGAGAAGCAACCCCACACATGAATGGTCTCAGGATGCTTTACTGTTGGCATGACACAGGACTGATGGTAGCGCTCCCCTTTTCTTCTCCTGACAAGCCTTTTTCCAGATGCCCCAAACAATCGGAAAGGGGCTTCATCGGAGAATATGACTTTGCCCTAGTCCTCAGCAGTCCATTCACGATACTTTCTGCAGAAGATCAATGTGTCCCTGATGTTTTTTTTGGAGAGAAGTGGCTTCTTTGCTGCCCTTCTTGACACCAGGCCATCTTCCAAAAGTCTTGGCCTCACTGTGCGTGCAGATGCGCTCACACCTGCCTGCTGCCATTCCTGAGCAAGCTCTGCACTGGTGGCACTCCGATCCCGCAGCTGAATCCTCTTTAGGAGACGATCCTGGCACTTGCTGGACTTTCTTGGATGCCCTGAAGCCTTCTTTACAAGAATTGAACCTCTTTCCTTGAAGTTGCTGATGATCCTATAAATTGTTGATTTAGGTGCAATCTTAGTAGCCACAATATCCTTGCCTGTGAAGCCATTTTTATGCAACGCAATGATGGCTGCACGCGTTTCTTTGCAGGTTACCATGATTAATAATGGAAGAACAATGATTTCAAGCATCACCCTCCTTTTAACATGTCAAGTCTGCCATTCTAACCCAATCAGCCTGACATAATGATCTCCAGCCTTGTGCTCGTCAACTTTCTCACCTGAGTTAACAAGACGATTACTGAAATGATCTCAGCAGGTCCTTTAATGACAGCAATGAAATGCAGTGGAAAGGTTTTTTTGGGATTAAGTTCATTTTCATGGCAAAGAAGGACTATGCAATTCATCTGATCACTCTTCATAACATTCTGGAGTATATGCAAATTGCTATTATAAAAACTTAAGCAGCAACTTTTCCAATTTCCAATATTTATGTAATTCTCAAAACTTTTGGCCACGACTGTACATTCAGCAGCACACTTTAACCAAATTGTATAGACACAAAGTAATTATGCATATTAATTGCATATAAAGAAGTCCTACTTAAGAGGGTAAAAAAAGGCCCTTCAAAAAGTTCAGTTAATTGTATTTAATATAAATTTAAACTATAACACATTTTCATTTAATTGTAAATGGCAAGCAAATAAGTTTCTGAAAACATTGCATTCAGTTTGCACTAAAATATATTCTTGTAGCGTTTCCAATAAGGGTTCTGTAATAGGTACTCTTTTTAAAGTGACATACTACTTTTCATAAGGGGCTACTCGCACTTTTTATACCGCAAAATGGCATTGAATAGATAAGCGAATAGGACGCACATTGTGTCTAGTAAACAAGGGTGCATGCCTAATCACTGCATCTTATCAGTTGCTCATTTTATGAAAAAGAAACCGAAGTGTTTGTTCAGTTTGCAGGAGATTGGACTTGAGTATCTCATTTCAAAGGTCTGTTGCACGAGCAGCATTACAGGAGCTTTACATGCCTCTTTGGGACACACTGCATCGAGTACAAGGCCAGCTATGGAGAGAAAAGCCTCTCTTTGTTTGCATTCTTAAGAGCTGCTCCATTTAAAAAAAAAAAAAAAAAAAAAAAAAAAACGAGGAGAGAAAAACGAGGCATCACATTAAAAACACGTGGAAGTTGAGTTTCTGGTGTTTTCTCTGGAGGAAAGCTGATCTTAGATCTGTGGTTTTGACCTAAACAAACAGCAATCACTAAAGAAGCCATAATTTGTTGATTAAATATGATTAATTGTGTAGTATTTTTGCTGGATCTCCTACTTTATTTATGTCACTCGCCCTTCTGTTATTTCATTCCAGCGATAAAGGACATGCCGTGAATGATATCAAAACCAACGCAAGATGTATCAGGAGCCTGGCCCAGCAATTGCCACATGTTTAGTTTGTTGTACTCACTGCGTAGGCAACTTCTAAGGAACAACCAGCCTAAAACACTGTGTGTGTGTATATAGCAACTGTCAAAACAGATTTTTTTTTTTTTTGTAAGGCCAATCCGTTATCATCTCCAACATTTCAGAGCTTGTTTTCTTTTAATTGCTAACTTAGGTCATTGTCTATGGTTTCAGGCCGCAGCACAGCAGTAGTCTGTATCAAAGGATCTCTCTCCACCCCTGTTTATAGTCACAATACCAGACACTTATACACAACATGCGCTCAACAAAACAGAGACTTGAAGGGATGATGATTTTGGGGTGTGGATGAAATGGGTCGAAAAAAGGGGTTCACAGAGAAAATGTATGGCGTGCACAACAGCCTTCATACAGATACATATGCAGACAAATAACACCGGCATCTTCTGTCTAATGTCAGTCAGAGTTCTGTTGTACATGTTTTAGATGAATGAAATGTATAAAAGAACAACTGTCTGTTTCTAATCATCTGTGCATCTGTCTGCGGGTTATGATTGAGCACCTAATGAAATTGCTGCACATGTGTTTGTGTGTGTGTGAACAGGGGGCTAATCAGACAGCCACAGTGATTGTTTTGTGCTCTTTGAGAGACTTTAACCTGGTCCAGGAGATGTGTCAGCTGGCTATCAGAGATGTGGGGGGGCTGGAGGTTCTCATCAACCTGCTTGACACAGATGAGATCAGATGTAAAGTAAGTGCATCCAGACTCGGTTAATTAGGTCAGAAGTCACCGTTTGACTCTTGGAAGTGTTTATTTATCCGTTTTATTTCATTTAAATTTTTTACATATGTACACTACCGTTTCAAAAATTTACGGGATAATAGGAAAACGGTAGTATTGTGAAATATTACAATTTAAAATAACTGTTTTAAAAATGTAATTTATTCCTGTGATTGCAAAGCTGAATTTTCAGCAGCTGTTACTTATTCTTCAGTTTCATGATATGGATAACATTTCTTATTATTATCAATGTTGAAAAGAGTTGTGCTTTGTGAAATTTACTTTTCTTTTTTTCAGGATTCTTTGATGAACAGAGAAATTCAAAAGAACAGCATTTTTTTGAATAAATCTTTTGTAGTCTTATTAATGCTTTTACTGTCACTTTTATTCTATTTAATGCATCATTGCTGAATAAAAGTATTTTTTTCTTTCTTTTAAAAAAAAAAAAAACATACTAACCCCAACATTTTTAACGATGGTGTATTTACATATTATTTTTTTTTTACATTTATATTTTAGTACTAATATTAGTATGACAACAATTCGTTGCTGTTCCCTGCCACTTCCTAATATGTACATATATGATAGTTCAATATACTAAGACACTGTGGCTGATTTATATTGTCGAAATTACCATAACTACAGAATGACACATCTTTTAACAAAATATTTAATTAAGTGAAACGCGCATCAGGGTAACACCATGTGATAAAAAAGCATATCAAACAGAAATGTGTTAAGGCCACTGCCATATTTGTTTTCTTGATTGTAAAAGAGAAGTAAAAGAGAGACAATCTTTTTTCATAAAACTCCAGCAAATTGTAAACCCAATTTCAGTCATTTCTGCAAGGAGCATTAGGTATATGAAGCAATTATTCTTATAATGGATACTTTACTCTCCATTGCTGTTAGATTGGATCTCTGAAGATCTTGAAGGAGATCAGTTGCAACTCCCAGATTCGGCGGACCATCGCTGATTTGGGCGGTTTGCAGACCATGGTATCTATCCTGGATTCTCCTGACAAAGAGCTGAAGTGCCTTGCTGCAGAGACCATCGCCAACGTGGCTAAGTTCAGACGGGCCCGCAGGACAGTCCGACAGCATGGTGGCATCAAGAGACTGGTGAGAACCATGAAGTGTGCTCTTGGGCGTTTGTCAAATCAGGTTGCCCTTGGTTAAAAACTGACAGATGGAAAAGAGACAAAAGGATGGAGAATGTTGAGTGCAAGGCAATAGAACATACATATACCAGCCTCTATTTCTCTACTCTCTCTGTTTCTCCCAATCATTTTCTATGCCAGCATCAAAGGGAGCACATTGCAGGTAAAAACAGATTGAATGTCGTTCTCCCCCTCATCCTGGCATGTGTGTTTATTGACAGAGTGACGCTCGGTATGATTGGGGCTCGCGTGTTACTCTGCTCTGTATATTTACTCGGGGCCAGACTCGGACGTTCTCAATGTAGCTATCGTAGATTAGTTACATTTAAAGTCCCAGACCACCTCTGAACAGCACGCTCGTGAAATGCTGTGTTAGAGTGGCCTTACTGACTTGACAGCAGGGAAACATGAAATTTACTCTTTGAAGGATGTGGTCATTTGTAGATTTTGGTGTGACATAGTCTGAATTTTCAAGCCCTCTTAAGTAACAGCCAATCTTTGGCTGATGATGAATGTTTAGATGAATGTTGGCAGCTTCAGGGCAGGATATTGTATTCCACATCCTGCACTGAAGATGTCATAAAATACACCATGAGCCCACTAATAACACATTCATACTCGCTTTCAGTTGACACGACTCTTCTGCCTTAATGCGGAGTGAAATGAGAACGGTATAAAGCGTCAAAAGGAATAGAAATGTAATTTTATCATGATATCATGTGAGGCACAGTGACAAATCTATTACATTGTTTCAAATTTCAAGCACAGGGAAATGCTTTAAGATGAGGCAACAAGCTGAAGTTGTTTCTGGCAGGTGGAGTTATTGGACTGCGTTCCTGATGGTGTGTCTCTGAGTAAGGAGCAGGAGAGGGACGTGGAGGTGGCGCGCTGTGGGGCTCTGGCTCTCTGGAGCTGCAGCAAGAGCACCTGGAACAAGGAAGCCATCCGGCGGGCTGGGGGAATCCCTCTGCTCGCTCGGCTGCTCAAATCACAGCAGAAGAACATGCTCATCCCTGTGGTGGGAACGTTGCAGGAGTGCGCTTCTGAGGTTTGCTCAAACTGTTCAAACTAGCCAATTTTAGAATATGAGTTTTGAAAACCCTTTTGCAAACAAACAAAAGATTTGTTTGAGAAAGAATTTAAGAAAATTCCTCAAGAAAGAATTTTTCTAGGAAGTTTGTTTGAATGTCATATAGAAGTGCTATTCGTGAAAAATTCTTAAGTTCTCAGATATTTTCTTAATAACGTCTTAATTCTTTTCGTAAGAAGAAAATGAAAGACTTTGGTGTTATTTGATTGAAAGACCGGCATTGCTGAAGACTTGGCGAAGAAAAACCTATAAGCCTTTTTCCACGGCCTGTAGATTACGATAGATATTGTAAAATAGTCACTTCAGAGTACTCGTCTACGTTCATGGTATTAGTAATATGTATTATATGTTGCTAGTGTTTTGTTGTAATATTTAATATTTGAAACAACCCAATAATTTCATTAAACATCTTACTTTTGGGGATTTAAGACGTTATCTCAACTTTAAGAGTAAATGTGTATAGGAATGATTTTAAGAACAAATCGTGATTCACCAAAATTTCGCACTAAAAATCATTCTACATTTACGACAAAATATAGGAACAACTGAAAGCACTCGTTCGCAAAAAAGCACGTTAAGAAGTTATATAAATATGAAATTCCATCCTAACAAGACTATAGTTGTATTAAACTGTTACATTAATTGTATTATATAATCCATATATAAAATGATACAATAAAATTATTAAATAATACGATATATCTTAAATAAATTTCATCAAATACAGTGATTATGTTCAGCCACAAAGTATCTCTGCATAACGTAGATATACGCGTATATGTACAGCTGACTCATCCATACTTTTTTCAAGGATTTTAATCAAGGATGCATTAAATTGATCGAAAATGACAGTAAAGACATTTTATAATGTTACAATTAAATAATAATTGAAATAATTATACGCCAAATAAATGTTTTATTAAAATATGTAATGGTTTCCACTAAAATATTAAGCACCCCAACGGTTTTTAACATTGATAATAATAAAATAAAAATAACAAAAAGGCATATTAAAGAACAAGCACCAAATCCGCATATTAGATTGATTTTCAAAGTGACACTGAAGACTGAAAATTCTCCTTTGCCATCACAGGAAAAAATGACATTTTAAAATGTATTAAAATAGAAAACAAAATATTTTAAATTCTCATATTTCACAATATTACGGTGTTTTTTTTTTTTTTACTGTATTTTTAATCAAATAAATGCAGCTGTTGTGGTAAAGTCTTACTGACCGTAAACCTTTGAACAGTAGTGTAATTTTTATAACAATTTATATGCCACAGAACGGTAAATACTACTAAATATAATAAAGTATATTTACATATACAAAAGTACTGTGAAACATAATGCAAGCTACAAATGCTAAACGTAAAGCCACTCTATATAAGGGCACATAGTGCAAAGTATGGCTGAAAATAGCATGCTGTTCATGAAACCTTACTTTTGACTGGCAGATTGTTTCTATTAAAGGACCGGTTTGAAGATATGAATGACTGTATGATGCCAGAAGCAAGAAACCCTAGGATGAAATAAGCGCTATGTCGCTGCACGCAGTGTTGTTTGGCAAGGCAGAGTGGTTTTTACAGTAGGTGTTCAACGTACAAAGTCATTCTGCATGTTTGTGTTGGCAGAAGAGCTACAGAATTGCTATACAGACTGAGGGCATGATTGAGGATCTGGTGAAGAACCTCAGCTGTGACAACCAGGAGCTCCAAATGCACTGTGCCAGCGCTATCTTTAAGGTACGGCCATACACACTCAACTACACTTTTCTTTGGCAATGTATAAAAGGGGTGAGGTTGAGGAAAAAATATAATGGCATACTAATTTAGTCCTGGCTTTGACTGTCACAACAGAGAGTACATCTCGATACTGCTTAAATCTTTCTTTGCGTGTGTGGCTTCATTCCTGTTTTAGTGTGCGGAAGATAAACATACCCGTGATCTGGTACGGCAGTACGGCGGACTGAAGCCGCTGGTCGTGTTGCTCAACCAAGCTGAAAACAAACAGTTGCTAGCCGCGACAACTGGAGCCATCTGGAAATGTTCCATCAGCATGGAAAATGTAGCTAAGTATGTGCATCATGTAACTACAGAGTTTCTGCAAAAACACTTCTTTAATTTTTCAGAGAACATATGACAGTTTTCCTCTCAGAACAACCATAATTAGCCATTATGAGCAGAATAAATATTTTACACATTATAAGGTTGATTATGATTTGACTTTTTTAACTTTAGTTCGTGTGTAAAGTTGCTGTTTGCATCTGTAAAGTTACGACGGTCAAAGTTCAATGCAAAGGGAGATATTATCTTTAGAAATACTTGCTGTTTAAGGACTACGACAAACGGCTGGTAGAGACTACAATGAGCTTCTTCCTGGATTATTGACGTCAATAACCCTAAAATTTACATAAACCCTGCCCCTGAGAACACACAAGAAAGGGGTTGAGGCCGTGTTGGGCTGCTTTAGAGAAGAGGAAGGGTGAGAGTTGTAATCAATTCAATGCTGGATTTTCACAAACGATTAGCACATGCTACATAAATTTATCCACTAACCATTCACGTCTAGTTGCATTCTAAAAGCTGTAACTTCTTCTTGAGTCTCTCCATCAGTATCCGATTCCGTTTTGAAGGATGTAAGGCTGAACTCAGTAACAATCGTCATTTTGGCTGCGTGAGATTTTCCAGCTTTGTTGTTGTTGCGCAACCGAAGCGTGAGCTGTTAAAGCTCCGCCCTCTTTTGGAAAGCAGGCCGGGGCAGCAGCTTATTTGTCCCATTTAAAGGGACACACAAAAAAGGTGTGTTTTTGCTCACATGCAAATGGGACAAATTTGACAAGCTATAATAAATAAAATCTTTGGGGTATTTTGTGCTGAAACTTCACAGACACAATCTAGGGACAGACTTATATTACATCTTGTAAAAGGGGCATTATAGGTCCCCTTTTATAACTAAATTTATCGCAGACACAAATACATTTTTGTTAAGCATTTCTCATTAGTTTCCCATGAGTTTTATCTTGCAGATAGGAGATTTAAAAAAAAAAAAAAAAAATTACTAAGATTTTGTTCATTTTAAAATAATATCCCATTCCTAAAAATCAAAAGTTCATCGTTTGGTCAACTAGATCTGATCTCAATGTGGCATATGAATCTTTAGACTCGGAGCAGGCAAGTCAATATGAGATGCGTAATTGGCTCCAGATTTGGCGAAATCGCCAAATTGACCATAAAGGACTCTGTTAGGGAGAAGGACAGAGGATGTGCAATCAAATACAGCCTTCATTTTTAAGAGATGTCTCATTTGTTCACTTCTAACACTCAGATTTTCCATGGCTCAGAGCTGTCAACCATTGTCCATCCGAGTGCGGCTACAGAAGTGATTATTTGAAGAGAGAGCAAAAGTTTTTATAAACTCTGTCAATGAGCTCTGATCTTTTATGATGACTTTTTGCTGAAGGAATGCAAATTGTTCTTTCACCCATACCACTGACAAAAGTTGAAGTAAAGTGTTGATTTTATAGATGCCCGTGATGTGTTAGTCGAGGCCGTTGCTCCATTAGTTCAAGCAAGTGGACTGTGGGAGATGTGGAATGTGTCTCTGAAACAGTCGTGCTGTAATAATCAGGAGTGTAAGCTGAAAGACTCTTAAATCGTTTGTCATGTAAAGCACGCTGGCCTTTATTCCGGCGTCACTTAGCTCAGCGAAGATGATGACCGTCCTGGAGGCTTTCCTGGTGTAATTTTTCTGGCGGCTAATGTCTTTTAAGCCAGTCATTTTCCCCTATAAATACGAAAAACCTTGGAATCTTCATCTGGCTTGCCCATTCTGTCACACAAGCACTCTCATATAAAAGTGATTTACACATATTACTTTGCTTTGCAGTATGCGTTTGGGGACTCAAAAATGCATTATTTAATTCCACCATTACCTGTCTATAAATTATCAGGTGTTATTTTCACAAGTTTGAGGCCAAGGAGCTGATAAATTTACATTTTTACTTTATGATAAGAGCTTTTTTTCATTTTATGGGATTGTTATAGACTAGGATCTGTAGAAAGATCTACTGTCTGGCCCCACACCAGTCGCAAATAGAATAGTATTGAAAGAGGAATTCAGAGGGAGGCTTGTGTCTGAAATGGCCCAGTAGCAGTAAGGCCACTCTCTCTCCACCTCATAAGTCAAAACTGACAAAAGCTCATCCTGCGTTTACATCAGGCTTAGTTTGCTGAAACTAGAGGCAGGTGCCCCATGCCACTTTCAATTCACTTAATGTCCCATTAACCAAATAAGTGTCCTCAATGAAAAGTAATGCTCTGTGAAAACATTTAACTGTTAAGATTGGGGCCAGGCTAATACCTCTGAAGAAGCCTCATTGAAACTTGTGCTGAAAATAGAGATTAAACAAGCCAGTAAACAAAGTATGTGAACACAAATGATGTATCAAGGCCCGTTCACACAGCAAACATAACTATAACCATAAAGATTTTTAAAAATCGTTCTAGAGAATAGTGAAGTTCATGCCACAGCAATGAAAATACCAACAGAAGGTAACAATATTGTTGGAATCACTTTCAGAAGGTTTTTCCCCCCAGGAGATGAACAATAAAAACAATGACAGCCAATCAGAACCCATATGGCATTAATATATTTATCATTATAGCATCATTGTAGTTATTGTTCTTGGGTCTTAATACTTAGGATTCTTTTAAAAATTTGTTGTTGTTTTTTCCACAAAACAAAATATTTCCTTTATTTTGGTTTTTTTTTTTCATTATATTTTATGCAGAATCTGTTCCTTTGTATCATTAATTTAGTCATCATATCAACCGGTTATCTTTTTCCAAAACATAAGAAATGTCCATTTTGTGCTGGATGTGCCAAACTAAATAATTACACAACTCCTTTTCGACAGTTATTTTCATTTTATAGCAATGGTATTATTTTACTTTAAAAAGCAGTGGCTGCACACATACTAGTGGTGATTATTGTTTATAAATCCCAATATGTGCGTGACAAGGTATAAATATCAGATCTGTCTGGTCAGTGCAAATATGTGTTTTTAACATAATATGTGTTAAGTTTCGATTCAGTTATGAAGAACGATGGAGTGGACATGTTTTTTCTTTGCTTTGTTAACCTTTCTGTGGTGAACACAAAATCAGATTTGGCTAAAAGTGGTGGGGACATGTCCCACCCTTCCACCCGCATATTACGCCTATGTATTATAGTCTGTATTGTTCTGTGTTCACTTACGCAGGTGGCTGGTTGAAAGGTTTAGATGTCAGCTGTATAGAAAATCACTGTGTTTCTGGCAGAATATTTAATGCATACTTGGACTTGAATAAAGAGCTGGCTTTATTGCAATATTTTTTTTTGTTTTGTTTTTTTTGTACAACTTATAAAGCATCAAGGTCAAACACAGTATTTGGAATAAAACAACCAGCCCTTTATTAAATTTAAATCTGTCGAAGTATAGGGGAGCGCCAGGTCAGTGAGCGTTTACCAGGGAATGTTTTCTCGATCCATCTGGTCTTGGTGTAAGTGCAGTGTGGCATTTCAGAAACAATCCCAGCTTGGCGTTTTAAGGCAAAAATCATTTTAGAATTTTACAGTGGTCATAATTTTGAGGTGCTTTTCATCCTTATTTTTCTCCATTGAAAGCACACAAGCTGAGAGTCCTGGTGTTGCCAGCAGCAAGACAGCGTGTCTTTGTGTGGCTGATGAGAGGGCTGGCCATGCGAGTCCAGTAGAGAGAGGGGTTCAGGGCTGGGTTGAAGGGGCTTTTAGAAGGTGGCCGTGCCTGAACAGAATGTGAGACCTCCACAAATATACTGGGAAAGGCATATGTTAACCATTTAGCTGATTAATGATGCATAAAATTAAAATGGTTATATTATAACAAGAAAATATTAGAATGATTATAATCATAACCTTAATAGAATTATGCACAAAGGGTGATATTCACTGGAGTTTTTACTCGTATAGAGATTTTATTGCGAGATCAGTAATCTATTATTTTTCAGCTAATAATGCACTAAAGACTTAATTATGCAGTAATTTCTAGTGATGAATGTTCATCTGAAATGGCAAAAAAAAAAAAAAAAAAATAGGGTCAAAATCGCTGACAGAAACAATGACATTTAATTAGTGCTATCCCATGGCGTGCTTTGACCATGTCAGAATCCATTTCTTACACACGACATAGATGAGCTATGGTTACAGCTAAGCATGTCACAAGTGTGGAGACACTTTATTGTTATTAAAATAATGGCAGAGTTGCAATATATAACATTTGTTTGACTGAAATATCGAGAGAACTCCACTATGATAATTTATCACCTGAGGACACGACACCCTGAATAGCATACCAAGTTCAAAAACCCCAATTTAATTTTGGTTTCAATTTTTGGCTAAATAAAAACTTTATTTTGGTTTCGGTGCTTCATTAAAAAATCATTTTGGTGCATCACTACTAATTTCCTAACGAGAAAAGTCTTATTTGAAAACCATTAGAACTGATAACGGTACAAAATTGCATTTTAAACTATATCTAAGTTTATCTCCATTAATTTACATTAGAAAAGAATAAATGCTTGTCTGAGAAAATGGGACATGGCAAAAGTTTTCTAATGCAGGAATGTTTTTAAGGTGGGGCTTAGCAAAGAGTCAATTGTGTTGGGTTTTACTCTTCACTTACAGATCGAAAAATCTTTTTGTCCAGTCTTTCCTTAGCCACCCGCATAAAATATCCTTTCTAACAACTATAACAATGTGCTTTGGAAAGAAAATTTTATACTATTAATCAGAGTCACTGTGAGCATTTAGGATGCCATCAGAAGCTCTTTAACCTTTGTTTTGCGGTAGCGACTGATCGGTGCTGTTTCATGTTGTTTCTCTTGGCATGGTTATTTGGCAGGTCAGTGTTGGGTTTACAAAAATAGACAACACCCACAGTCCATTTATCAGAGGTAACATGTAATTACTCCAACTTTAATGTAGCATACTGATAACATTTCTCTGATGGCATCTCTGCTTTTACATGCTATGTTTTTCGCAAGACCTGGCCTTATTTCTGACCTTTTTATTTTTATTTATTTTTTTAAGGCTGAGCTAATTTTGGCTGCTATTCTTTAAATAATTTAAAATGTTGGTTGACTTTGATCAAAGCCAAGTGACCTTGGACACACTTTCCAATGGCCATCAGTGCTGCTTAGCCAGAAACCGAAACTGAATAAAAACAGCCATATAGCTTAACCGTACATCAGAGATTAGTTGAGGCTCCCTGTAACCACATTATATGCCTTTTAAATGTTTACTGTAGTTCACCACTACTTGGCAAACAAGGCTAGAATCGCACCAAAAAGCTCTTGTTGTCTTGCTCCAAACCAGAAAATGTGGTCATTGAGCATAAATGCATATTGCGAGCAGCGTGGGAAATGTTGTGGCAATATAACATCACCGGAATTATTCTCCTCCCAAATATCCACAACCCTTATGAATACTTCCTGTTGCTATATTTAGGGTTTTGAGTCTTCATGTTTTTATAATTCATTGGAGAATGGAAAAAAAATATGTTTCATCTAATTATAAACAAACCATTTCATGTTTTTGTGTCCAATGAAGAATGGCCCTTGAGAGCAATATAGAAACAACTTTTTCTTTTTCATGGACTTTGATTTAGCATTATCAGATACCACATTTGAAACCCACAGGAGTACTGACTAACTATTCTTTTCAAAACTTTATTCTACAGCTGAAATTTTAACATTTTAGATTTAGCAAGATTCACACAAGAAATGTGCTCAAGTTTGGGAAAAAAAGAAAGAAAAAAGCACGCACCCAAAATGGTCATTTTGAAGAAGCAATACTAAATTGTATTTTTCTCGCAAATAACCAATGGATGCCTTGGTGGATTGAGTCCTTGTATTTGTTTTGATTGGAAATCATGTATGCACCATTTTCCTGGGCTTGCACACGAGTAATCATTTCTTGCTCATTCTCTCTTTCTCTTTCTTTCTCCCTCCCAGGTTTCAGGAGTATAAGGCACTGGAGATTCTGGTACGTCTGCTCACAGACCAACCTGAAGAGGTTCTTGTTAATGTAGTGGGGGCTCTGGGAGAATGTGCCCAAATATCGGAAAACCTTGCCACCATCCGTAAGAGTGGTGGCATCAAGCCTTTGGTCAACCTACTCACTGGTACCAACCAGGCCCTTCTAGTCAACGTCACAAGGGCTGTGGGAGCCTGTGCTTCTGACCCTGAGAACATGGCGTAAGTCTTACCTTTGATTGATTGTAAATTTCTAGCACTCTTGCAAGTCAAATAAGAATGCTCGGTACTGTATAACTATGACAGATTTTCCCTGTGCCCATATCAGACTATTTTCACTGATTTTCCCTCACCTAATTAACCTGGATAGAAAACGGTTGTCCTGAAACAATCCAACAGCTGACAATGCTCACAGTGTCCAACCTTGGCCCTGTAATCCCTCTCACTGTTGCCATTGGCTTGGTTTAGGATGACAAGGCATTGTTGTTGTTCTCTGTAAAAGATTTCATGTTCACCACTTCTGCAGCGGATCCAACAGGCCCAGTGTTGTGCATTTTGACTGGGCTCCACACATGCAGGGCGAGAGCCCTTAGCCCTGGTGCTGTAATTACAGGGCCCAAAGCTCTGTGTTTACTCTACCTGCTGTGAGACTCATAGCTGTGGCCGGGGTGGAGGCCTTTTATTGTCTCAATGTGGTCAGTTTGTATAAGCTGAAAAGCACTTCTGACAACGGCCATTTGGACTTGCTAAACAGAAACAGGCAGGAGAACATAAGCACAGATGAGTATACAGAATGTCATTTTCAACTTTTCACTCTGTGCACTTGACTATACTGTCAGGCAAAAAAATAAAGACTGTGTACTGTGAAATACTAGCAAGAAACATCTTTCTGTTGGCTTTATCTTTCAGGCTGCATCCAACAAAAACAAATGTACTATGTAACGAACAAATGCATTCCAAATGGTTAACAAATGAGTTTTATGAACCAGCTCTTTTTTTGTGAATGAAAAGCAAACAGTGTATGTATAGGACAGTATTATATTAGTGCGGCAACGACGCGTCGACGTCGTCGATTACGTCGACGTGCGTGAAATGCGTCGACGCGTCACACTGTTTACATTCATCTGGCGTAATGGCGGCTTCTGCTCCTGGGAACAGAGAAAGCTCCATTCTATCACAACCTAGACCATGATTATCAAAAGTATGGGAATACTTTAAACAGAGGCCAAAAAAACGGTCCTTTGTTCTCTTTGCAGAACCGAAATGGCGTACCACCTGTGGAATTGGATCTCCGCCAAATTTTTGCGCTCACAAGATCCTATTTTGAGCGTGCAAAAGGGCATTTTGCGCGAGCGTGAACTGAGTTGAGGAGAAAATCTTCGTCTCGCAAATAAGAAAATATTTCGAGCGAACGAAAATCAGTTTTGCATTTCAAAGAAGTTTATTTGGATGTGCGCGGACGTTCTCTTTCAGCTGCTCGCGCTCCTCATTCCCGCCCCGCGCGCTCGCTAAGACTCCCTGCATCGCAGACAGAGCAAGAGGAAAAACACGGTTCAGGAGACGTTTGTTCAATGGCTTGAACACCATCAAAGTTCCTTTAAGACTGTATAGAAAGTCTTTGACACTCTTCATTTTAAAGTTGAAATGTCTTCCACTGGACGAGCACACATGAGTGGCTTATTTTTAATCAAAATCAAATCGTATTATTACATAATGGCGTGTCCCAGTGTTCACATCTACACCTCAATCAACTGCTAAATTACTTCTAACTTCTTACGTAAAAAAAGATCACTAGATTAATAAAATAAAATTTAATAAAAATAATCGTTAGATTAGTCGACAGAAAAAAATAATCGTTAGTTGCAGCTCTCGTATGTATAGTCTCTTTCCTGAAACAAATTACTCTTATGACCTCTTATTCTTTTAATGATTAGTTTTGAATCAGGAAATCTGTTGTATAATCGGGCATATGGTTAACAAACAGAACAACATGTATCATTGTCTTAAACATATGCAAAGCACAGAACTGCCATGTAATTCACACATTCACAGAGATTTGAGTATTGGTCTTTTTGTATATTTAGCACATCTGACTCTCATTGCTTTTACAAGACTGTTATAGACTGCAGTCCCCTTCTTAATTAAGGCTGGACACAAATGAAGAGCGTTTTGTTCCCATTCTCTTCGGCACCCAAACGCACACAGCCTTTGTCTGAAGATTAATACGCTTACGGATGTGAGCAACCACAATGGTGTAGTAAAAGTCCACAAAGCCTGTTTTTGAAGAAATAAGGTCATTCATTTCTTTTAACTATTTGAGTGACCAAGAGCTTCAGTGCTGAAGTTCTATGCTCTTAAAGAACATGTTTTCTCATGGAATCTATATTTAGGATTTGTATTTTTGTTCCCATTTCGGTATAGTTGTAAACAGTCTCTTTTGGATTTTTTCATTCCTTTGTGTTCCATGTTGATGGTTTATTTTGACAATTAAGCAGAGTAGTCTGCAAAGCAATTAGAATAGATCGTATTTGATAATTGTTTTTTGTAGAACACCATGTTCAGGCCTGTTTCTGAAATCAAGATCAGTAACAAAGAATACATGATATCCTCCACATGGTATAAAATTGTCTGAAAACGCACATTACCTTTTCAAAATGATTTATTGAATTGTTTGTTCTCTATTCATCTAATTAATTCAAAATGAATCTTCCATCATTGGATTTGGTTCACAGATCCCAAACTTTGAGCTTCCACTGCTTCACCGGCCTAGGGACTGATTTCGAAGTACATCCTATTGCTGTAATGTTGAGTGCATCTTACCTGTTCAAATGTAGGATTATGTCCTGCTCCTGAAGGATTTAGTAGCCTCTCAGGATAGCGTGGGGCTCTCCCTGTTATCATGCTACTCAAACTGATTTATTATGAGGATGGGGTACGCTTGGTGTTGAGATGGTTCTGACCAGTGCTTGGCCCAGCCTCTGTTCATTGGTACCTCCCTTTGCAGCGTGGTTTAGCAATTATGACAGCATTGAATGTCGGCCTTGTCGCTGGATGCACACATGGGAAACAGGTTACATGTTATTTATACCTGACAAACGGACCGCACTGAAGAGTCATTTTCCCATGCTTCCCAGAGCCTGACTACATCCTTTAGTAGAATCATATCCGCAGTATGAAATACAGCCTGTTCTTAAGTAAACCTCACTCAGAAGCAGTGAAATATAGAAAGACTTGTCTCTGAGAATGTTTGACTTGGAAAACTGACTTTCTCTGGGTTTTTTTCCTCCGAGTCGCCGTCAGGAACAGAGTTAAACGTTGCGCTCTGTGCAAGTGTGTGTGAATGTGTGTGTTTGTCCACGGTTCGCTATAAATATCCGCACGGACCTCCTAAAAGAATTGTACGGGTCAGCTTTCGGCCAGGCTGATGTGAACAAGTTTGAATGGAGTTGTTGTAAGGTTTGGAAGGTGAGCAGGGGCTACCAGTGTAAGGAACTGAGCAGGTGGGATGTGATGGGAAAGCCATGCTGAGCAGCTTTCTGATCTGCTACTGGAATGTTTTCATCATCACACCAGGAGGGATAGTCTGCTGCAAGAGCCAAACTGAACCCTGGGAAAAACAGGAGTAACATGTTGGAGGAACTGCATAAGCTTACACTGTACACTGCATAGTAAACTCTGTAATTTGGGGTGATGAATCGGTGTTGCGTGCTTGATTGACATCTCTCTCAGTATCCAGAAGTAACCAGTTGTTACTTTTCTCTCTCAGGATCGTCGATCAGCTTGATGGCGTTCGTCTTCTTTGGTCTTTGCTGAAGAACCCCAATCCAGAAGTACAGGCCAGTGCTGCTTGGGCCATCTGCCCCTGCATTGAAAATGCAAAGGTACATATAATTATTCCCAGTTTCAAAACAGGTCCCCCGTTCATACCCGCTGTGTTTCACTTACCATACTGTAGGAGAGAATTTTCATGTTATTGGCTGCCGCTGTTGTTGATGCATTAGTAGCTTATTGTTGTTTGGTGATGCCAAGTGTGAAAATTAAACAATAGATCGCACTTAGTATCGTGCTTTACCGCGGAGGCAATGGGAGAATCAGTACCTGTATGGCCGAAGGAAAGGTCGAGAACCAGAACAGGTTGGAAAGATTTGATGACAGAGAAAATTCTGAGTAGTGATGCTAAAGTTGCTTCATAGTTTGTTGGACAGTTAACGGAATTCTTTAGTCTGTAGACCACTCTCTAAAACTCACTAGAAGCAGTGTAATTTGCATAAAACTTAGAGACAACGTCGGTAGATGGCAGTGCGACATTTAATGCCGCTGTGGTATCAGTCCTTCAAGAACACGAATAACGAGATGCCAACAAAGCAGTCGGTCATCTATATATAGATTAAATCTCATAGCTGGCACAAGAACAAGTCTGCTTTCCTGAGCCTCTTGTGTAATGCATTAACACAAATGCATCATTGTTCCTGTAGATTATCAGCACAGTTACAAATAAAAGAACATTGTTTGTATAATGTATGTTTATTTTTTTGTCTAAACAAACGGTTTTCTGCTACTCTCTGCAAGAATTTCTTACTTTTTTTCTTTCTCTATGTAGCCTCCTGGCTGTGATTTGCAGCTAAAAACAATGCAGATTCCCTTAATGTATCGCAGTGATTCAGCAGCCCTTAGCATGCACATATAGAGAGAGGAGGGTTAGTGGCAAGGACTATGTGAAATTATGTACCCATCCACACCCGGGAACCTGATCACCCTTACAGCAGCAGTTATTTAGATAAAGCCCCATGTGGATTGAGTTAGCAGCTCCAGAGCCAGATTTATGAGAATCATGCTTGAGGAACCACATCTGGGGGCTTCAGAATCCCTACCAGCACTCACAGCTGGTACTTACTATGAATCCTCTCATGATTATGGGCTACTGTGTGATTGTGCTTTGTTTCTTTACTGACAGAGGATGTTTTGGCATGTAGCATGTTGTGCTGTCTGCTTTAATCAGGACTATGCTTAATTATCCCAAAGACTCAAAGTGTGGTTACATTAGCACTTTTGGCGAAATTTTGCATGCAAAAAAGGTTCATTTGTTTATTCTCAATAGTGTAGTGCACAGCAGGCATCACTTTCAAACACCTTTCTGTTGGTCAACATAGCAAATCCATGTGACCAACCTGAGCCTATTGCAAAATCTGTGTGGGGAAACCTTTCACTCTCATACCAAATTACAGATCCTGTGGAATCCTTTTGAAATTACTGTATTTTGTCAAACGCTGCTTTGTCTACCGTTTGCACATCTGCAGTCGTTCTCTTCGAGTTTCTCTTGAAGAGCTTTACATTCAAGTTTCAGTTTGGATGATGAATACAGACGACTGCTACATGCTGTTACGGAGAGATATTTCCTCTCAAGCAGGTGCAGAACGTACGTGAGAACACATTGACTGTGGTGTTTACGGTACGTTCAAGCACAAGACAAAAAGATACGAGGCTACACCGCAATCGCCTTTCGGCAACACTAGTTCTTTTTATGTTTCTTTTGACATCTGTAAAATACATACATTTTAAAATGTTATACTTGTTATTTGTTGAGTGCAGTTCCCTCAATTTTATCTCTCATATTCACACTCTCAGCATCTTGTTCTTCCCTTTTCATCCCTCAAGCATTTTTCCTCTCCCTCTTTCAGCTTGGCTTACATTGGTTTTTGTAGACTGTTTGTGTTTCATCCGTTCTCTCTCTTTCTCCCTCGCTCTTCCTCCCTCTCTGCATGTCTTACTCCGTGCTGTGTTTGCTGATGTGGAACTTAGTTGGGGATGTTTTTGTGGGCCCTGGGTTGAAAGGGTTCCTCAGTGACCCTCCGCAGCTGGTGGCTCTGCCATACTTCCTCTTCTGCTCCCGCTTTTCTCTCTCCCTCTCTATTTCCCAGTGTTCATCAGTATTCCTGTACTGCCATTTCCTGTGTGAGACACGCTGCAGATTCCTCCTCTCTCCTCCCTGATCTTTGCCCAGACACACTAAACACAAAGCTCATCCCTTGGCATGACTTTAGAGGCTCCTCTCTGATGTTGCTGTCTTCACTGCTCTCTGCACGCTTGACCTTCACTGGGTCTCAGCTTCTCTTTCTGAGTCTGCAGGGTGGAAGGCTGCTTTTTACTGTGCTGTGTACAAGGGTTTATTAGGGTTAAGCTGTGTTGTGAAATACAGGGTTATAGAGGAACAGATTTTATTGTTCTCAGGAGAACTCCAGAGGATTGCACTTACAGGAGGGTCGGGGACTTTAGATTTTGTTCTCTAGGTTAGGAGGATCCAATTCACGCAGAGGTGATCGCAAGACATGGTTGTATCTTGTTGTACATGACCAGAACAGAAGCAGCAACCTGTGTTACTCCATGATAATTCCACCACACAAGAAATGCTTCCTTACCAAATGTTTGGTTTCGTCTGATTCCAAAACCACAATGATATGCTTCTGTACCATCAATAAAGATATCACTGTACTATTTTATAATTGTTCCAAACAGGCCGGTGCCATGCTGGCAGAATACATAACCTCTGGCACCACTGAAATAACTGGACTGGAACTAAAAGAGTAGCCATTTCTGTGCGATATGTGCGGGCATGTGTATTTTTAATGTCCACTCTTCTACTGTGGTTGGCCCTCTGCTGCCTGTCATGACTTTGGCCCGAGCTTCCATGTGACCGGAGGCCTTTTCATGCGCACTATCATGGTGCCATCAAGCCTAAAACCAGCTCTGCTTTACTCACACACACACTCACCTTTCTGGGGGGAGTATGTTCTCTAGGTAATGTGGACCTACAGTTGCATAAACTTAGCCACTATATTAAGTCTGTGTCTTAAGAACTAATTTGACCAACTAGCAATTAGTCATAATATAATCAGTCTTACTTTTCTAATTCCAGTTAGACCAATCTATCTTTTTATGTAACTGACTTTAAAAAGTTAGGACCAGTCGTGAAAACAAAATTGATGACTAACTTGTAAGACTAGTCTTAGCGGTTTATGCAACCTGCCCTAGGTTTCCTGTGTGACAGAATAAGTACAGACTTGCTGAATCTCACAGTCTATGCCACATCCCAAAGCATGCTGGAGTGTCTCCAAATATCATAAGAGAAATGTAGCTATTCTCCATAGTTTAGTTTAGTGAATGATTTCACAAAAAATGTTCAGTCAGCCATTTTCATGTGTACAAATACAATTCATGACACTTTCTTGTTTTCTCTGTGTTTCAGGATGCTGGGGAAATGGTGCGTTCTTTTGTGGGTGGTTTGGAGCTCATTGTTAACTTGCTAAAATCACAGAATAAAGATGTGCTGGCCAGCGTGTGCGCAGCCATTGCCAAAATTGCCAAAGATGTGGAGAACCTGGCAGTTATTACAGACCATGGTGTGGTTCCCATGTTGGCCAATCTCACCAACACTGTGAGTGCTTCTCTAGCCATGCTTCACATTGACCAAAAAAAAAAAAAAATCACTTCTCTGAAATTGTCCTAGAAGACCCTTGATGTTCTTACATAGACATCATTTCACAATAGGTGTCTTAGAGGCGTTTTGGTAATTCCAATACAAGCTACTTATAGATAACTTGTATAGACACCTTGTGATATGAATGTACTTTTTCTGTTACTGAATTGCAGACATATTGAAAATGAGTAACTCTCAATCCATTTAGGTTTTCTATTTCTCTCTCTCTTTGTATGGATGTGCAGGGGGACGATAAGTTGCGGCGGTACCTAGCAGAAGCCATCGCCTGCTGCTGTACTTGGGGGAGTAATTCTGTGCTGTTTGGGGAGGCTGGAGCTGTAGCTCCTCTGGTACGCTACCTTCGTTCAAATGACCCTTCAGTGCACCAAGCGACAGCCCGGGCTCTGTTTGAGCTGTCTAAAGACCCTAACAACTGCATCACCATGCACGAAAATGGAGTGGTCAAGGTACTGATCATATGACATGATTCATGTTAGTTGTATATTTTTGCATACCAATAAACTACTTATCACCTTAATGTATTGCTAACTGCTAAAACCTCTCGGTTGAGAGCTCTCTCCAGAGTGCCAGCAGAGTTGGCACACTGCAGCTTGTTGCATGTGAAAACATCACTAATAAGCTTTGAAAGGATGCATTTCAAACTATTTTCAAGCAATGAGGGTAAGAGAACAAGGCATGTTTTCTTATTTTTCGAAGTGGGATGGGGGTGATGGGTTTTTGGGGGGGAGGGGTGGCGGAAATGAGAGCGTTTTCTAACCGTCATGGGAATTCAGTAGAGCAAACAGCAGTGTGTATACTGAGCTTCGCTCCGCCACCCCCCAGTTATCCCCTGTGCCCTGGCATGCCAGGGCTGCTGAGCATTGAAAGGCTGTTGCGCGGGGAACGGTTGCTCAGCAAGCTTCTGGGAAGAAGGAGCAGAATGTGACTGTGGCATGACTTTGGCCAGGGCAGACTGGTCTGGAGTGACAGAAAACTGCTGGGATACTTTCTGAGTGGCAGTTTCTGGAATCCACTCAATATGGCACTCAAATCAAAAGACACACTATGTTAGACAACAATGCCTTACATGGTCTTTAAAACTTTTGGTAATAATTGCTCAATTTACAAGTAACTAAACGGATTTATGCGTTAGGTGTGATGTAGGTTTTATTGTAGTGCTTACTGGGTTATTTAGGGAAAAATGCTCTCTGCTAATGCCAAAAATAAAGCATTTCAAGATGTGGCTGTTAGAGTGACAGGTCTAGACTGCAACAGCTAAACCTAATGCATCAGTAACACTTATTGCGCAATTATTGCATTGACTAACGTTAACTAACAATGAGCAATGCATTTGTTATAGTGTTAATCTTTGTCAGCATTAGTTAGTGCCCCTAAAATGCTTTTTCAGTTAATACCTTTCATGCAGTGTGTAATATAGCTGTTTGTAAATGTAAGAGACACAAAGTTTTGGAGATCAAAATGCAAAACAAATTTAAACAAATCATTATCTCGCAAAAGAAACCGATTCCAGTCTTTCTGCCAGTCTTTCTTCCGTAACGTTCATTCAAAACAATGTTACACATTTGCATAAAGCTAACCTATGGTCTTCATCGGCTGCCCGCGAGCAACGTCTACTTTGACCCTCCCTCAAACACTGTAGTTGGTTTATGTTGTGCGCATGTTGAGAATACGCTGTTTTCTGTGCTGCAAAAGCAAATTCTCTTTGTATACACTTCCAAAAGATGAGGATGTGAAGAGTCGGTGGTTAAAATTACCACAACAATACCTTTTGTTGTTTTCCCATCATTTTACTGACACTTGCTTCTCAAATCTCAGCAAGGACAATGGGGATTTGCAAAAAGTTTATCCATTAAAGATGAGATGATACCCACTTTATTTGGACCAACTTGCTCCTCTGAATCACAAGTGTGATTAATTGTTGATGTAAATATTTTCAATTGAGTGTTTAAAATATAGTATATAGAATATAGAACTATAAAATATAGTTTTGCATTTTGTTTTTTATGCACCCAGTGTAGCTGTAGATCTCTGGCTAACTCACATTTATTACTGTTTTACTTAAATAGTTCTGCTAATCAGCTGTGGGTCCACTATTACCTGAAAGTGTCAATTAAGGCATGTTTTCTGTCATTCTTAATACTTTTAGTAATGATAAAGAATGGAGCAAGATTTTGGTTTACAAACTGTAATGTTACAATCATTCTTTTACGTTTGTGCTTGGCTAAAGTATGGACCGTTATTGATACAGTTAATATATAGTTCCCAGATATGCACCTCAATAAATTATAAATATACACACAGGATTGTTGATGGACATACATTTGCTAATGCTGTAGAGGAATTACAGTTGCAACATCTCATAATGTCATCAAACTGAGTTAACTTACCATTGAGAAATGTCTTGCTCAAGTCGTCCTTTTTTTCTGAAGTGGTTGATCAATCACAATAGACTTAGCCATCTGACCAATCAGAACAGAGTAGCTCTCGGTAAGGTGGGGCTGAATCTTCAGAGTCATTATCAGACTGTGACCAAATGTGTTGATGGTGTTTGCTATTATTCTGTACTTCTAAAACTATAAATAAGAGAGTGTACTTTCATTGTACTACTTTCTTTTCTCAGAAATATATTTTATGTACTTCTCAGAATTAAACTTAAAATTACACTCAAGTATACTTGACTTATAATATTGATTTATAAAGAAAACAGATATGTTCCTAATATGAATTGAGTATATGAATTTTTGTGTGTAGTTCACTGGTAGGGTACATAGGAATTTACATTAAATCTATTCTGCCACTGATGGAATTTTCTGGCAGTCCATCTTTTCGAGGTTATACAGTAGGGCATACTATCATGCATCTTCTGAAATATTACAGAATCTCTGGATCAAAACACAGGTGAAGAAGCAGAAACAAGCGATAGACGCATTGCTTACGCACTTAACACGATCATCAAACATTAAGCAGCATATAAATTGCCTAATGTTACTTAATGAA
The DNA here is from genome assembly GCA_037194245.1 of Opsariichthys bidens. NCBI lineage: Eukaryota > Metazoa > Chordata > Actinopteri > Cypriniformes > Xenocyprididae > Opsariichthys > Opsariichthys bidens. The sequence goes on from CM074296.1 coordinate 14,848,252, forward strand.
ATCACATATTTTACATTATTTTTTCCTAAAAGATTTATAGTAGTATCTTAAGGGTACATATTACTGCTTTAAGGAACAACTATGCATTTGTTTTAGGTGACAAACTGTACCTCTAGAGTTGGGGTGTCCAATCCTGCTCCTGGAGGGCTTCTGTTTTGCAGAGTTTAGTTCCACTCCCAATTAAACACAGCTGAACCAGTTAGTTAGTTTTTCTAAGCATACTAGAAACTTCCATGCAGGTGTGTTTTGGAGCAAGTTGGAGCTTAACTCTGCAGAACAGTGGCCCTTCAGGAACGAGTTTGGACACTCTTGCTCTAGAGGTACTATTTTTGCACCTTTATTTCTGACAGTGCAAATCTAAGCGGTCTCTTTTATAGCCTAAACCAATAACTGGGCCAAACCTAGACCCAAGGTACTCTATCTGACGAATGTGCTTGCAGTTAACACTTGTGAACTACGTATTCTTCAATAAAAGATGTATGACATTTTATTTTTGTCATGTACACTGTAATTCAGTTTGGGAGAAGAAAAAAAAACATGTTTTGCCAATATTCAAATTTAACCACATTCTGCTTTTCCAACGAGATTTTCACATGAGAAAACAGTTTGAGAGCTCGTACATACAGTTAAAAAGCCTCCCCCACACCCCCAATAACAACTGGATATAAATTATGAGAGTGGCTGTCGTGTTGCAGCCAAATATTTTTTCCCATGTTCCTTTAATGGTGTTCTGTAGTCTGATGTGCTGGTGCAGTGAATGTGGTTCAGCTCAGCCCATAATTGGAGGCTGGACTGAACTTTGGGTGTTCCAAAAGAGTAATGTCCAATTTGCAAGAGTCGTTAAGACGAATGATTTTTTTTTTTTTTTTTTTTTTTTGCACGGTTCAAGCAATGACAAAAACTGGACAGGACAATGTGTTTGTGTCCGTGTGAATGCATGTGCATGTGTTGCACCAACCAGCCTTCAGTTGTGCCCTCATTACCTTTTTAACTGGTTCTGATCTTTATCTTGTCCGTATTTTATGCTTCCACCTGTGCACAACCGTACATTTAAAGTATGATATATAGGCTAATGTGACAGAAGATGTTAAAACAATATTTCCTGCCATTGTAAATGGGTTTCGAGAGAGAGTTTATCGGGGAACGATGTCTGCGCTGCAGTCTAATTTATGAAGGGGTGTAAAACTCAAGACTGCCTCTTGCTATTATTGCAATCGTATTTCAGAGTCAGAAGCTCTTGTACACCCAACAGCTTAGAGCTGTAATGATTTCCTCCGCTCTCTCTCCCTTTCTTGCTTTACATGCTGTGCCCTCTCAGACTTATGTTCTGTCTGTAACTTTGCTGCTTGACATTCTTAATGGTGTAGAACTCAGTCCCCTAAGCTTTAGCAGAGGAAATTAAGCATTGAGAAGAAAATATTTCACACTGGAAAATGCATTAGAGATGGTCTCAGCACCCTCCAGCCTCTCCAAATTCTGTCTTTACACTTTTTACACAAATTAAAAAACAACTTTTAATATTCCATTTGAATATTTCATAAAATATGAAAGAACATTTTATATTGGTTCTGAAACAAAAGCCTTTTGTGATTTTTACAAGTCTGTTACACCTCAAAAAACAGACGTATGAAAGTTCAGCTCACTTGGGAACTAATATGGCTGGGGTTGCTGATCTCTGAAAGACGCATACACACATTCTCTTTGAACACTGTTCAACATGTTGTGTGTATGAGCGTCCTGTAGCATGTGTCAATTAATCACGCTCCGTTTGATTTGACACGTATGCTCAGTATCTCACAGCTTTCATTCGGATGTGCCTCGTTGTGGCTGATGCTCAGAAAGCTCTTTTCATCCGGTCTCTCTTTCCCTCCAGCACACCGCCACAGCTTTGCAGATTGTTTGTTGAAACCATAAATCCTTGCAGACAGCTTTAGCGAGATTTTTCTATTAAAGAACCCCTTTCATGGCCAAAAATACCTTTGCGAGACAAATTACAAAATACTAACTGTAATTATCAGCCATTTTCATCCGAGAGGATTCCAACTGGTGCGAGTTGCCAGATCCTGGTATGTTTTGTGCAGCTTAGACTGTATTTTTTTGTGGACTGCAAACCTGCTTTTGCCATGTGTGCAAGTCCTTGATGTTGCTACTGTCCTGAGCCTGTATGTTTTCCCTCCTGTCCTGTTTGTTTTTGTAAAAAAAAAAAAAAAAAAAAATACATAAATATGTGCAAATGAGCACAAATATGCGAAATAAAAAGAGCATGATTCAACCTCAACCTGTAGAAATATTCCATACGTTTCCTTTTAGTCATGGTCTGTGTGTAGCAGGTTAAAGCGGCTGTGAATATGGCAAGCAGATGACGTCCTTATACACACTCAGGCTATTCAGTCTCCCTTCACTCTCTCTTTCTCTCTCTCTGATCTGGCTACTGTAGCATGTGTCTGAAGTTTGCAGTGTTTTATGTCTTGAAACAGCATGACTCGATCTTCTGTTTCGTCTGAGGTGAGGAATGCAGGGTATCTCAGGTGTGAGAGTAGAAAATGGTTTAAGAGTTGTTTAGATGACATGTACAGCCTTGAAAGACTTTAGGGCTTTTAACACTTGTAATAGTTAATCCTGGGTCATTGTAAACCCTGGGTATTCATAAACTGCTGTTTCACATATACATTCCTAAACCCCTGGAGTTAATGTTATGAATTTGCGTATTTGCGGTGTCTATCAAGTTTAAACTGGATGGACCTTTACTGGACTTTTTTTTGTTTAACGTGAATGAGGCGTGCTATTGGGTGTCTAAGCATCTAGTTGTAACATTCTAATAGTGCATTGTTTCACACTCTACAAGTTTGGCACCGCAATGTGGGGTTAACACCTGCTCTGTTGCAGAGTTTCATAACCCTAGGTAAAAAGCAGCACTAACCCCACTTCTAAATTACAAGTGTAAAACATTCCTTTACCCAGGGAGAAAAGCAGGGTTTAGAACAATGATAACTCAAGGTTAAGAGCAAAAAGGCCTTTTCTTGTTTCCTTCTCTTCTGTGGAAAGCCCTTTTCTGGTTTCTTAGCAAGTCATAAGAATAAAAAAAGCGACATCCTGGAAAAGAATGATACAAAGGGTAAGACTGAGGAGAAATGCAACCCAAAAGTGTAGATAATAGAGGGAGAATATAGTAAAAAAAAAAAAAAAGAAAGAAAGGAAGGAAGAGATGCATCCTCTGATGCGATTTACATCAGTAAATTTCCTCTTATGTAAAGTAGCGCTTGGTATTGATACCCCCAATTCAGTTTAATTTTGAGCTCTTGTTTCAGTTCAATTCCAATTTGGATTCATGTTGATTAGATTTCAGTTCATTTCACTATATTTCAGTTGTAATGTCTGTTTTGCTGAGAAGAAATGCTATGTCTACTAATGTGCAAATAATAAAGTTTCAGGCCAGTGTTGTTATTTGTTATTGTTAACTAAAACTAGTAATACAAATATCAGTAATTTAAATTAAAGTAGCTTTAATAAAATAAATATAAATATTAGATGAAAAACATTAGAAATGTTCCCTTGGTCACTAACTGAAATAAGTTGGAAACACTTTACAATGAGGTTCATCGGTTAACATGAAATAATAACTGCACGTAATTTATTAGGCTAATCTTTGTTAATGTTAATTTCCAAGAGTTGTCTTTGTTAACGATGAACTGCAGTAATTTTGTGTTTGTGTGTTTATTTTGTGTGCAGATCACAAGAACAATTCCACGGGCCGTTTAGGACCCAAGCCATTTAAAACTGGGTCCTGTAGTCCATCAGTGGTGTGAATGGAGAGGGAAAGTGTAATATGTTGTAAAGAGTGAGCGTAGAGGACGAGAACAAGGAGAGGCGGGTGAACGGGGGGCTTCTCTCCTCAGGAAACGGCAGCTTACCGCTGCCGCACTTAACACCGCAACACCTACATGCGTGACATAGCATGTGTGTGCAAGCATGCGTACATGTGTGAGAACTTATGTACATGTGCTTGTGCTGAAAGAGAAGCCTGGGAAAACATGTTTTCGCTCTATGTTCCTAGAGGTCAGGATCTTCCCGCTCTTGCGGCGTATAAGACAGAAGAAAGTCTTAGAGCCTCTCATTCATTTTTCAAACATGAGGCAAGTTATCATGTTACTGAGGTTTGGGAGTATTTAACAAGTGAGCTATTATAGTCTGTTCAGAAACCAGCTGGGAGAGCAGAGAGGGGCAGGGGTAGACAGAGAGCAGTGCTTATCTGAGGCTCCGCTCCAGGCCCTAGGAGCCCCTGTCTGGCCACGGCTGAATAACACTCTATGAGTTCTGGCAAACGGTGGCTGACCCTGTCGCGGGCATCCTCTGACTGCTCACAAAAGCAGCTTGTCTGAACGTGCTGGCATGTTGGTGTGGCCTCGTGCTTGCATCCGTTCGCCTCTTCGAGGTGTTTTGGGATCTATTTTAAAAACAGCAAATCCAGCTGAACATGATAACTGATACATTCTGCTAAAATTATGTGAAGAACTTGGAAGCGGTTTTAGCAAATAAAGACTCTACAGGAGGAGAAATGCTATCGAAGCTGTTGTTTTCCCAGTTTTCTATGCATGTCAGTTCAGTTCTGTTAGAGCTCACACATAGAATATTAGTCTTTCCACCTGTTTATTTTTCACTATTGAACTTTTAGCTGGGAATTCTGGGAATGTCTTGCTTGTCTATTCCTTGGCTCAGTGTTGTCTATATAAACTTGGTGCATGTGTGTGTGTGTGTGTATGACATGTAAAGAGTTTAAACTTTACCCTCACACACTTTATACTAATACTGACAGCCCAATCCAAAAGCACTGATACTGTTTTACTCAGAATTTTAGGAATATACTGTACTTTATATTGGTGTCATGTTGGTTATTTTTCAGTATTAGAATTTTTTCTTGCACTTTATTTATAGCCATACATGCTCTTACATGAACTTACAGTGTACTCACTGCGCAATATAAGGTTACTACATAGGTTAAGTTTAGGATTAGGGGTAGGTTCAGGGTTAGTTCCTAATTATTTCCGTTATTGTAATTGCTATATTAAGTGGATAGGATGTACATGCGAAACGGCTACCGTGTTTTATTTCAGTCGATATTGAATATTTAATAGTTAATGTTCCCTAGTTTAATAGTAAATATCCCCTTACACCCCCATAGGGCTCATTCACACAGAACGTGTTTTTCCTTTAAAAAAACGTGAGACGCGGCAGTAGAAAGGCGGAAAAAAGCAGGGTCTCGAGATGCGTTGAACTGATTTTAACTTGAGCACCGCGTTTTTAGAACGCTGTATCAAAAGACGTAAGACACGAGCACAATGGTCATACATGTGCGTCTACATAGAAGTATAGCATAGTGTTTCAATACAGTGTTTTTACATAGAAAAACAATGGAAAACGGTGCATTGGAATGGAAAAATGTGTTCTGTGTGAAAAAAACCCTTACAGTGTCATTTAATGTCATTTAAAGTTAAAACACTAATCATTTAACACTGTTAAATGTAATCTTTAGCAAATCTCAAAATGAATATCTATTTTTATAATATTATAATAATAATAATAATAGTCATTTTTAACATTTATCCACCTTATTCCTACGCCCCATGATGCTTTGCGTGAATTATGGGTGTTACTTCTGTGAAAGGCTCACTTTAGAAACACAAAAATATGTATTTTTACATGAAAAAAAATGAGTTGACCTTATTCTACACGGTCTTAAACCATCGAACATTAAAAGGACATTTAAAAGTGTAAAAGCATCAACGTGATTAGAATAACGGATGTGTAAAATATCACTGTAGTAATGTATGTCTGTATTATGTTACATACGTTGCCTTAATCAGAAATGTTCATTAACTTCAGCGTTGCGTGATACTATACTTCAAAGTGATAATAGTTGTATTTACCTGGAAAGGCATGCATATTTGAGGAGGAAAAACAAGAGATTCTTTGTGCATTCCAGTGAATTATAAATGGAATATATATATCTTAAATTAAATCGGGAGAACAGACGGCAAAAGGCTGTATGTTGTCATTTTCATACTATTACAGCAGAATGCAAAGGGGAAAAAAGAAAATCATGTTACGTTAAAATACCAAGCGTTACGATATTCTTATGATGTCTGAAAATAAAACATGAAGGAAAATTGACAGCTCATTCAGTCAAACTGACTGATACGCTTTATTTGTAAAGCAGCCTTGTGATCTGAAACTATTCATTTCAGTCTTATTGAATGGAAGTTCCCCAAACCGGAAGTGCCACCCACAATTCAAAACGCAGCAGGCTCATCAGAAATAAGATGGATATAGGGCTTTTCGGGGTACTCAAAGCACTTTACATATGGAAGGGGGAATATGCTCAACCACCACCAATGTGCACCATCCACCATTATACTGTACATTACAATAATGAATTTGCTTAAAATGCATTTAAATCAACCGATTTCATTTTTTTTTTCTAGTATACTATCAAATTTCGGTCTCACTTTTCAATAAGGTTCATTAGTTAACATTAATTAACAAAATTAGCTAACATGAACTAACAATGAACTACACTTATACAGCATTTATTAATTACTTTGTTCAAATAAATTTCAACATTTACTAATACATTATTAAAATCTTGTTAGTGCACTGTGAACTAACATGAACAAACAATGAACAACTATATTTTCATATACAGTTACATATACATAATACAGTAACAAATGTATTGCTCATGGTTACTTCATGTTAGTTTATACATTAATTATTGTTTAACTAATGACCCTTATTGTAAAGTTCTACCCATTCATTTATTGCCAATATATTTGTATCAAATCAAAAAGACCCAGGAGTATTTGGAGTCTGATTTGACCAAGGCCTGCTTTGCAAAGTAAAATGTCTGGCTTATATGTGATGGAATGTACTGAATGAGGCTCAATTAACGACCTCCTATTGGTAAAGCAGAAGGACATGCATATACCAAACAGATTTTGAATACTTATTGTGCTAGTGTGTTTGCCCACAGTTTATTTATTTAGATTTATGAACACAGCTCACCACTAATCTTTGTGTCTGTTTGTCTGTTTCAACTGCATTGTGCCATGTTGTATAACTTAACCACAGTGTGGCATTGGCACAAACTCTGCTCCTTGGATTCACTATGTGTGACAGGATAATAAGTAACTCTCATTGTACAATAGAAGGAAACATTTTAAAATATAGCCAGAATGTTCCGCAAAGTGGTCTTTTTTTTAGAGTCAGGGAGCTCGTTTTTGAGAACACGGCTCAAAAGGGGCGCATTACACAAGGATCTGATATGACCTTTGATCTGAGGGAAGGTTCGGCCAGACTGTGGTTTATGGCCAAATGTTCAGAGGAGAGTTTATAAACAACTACTAAACCTATTCATTACTGTAACAAACACAATTCGGCTAATATACTCACTCGCAAAAAAGTTCTGTGGCATATTCGCCCTTTCTACATCTTACCTCTCTCAACATAACCAAACACGCAAACACACTTATATGTGAGTTAATGAGCCGGCACAGTGCTCTGCCATCCAGTAGGCAACAAGCCTTGGCAGCCGCAGAAGCTCTAAACTCCTCTGGCAAATGTCTGGAGTGTGCAAACAGTTGCATTTATAGCTTAATAACAGATTAGATGTCTCCTTCAAGCCCTAGGAAAGAACTGCTTGTAAGAGGCCTTCGTGAATGACTGTTATTGTAGCTATGTGGTTTTCGTCTAATGAAAGGAGAATGTTGGCCAGAGTTTTCATTATTGGACTGCTATGATGGCTGTTTCTGACATGTTCCTCTCTCCGCCATAGCTCCTGCTCGTCATGATCGGATCCACGGACGAGATTCTACAGGAGGCGGCAGCCAGCTGTGTGGCCAACATTCGACGCCTGGCGCTGGCCAATGACAAGGCTAAATATGGGTAAAAAGTGAGCCCAAGCTACACGGATACAATCTTCCTCCCAATCTCAAACCAATTTGTTACTTTTCACCCCCAGTATCCACTAGAGCATAAAAGGATCAGCTGTGATGAACAATGTGTGTTTATTTATATTTTACTTCAGCTCTGTAATAGGAAGCATTTTGCCAAAGCTAAACATGTCATTAATTAATTCTTTGGAGTCCACATAAATCTGGCTCGCCCTCGTCTCAGCTTTTTCCCTCAATTTCCTCATCACAGGATCTAATTTAACAATAACAATAAATGGTTTCTTCCTCTGTGTACACTCACCAAATGTTCCACATTTTGCATTCTCTGAAATGGTTTAGAGCATGAATACAACATAGTCACAAATGCAGCAGGTACTGATGTCCACATGTCTGAATAAAAGATGCATCTATCTGCTGATGTTACTTTTGTTTAAAAAGTTCATGCAGCCCTGTAATTGAAGAATGCTTACTCATTAAAGCAGAAGCACCAACCATATTTTCTTCCTCCCTCTGTCTCTCAGATGGTCTCACTGACAAAACAGTTGCGAAGACCGCATACACAATCAATTAGAGAAAATAAAACCAACAGAATACACTTACACACATGATTTGGTGATAGTTTCAAACGGACAAAGACAGTCCCATTAATGTGAAAGATTGGTCATAAATTCAATCAACAGTGACGTGAATGGGAACAGTGCTTGGAGAACTTGGAACAGTGCAGTAGCAGGTCCCTTCTGAGTAAATATGATTTTGTGCATAATTGACGTGCAGTATTTTGCATTATTATTTGTTATTGAAAAAATATGGTGATGGCTCCTCTCAATGTCCTCATTAATTTTGCCTGTTAAAAGTAGGAGCGTGTATGAGGAAAATGAGACCACCTCAACAGTACAGCAGCAGCGTGCCTTTTGCTCAGACGGCCCCATAAAATGTAATCCTTAAAAATAATCATGTTTTATATTATAGGCATAAATCCAATGTCCAGTACTTTCTCTACCAGATATAATGAATGCAAAACAACAAAACAAGCAAGGATACAATTACGCAAACTAGTGGAACAAGCAGTGGAAATTTGTCATATAACATTATATTTGACTCAAATGTCAATGCTGCACTGTAAAAAATTTTACCTGATCTGAACCCGATTCCTGACTTTAGTTGGTGTAATCTACTGGAGTTAGTTTGATTCAATTATAATAATATATTTTTACTAAAATAAAGTTAAGTCAGCTTCAGATTATTTCAAGCAGCTATAAATGAATAAAGAAGAAAATAATGATCAATGGTGCTAACATAATCCGATTCTAGTGTAAAGCAGCTCTAAAAAATAAAAAAAAAGACTATTATTATTAGTTATAAGTCATTTCAGTGTTGATTCAATAACTGTGTAAAGTTCATTAATTATGAAATGAGTTCAATTCAGCTATTAGGCAGCTCAGTCCATTTCTCATTCAATAGTGTCAGTGCAGACAAATCAGTAGTATTACCGAATATTAATTTAGATATTACCACATTAAGCAACATGTATTGTCAATAATTCTGTTATTATAACTATTTGAAGATATATATTTTACCTGTCAACCTGATTTGCGAGGGTGCACATCTACGCAGCCATCTTTTTCATTATCTATTAGTGTTAACTTTTTGCAGAGCATGCATGAAATGGCTTTGGGGGCCTCATAAAATATAAATATCTAAAAAAAAATTAAATGAATTTCATGTTTCTAAGGCACAGAATGTCATTTGTCTACTGAGCAACAAAAATTGTTTACTGGCACAGGTGTCATCGGTATGCAGGGACGGGGAGAGTTGATGCTGTTTTTATTCCATAAATCCAAACAGGAAGCCAATGGCAGTAATCCAAACATGAAGACATAGGAAACGCAGGAGGTACAACAGCTTTACATTGAGGTGTAAAGACCTCAATGTAAAATGACTGACAAGCAAGGCCAGAAACACAGGGGTATAAATATACTGGGTAACAAAAGGCTAACAAGGAACAGGTGAAGGTGATTAGTCATCATGGTATCTAATAAGGGAAACTATGGAGACTGCATCCGATATCGCATTCACTATTCCCTACATTAGTTCCCTAATACAATTACCCTTATATGAGCGAGTGAATTCGGACACTGAATGCACTGGAAGGGCTGCTCCTTTTGCATAGTTTTGTGCTTGCTGTTTAATAAACATTTGAAACTTAGAAAACTGGCAGCTCCAGTACATGAATGGATTCATCTTGAATGAATATTATGTAACTTAGATAAACAGTTTAATAATCAATTAAAATTGAATTCATACCTGTATTATATTACACTGTACCACCAAGGACGAGCTGTTTGTAAAATGAATGAATGGATGAATGATTCAGCTGAGGGCAGGACTCTCACAGTGCATGAAGGTATTCTCTGGCCATTGAGCATGCATTAGTTGTTGCATCACTAGTTATTGCAGTGCATTGTGGGATTGAATGAGTGAACTCAATAATGTCCACTAAGGTTTCGGACACCATTAAAAATGGCTGTTCTTTCAAATAGTGCCCTATTTAAGAGTATAGGGGGTGATTTCAAACAAAGTAAAAATAAAGTCCTGAAACATAAAACTGGAGATTGATTGAGATTTAGAACACCACCACCCCAAGGATTCCGAAAGCTCCATATACAGGTCCAGGAGGGTGATGGAGTTCAAGTAAATTCATTAGGTAACATTAGCTAACAATGAAAAGTATCTCTTAAGCATTTATTAATTTAAGTTTATATTGATTTCAATATTTACTAATACATTATTAAAACTACATATTTTTTTATTTTTTTCAAGAGGAGGCAGGACGGCATCGTGTGGAAGCGGGACAAAAAAAAAAATCCTCTCATGCAGAAGACTCCTAAATTCATTGGCCACAACCATCACATGACGTCAAAGTGAAATCAGACCCACGTTTGTGATGATAACCGACTACCAAGAAATGGCATTGCATCTTTCTGCGGTCTTTTCTTAAATGCCATTTAAAGACAAAGTAGGAGACAAGCGGAACCGAATATTTCAATTTTGGAATCAATATCGAGCTTGATTACAACTGATTTCCTGTGGCTCCACATTTGTCATACTTGATTCTCCTGTGTTGAGTCTATCATGTATGGCTAAGTGCAGTTTACTTCCACTGACTATAAACTAAGAGACTCTAAATGAGAATCATTGTCTTCTGAGTGTACGACTCTGATCACCAAAAATAAATAAGGCCTTTTTAAACCCAAGCACTGCAGATGTTACAACCGCGACCCTTCTTTTTTTGCCCCCCCCCCCATCCATCTCTGTCTCTCTCTGTTTCTCTCTGAGGTTGATGACTAGTAGGACATGCCTAACTAACATCATTAAACAAATGTTGCGTGTTTGACTGAAGGACAGGAATTTATGAGATGGTGAGTTGAGGACAGAGGGCATGTTTAAGTCATTGGGATGAGAATTAGTGCTCTAGCGTCTGTCTTCCTGCCCTGTCAGCTCAAAAGTGCAGACTGTTCTCAACCGCACTGCGTAAGCGTGTTCAAACCTCAGTTCACTTCTTATCCAGCCATACTTTTGATTTTAAAATTGCTGATAGCTACCTGAGATTGAAAGTGAAAGATCTTTGAGTGAAAGAGAAAAAAACATGGATCTCAAAGTATCCTGAAAGCGCTTTACTTATGCAAACTTCTTGTGGATATGTTATTTGATCAAGGAAATTATTCAAAGCAAATAAGAGGCTTTGTCACCACATACAAACAATTACCAATTGAACTCTTAATATTTGGAAATCAGTGGGGAGGGAAACACGCTGAGAAATGTTGCGGTCATGCTTCACCTAAACCTCCATCTCTGCCCTCACCGAGAAATATGACCTCATCAAAACAACCAGGAACCTTTTCCTTATTAGATTTTGATTGAATTACATTGAATACGGTCTCATTTGTATAAAATCATAATTCAGTGTGTTTACTTAAGGTCGTGCTGGGATGGAGCGATGTAATGCAAGTGCGTGCGCATGTGCTATTTTTTTTTTTTTTTTGTGAAAATGAAACGCCTGTTTGAAGTGGAAGGTTCCCGCTGCTCCCTAGGCAGTGGGTTAGAATATTTCATAAAGAAACTAATGACTAGTAAAATGTTCTTCCAAATATCAGAAGTGGCTTTGTTTTCCCTTTAAGAGGACAAGAAGGCTGTGTTTTAATATAAAGCCAAATGGGGAGCACAGCATCACGGCTGTGAAAATACACTCGAAAAAATTCACTTTTTAGAATTTAGGGTTTGGGTAGAGCAGGTTTACACACATACATGCACTAGTTTGCACAGTATGTTACAACAAAGTGTTAAGTTTCTGTTCTTTTGTGGTCACAAACTCTCAAAATGTAATACGCTCTCAAAGGTTAAATATGTCTTGTAATGCTTTTGCATAACTAGATGGTTTTGGTTTGCTCACTCACTCTCTGCTTATTGCTCTCCCTCTGTCTCTTTTTCTCTTAAATGGTTTAACTGCCTCAAATGAATTCTGACATTCCCATCCATAAAGTGTAAATAACTAGCTGGCTTAACAATAAATAAACAGAAAAATGAGTGTGCAAATACCACAGTGTCTGGGTCGGCTTTCAGACCTGTCCCCTATAAAGAGCTCAATGACTTTAATAAAGACTGCATTGGTACTGACATGCCATGCTTCTGGTTCTTTATACAGTACACATTTATTAAAATAGGAAAAATCACCGGTAGTACACTATTAACCATGGGCATAGAAATATCATCTGAAATTATAATTATAATTATCTTAAAAAAACTTATAAGAATGTGCTTTTTGACTTGTTATTTGAAAGCAAAACAACTTAACCTTTAAGTAACATCATTAACATTAACAATAATCGGAAAATTAGAATTTTAATCTTACCAAAATGTAAAATGTTTTCATCTGCTTAACAGCATTACTTTATAATAGGCTTGGCAAAAAATTTGTAATCTTTTTACTAGATTGCATTGTTAATTGCTTGTCTTTGTTGCATATGCCAGGGAGAATGTTGGGCTCATGAATATTAATCATATTTTATATATTCGCCTGAATTAATTTGCTAAATCAAAATGTGGGGGGTGACTGCTAGCCAATGGGATTGCCACTTTTGCATTATATCTGCCCATTGCCCGAAGCAACCAAGCCAGCAGAGGATTAAAGGCTTTGTTTATTGTCTTTTCCGAAGTTATTCGTTTTTTTTTTTTTTTTTTTTAACCAAAAGTTTAAAGTGGAGTGGCTTTAAACGATTATCGTAAAAAAAATGTTTTTTTTTTTTTTTTAAACGATTCAGTGGCTCATATAAAGACAGTAGCTGCAAAAATGCATACTTCTATACTATATAGTAGGCACAAAATAGTATGTGAAAAGAGTAATATGCATGTCCAAATTCATAGTGTTCATAAAACAGTAGATGAAAGACTGCCTGAAAAACGAATTGGTAGACTGCAGAGTTCATGGTTCCATTTATTAGAGCAAGTCTTCCAGGTCATGAAACCGAAAAACACCCCAGACCGTCACAGTACCAGCACAATATTTTACTGTTAGTATGATGTTCTTTTTTTGAAATGTGGTGTTACTTTTACACCAGATGTAATGGGACACACTGCTCTCTTGGGGTAATTTTAGTCAGCCGGCCACTCCTGGGAAGGTTCACCACTGTTCCATGTTTTCACCATTTGTGGATAGTGGCTCTCACTGTGGTTTGCTTGAGTCCCAAAGCTTTAGAAATTACTTTATAACCTTTTCCAGACTAATAGATCTCAATTACTTTATTTCCCATTTGTTCCTGAATTTCTTTGGATCTCGGCACGATGTCTAACTTTTGAAGATCTTTAGGTCTACTTCACTTTATCAGGCAGGTCCTTTTTAATTTAGGTGATTTCTTGATTGAGAACAGTTATGGCAGTAATCAGGCCTGGGTGTGGCTAGACAAATTGAATTCAGGTGTGATGAACCACGGTTATGTTTTAACCATAGACATATACACTAGACGTCGCCTGGCTACGGCTGTTCATTGGAACGAATGTGTCAACAGCGCCGCCATCTTGGAACAGGGGACCCCTCCTCTTTAATGCATCAGCGTCAATGTAGGCAAAGGTCTAACAGAAATAAAATCACCATAAATCGTCATGAATGCCATTTTCTAGGTTTTTTTGTTTTTGGTTCGTTCCAACGATTAGACATGTATTTATCATTGAGTCCAGAGAAATGTAAGGTTTTGATATTAAGATGATCTACTTTATAAAAATATAATGCATAATTCTAGTAGCCCTAAGTTTATTAAACTTCGAATGAACTATCACTACTTACCTTAACCTACTGTATGCAAAATGGTATGACCATAAATGTTCATTTAAACATTTAAATTGTATTGGTTTATTAAATATGATACACAAAGCAATTTGCAGGTGGAAGCAAATCACAAATTTGAGATGAACATAATGTGAAAGTTAGATAGTTGAGGTTCAATCTTTTCTTTATTCCTGTCCCGCAATAGTTTTGGCACATTAAATAAGTATGTACTAATGTCACATCCATACAGAACCCCCCTCCCCCCTTAAATCAGTGTAGTGTTTTCAGGGACCTGCCTTGTTTTTCAAATGCTATACAGCGCATGTCTAAACTCAACACACTTCTATATTGATTTTAGCTGCACACAAAGTCAAACAAACCAGGTAGAAATCGCAGCATACATGAGGTAAAAACACAGCAGTCTTTTTCCATTTAGGCAGCAAATTAACGCAGTTGTAGACACCACAAGCTAGTCAGTATTACAAAACAATGTTATTGTTCCGTTGAAAAGCTGAGATGGCAGAGAAAGAGAAGCAGTTCGAGGATCGTATAGAAAAATATTTTATTTTATAGAAAAAAGTTTGACTCTGAGGCTGGAGTTGTGTGTTACACTGCAAAGCTAACTGGTGACATCCTTCAGGACTGTCAGCTGAGTTAACCATTCTTAAAACTAAGTGTTTAGTATCCCTGCAGCAACACTACCTTACACAGTTTCTTCCTTAGACTTTTGCTCTGCAGTTGCAGAGTATGAACCTTTGCCACATGGTGTTGTCTCAACTTATGAAAGGTACAGACAACCAGTGAAATTAAGGTTTGTTCCCGTTTTTTTGTTGTAGTAAACAGTTTCTGATTTTTCCCCATCACGTCGTATCTCATCTCATTCTGGGGTAAACAGCCAGAACCAGTATGTTCGGTTAAACTTGTTAATTTGTTTTAACTTAAGATGAGTCTCCGTTAGCCCAGAATTCTATCTGGAAATAGACGGAGATTGAACTCGGACACACAGCGCCAGTCGGAGAAACTATTGCATAGAGACCAAATCAACTGTCCATATTTCCAACATCTTACGATCATATTACATTGATATAAATACATTCTGTTCATTGTCGGTTTTCCTAACTGTCAAAAACGAACGGGTAACTAGCATGGATTAGCTGCGGTCGTTAACCAAGGACTGAAACAAACCAACGTAACCATAAATATAATTTTGTAACATTCAATATCATCAAACACATTCTCACTTGTGAAATGTAATCCCTTGCTGTCTGGTTTTAAGACTTCTTTCATTTGAACACCCATACGCAGCACAAAAGTCCGGCATCGTCCATGAATTGAAAAGTACAGGCGGAGATAGCAGCGTTACCGAGCCACTTCCTGTGACAAGACCCCTGTTCCAATATGGCGGCGCTTTTGACGCATGCTGAGAACCCCCAGGTGACGTCTAGTGTATATGTCTATGTGTTTTAACAGGTGGGCCAAACACTTTTTCACAAAGGACCATGTAGGTTTGGATTTTGTTTTCCCCTAATAACGACCCTCATTTAAAAACTTTTAATCTTTAAGCATTAAAATCTTTGACTAATATTTAAATTTGTTTGATGATCTGAAACATTTAAGTGTGACAAACAAGCAAAAAGAAATCAGGAATGGGGCAAACACTTTTTCACACCTCTATTGTATTCTGTTCTATTCTATTCTATTATATTATAAGTTGTCAAGAATAAAACTCTTGGATAAACTCTTGGATAAGCAACGAAATGTAAAGCATTTCATTAGAAAAAAATCACAATAGTCAAAAGTCAAAATACCTCAAATTAACAAATGTTCCGAACGTGAGATAACCACACAATCACGTTGGCTTTGAATCACAACGTGACGCAACATCATACCAATAAGGTTAAACATCGGGTGACCAAATTACAGAATTGGTCTCTGAATACCCCAGTTTGACAAAATAACTTGCAAGGACAATCAAAATGTAACTCTAAATATTCACAGTTCTTAAGCGCACTGAAGACTCAATAACACAATATAGGAACAAATATTAAATGTTGGCCCACACACACACACACACACACACACCAGTTTTTCACAACCCACACGTAGCAGGCCTGAGACGTGGCTGGAGTATGTTGTGGCCTTAGAAACCCCCTTGTGTGTATTCTCTGAAGATGGGCCACAGACTCCTACCTCATAGCCTGTCTGCTGCTTTTGACAGTTAATCACCAGATCTGCCTGTCAACCCTCATGACGAAGAGCATCTCAGGAACCACACTCCAATGGTTGAAGTCTTACCTCTCAGGTAGGTCCTTTTCGGTGGCGTGGAGGGGTGAGGTGTCTAAGTCACAACCTCTAGCTACTGGGGTGCAACAGGGCTCAGTGCTTGGACCACTTCTTTTCTCTTTCTACAGTTGTGTTCAAAATTATTCAACCCCCCAATGCTGTAAATGGTTTTAGAGAATTTAGAGTACATTTGTAATTGAATTCAGAATGAAATCCTACAAGGACTTCTTAAAGAAGCATATGCAACTAAAATGACATCAATTGGTTTTGTAATACAGTAGTAAATGTTTCTTTTGTGAATTCTTCATTGACACAATTATTCAACCCCTTAAAGACTACCACTCTGAAGAACAGAGGTCCATTGAAGTGTTTTCAATCAGGTATTGAAAGCACCTGTGGATGTCAGGGAGCAGCAATAAAGCCTAATAAGCACCAATTAGGCAGCTTTAAAATGACTGTGATACTCAGCTCCTTCTAGACATTTACTGGTGTGGTTACAAACATGGTGAAGTCAAGAGAATGGTCCAGGAAGACAAGAGAAGAGGTGATTACTCTTCACAGGAAGGGCAATGGCTATAAGAAGATTGCAAAGATGTTAAACATACCAAGAGACACCATAGGAAGCATCATTCGCAAATTCAAGGCAAAGGGCACTGTTGAAACGCTACCTGGTCGTGGCAGAAAGAAGATGCTGACTTCGACTGCTGTGCGCTACCTGAAGCGTAGAGTGGAGAAAAGTCCCCGTGTGACTGCTGAGGAACTGAGAAAAGATTTGTCAGATGTAGGTACTGAAGTTTCTGCTCAGACAATACGGCGCACCCTGCGTAATGAAGGCCTCCATGCCAGAACTCCCAGGCGCACCCCCTTGCTGTCTCCAAAGAATAAGAAGAGTCGACTGCAGTATGCCAAAAGTCATGTGGACAAACCACAGAAGTTTTGGGATAGTGTTCTGTGGACTGATGAAACAAAATTAGAACTGTTTGGGCCCATGGATCAACGCTATGTTTGGAGGAGGAAGAACAAGGCCTATG
This sequence comes from Opsariichthys bidens, assembly GCA_037194245.1. Taxonomy (NCBI): domain Eukaryota; kingdom Metazoa; phylum Chordata; class Actinopteri; order Cypriniformes; family Xenocyprididae; genus Opsariichthys; species Opsariichthys bidens. The sequence goes on from CM074296.1 coordinate 14,865,831, forward strand.
AAGAAAAGAACACCTTGCCTACTGTGAAGCATGGCGGGGGGTCAATCATGCTTTGGGGCTGTTTTGCTTCTGCAGGTACTGGGAAGCTTCAGCGTGTGCAAGGTACCATGAATTCTCTTCAGTACCAGGAGATATTGGAGGACAATGTGATGCAGTCCGTCACAAACCTGAGGCTTGGGAGACGTTGGACCTTTCAACAGGACAATGATCCCAAGCATACCTCCAAGTCCACTAGAGCATGGTTGCAGATTAAAGGCTGGAACATTTTGAAATGGCCATCGCAGTCACCAGACTTAAATCCGATTGAGAACCTCTGGTGGGACTTAAAGAAAGCAGTTGCAGTGCGCAAGCCTAAGAATGTGACTGAACTGGAGGCTTTTGCCCATGATGAATGGGCGAAGATACCCGTAGCTCGCTGCAAGACACTTGTGTCAAGCTATGCTTCACGTTTAAAAGCTGTTATAACTGTAAAAGGATGTTGTACTAAGTATTAAGATTGAATGTCACTTGGGGGTTGAATAAAACTGATAATGATGTGAGCAGAGAAAAGACATGTGGTTATTTCATTATAAATGTTATGTTATATTTGTCTGACCTACACGTGCCTCTTTGATTTAATTGTAAGCAGGATGACTGAATGATCAAAATCAATGTCAAACCGGCCAAAACAATCAATTTCAGTGGGGGTTGAATAATTTTGAACACAACTGTACATGTCCTCACTAGGATCTGTCATTCAAAAACATGGTTTTTCTTATAACTGCTATGCTGATGACACAACTCTACCTCTCATTCTAGCCAGATGTTCCGACAATAGCTGCTCGCATCTCAGCCTGCCTGACCGACATTTCTTGCTGGATGAAGGACCACCTCCTTCAACTCAGCCTTGCAAAGACAGAACTGCTTGTGATCTCAGCCAAACCAACACTTCATTACAACTTCTCCATTCAGGTAGGTTTGTCAACCATAACTCTATCCAGGACAGGCAGGAACCTTGGAGTTGTGATTGATGATCCGTTAAATTTCAGACCGCATTTCTAGTACTGCCTGAAGAGTCACAACTCTGTCAATTTGTATTGGTTGCCAATTGCCGCTTTTATCAGATTCGAGGTGCTGATTGCCTACAGAAAAACCAATGGATCTGCACCCGTATTTAAACTCACTCCTTCAGACTTGTGTTCTGCAAGTGTACAGCACCTTGTGGTAACATCCCAAAGAGGCACAAAATCACTTTCACAGACATTTACCTTGACTGTTCCATACTGGTGTAATGACCTGCCTAGCTCAGACCGAGCTGATGAGTCTTTAGAAAGTTTCAAGACAGTTCTTGAACAGTTCTTTTTTTGTCAACACATACTTTTTTTTATTATTATTTTTTTTTACTTACAACACATACTTAGATATTGGTGCCTTATTGTTGGTTTGGTTGCTTCTATTGTTCTCTTAATTTGTAAGTCACTTTGGATAAAAGGGTCTGTTAAATGATTAAAAGCAAATGTTTCTCGCATTAATCTGGGCTCTCTATGGTCCTCACCTGATCAATTTACCACAAATCAAGCAAGGGTTATCAGTCTGTCTTTCAACGTTTATCTTTGCAATAACTTGAAACAATCTGAATTATCAACCTCTACCACCTAAAGAATGAAGGCCACGATGTCAGGAGAACATACATGGAGAACTTGGTTACGATACAAAATAATATTACAAAACTCTTTCAGAAAAAAACGGAATATAAAACAAGAATATAGACCTACTGAAACAAATTAGGTTAAATATTTGAAAAGGGTTACCAATGGTTGTGTTTTGAAGGTGCAATAGGTGATTCTCTACAGATATACATATAATTAGTCTGTGGAAGGCATAGGACCATAAAATGTTTATCCAATTATTATATTCATGTCCCTGCCTATTGATTTATGTTTTTACATACCCTGGTGTCAACACTTTAATGAATTTGCAGCAGTCCTGTACGAGCTCTCTAAGTTGTTTATGTTCATTATTTTTGTAATTTGTTTTGAGACATGAGGTAGTTTCATGCAGTTTCTTGTGACACTTTGCAGAGAGCAGCTCTGTTTGTGTGTACTTGTTTTCCTTACATTGTGAGGACCAAATGTCCCCACAACGCAAGTAAAACCAGTAAATCTTGACATTGTGGGGACCCTTTGTTGGTCCCCACTAGGAAACAAGCTTGTAAATCATACAGAATTATCTTTTTTGAAAATCTAAACTAGCAGAACATTTTCTGTGAGGGTTAAGTTTAGGGGTGGGGGGACAGAATGTACAGTATAAAAACCATTACGCGTATGGAAAGTCCCCACAAAACACAACGTGTGTGCGTGCGTGCGTGTGGTTTGGAGGAGGCGTGGCTTTGGATGGTGATTTGCTGGAAGGGTGGGATTGTATGCTTTCAATGCTAGTAGGCTAACGTTAACATTTCCCAAGTCACCTACTGCACCTTTAAGGTTAGGGGATGGTTAGGACAATATGTCGATTCAATTTTTACAATTAATCAAAATAAATAATAAAAATACAGAATTCAATAGTAAGCGCTATAAAATAGTATAAACTGCTAATAATACAAAAAACTAAGGTCCTAGAAATGCAGTCCGGAAACTGCAGCCTCCGTTATTGCGGAAATGCCCTGCTCTCTCACTCACATCACACAACACACAGGTGAGGGTAGGACTTAACACTCATAAACGAATAAAATTCAAAAGCAGACATTTTCTACTTGTTTAAAAATCAAAATTTATGTATAACACCGTTCTTAAAGGCATACATACACACATTCTATACATCAATATGCTGTATACACCAAAAATTAATAAATTGTACTCTACTGGGTTATATTATATTATAATGTTATTGTCACGGGTTGTTGTATATAAGTAGCGCAATAAATCAGGAAACAGTCAAGTTAATACAAATCTCACTCAGAAACACTCTGGGAAAGAGATCACACAACACCTTAACATTGACATAGACAGGACAAAGACTACAGGAACACAAGAAGTATAAATACTAGACTAAACAAGGAATTAATTAATTAGACAACAGGTGAACTGAATACAATAATCAGACACTGGGAAACTGGGTTAAAAGAACGGGCACACAAGCAAACCTGACAGAACCAAAAACACAGTATTCATCTTACAATTATATTATAGAAAAAAATTTGCCAATAAATGAGTCTGATATATGATAGCAACCAGTTATAAATGTATATACTAAGTATACCTTACCTACCTCCCACATTAAGCACTTGGACATACAGTGGGTACGGAATGTATTCAGACTCCCTTAAATTTCGAACTCTTTGTTATATTGCAGCCCTTTGCTAAAATCATTTAAGTTAATTTTTTTCCTCATTAATGTACACATAGCACCCCATATTGACAGAAAAACACAGAATTCTTGACATTTTTGCAGATTTACTAAAAAAGAAAAACTGAAATATCAGACCCTTTGCTCAGTATTTAGTAGAAGCACATTTTGATCTATTACTGTCATGAGTCTTTTTGGGAAAGATGTAACAAGTTTTTCACACCTGGATTTGGGGATCCTCTGCCATTCCTCCTTGCAGAGCCTCTCCAGTTCAGTCAGGTTGGATGGTAAACGTTGGTGGACAGCCATTTTTAGGTCTCTCCAGAGATGCTCAATTGGGTTTAAGTCAGGGCTCTGGCTGGGCCATTCAAGAACAGTCACAGAGTTGTTGTGAAGCCATTCCTTCATTATTTTAGCTGTGTGCTTAGGGTCGTTGTCTTGTTCGAAGATAAACCTTCAGCCCAGTCTGAGGTCCTGAGCACTCTGGAGAAAGTTTTTGTCCAGGATATCCCTGTACTTGGCCGCATTCATCTTTCCCTCGATTGCAACCAGTCGTCCTGTTCCTGCAGCTGAAAAACACCCCCACAGCATGATGCTGCCACCACCATGCTTCACTGTTGGGACTGTACTGGACAGGTGATGAGCAGTGCCTGGTTTTCTCCACACAGCAGGAGAAGGCCAAAAAGTTCTATCTCGGTCTCATCAGACCAGAGAATCTTATTTCTCACCATCTTGGAGTCCTTCAGGTGTTTTTTAGCTAACTCCACGCGGGCTTTCATGTGTCTTGCACTGAGTGGCTTCCGTCGGGTCACTCTGCCATAAAGCCCCGATTGGTGGAGGGCTGCAGTGATGGTTGACTCTCTATAATTTTCTTCCATCTCCGGACTGCATCTCTGGAGCTCAGCCACAGTGATCTTTGGGTTCTTCTTTACCTCTCTCACCAAGGCTCTTCTACTCCGATAGCTTAGTTTGGCCGGCCGGCTCTAGGAAGGGTTCTGGTCGTTCCAAATGTCTTATTATAGAGGCCACTGTGCTCTTAGGAACCGCAAGTGCAGCATAAATGTTTTTGTAACCTTGGCCAGATCTGTGCCTTGCCACAATTCTGTCTCTGAGCTCTTCAGACAGTTCCTTTGACCTCATGATTCTCATTTACTCTGACATGCACTGTGAGCTGTAAGGTTTTATATAGACAGGTGTGTGGCTTTCCTAATCAAGTCCAATCAGTATAATCAAACACAGCTGGACTCAAATGAAGGTGTAGAACCATCTCAAGGATGATCAGAAGAAATGGACAGCACCGGAGTTAAATATATGAGTGTCATAGCAAAGGGTCTGAATACTTAGGACCATGTGATATTTCAGCTTTTCTTTTTTATAAATCTACAAAACGTCAAGAATTCTGTGTTTTTCGGTTACTGTGGGGTGCTGTGTATATATTAATGAGGGAAAAAAATGAACTTAAATGATTTTAGCAAGTGGCTGCAATGTAACAAAGACTGAAAAATGTAAGGGGGTCTGAATACTTTCCGTACCCACTGTATGTTGGATCTAGAGCAGCACAGACTTTCTCCTTTCTGGGTTCTAAACCTACCTGGGAGGCTTGTGGCTCTGGACCAAGAATGATATTATCCTTGACTTTTCATCAGGATGTGTTCATCAAACTCTCAGCACCCAACACGGGTGAGAGAAAGAGAGAGGAGGTCGAGACCAAGACGGAAAAAGACAGACAGAGGGAGTACAGCAGCAGGCCAACTGCTGATGATTATCAGATTTTTTTTCTGCTCATATAGTGTGTTCGAGACGGTGTAATGGGAGCTTTTTGCTTTGGATTTTTACACAGCAGGAGAAGGTGGTGGTAACTGATCGGACCAGATATATCAGACTGCTGCCAATCATCCTTATGTGCCACAATCTTTTATGGTTTTTACATATTTGATATACTGCTGCTAGTTGCTCATAATGCTATCTGTAAATCACATAATGGCAGCATGTCTAAATGTGCTCTATGTAATGTTATATTGAAGTTCCTTTGTTCTCCTGAAATCTAAAATAAACCCTGCGCTGTCAGCATGCACACAAGCTTCTTAATATGAGGTCACGAAGCGTCCAACCTCAATACACCAACCACACGAATAAGCAGCCACTTCAAAAAAGGAACGGTATTACCTCTGAAAACAGTGCAACCTGAAAAGATAACAGCGTGCCAAAACAGAGAGCCAGGCGACCCAGTAGATTACTAAACAAAACATGACACGCATACTTCACAGGCATTGATGTATTTTAGGAAACCGTCTTTAAAGAAAAATACTTCTTGAGAAAGAAAAGAAAGGTGGAAAAAAATTAACCAACAGCTCAACATACAATTATTCTTCAAGATATTGTGTTTGCCAGCATGAAAGACACTAATGCCATTCAGATTGGACACAGTAATGGCTTTAAGTATGTGTGAAAAGGCTGTTGAGAGTATACATACTCTGACTTTTGTTAAGGTAATTTGAAAAACACTGATTGAATCACTTTTAACAATCTCTAATGGGTGTAATTGTTCAACAGTTTATATTTTCCACAAGGCCCAATGATTTTAACAAATCTTGTCTGTGGCTTTCTTTAAGTGGCCTCAACAGCGCAACATTCAGTGGCTGCTCAACTCCTATTTAAGGCTTGTGGCCAGTGTGAAAATGTTGGTTTAAATGAGGGACAGACTGTATTAATGACACCAGAAAAGGGATTTTGAGATTTTAATGAGAAGACATGTTGACACAGAGGTAATGTCAGGAAATTACAACCACAGCAAAAGAACTACCTGCATTTACTTTAGGCCAGTTCCATTACTCTACAATTGCCAGTGTTGGAAACTGTGAGAAACATGAATGCGTCTTGTTTGCATGGCACTACAAGGTCACATGCTGAAAGCTTTAGCGGTGTGGAATTACACCATTAAGTTAAATAAAACATCTTGGTTTGTCATCAAACTTCTGTCTATCCTGTAAGTGGATTTTGGGTTAGTTCTTCATAAACACTTAATTGTTTTATGCAGATGCCATTGCGGCAACTCAGCAAAAAAAAAAAAAAAAAAAAAGTATGTTGTTCCAGCAGAAAAGGAAATAAAATAGTAATGAAGAACACTTGCTTTGCACATGGGTTTAGTAAAAGTCAGATTTCTGTTTGCAAGCGAACCTGTCAAAGTATATTCACACTAAATAATCGAAATACTTGGTCCCACTTTATATTAAGTGTCTTTAACTACTATATACCTGCAGTACATAAAAAAAGAAGTGAAGTATAATGAACTTATCGTCTTCATGCTATATTGCAAATTAGTGTGATCTATTGAGGTGGGATATGGGTAAAGTGAGGGACAGGATTAGTGGTATGGTTAGGCTTAAGAGTGGGTCAAGGTGTAAGGCGTAAGCAGGGCCGTCCTTAGGGCGGTGCAACTGGTGCGACCACTGCAACCTCTCCCCCTATACAGACCACTTTCCTCTACCCGTTCAAATCCACCCCCCCCCCCCCCCACACACACACACACACACACACACACACACAATCAAACCAAGAGGGTGCCCCTCAGACTGGGACCCCGCCCCATGTTTGGGACAGCACTGGGTATAAGGAAAGGGTCAACAGTGTATTTGCATGCAGGTATTTTTAAAATAAATACTGTGTAAATTTGTACACAGTGAGTGCATTTTACGTGTCAAATGACTAATTTAAATGTTGGTACTTAGTAAAACCCTAGCCCAGTGAAAATGTAGAGCTGTTTAGCAATAACGTCCATTGGTAGAAACACTGTACAAATAAACTTGGATCTTAAATAAGACACTTGGTCTGGCAGGCACCCAAAGCACCAAAGGGCAATTTACTGGTGAAGTGCACTTAAGGGTCATTACACTTTCAGCAAGGCTTCACAGAACACATTATCTCTCCCTCTGACCACACCTTTAAGCAGTGGGCATCCCATGGAATGAAGCACACCACAAAGTGTTATGACTACCTGCCCAAGGGCATGTGGTTACCCCGGAGATGCCACTGTTGGAGTAAGCCTGTGGGCACCCACATGTGTCAAGCCCCAGATAGACAAGAGACCGTAAGAGAAAGGACATCATTTTAGTGGTCGAGCAGCACTGTCTTTTTCTCTCAATGAATTGCATTCACGAGAGGAGTGAGTCATTCGGCTGATGTCCGGGAGAGTTTGTTCATTAAATAGGTAAAAATACACCCAAATAAAAGGAACACGCCAATTATACGGGGCGTAAGGAGCGCATATGTGCCTCCGAGTTTAGTCACTTCACCTCCAAACACTACCCTGGATAAACCCGAAAGACACAGTCAACGCGACGTGTAAGTCGTGTAATTTGGGAAAATGAGAGGGTACCAGAGTCACATCGATGCTCGCGAGGGAACTCACGCGAGCAGCGTTTCCTCAGCACGCTAAGTCTCCCGATAAAGCATCGCACATGGCGTTGATATAATTAATTTGTTTATATATTGGTTTATAGAGGTTCTTACGTGAACTGGAATAGAAGTAATTGTAGACCTCGGTAACCATGTTTGGAAAAGAATTAGGTTGTTCAATGAAGTGATTCCGCTCTCGAAATGTTAAGACAATAAAAATGAGGTCTCGAGGGATTTTCTGTCCTAGAGCTGTAAGCGTTTTTGGTGAACGAGAGGAACCCAAACTTCCGCGAGGTCTTTCGTTATTACAGGGAGAAAACCAAATATATGATTAAACGATATCATGTGATTTTACATGATGTGTGGTATAAAATATAAATTAACTTTACATTAATATGCAAGTTTTCAAGCGTTCCAATAGCTGCTTTAAAAATTGTATCCCAAGTTAGTCAGAAAACGTATTTTCACCTGCTGCTAACTGACTCTCACCTGAAGGATGTAACTGTAGCCATAGCAACAGTGCGAGTAGTATTTAAATCAAGACGCATAGGCCCATTTAACAAAAACTTGTTTTTTTTTTTTATTGGGACAGGATGCAATAGGGTGTGCTTGTGATTAGTTTAAACATTTTATAGAGTGAAGTTGTTGATTTATAAAATAATTTGTAGATTCATACGGAAATAATATCAGCCTAATATAGACTAATAACACCGAATTACAGACATTCGGACAATTAATAAATAATTCATTCATTCATTTTAGCCCTTTGTGCTTGAGTCCTCTTCCCAACCCAACCTCAAAATGACTTATTTCTCTGTTTGTTTGTTTATTTATTTATCCATCTGTCTCATGTCAAAATTGTGACTGTTTTGCACATCATTCTCAGGAGGAGCTGCTTCTGATAAACTGCTTCCAATCACACCAGCTCTGGCTGATATTAGTAACTCTATACAACTGTCATGCAGTCAGTCGGGTTATGGACGCGTTCCAGACGTGAACCCACACAAGGGAATACACTGTTGCACTGGCTGTCTCCCGGTAGCCTCCCCCTGCAGGACGGCGAAACCGGCATAAAACAATCACTGTATGTTCGCCGTCTGAGACGCTTAGCTGGGAAACACGAGATGAGTCCTGTATTCATGTTCCCGGGCGCGCTTGAATAAAGCACAGAGGCGAAAGCGGTTCGTGTGGTTTGCTCACAGGATCTTAGAGCGGAGAACATGTGAGAGGGGAATGGGAAACTGGAAACGGGATTACACTTTACAGAAAGACGCAGAAGGGGGAACGTTCAGGTAAGTTCATTCAGCCTACTTTTTACAACTGTTTTCAGTTATGACTTGTGAATGTTTTCGCAATCTTTATAACTAGCCTGCGTGACAGTGATGATTCGTGAAGTTTTAATGTCATCGCTCTCTATGGATTGCAAGGACCACAGATGTTGACATTTTCCCCTTTCCATAGGGATGTGGTCTGAATAAAGTAGGCTAACAAAGCTTTTCATCACATCATTGATGAAAACTAACGTGTAAAATCTACATTTCTTGCAGACAAATTTTATTGATGCATGAAATGGGCTAACCGGCAGCGTTATACGCACAACAGTGTCAAATGCGCGTCATTCCTCCAAACACTCTTAATGTTATGCAAATTTGCTTGAACTCTATAGAAGTTTCATCGATTCCGTCAATATTTCTCGCTCGCACGCGCTTGATGAGTTTTGCGTGTTTTCATTGGCTGAGGGGTATGATAATGTAAATAGTCGACTGAATGTGATATTCCCAAAGGTTTGGGTGAACTCACTGACGATAGTGAACAAAAGTGCCTTTTATTCTGTTTCACAGGATTTTGACAAGGCGCAGCGGCTCCGTTCAGTAGGACATCCCCACGGCGGCCAAGGCGCTTTCAGCGGACTACAGGGGGAAAGGAGGACTAATATACCAAAGATGAACACAATTGTGTTTAATAAGTTAAGTAGCCAGGTATTATTCGAGGAGAAGGCGAATGAGGTGGAAAGAAGCAGTCGAAACTATTTAGAGGTGATAGATGGGCAGCATCCGGACCTGCTCTCCAGCAGCACAGTCATCAAAGACAGCTCCGCTATCCGGCACAGGAGATCCGGGTATGTCAGAAACTTCAGTGTTGTTTGTGACAATGTTCGTGAACATGCTTCCTACTAAAACCTCCACTGAGAACGATTTCACAGACACACTGAGGAAAACAAACACGTTACTTGATGAAACATGATGAAAGTATGTGTCAGTTTGACTCGATTTTTAAGTCATCCGAAATCGTCTAAAAGAATAGAACAAACTTATCAACAACAGGTTCACGTTTAAAACGTTTTTTTTTTTTTTTTGCAGTAGATGATGACTGCTTTGCACATCATTCTAACCTAATTATACAGGTAAGGTATTATATAAAAAAACAAAAAAAAAAACAAAACCTAAATCCTGTTTTAGCAATCCGTGGTCATTTTAATGCCTTTACAGTCCTGTATTAAAGATAAACATCGAGGTGTTGAATTTGAATGCGGTGGCACGTCTTTTTGTTTTCTTTCCATTGATTTTGCGCTAAGTTGTGGTTCGAGCGCATCTGGTTTGCATTGACAGCCTGTTCGCCTTCTTATCTAGGATACGTTGAGGTTTCAAAAAGAGAATTGCAGGAAATTAATATTCACAATTCAATTAAGTCGCTGTCGATGGTGCTGAATTAGCAGGGGCTCGTCGTTCGGGTACATGAGGTCACTCGTGTTCGGTAGCAAATTTAAAACACGACCAGGTCTGTTTCTGATAAATAAACATTTCCTTCAACTGTATGTGTGGTCCAGTCCATCACGAATGTTTTCGTAGCGAGGGCGCAAGAAGAAACCATGTCATCCCTTATTTGCCCTCCGAACTCAGCGCGTTCAGCCTCACCGCCCTAAGCTGTTTACCCCAAGCTGTTTTTTATTTGCAGACAACACAGTGCTTCATTATACGACTGCGATACACAGCAACACCGAAGCTAAATGTGATGTCTTGTGAAAAACTTGTGCAAACATCCTCCGCTGCGGGTGCGTCTGGCTCGCGCTTATTGAAGCTCCGTTTGCGCGAGTAAGCGGAGCCAATAGGAAAACACCACCGCCGCTCTGCTCGCCTCAAGGGGAATATCACTGCTAATGAAAATTATTAATATAAATACAGAGGTGTGTGTTGCCGATATCGAGAACAGGGGGGAAAAAAACTTCTTTAGCTTGTTAATACAGATCTGGGTTACAAGGAAAATATTTGCTGAACATGAACCTCGGAGCGTTGGGGGAAAATATGTTTAAATGTGAAGTCAGGTTTTTGGAAGATAACAAGGTGATATAACAGCGCCATACTGACATCTACAGGTTTAAGTGACCAGCTTCTGTTCACGCTTGAAAATGACGGTTCCAATTAAAGAAAAGAACACTGCAGGAGAACATTATAAAGTTCCACAAAGAATATTTCCTCCTCTGGTTGTTTGAAGAAACACCAAGAGCCTGAAACCTTTCTTTACAGACAAATGGCTTTATTTCGCATAGAAGTTTGTAATATTGAACGTCAAGTGAGAATAAAGTGACTCAAGATTTTTTTTTTTTTTTTTTTCTTTTTATATATATATACATTTTGTTTCTACAGATTTTTCTTTTTCGAACTTGTACATGCATGCAGCACATGTGTCATCTGTGGATGTTGGATTACATGCATTTTTTGTGTGTGTTTTGCAGCCAGACTGTAAACTGATTCTGAATGAAAATCACTCACTCTGAGAGTTAATTGTAGCATGATACTCGTTTCGGCGCATGACCGTTAATTAGGCCCTCATGTAAGAATATTTAACCCTTACAATATCTCTGAAAATCATATACATTTTTACACACATTTTGAATTTTACTGTTTGCATCTCCTATATAGCCTATAACATAAAAAAAAGTTGTGAAACTTGTCAAGTGCATCGGTCTGCTGACTGCGTGCTGACATGCACATCTAGATGGTTGTGATTTCATATTGATTATCATGATAATAATAATAATAAAAATAAGAGTTTGATTTACGCAGGAAAATTTTTGTTCCATTTCCTGGCAATAAAACAGATGGCAGTAAGAACACCCCAAAAAGAATTAAAAATGCCGTTCTCTCTGTGGAAAATATGTAATTATGTAATAAATCAATCTTATGGAATTTCTCCACATGAGTGCCCATTCTTAAGTCTTGTATTATTGTCATGAGATTTATGTAGCCCGTTTTTCTCCACAGGTCTCGTCAGAACCCAGGAAAGGTACGGCATAAACGGCAAGCTCTGCAGGACATGGCCCGGCCTTTGAAACAGTGGCTCTACAAACACCGGGACAATCCTTACCCCACTAAAACAGAGAAAATCCTTCTCGCGCTTGGCTCACAAATGACACTTGTGCAGGTGAGCAAGTTCATTTTCCACAACTTTTCCATAAGCGTGCTACCAAGAGCTACTGGTTCTTGACAGAAGGATTATTAAAATGACAGTTTTCTTTATACATTAAGATGAAGGTGCAGGTGTTCATTCCAAACACAAGCTGCAAGCAAATTCATTTTTTTTTATTATTATTGTTTAGCCAATATATATTTAAATTCAGAGACACATGGCTTGAGTTTAACTCTTCACATATGTGCTTTCCAGTCTGTGTTGGTTTCTGTGTACATATCTGTCTCAGTCTGTGTCTCCCTTATATACACATGAAGACATAAACATGTTCTCTAAATTTGTTAAGAATTGGCTCAGCCTGTTGATGCTATTCTGGATGACCCTAAAATATTGTATCTGGTTCTAATAATCATGAAATGGAGCCATTTGTTTAAAAAAAAAAAAAAAAAGAAATGTGAGCAGACTGCAGTGCAATATGAAAAAAAAAAGACTTACAAACACAAAACTGATGCTCAATTTCAGTGAATAAATAATAATCTTATACTTTTGTGACTGAACAAATCTCCAGACTTTAGTATCACAGATACACCTGAACTTTTCTCATTGCTAGTATATTTCTGCTACCACATCATATTATATCAAAACCTACTGGCCTCTGTTGACCTGTTTAAAAGGAAAAAAATATGGCTGTTGGCCTTTGACAACTTTATATAAAGCAGAGGTCAGGAAACTCAGGGCTTGAATAACATTTTTAAAGAAGTGCCCCAGCACAATGCCTGCCATAAGTGGCTTGAAGTGTATCGGGCATGAAAAGTTTTCCTAGTATAACATCTAATGGTCTCTGGTCTCTGTGAAATGGAGAAGGCTGGGGCGAATATTGTTTTTATTGCAAAAAACAGACGTCGGGCAGAGAAAAGGGAATATTATTAGGTGAGAGTGTTAGAAGCCAGAATAAGCACCCAGGTCTTCATCAACGTAACATTAGTAATGTTAGCTTCAGCGTTCCCGGCATATTTGCGTGTGGCATCAGCCTACTATTTTTAATGGCTTTCATAGTGTCCCAGTAAACAATCTGAAAGAGACAGGTTAAAAAGATTTGTCTTTTTCGAGCATTCGTAATTCTTTTTATTTATTGGTCAATTTATTGCTCTTTTCTCAGGTGTCCAACTGGTTTGCAAATGCTCGACGGCGGCTGAAGAACACCGTTAGGCAGCCTGATTTGAGTTGGGCCCTTAGGATCAAACTCTACAACAAATACGTCCAGGGCAACGCGGAAAGACTGAGCGTCAGCAGTGATGACTCCTGTTCTGATGGTACGACACACGGACTCTCTCATTCCTACACACACAATCACACATAAAACAACTGATTTACAGTGGAGAGGTGCCAAAAACACACACTCACACTCACATTCATCTGGAACGAGGTGTCGATGCGATACTAAGAACAAAGGATATTTATTATTATACGGTGTAGGGGACCACATTTAAAGATTAATTATCCAAAAATGGCAAAATATTTTTACTTTTAATGGTCTTAACCATTTTAATCACACATCACTGGTCAGGAAATTGGCAAGAACTGCACAAATACTGTAGCTAAAGTAACGTAAAATGGAATAGCCCTCCACAACTTGCAGACAGATTTTTACAGGAAGAAGAGTCAAGTGCTGTTCCACTCAATGTTAACGGCTTCAAACAGTTTGCAAGTAGTTGAAAAATGTCTCCCAGTTCATTTGAGTTTAATGTGATGCCAAATATTCATTAAAGGGTTCAAATCTGGACACTTGACCGGGCCAAAACGTGAGCCTGATGGACTTGTTCTCAAGCCATTTCTGGGTTGTTTTTGCATTTTGGGCAGGAGCGTTGTCTTGTTGAAAAATAACATCTGATCATTCCTCTTCAAGATAACAACTTTTCATTTGTTGGAAACAAGCCATTCTTCAATATTCTGCTGTACTCCAAAGCATTTAATGACTTTTATAAGTGAAGTAGTTCCCCAATACCTGCAGTTAAGGCTCCCCGCACAATGACACCTCTTCCTGCATGCTTCACTGTGGCAGAGATGCATTAATTATTATATTTTTCATCCGATTTTCAAACACACCACTCTAAAGCCTCACCATGCAACTCATGTTTCATGTGATTCATCACTCCACACATCCCATATTCTGCCAAAAACTTCATTCTGTCTTTGTTTTTCTGAGACGGCAATGGCTTTTTAAGTAGTGCATTTGCTTAAATGTAGCTAATTTCCTGACCAATAATTCGTGGTTAAGACAGTTAAAAGCTTAGTGTTTACCCATTTTGGGCATGGCCCTATTTAAAAAAAAAAAAAAAAAAAAAAAAAAAAATATATATATATATATATATATCTATATATATATATATATTTTTTTTTTTTTTTCAATATATTTATTGATAGACCATTAATAAGAAAATTAGTTGCAATGTGTCATCCGTGATGTTTTTGTGGTGGCTATAGTTCACGATGAAACACACTTAAAGGGATAGTCTGCCCAAAAATGAAAATTCTGTTATAATTTACTCACCCTTATGCTGTTCCAGGCCTGTATGATTTTCTGTCTTCCTTCAAAGACAAAAGAAAATATTTTATAATCAAAGAAGACGGGGCTCACTATTTACAGAAGACGAGTGTGAATTCCCATGAAAAAGCAATGCTTTAGTTTTTACAGTGAAAGAGTGCGTGGTAAGATGTAAATAGCTAAACATTTACCATTCGTTTTACAAATTTCGCCATTATGAATTGAAAATAAGCTGTGATTTAGCGTTTTGCGTTTTTGACTCATTATACATTCAAATAAGAGTGAATGTGTGCATATTTTTAAATCAAATATTACTTGCAAAGAGTTTAAATGGATTACTTCACATTCACAACTAGGCTACAATTAGACCTATCTTTTTACTGGTATTCCCTTAAATCCCTTTAAACCCTTTAATTATTTAATTTCTTTATATAAAAAGACATGGTCACGGCCTTGGTACATACACACAAACTTGGTACATGCATACAAGCAAAACTGCTCTTTAAAACAAACAAGCACAAACAAATTCATCGATCCTGGTGCTAAATTTGATTGGTATGAAGTGTTGTAGTATTTATAAGCAACTGTTTGGGGTTTTATTCAGCATGTAGCTGAAACAGACCAGACAGGATGCTTAAACGCAGATGTTTTATTACAACACAGTCAGTGCAACACTCCAAACATTTTTATAGCATCATATAGCAGCCGAGTCATAAATCAGGGTCGGGGTATGTCGAGCGCAGTGTTCGTGTGTGCATCCTCCTCTGTGTTTAAGTTAACCGGACAGACGCGTAGGCTTACAGACAGTCATGCACACTGTGATTAACAGACCACAATGGGGCGTCAGGACTCAACCACAAACAGTCACACACAATCTTGCACTTACATGCATAAACACAAAAACATCCTAGCTAACTATATCTAAAGTTCTCTCTTTTCCTTCTCTTTTTCTCTCTAATTCACACGCTAAGGCGTTACAACTGCAAGGATGTCGTTGGCTCTCTGACAGACTGCGTGTTTGTTGGCCTCATCGCTTAACATAAGCATCCGCACACAATGAAACATTCAGTCAGAACACTTATCATCCCCCTGTGCTTAACAGTGACCTCCAAACACACACACTCTGTATTTGGTGCCTTGATTAGATGTCTTGGAGAAGGACACACACTCTGTGGTTAGAAGAGGAATGCCCAGTCTTTGCCTCTCGCATCGGTCTCATCCTACAAATAACTTCCCGCTGCTCTTACACTGTAGAATAGCACACAATCTGTGTCAGCAGCCTGACTTAACCTTTGACCTCTATTTCCCTCACCTTCTGGTCAAATCTAAACTTGTCGTGGAACGGAAAACAAATGAATTAATCGATAAATGAGCATTTCCATCAGGTATTTCAGTAAACATATTTGTCAAAAAATCCAAGTTGGCTGCTTAAATGTTTCTAGAGGAAAATATGTCTTGCTCTACGTATTTGAATTATCTCTTGGTCACAACACGAGTAGAGAAAAGCACAGAATGATTATATTGTCATGGTGAAGAATGAAAAAAATGTTAATCCATAGTCTCATTGGATTTCATGAAAAATGACAATTATTTTGGACTGTACAAAATGTCTCTATTATTGTAAGTTTCACCATTTAGAATAATGAGAATTACCAAAACATAACAGAACCAAAAAAAGTCTAAGGGAAGGAAGTATGATAAAAATGTCCCTATTTTTCTTATCATCTTCTGACATATTTTCTGAGATTCGTCCCAGATATTATGAGCTGCGATTATACATGCACATCTTGTAACATCATACAAGTTGTTTAGTTGCCTCAGTTGTTTAGAGGGAAAGTTTTGTTGCACAGACGTTTCATCAGGTCTGTCGTTCCCGTGTCTGAGCTCAGTAATTATGTGCTACACAGAAGATCTAAGCTTCAGACGCACTCTTCACACATTTGAGTCAAGATAGAGCCTTGCAGTGAAATCCTAGCTCACTTAGGAGGCATTCACTCACGCAATCCTAACCTCGTATCCTAGGAAATATTGCGTTTGTGTGAACTCCAGTGTGTTTACCTTTGTTTCCTGCATTATGGAATGGTTGTCAAGGTAGTGTACAATAAGGGTGAACTAAAACAATCTTTAAAAAATGTCGAGTGAGCGATGTGGCTCTGATGTGCTAAAAAAAAACTTGTGTAATATGGCCCAAGTACCTTCTCAAATGAGTAAATCAAAACCAAAAAAAGAATCTACACGCATAGTTATAGATGATATTGCAAATTCAAAGGAATTTAAGAGTCCATGATTATTTAGATTCTACCGATGTGTTTAAAGGGATGATTCACCCAAAAATGTTATTTACTCAGCCTCAAGTTGTAAGTTCATACAACTTGAGGATGAGTAAATAATGGCAGATTTTTCATTTTTGGGTGAATTATCCCTTTAAGGTTAGGACGAGTCAAAACATAAATAAAAACTGTGAAACCCCCCCCTGAATTGAATGCCCCTATAATAGTTAATTTTCGAAAAGACAAAAAAATCAAAGGCATGTCTTATATATCATCCAGTAATAAAACACGTCAGTGTGTCTTATTTACGTTCTTTCATGAAACACTGATGGGACTACAGGTGGCTGAGCAAATAATATGAGACAAATGATTGGGTGTTTTTTAAAGAATGATCAATGGAACGGAAAGATCAACTGAACACACTCTCCAAGGCTGAGATATGACTCTGGAATGTCCAAAGGAGTTTTTTTTCCCCCAGTAGATGAGAAAGTTAATACTTTTATTAGTTTTGTTACCAAAAAGCAGAGTGAAACTAGATGATTTATCACTCGCAGTTCTACCAAAGTTTTTTTCTTTTTCTTACACCAAACTTGAATGGTGGTGTAGGTCTCATTCCTGTCCACCTGGTGTTTAATTTGGCAGATAGATTTATTTCAAGCAATGAAATGTTTGCTTTTGCTTTTTTGGGACGTTTTTTGCACATTTTGTGCACCTTTTAGTTTATCACATATATATTTTTAATATTTACATTTCATATTTTGCATAATTTTATTGTATTTTTATCTTCTTTAAATCTAAATCTAGGAAGAGATCTCGAACTTTTATTTTATTGTGATACTTCCTAAAATGAGGCCATTCGAGGCTCAAAGATCCAAACCTTCTCTGCTTCACGCTGTAGCAATAATCAGTCTCTCAGCACCAAATTTGATCTGACACACTTACAGTTGGGAGGCCTGTGTTTTCAAGGAGTGTGTAATCCAGTCAAGTGTTTTCAATGTACTGGAGGGGCCATGCAGAAGAGAAGGCTGATTAAATGAAAATGTGACCGTGTCTCTCCCTGCTGAGAAGGTGTAAAGGGCAAGAGATCAAAATATTGAGGTTTTATAGTTCCGTTTTCTTTTCTTTTTTTTGCAATCGTCTTCCCAAATTTGTATTGACATATATGCATGTATCCCGCATCACATCCAGATGGTGACCCAGCAGCACGGGCCCAGGTCGGGGAGTTTAATAAGCCAATGTACCAGAGCGTCATCAAGAAGGAAGGTGGTGCTGTGGGGGCGGGTCTTCGGGCAGCTGCGGACGCCTCATTGTCTGATGACTATGTGTCGCCACCCAAATACAAGAGCAGCCTGTTGCACCGTTACCTTAACGACTCGCTCCGTCACGTGATGGTGGCCAACGGCGTAATGGACGCACGGAGGAGGAACCACTCAGGCTCTTTCAGCTCCAACGAGTATGATGAAGACCTGCTGTCACCATCTTCTTCAGAAGCAGAAGCCAACTTTATCTACAGGACTGGTGAGCACCTGCCAGTCTTCCATTCTTTCCCTCTCTGTGTGCGTCTCTCGCTCTTTGGGAGGAAGAAGGGCATCTTGAAGCGGTTTCATCAGCCCAGTGTCAGCTGTGTTTGAATCCATGTATGATTTTGGCTTCTTGTTCAACAAGTCCAGTCACAGAGGGGTCATATGTTTCTCTATTCTCTCTCACACACTATAAATCATTTCATTTAAACTTGACATTTGTAAATATTCTGAAATATGTTTTTAATAGTATGAAAACACTAGTATGTTAAAAATATTGCCGTTCAGTAGATCAAAGAATGCTTTGTAACTTTGATAAAATGTTTCAGATTTGAACTTGCAATGAAGTAGAACGTACTGTAGTTTAGTCTTCTGCCCATTAACTATCATTACTACTTTAGTCATTGTGACAATTATTCTCCCTCATCCATCTTCATTCTCTCTTTTATTCTTTTTTTCAGTATTACAAACACAGTGTTCAACACAGTTTTGAGTTCATGTCTTAACACCAACTGCGAAGAAACGAGAAGTCCTTATTCAAAACGGCGTTGGTGAGGGAAAGAGATGTTCGTCTGGTTTTGCAAGTGTGGAAGTGTGTATCAGCTTTGCATAACAGGGTGTTTAGCAGTGCTGTGGCGTTAGTGTACGTGTATAAACGTAACTCTTGGAGAGCCTGTCGTGTCTGAAGTGAGGCAAAGTCTGACCCGAAGAATTTTCTCATTGCAAATCTCATTTCGTTTCACATATCATAGGTCACTAAAGAAAGTCTATTTAGTGGTTTCAGTTTTTAATTTCCGTAGGACATTTGAAAGTAGAAATGTATTTATTTATATATGATATTTTTGAAAGATTTCTATTTCAAATAAATGCTGTTCTTTTGAATTTTAAAGAATCCTGAAAAAATGTATCATGGTTTCCACAAAAATGTTAAGCAGCACAACCGTTTTCAACATCGATAATAATAAGAAATGTTTCTTGAGCACCAAATCAGAATATTAAAATGATTTAGGAACGATCATGTGACACTGAAAACTGGAGTAATGCAATCACAGGAAAAAATTACATTTTGAAATATAGACTATTGAAAGAGAAACCCTGTTCACTGTACTTTTGATCAAATGAATGAAGCCTTGGTGAGCATTAGAGATTCTTTCCAAAACATTAAACATTCTTACCGACTGCAATTTTTTTTGAACGGTAGCGTAATTGTATTATTTAGTGATAGTATTTGGAAAATAAACTAAATTTAATATTACAGTTATAATAAGCAAGTTTGCTGTCAATTAATTAAAGCAGCTGCTTTAATCACTTTCTAGTGCTTTCACCTACACCCAGGCTTTCTCATTTAGGAAAAAAGACAAGCTCTGCCAAAGTTTAGGACTTTCTAACTCGTCTGTTTAAGGTCAACGTTGGTTCGGTGTATCGCAGCAGGGAGCGTCTGCAGTACTCGCAGTCGGCTGTGTTTGCTCCCATGTGCTGTTTAAGCCCTCCAGGTGTTTGTGATGTTATCGCAAATCTTTTGGACAGTCCAAAATGACAAATATGTTTCAGGAGAGTTCTGGCAATTATTTAAGCCCTGTTCATCATCATCTGGAAGAATGTCAGCCCCTATTGATCATTCGTAGGAATTTATGTGAGATACTGCGTCGGCGACTAAGACCTTAGAGCGCATGTGTTCGCTCTCTTCTCCTCAAGAAAGAACAGGTTTCTTCAGGTCAGAACAGTGCGTCTTCGTCCTGACAGGATTCATAACTGATAACATTGTTTGGTCCTCACGTCTTCGCTTACATATTGTTGTTCACATCAAGCCTCAGCAGTCTTTGTTTTACTTTGTTTCTCATTTCATTTCGCCATTTCTTACTGACAAACATGGTTTGCATTATCTCGGGGCTTAAGAACAGAATGCTGGAATTCTCTTCAGACCCAAAAGCTGTTGCTAACTACCTTCTGGACCAACGTTTAAACTCCCTGTGCGCTTTGTGAAGTCGAGGTTGCTTGTGTAGACACCTGCTGAGAGAGAAAGAGCTTCAGCCTGTTTTCTTGTTTATTTCAGCTTAAATCAGTTGTTAGGATTAGTTCACTTTAAAATGATTTATTCACCCTCAAGCCATCCTAGGTGTTTATTACTTTCTTCTTTCTGATGAACGCAATCGGAGTTAATTTAATAAATATCCTGACACGTCCAAGCTTTATAATGGCAGTGAATGGGACCAACAAGTTTGAAGTGCAAGAAAGTGCATCCATCCATCCATCCATCCATCATAAACATACCTCCTAAAAAAAAAAAAAATCCATATTTAACAAATTATGATGAAAAAAACGTAACTTGACATTGACATTTTTTAATATGGCAGGCGGTCTGGCAGAAGCTAGGTATTTTACATGCTAATTTTATGCTAAAATATGCTTATTTTTCTAACAAAAACGCATCGCTTCACTTCAGAAGGCCTTTATTGACCCCCGGAGCCATGTAGAGAACGTTTATGACCGATGGATGCACTTTCTGGTGCTTCAAACCCGTTGACCCCGTTCACTGCCATTATAAAGCATGGATGTGTCAGGATATTTATTACTAGAACTCCGATTGTGTTCGTCAGAAAGAAGAAAGTCAAATACACCTAGGATGGCTTGAGGGTGAGTAAATCTTGGGTTATTTTCTTTTTAAAGCGAACCAATCCTCTAAACACCGTTAACGATTAATGAATATTTATGATTTACGAGGCTTTTCTCGGCTTTCCCAACCAAGGACTCTGATGGCTTCATCAGGTAAATGAAGTGTCTGTTTGTCATTTTGCGCACGAGTATGTGCCAGACGAAAGGATCGCAGAAAGCACAGGATCGCACCCAGCAGCAATTGCGCAACTCTGAATAAGGAATCAATCAGATCAAAATACAGCAATGAACTTTGAATTAAATTGATATTGAATTTGTTATTCAGTCTTGTCACTGGAGAAAAGGGGTTTGCATCATTTCCACTTTCCTTCCATTTTCTTTCTTTCTGCATTCCAGAATATTTTCATACAAACATTCCTCAAGTTTCAGACTAATATGGCATGAGGTTGAAATTTTAGATCTGTGCTCTGTTTTCTTTTTTTGAAACAGATGACTGTCTGTCTCTGCTCTGTGTTAGCCAAGACGCTAATGTTTTAGAGCAGACTTCTTTAAACCGAAGTAGCATCTCAGAATCCACCAGTTAAATGTAGCTTAATGGAACAAATTGGATCTAAAGGAGCCTTCTCCTCCTTTCTATCACTCCTCACTTGAAGTTTCACAGATCAGACGTGGCAAAGGAGCCGTCGGGGCCAGCTAAGCCTCAAACCCTCTGATGGAAAACTAAAGAGGCCATTGTGTAAGAAAAATACGAAATAAAACGCAACAGGAACCCTGATGGGAGTTTCATTGAAAACAAGAAGCAAGAGAATTCTAGGGTAGGTGCCAGGGATTTTATGTCAAATTGCACTTTAATGGGATATTTAAAGACGGGAATCTCGCTCAGTGTTTTCCCTGCATGTGTGGTATTGGGTTTAGGGCCGTCCTGTATGATATAGATCAATATGCCGTACACTCGGAGTGGACGAGAGCTCGCAGTAAAGTGAGAGCATGCAGGAAAATATTTCTCAGAACGTTGTGTAGCGCTTTAGATGTATTTTCACAGGTTGCATCAGGGGCTGGTTGTGCAGGATTCTCATAAGCCGCATTGAAAGAGCATCACATGGGACATAAATTGCTGCTGCCCCGTTTACTCTAGAGCGATGTGTTATTTGTCATCATATTGCTTTCAACAGGGTCCTTGTGATCCAGTTATTGTAACTTATGTGTCAGTTGAGGGGTTTATGAATATTGTGATATGCTTCAGTAAACTGCATGAATGATATGAAAGTGATATATATTTCAATATTTAAATCTGACTTTCAAAGAGATTAATAGGATGCATTAAATGTATTAAACGTGACAGTAAAGTGATTAAAGGCTGTTCTTTCAAACTTGCTGTTCAGCAAAGAATCCTGGAAAAAAATTATAATGGTTTCCACAAAAATATTAAGCAGCACAACTGCTTTCAACTTTGATAGTAATGAGAAATGTTTCTCGAGCAGCAAATCAGCATATTAGAATGATTTCTGAAGGATCATGTGACAAATTACAGGAATAAATTACATTTTAAAATATATTAAAATAGGAAACAGTTGTTATATTACATTGTAATAATATTTCACAATATAACCATTTTTATTGTATTTTTATTATTATCATTATTTTTTTTTTTTAAATGAAGCCCTGGTGAGTTGTATTTGAGCAATTTAACTAAATATCCTTCTAGAAATGTATAGCAGAACTGTGTTACACTAAACATTGCCTAAACGTCACATAAAAAAGTGATTGATTTGATTTACAGTCAGTCAGATGATTCCTTCCTGTACAAGTATGGGGGTTTTGTCCAGAATAAACTGCAGTCAAAGCTCTGACTATGGGAGACGACGCTATGGTGGCGATATGACTCCATTTTTTAATTAAGAATTCTCCTCCATTGCCCATAAATATAAATATCTTTATATGTTTGTGAGCTGTAATTAAGAGTTAAAAAAAACAAAAAAACAAAAAACAAAACAGCCCAGACATTTTGCCAAAGAAAAAGGAACATTTTTGGTATGGCTCTCTTTTTCCAATCAGTCCAATTTTTGCAGTGCTTTAGTGTGTCAGCCGTGCGCTGTGGGACATATTTCTACACAGAACCAAGAATGTCACCTGTGTTTTACGACATGAAAAGACCTTCTTTTTCAAGGTCAGTGGACATTAAACAGAGGCAGAAGGCAGAAATATGTTAAATGAAAACAGAGAGACTTGACAAGGCCACCGGGGCTCATAGGTGCCAGTTACTTATAAGAGTCCTGCAGACTCATTGGACTGAAGCCATCAAAAGAATAATAATACTTTATTGTCCAAGAAAAAATCACAAACATCCGAGCACATTTCAGGCCAGCCTCACTGCATTCAGAGGTACAGTAGGTGGGCAATTCATCCAAGCCTAAACATGCATGTAAATTCAGGCATTATTAATGTGGGGGGCCTGATGTTCATCTGATGATTGACAGCCCTGTGTGTGTGTGTGTACAGCTGGAAACACAGCTCACTTTTATTGCTGTTTTTGCAGTTGTACTACACATCCAACCACATACAGTACATAAAAACATTGAGAGTCTGATGCCATTAAAAGTTTGAAAGTCTGTCTTACTCTTAAAGCACAACAGGCTTTGGCTAACATATTTTAGTGTTGTTTGACAATGACATACAGTGCTAGGGGAGGGATGTGTAATTTAGAGAAACAGCCTGGCAGGAATTTGTCGTATAAAGAGTACATGGTGAACTGTGTGATTTACGGTAGCTGACTGCTCACTGACCACAGAGCAGCAGGACAATGACTGATCCAGATCTACTGTGCACATCTCAAAAGGCAGAAAACACTTATGGAAACTATTTAGGCCCTGTAACTGGTCACAATTTCAAATAGTAATCTAAGGCTCCAGGAGTCCCACAACCCTAAAAAGTACAAGCAGTTTGAAGGATATGATATAATATGCCTGCATGAATTTTTCCTGCATTAATGAGAATGGCAAAATGCTGTTTTTCACGCGTACAGCAGGGGTGTCCGATGCTGTTCACGGAGGGCCGCTGTCCTGCAGAGTTTAGCGCCAATCCCTGTCAAACACACCTGAAGCGGCTGATCAAGGTCTTACAGGCTTACTAGAAATTTCCAGACGGGTGCTTTGAGGCAAGTTGGAGCTAAACTCTGCAGGACATTGGCCCTTCAGGACTGAGTTTGGATACTCCTGGAATTGTATGTCACACCACAGGACATGTCAACTTCCAAAAAGAATATTTCATGTCAATTACCCCAGAAACACCCAGATGTCCTTCTCTTTGAGAAGTTTCTCCCACTCTATCCCTCACAAAGTAGGGTGGGGCGACTGAACAATCCTAGAGAAAGAGGAGACTGAGGCCAAGATTTGCAGTTGTCAGGATAGGGTCTCATCATCCATCATCAGAGAGAAAGAGAGAGAGAGAGTGTTGAGATAAGTGAAAGGTGGAGAAAAGAAAGATGAAGGAAGAAAGGAGAGATGAGAGATGTGCTGGAAATGAGGGATGAACGATGAAGTATTGTGAAAGAAAGGGGAAAAAGTAATCGGGGAAAAAATGGGATGAGAAAGTATATAACTCAAATGGATACTGACAAATGGAGAGACTACGCACAACACTAAGAGAACCACTAGCTTTTTGCAATAGTATTTCCATGGCTTCAAATTGCTTATACAGTATAATAAACAATCATTATAAAAACACAATGTAAACGATACATTTTTAATTATTTTTTTTTTTTCATAAGTAATTATTAATATTCTAAATAGGTTTATAATATGAGTTTTGAAGCATCCTCTTTGTAGCATTAATAAATGTCTTATTTTATTTCAACATTGTGCATTTATCCAGACACTGCTAGATAAGTTTTCGTCCATCTTTTATCATTTGGTTTTTGGAGCCATCTGTAACTTAAATGATTAAGTTCAAAACTTTTCCCAAACACTGAATTCTTAGTCTCTCGGCACAGTTCTGCATATAAACTGTTGCTGAAGCTCAAGAGCAATATATCGTGATGAATTGCAAATAGTCCGAGCCACACTTGAAAAGTGAGTGTGTGTGTGAATTGTGATGACTGTGTGGAGGATAGGTGTAAACAGACACACACTGCTCTGGCAGCTTTCATGTGAGAATAGATAGCAGACAGGAGGAAAGAAACCGTGAATGAATGGGAGACTATTAGATGAGTGTGGAGAACCTAATGGCTATGAAATGAAAGACTCTGACCCTCAGAGCATCAGAAAGAGTACCGCAGGGCCTGTGTGTGTGTGTGTTTGTCTGACTAGGAAAGTAAAGTTTTGTGTGAAGGGGGAAAACAAAAAGGCAGTTTTACAAGAATAGATTAACAGATGAAAATAGAAATCGGAGAGTCAAAGCGCACACGATAAAGAGATAAATGTGCATGTGAGCAAACCTTGAAGGAACATCATAGCAATTCATTTCACTATGTATTTTTGGATCAGATCTGCAATCATTATTTAGTTCAGAAAACGCTTTCAAACATTGTTATATTACACTCAACTGTTTTTCCCCGAGGTTGTGGTCGAAAGCAATTCTGTTGTCCTCTCTGGGCAGAATTAACTCACAAAGAAACATACAAACTTGTAATACGAGATCTAAACACGATTTTCCATTTGGCAAAATCATTTGCAATGATTCCAAACTTTCTTGCTTTTAATTGTTTTTCCATTTTGGAATGGCACTAAAGCTGAAGCAAAACTGAATTTTATTGGAGCTGAAAAAGGTTTGTGATGCGTTCTAGATGGAGCCTTATCTGCGTCTGATAACACTTTAGGCAAATGCTTTCAGCATGAGCCCGTCTCTCTCTCTCTCTCTCTCTCTCTCCCTCTGCCTCTCTTTGTCCCTCTGTCTCTCTTCCTGATATACGTCAGGATACAGATACCGTCTGTAATACCTCAGTGGTGTGCTATGTCCTTTAGCTAGTGTGTTTGAAGTCTGTTTGTGGGACTTTTATAGGTACTGATAGGGTGAGAGATCGGAATCATTCGTCCAGCCATTAGCAAATAGCAGATCCACACGTCCGTGTCTAGAACTGGAAGCCAATGGATGACCTCTTGTTAATGGTGAAGACTGGATTCCTCTGAGAGATGATGAAATATACATGCCAACGCAAAGTCTTTTCTAGAGCGTTTCCTTGATCGTGTTCAGACAAGTGCCAGAATTTTATATTCTTGTGGAGGGATAGTTCCCAAAAAATAAAAACAAATTCAAAAAATTCTTCTTCTGCAGAACACAAAAGATGATATTTTTGAAAAACAGTGGCGACCAAGTTTTGGTTAGCATTGACTTCCATTGTATGGACAAAAAAGTCATTTCTCAAAATATATGCCCCCCTGGAATTGATTTTTAAGGGTAGTTTATTTATAATCATTAAAAAACACAGCATGCCATCAACTTATGTTAAATAAAATGAATCAATGTACAGTAGTGCCTAATTATAAAATTGATTGAATATCAAACATAAAAGTAGCTGTAAAACAATGAATTAACACTGAATTAGATAGAAAGATCGATAGATAGATCGATAGTTTTTTGCTCTAGTCAATTTGTGACTCTGGTTCCAGACTGTTCTGTTGTTTGGCCTGTCTAGTGTTTGTTGTGGTGATTTGTTTGTTTTGACACATTTCACACTCCGATGCTGAAGCTGCAAGTGCCATTCGGTGGCAGCTGCTTTGTTTTGGCTGAAGTTGGACTGTCATTGTTCGTCATCTGCTGTGCAAACCCAGAGAAATCATAAAATTATAAAAGAAAGTCCGTCTTAAGATGAGCTTTAACTGTTTATGAGTGGCCGTGTGTCTATGATGCTGAAATTGGCTTTTCTGTCTCACCCTGTTTAACCCCATACAGTATTGCCACTGTTTGTTCGTTCTTTCTGCCCACCAGTCAAATTCACAGCCCAGAACATGTCAGCACCCTCAACACAGTTTGATCCATCACAGATTAATGTGCTGTGAATCAAAGGCTCAGAGAAAAGGAAGTCCAACAGCGTCCAGACTGTTGTGTTTTTCACCAGGGATAGTTTTTAAATAATACAAGAACATGCCATGTGCAAAGAATCACTATCATTCTTCACTCTTCTTTTGGGCCTCATGCCTCTTCCAACCAGCCTGACCCAGAAACAGAGGATATCATGGATATTTATAGTGCAGCGATTACTGATAAACGTGAATGGAATGGAGAGAATGGAAGAACGGAGTCAGTAATGGGGCTGCTGTTTAAAGACGGTCATTACAGTGAATGAAACCTCAACCAAAAGTATGATCTGGGAAGGCAATGGGAAAACAAGAACCAAGACATTAGGTTTAAAAAAAACCCCAACTCTGTGAACGTCAGAGACGAGTTGAAGAGAGAACCAGAACAGAAATGATGATCACAGGAAACAGTCAGAAAAATGGAAGCAAACCAAAAGACAAACTCAGACCGTTTGAGATGGATTTATCTAGAGAGTGACCAGAAGAGACAGGCTAAAAAAAAAAAAGAGAGAGAGAGAGAGCGAGGCGGAGGGATGTTGATTGTTGCCATCCTGGACAGCTAGAGAGGGTAGAGCTTGGCAGAGCTGAGACGACACACGCCAGCTTCATCTTAACATCATTCACAGGCCTTCTATGACATTATTAAAGAACAACGTTCATTTTTCTCGAGCACACATTGGACGCCCGTAGTAAAAATGAGACACCAAGAACGGATGATGTCTGTCTGCTTTGGGCAGAACCAATTTTCCTCTCCTTTATTTGAAAGGCTGTGAAAGATGTGACTGCTATTTTATAAACCAGTAAAAACAGGCAGAGATTATAGTCATGGGTTTGAGAACACAGAGCAGACTTTTCTGATTTCTCCGGTTGTTGCGGCATAAATGTGGGAAATTCTGATATTCACTATTTTTAACCGCTTTTCTTTGTTTTACATGCCGGGGTGTTTCTCAGTGGCTTTAAAGCAGTACGTGCCACACTCAGTTGCCACAGATTGACATTGACGTCTTTTCCATTCTCGTCTGCGTGGCTCCATAGCCAAAAAGCCATGACATCTTGCCCAGATTCCATTTGTCACTTCTCTTCACACAGCTGATAGATGGACGATCAAAAGAACAAATGAACGGATGAATGGAGGTATATTTCCAGTCCCAGTCTACTTTGACATGCCAACCATGATGCCATTCTGTCTCAGTTGTGATCGCTCATTGAGAGTTTGCACAGAAACAGACCTGTCTGCAATAGTTTACCCAATCGTACGTGCCGTCATTGTCCATTCAGCCCTGCCTGTAGTTTTCATACCATATTCTATACATACACGATTCAAAAGCTACCCTTGATTTCAAGTGCTGTTTTTCTGTCAAACCTTTCGCAATCCAGGGACAGAAAGAACGACGTGTTCCGTGTTCGACAATGAGAAGGCCATTTTCTCTTTGACTAATATCTACCAGATTCTCTTGATTATGGTACTGACCCCAGGTCAGGGTGAGAGGACTGTTCTGATAATGCTTTAATAGAATGGCTGCAAGGTCTAGTTTTATTTCTGCATAAAGAATGAGTAGATTTTGAGATCATTTCTTGGCGTTTTGTGTGTTGTATTTTGTTTATCTATTATTTACTGTGTGGATATGTCTCTTTAAAAGAATTCTCATCATTTAATCACCCTCTTGTCATTTTGAAAAAAATATTATTTTTGTCTGTACATTGAGGGTCAATGGGGTCCAGTGTTGTTTTGGACAACAACTTTCATAATATGAATAAAACGACAGAAACACACTTCCATAGAGGAAAGTAAGTCATACAAGGTTTAAATGACATGAGTAAATAAATATTTAGTTCAGTCATGAAACTCTAGAGGGCACAGGCTGATGGGTCTTTACATGCAAACAGCAAGCAATCATATCATTACTACATGGCACAAGCTGATTGCCTCTGCTGATTCTGCAGCCAGTAGCTTACTTGCTCCACATTTCACTAATCTGGTTCAGTGTTCGGTTTATTTATGTCTATTCGTGCAGCAGCAGCATATCTTACATGCTCATTGTAGCATGTCTGTATCTATTGGTAGTAGCGCGCATAGCAGATCATTAACATTGTCATATTCATTTACATTCTAAAACTATTCAGAGAGTTGACGTGGTTTACTGAATGTTTATTTTTTGCTTTATATTTCTTGCATTTTATACAGTATTTTTATATTTCTTGTTTAGCAGTTACTCATCATTGATTTAGCAGTGTGTAATGTAAATTGCGTAGTACTGTGTGTGTGAATTTATCTGTCTGGCTAATTGAAAGCAATTGTTGGTTTGTGCAGCGGTGAGTAGTGAACAGAAACCATCTGTGGCAGGTGTTGCTGGTCTGATGTATCTGTACCTGGCAGAGATATAGAAGTCGTCTTTTTAGCACTCTTCCTGTTCCCTGTGGTGATTGTAAGTGTACTGAGGTATTTTCAACAGTTTCAGCAGTTTAATTGAGCATCCCAAGTCCCCCAACTCACAACTAACAGAGCCATGTCAAAATTTCGTTTGGTTAGCAAATGCTGCAAAAAAGAGAGAAAAAAAAGCGCACCAGAAAAATAGTAACAACTAGCAGTTTGATTTATAGGGGATTTATAATTTTTTTGGCATAGCCATTGTTTTTAAAAATCTATGTTTTAGATGTTTTAGGCAGCAGCATTTGGAAATCGCAGAAAGTCTGCATCCAATTTTCAGCAGAGTGTTTTCCTGGGGGAGAGAGAGTGGAGTCACAGTCTGTTCTCTAAAGAGGGTCTCTTAATTCTGCGTGCAGACAAGCCCCCTTAGCGCTGCTGGAGACTTCATATTAGACTGAGTGACAGACATCAGAGAGCTGTGAGCATTGTCTCTGTTTAGGTCAATGACAAATAAGGATGTCTGGGGGGGGGGGGGGATCAC
The DNA here is from genome assembly GCA_037194245.1 of Opsariichthys bidens. Lineage (NCBI taxonomy): Eukaryota > Metazoa > Chordata > Actinopteri > Cypriniformes > Xenocyprididae > Opsariichthys > Opsariichthys bidens. Next base: position 14,895,825 of record CM074296.1, read on the forward strand.
AACATGAGAGCCCGTTGTTGTTGTATTGGCCTTATGTTGCCCATGTTGAAATGCTCATTTCACACTGAAGCTTGAGTGGCACGTGAGCAATGAGTGTACATCGTTGCTGCAGACGCGCGAGTATTCACGCCGGAAGCGTTTGTACAGCGTCACAGCAGCAACTCCAAGCTAGATATAAAGACAACTATGAATTTGTTTTTATAAGTTCTTCATTTATAAACTTGATAGTCTTGAAAGATTTGTAACAATGTGAGGTGTACAAAATTCTCATGTAAATGTAAATATTAACAAAACAAACAAACAAAATGCCTCGTGTCACATTGTACACCTCGTGTACACTCACCTAAAGGATTATTAGGAACACCTGTTCAATTTCTCATTAATGCAATTATCTAATCAACCAATCACATGGCAGTTGCCTCAATGCATTTAGTGGTGTGGTCCTGTCAAGACAATCTCCTGAACCCCAAACTGAATGTCAGAATGGGAAATAAAAGGTGATTTAAACAATTCTGAGCGTGGCATGGTTGTTGGTGTCAGATGGGCCGGTCTGAGTATTTCACAATCTGCTCAGTTACTGGGATTTTCACGCACAACCATTTCTAGGGTTTACAAAGAATGGTGTGAAAAGGGAAAAACATCCAGTATGCGGCAGTCCTGTGGGAGAAAATGCCTTGTTGATGCTAGAGGTCAGAGGAGAATGGGCCGACTGATTCAAGCTGATAGAAGAGCAACTTTGACTGAAATAACCACTCGCTACAACCGAGATATGCGGCAAAGCATTTGTGAAGCCACAACACGCACAACCTTGAGGCGGATGGGCTACAACAGCAGAAAACCCCACCGGGTACCACTCATCTCCACTACAAATAAGAAAGAGAGGCTACAATTTGCACGAGTTCACCAAAATTGGACAGTTGAAGACTGTAAAAATGTTGCCTGGTCTGATGAGTCTCAATTTCTGTTGAGACATTCAGATGGTAGAGTCAGATTTTTGGCGTAAACAGAATGAGAACATGGATCCATCATGCTTTGTTACCACTGTGCAGGCTGGTGGTGGTGGTGTAATGGTGTGGGGAATGTTTTCTTGGCACACTTTAGGCCCCTTAGTGGCAATTGGGCATGGTTTAAATTCCACGGCCTACCTGAGCATTGTTTCTGATCATGTCCATCCCTTTATGACCACCATGTACCCATCCTCTGATGGCTACTTCCAGCAGGATAATGCACCATGTCACAAAGCTCGAATCATTTCACATTGGTTTCTTGAACATGACAATGAGTTCACTGTACTAAAATGGCCCCCACAGTCACCAGATCTCCACCCAATAGAGCATCTTTGGGATGTGGTGGAACGGGAGCTTCGTTCCCTGGATGAGCATCCCACAAATCTCCATGAACTGCAAGATGCTATCCAATCAATATGGGCCAACATTTCTAAAAAATGCTTACAGCACCTTATTGAATCAATGCCACGTAGAATTAAGGCAGTTCTGAAGGCGAAAGGGGGTCAAACACAGTATTAGTATGGTGTTCCTAATAATCCTTTAGGTGAGTGTATTTCTATAATAATATAATTGCCATTTCTCTTCACTCTCATACTTTTCTTCTGTTTCTATCTCTTATATCCTAGTAGATTCACATCTTTCCCTCCCTCTCCTTCATTTCCTCTATTCCTGACCATCAGAAGATTCATGTTTAGAAGATTAGATACCATTACCAGCCATGATTTAGGAGTGAGGAATGGGAGAACGTTGTTGTCTTTATTTGTTAGGGTAGCGGTTGTCAGTAGAAACCAATCATACTACTGCCAAGAGAGTAAACTGAGCTACTGTCACTGCGGCAATAATGTCAGACAAAAGCAGCAGCTCTTTATCACAGTATCGGAATGGTGTCCAAATCAAATTCATATTCAGTCCTGAAGCTGGTATTTTTAGGAAACCAAACCCGAAGCAGTAGCAGTTTCTAAGCAGTCTGTATTGTTTGTGTGTATTATTATAGCGTAGATAAATGAACTTGTCCAAGACAGAACCGACAGTTACGAGACTGAGGAAAGAGCAAACTTGGAAGAGCTGAATGCTGGGGGGGAAAAAAAACTGTAATAATTTCAAGGTTTAATGGCCTAAACTGAATAAGGAACTGTGTTTGACAAAAAACAGATCTAGAGTTGTTGTTTGTATCAAGAACACTGAGAACAGCAAATCACCAACCCTCTGAGAGCAAGAGCTTATCTAGAACAGAGAACAGACAACCGCAACAACCATATCCTGTAAATACACGGAGATACAGAAAGAGAAAACTGATACGAGGACAACATGTGCCACATGAGCCTGACAAGACATTAGCTGGGTGAACCTGATGACACTAAGACACTAAATATTGTGACAGGAACATTATGGGAATAGTCAGAAAGATATTAACAGAAATCTAACTCAGACTGGACGAATTAAGGCAAGATTTCCCGGCGGAGGATCTCTAATCGTTCCATCTTCGCATGAACTACTTGTTTCGCAATCACACACTCCGGCCCGGTTAATTGAACCCCAAACACATCTGTGAGTATCGAGAGGGGAAGCTTACTGTTATTCTGACTAATACGCTCATTCTCAGCCGTGTAAAACTATTACTGAACACGTGAGCACAACAGGATATTTCCCAATCAGCCTCACGCCAGCCTCAGGCAGTACTGGCCCACTGCTGGCCATTCCTCAACACCCAGTTGCCATTCAGCGCACATGTGAATGGTTTTTAAGGAAAAACAAGTTCAACACAGGCTCAGACGAGCCGTTGGGGATGATTAGGTGCTGTTTGGCCCTGCAGGTGTCCGGGCAGCACTCCAATGTCCGTTCTGGATCCAAGGGGTGTGTGCGAGCATAAGGTTTGGGATGGGATGAGGTGAACGCGTAAGAAGCGCTGCCTCAGGGGAGAGAACCGAGACATCCGGACTAAAGGCATGAGGTTTAATTCACTGGACAAACGACACCCTGGATCTGGATTTAGAGAGTGATTCGGCATCTGTAAAAGTCATCCTAGATGAAAGTGTGAGACATGTTAAACCATAACTGTCATATGCGGTAACATCAGCCTGGCATAATATCATACATCTTTTTACAAGATTGTAGGGTTAGTTGGGTGCATCAAGAGGGGAAAAAAAAACAAAAAACCGTGAGAATGTAGAGGTGTTAAGACCTGCATTTACTAGACTTATTTTGAGCAGTACTTGCAAGTCAAGACTAAGAGCCTTATGATTTAATATTGAATGTTTAATTGATTTATTGTATTGAATTGAATATTTAATTTTGTGGATGACAGGAATGGAAATGCATTTATTGAATTTAATATTCATTAAATGAATTTGTGCATTAATATGAACGTAATTAACTATTAATAAACCAAGGTGTATATAATGGAAGGTACGGAAATGTTCTTATGCGAAATATGCATTTGTGATACACAAAATGAGACATAATAAACTTGCAATTTAGAAATTGCAAAACTCGGACTCGCAAACAAAGTCCAAATTGCAAGATACAAACTAACAATTATGGGGGAAAAAATTGTGAGATTGTGAGATTTTAACTTATAATTGCAAGATTTAAAATTGGAATTCTGAGAAATACAATTTAACAAGATAAATGTTGCAATTCCCATTTTATTCCATGGCAGCAATGGGCTTCCATACAAAAGTGTGCTGGGGGTCTACTGAAAATTTTAGAGAAAAGCATAAAGTATAGGGTTAAGTATATATTAATTATTTTGCATATAATATTGTAGTTTTCATAAAATGATCATTTAAAAGGCAATTATTTAATTATTATATTCACAAACATCAAATTGAAAACTAAATCAGTTTTCGGTTACATGCATAAATGTATAATTTGTCTGTATAAGCCATTGTGCTTGTGTGTGGTAGAGGAACTGGTGATTACCATTAAGTAATTAGCCTTAAGTGTGATGCTGACCACTGCGTTTTACAAATAACACATTATTATTGTGCCAAGCATCTGGATGTGGAAGATTCCACCATTCACAGAGTAAATGGAAACAAGCCTCTACAGTCTCGGTTAGCGAAGCATCGCTCTCCATTCACACAAGTAGCACAGATCTACATGTAAACAAGTCCTCCCAATGTTTACTTACTGCCTTTGCCTGCTTGTCACATCTGTCAGTTTTAAGATGCAGAGTTTTGTTATTGATGTTGGCTTTGTCCTGTGCTTGCATTTACAGAAACTGTGGAGCATGGATCAAATAAATGTGACAGGTGCGTATGACTGGAACTGACACTCACATGGAAAAAAAAATCAATAAGAGCCCTTCACATTATTTTAAGATGCGTTCACGCCATGTCGCAATCACCGTATTTATGTGATTTTAATTTGTAAAGAGCATTCACCTCCTCATAGATGCCACAGTGTTGATAGCGGCGCTATAAAAACACACAATTCCCAGTCTGAACGGCTCAGAGTAGAATGTCACGTTTTAGCACGGCGAACTTACGGTAATTACGTGAATGCAGCATTAGTCAAGTGTGTCTAAATGTTGAAACTTTAGTATGTAAGAAAGATTTCAATAGCGCTTTTTACATGTTAACAGAAGCATGCAGAAGGAGAAGGGACAGAGGAAAGACGAGACATACTGGAGGGAGATCAACGCGGCCATGGCCCTAACTAACCTGGCTCAGCCCAAGGACGCGGCCACCGCCGCCACCACCAGCTGCATCATCCAGAAATCCTCACACATAGCTGAAATCAAGACTGTTAAAGTGCCTATCCTGCACAAATACTAATGCACATACACACACACACACACACACACACAAGCAGAAGATCCCGCTCTTCTACCTTTGGAATTCTCTTGTTGTTTTGAATATTGTTTATTACTTTGTTGTACTGATAAAGAATGAATTTTTTTGGTACGTCTGTTTTTAATTGTTATTATGAGTGCGATGAAGTGCCCCGAAATGCAGCACTTTTTTAGTTCACCGATTCGTGCATTTCCTTTGGCTCGCACAGACATTTTGGTAAGTGTTGATGAACTGTCAGTGCGACAGTATTTCTGAACGAGACACTTTTGCAATGTTAACTTATTTTGATATTAATCAGAAATTTGTATTGTATCGCACCAAAGTGCCTTCATGCATCTCAAAGGAGAGATTAGTGAGAATGTACAGTTCATATCCTCTCTGAATGAAAGAAGCGGTTGAAATGACAGGAGGAGTGTGTAGCGCACTCTTCTCTCTGCTTCTCGCAGCCGACAAGAGCTGTTGACCTTAAAATGAAGTCACAAAGACATGCACAAGCACCTAAGGCCATTTCTGCATGTTTTGTCTTAATAGCTCATGTGGCTGTGACTACGACATTGTTTTGTCTCTAAAATTGAAAACTTCAACTGTCACCTGCCAACAATAGCCGTGAGCCGAGAGATAAGTTCAGTCAGCCTACGTCTAACTCAAACTCTTCCTTACGCTTTCTGCTTCCTCTCATAAACTCACAGTAATGCACATTTCTCAGACACAATGAGAGAGAGAGATACAGACTTCAAGGTTTGAGACGAGGATTGTGACCCAAAGGGATATTTAGTAATCCATTATCAGTGCTAAACTGAACGGGTTGCCTTCTCACATTTCTGCAAAGAACAAGGTATTTAGTGGAAGAAGAAAATGATTTGGTCTTTTTCTCTCTCAGCTGGTTAGAATTACTCTCAAATCGCTGTTTACAAGAAGTTCAAGAGACACTTGCATAAAAAAATGACACAAACCATTGCAGTATTACCACATCTCTGATTCAGTGAACGTTCAAACTTTTTTGCAATCTCCATGTTTGTCCTGCGGTTTTTAAAAACATTTTTTGTTAGTGTTTTTGCCTTTGGTGAAACCAAGTTGTGTTCGTCTTATATTGACTGAGTGGAAAGAAACTAATGTTCAATGCAAATGTTTTTTACATTAGAGTTATGAATGCCAATACCAATTTAGAAAATTAAAACACTTGCTTATGTTGATTTTCTGTTGTTTTTTCGAGGAAAGTCTCCACCTGTTTGTGGTGAGACAGGCCAAAGAAACCGATTCAAGAGCTGCATGCACTTATCAGACTACCCCCCACACACCTTTTTATTGTTAATATTATTAAAAATAATATTCACAAACACCCACTGAGACCATAATTCATAGGTACTTTGTCCTGTTTTAAATAGTAGTGGAGCACATTTTTAGTAAATTTTCTAACAAAACTGGGAAAAATGTATGATCTGATCTGCTTTTGAAATCTCATTTTCCTTTCATTTTTTTCTCTAATCCATTCAAATCTCATATGAATCTCTCTTGGCCTTTGCAGTGAACAAAGAGAAGAGAAAGAATCAACCTGAGTTTGACCAATTCTGTTTTTTTTCCCCTTTCACACTCTGCTCAAAAGGAGGCTGACAGACAAACAGTTATTTTGTGCACATTTTAGAACATTTGAAATGATTAAAGACTGTAAAAAAAAAAAAAAAAAAAAGTGTAATAATAGTCTGAGTTTTTTTTTATTGTTAAGTTATATTCTTTTTTTTTATTTTAGAGACTGGATGTTTGTCCAATGAAGGAATGCATAATATCTCATTTATTCTGATTTTATTTTAATGTTCAGTTTTATGCCAGGAACCTTGTTTACTTCAAAGGAACATTAAATAAAACATTTTTTTGATGATATGATGTTGCTTGGCGTTTCATCATTAAAGTTTGCAGTTCTCCACAAAACTCTGAAATCTTTCTTCAGATAAAACTGATCAGAGATATAACTGCTAACATTTAAACATAGGGTATCCATTTGCATTTTAACTTCACTTGCTTTTTGAATAAACATGAGTTTTTCTTGAGTTTAAAATGAATAAATTCCAAACAGAAATGTTTTAGGGCCAACTTGCGATGAATAATTCACACAGCATTGAGGCAGACAAATGAAATCTCACTAATTTGTCTCTGTGGTTTGACCTGAGTTCAGATGACAAGCTTCTCTTTTCTTTTTTAGCCTTTGTATCTTTTTGAAAGCGGTCATGTTAACTTTGCCAGAGGCAGAGACCTTGTTTGCCTTCACGCTGGTTTCAGCCCAGTAAATACAAAGACACCGCACAGCACAAACAGAGCTGGAAATGGATGATGAGAATGGAGTTCTCTGTGATCTTGTCTTTCCTTAAGGGTTTAATCCTGAACAAATGCTGGGAACGGACACATTGGTGCTCACTGTGGTACTGAATGTGTACAGCACAAAGAGTCTTGAAGCTGCGCATTGTCAAGTTGTCACCTTTATATATATAGCGCTTTTTACAATGTAAATTGTGGCAAAGCAGCCTTACAGTAATAATTGGCAAATTATTTTTGGCTGCACAGCAGCTCCCAAAGAAAATGGTCTCATTGTGCAGCTTATTCTATATATTATTGATTCCTTCCGTTGCAAAGATCAATGGTTATTAGTCTAGATAATTTATGTATATTAGCACTGCAGAAAACAGTGGTGTAATCGGTTTAAATGGTAAACCTCGGGATAAACAGAGAGACTAAAATTAGCGTAGACGCCATTCTTCTTCTGATGTAACGAGTACATCTGGTGAAGTGTTCCCTGACCGGCTGACCAGCCTAAACAATCCTTTAACGGACATGAAGACATAAACTGATAATGTGTCGTGTATGCCAGGTTAAAAAGATGCAATTTTAAAAACTATACGATGTTTAATAGGCAGCCAGCGCAGTTTTGAAAGAACCGGGCTAATATGGTCATACTTCCTGGTTCTAGTAAGGACTCTAGCAGCTGCGTTTTGGACCAGCTGTAGTTTGTTCATTAAGCGAGCAGGGCAACCACCCAGTAGAGCGTTACAATAAGCTAGCTTGAGGTCATGAACGCATGAACTAACTGTTCATTGCATTTGACATTGAGAGCATATGTTGTAGTTTAGATATATTTTTAAGATGGAAGAATGGTTTTACATATGCTAGAAATGTGGCTTTCAAATGAAAGATTGGTACCAGGTTCCTAACTGACGAAGACGACTTAATAGAGCAGCCATCAAGTGTTAGACAGTATTCTAGGTTATTGTGTGGAGAGGTTTTTTGTCCAATAGTACAAAAAACTATAGTAGTAGCAAATTACTAGTCATCCAATTTTTATATCAGCTATGCATTCCGTTAATTTTGAGAATTGGTAGGTTTCGTCGGGGTGCGATGAAATATAGAGCTGAGTATCATCAGCGTAACAGTGAAAACTAATGCCATGCTTCCTAATGACATCTCCCAAGGGTAGCATGTACAGAGTGAAATGCAACGGTCCGAGAACTGAGCCTTGCGGTACTCCATATTGAATTTGTGATCGATATAACATCTCTTCATTTACTACTACAAACTGATAACGGTTAGCATTGTGCTAAACAAATTATAAATTAAGACCTCTGCCTTTTTAATATAAGACGCCAAACTTCACTTTGGAAGCATTATAGTGCACTTCATTTACATAGATATTCTAGAGCTGATCCATGAACCCTGACAATAGCATCAGGCTGGAAATATGAAAGAATAAATATGCATTTTCTCAGCGTCCATCCGAATATACTTTCTCAAACACATTGACCCCAAAACTTATTTGGACACTAAAGTCACCAAAAAGTCACGAATGTCATTGCTTGAAGTGTAATTGTACAAATAGTTTTATAATCTGAAAGCTAATAATCTTTTTGCAGGATATTTTGCATTAAAAGCGTACTTTCTTAAAGAAAATGTAATTTAGCTCAATATTTTGTTCTACATGGGACATATAGACAATGCACAGACATTCATACATCTTAATACAAAGTGTAAATTTAGAGTTAAAATACTTTTTGTGGCCACATACAGTGCCTATACAAAAATACTAACACAACTGCCAATGAAAAGACTTCGAAAAGTAGATCAGCAAAAGAGAAAGAATATCAAAACAAGGAATGAAACATGAATAAAAACACACAGCCACCAAGATTTTCTAACTCTTTAGGCTCTAATCTTATCTCAATCATCTGCTGCTTGGTCTGGTTTGAAAATTATGTGGAATCCATGGTTAAACATGCAAATCATGCAGAATAACATATGAGAGAGAGAGAGAGAGAGAGAGAGATGTATTTAATACACAAACAAGGATGGAAAACTTTACTGAAGCATTGATATATTAATATATAGTTTTAAAAATATAATGATGCTTAGTGATCATCTCATGAAGTTCATAGTCAGAGTTCCAAAAACGAACTAGCATAAATCAAGTCCCCTTGTCTCTCTTCAGCTCTCTCTGTCCTACTATTGTCTCTCCTCTCTTCTCCTGTTTCTCTCTAAGCAGACTGGCAAAGACAGGCGCTCTGAGCAGAAATTTCCATCGAGACCATTTGTTGAAATGTTTGAGCAGGTTTTGTGGATCTCACCCATTATCTTGCTGAACAGGTTGGGATGCTGGGCTGGCCAGGCCAGCCGTGTGACACACTCCAGACGTCTCTCCACCCTTCTCATCACACACAGAGTCCAAGATACTGTCAAAAAAACTACACACACACACAAACTGAGCACAAAGAATTTCCAAAATCATTTGAACTGGGAAAAGCGATTCAGTCAGATGAAGAAATTTGACCACTGCCACATATTGGAATAATTATTTACCTTGCCTAAATGGTCTGTTCGTCCATTAATTATCAATTGCCTGGACATATGCTGGATACATAGTCCAGAATCTGAGCACTGATTAGCCACTGGGTCAGATATGACCAATTACGGAATGAACTCCAAAATGATTATAAATGTATTGTGTTTATGTGACATTACATTTATTACATATTTTGCATTATTTATTACATATAATGAGAATAGGCCATTAAATAATAATGTTCAAAAGTTTGTAGTCTGTAGAATTAATTTTTTAAATAAATAAATACTTAACACTTCTATTCAGCAAGGAGGATGCATTAAATTGATGAAAACGGACTGTAAATGCTATAATGTTGCAAATTATGATTTCTTCATTAAATGCAGTTATTTTGCACTTCCTATTCAACAAAAGGGCTTTTGACACTGGTTCATTCTAAACCCAAGGTAAACAGAATACCAGGTTATCTTTATTCATGTTTCACACTGCTTAAACTAGTTCACTAGACAGTTAATGCTAGGTATTCATAAACTGACGTTTCACACTGTACATCCCTTAACCCCGGGTTAAAATCCTTATCTGCATATTTGCAGTGTCAGTGTTACTTACTGGATAAACGCGGCATGTGACCTGTTATAAAGGCTCTAGCGACGAGCGTCTTCATACTACACATTGCTGACTGTAATAAAGGTTTTTACGGAGTGAACTTTTTGAATTATAGAAAGGTGAGAATGACGGCCTTCTTCACTCCAATTGACAACAACATCCCGGAGCAAAGAGGACAGTGACAATGTGTCGACAGACAAGACAGAGCAGGTTACTTTTGATATGAGTTTCATATTTAAAATACTGTCATTTTTTAAAGAAGTTTCAACAATAAATGCCGTATAGTGGCTCTTTAACGTGTCGTGACAGATCGCTGTAGCTCCTCAGTTCAAGCGACTCGTGAATCAACGAGTCTCTTCTTACTAGTTCATTAATAGAATCAAATAAACATGAATTGAACATCAGAAGGAATGTTGATTGAAGTGCGGATAGACGTGATTATACAGAATTTTTCAAGTTCACCAACATTAATCTACGAACTCCCTTGACTGCTTTGTCGGACAAAATGGCGGATAATGATGCTTTGCCATCACAGGAATAAATTACATTTTAAAATATATTCAAATAGAAAATAGTTCTTTTGAATTGTAATCATTTTTACATTTACATTGTCATTTAGCAGATGCTTTAATCCAAATGACTTACAAATGAGAATTATTATTGTTTATTGTCAATATTACTGTTTTTGCTGTATTTTTAATCAAATACACAATTACCACCCTCAGGAATTAATAGGATTCCAGGATCATTTTTCAAAGGCAGAAAAGATTTTTTTTTTTCCCCTTAACCTAGACATTTAATGTTCTAAGATTTCTTCAGTATCTGCATAAATTGTGCAAACAGTCTGAGTCACAGAGAATAAATTTGGTCTATTGCGTTATGTTTCCTAATGGATTTAAATCTCTTTTTTTTGTAGGTGGTAGTTGGCATTGCTTTCCTTAAATTTTTATTTTTCATCCAGATTCACAGATGTCGCAATCTCACTTCTTCCTTTATTCTGGCTTACAATTCACTCTTCAGTGCAGCAAGGAGGCAAGCCTGTTTCTGTAGCCGTACTTCAGTGCGCTAACCTGAGGTACTCAAAACATTTCCTGTCTTTAATCCAGTGAACTTCCAAGAAACCACCAGATATATCAACAGAGAAAATCAGTGGTTTCAAAGGCATTATTAAAACACAAATACACAATATGCTGCTTTGTGCAAGTGCTCTGTGAAGACATAACAGAGGTGTTTTATGGAAAAGGGATTAATCAGAGACATTGCTGGAATTTCCATTCACACTGAATGTGTTGTGCCCCAAAAAAGGAAAAGAAACATAAATATGAGCCACGTCATAAAAAAAGATTTCACTTCAAAACTTTGAGATATTTTAGTTCCCTGCTAATTAGTTTTTGTATTAACTAAATTCATTAAAAAAATATTAATTTTCCATTATTAGTATAATTATATAGTAGTAAGTATAATTAGTAGTAGTAGTATTTATTAATGATAACGCTATGATATCCAGTATAGTTAAAGGAACATTTCTGGCACATTACTTCAGATGATTAACAATTTTAAATCAATTTTGACTTTACATTCTGTTCCCCTGATCGCGGTGACGCGACAAAGAGAAGCAATCTAACTTTTGCTCAGTGTCCTCTTCTGCCTAAACTTCTCTTTTCTTAAATCAAGTGTATTCACTGCTATAGCCCTATGTTTTGTTTAGAATAACTGACTTTCATGTCTGAATCGGATCAGTCGTTGCCAGGTCAGAAGTGCCATGCCACGAGTGGTTATGACAGCAGAAATATATTACAAAGGAGCTTGAACCACACAGCACATAATGACAAGATCAAACATAAAAGGCACAGAAGGGGAGGGGGCGAAAACCTCAGGGCCCATGTTTCTCTGTCTAATATTTCTAAACCGAAAGTTAAATAAATTCCTCAGTACAGCGAAGTGGAACCGCGTCAGTAGAGCAGATGGAAGGGATGGCAGCTGCAGCTGGAATGCGGTTTGGCTGAGAGGGACAGCGAGAGAAAGAAAGCAACGTCCTCACGCGCTTGAACCGTTCATATTCTCCAATACACTGCTGCTGATGAAGTGTTCTGCATTTGTGTGTGTGTGTGTGTGTGTGTGGCATGGAGTCAAAAGAAAGCACTTAAAAATTTAAAGGTAACAGCGACGACTCCACTTTGGATAAACCTACTGTTGTCAATAAACAAACCGTCTAGACTCCAACTCAATATATTGGTCTCTGGGTACGTTTTCTGATGTATTCTAGACTATACAATGATAAATACACAGAAATCATATTAGATGCTTATGTCCGCTTGCCAAATGTTTTCAGGCAGACAATATTTACAACTAAAGTGACAGTAACTCATATTAGTGCATCGTATCACGATGAAAAATTACAGACAAAAGTTTCCATCCGCCTAGTATCACAGTGTTTTAAAACTGACCTCTGAATGGGGCTTTTGATTTACAAATTACCATCTGTAACACAAAACCTCAACTCACTTTGCTCAGTGTCTCCCTGTTTCTTTCCTAGGCTGCTGTTAGTTCAACATCTCTGTGTCTGTAATATATCACTAGCGAATGCTCCAATCTCAGTTCCTCTCACACATAATCTGAATCGTAACCATAGTAAGGTGAGACGGGAGTCAGATTTCGATACCGGCCAATAGTATGCTGATAAAACAGTCCAATAGCACTGGGATTTTCAATGATTGAACTCAGGATTTTTCAATTGCTCTTTCTATTGGTTACAGCAGTTATGCCAGCAGTCGGTGACAATGCTGGTGACAATGAGTGAGTCGGTGAATCAGTCAATAAACTTTGTTCAAACACCGATTCAATCAGGAACAATAAAAGTTACCGTCTTTATGAGTGATGCATTGAATCATTTACTCAACTGATTTGTTCAAAAATATAGATTTTGAAAGAATTTACTGCTTTGATGAGTGAGTCATTGAATAATTCCTAAAATAAATGTGTTCAAAAAATGCAGATTCATCCAGGAAAGAAAAAAAGATCTTTTTATGTCAACTTCCCGATTACATTACTATACTATTACCCTAATGCGAAAAATAGATGGCTTATTTGCTAGATTCTGAGATGTGCATCCAATTGACTATCCCATAAGGTTATGTGAGAGGATCTGTGAATGGTGATGTAACTTACACTGGTGAGTCACATGACAACCATGGATGAGGTGCTACATAGCACCGCTACCGTATAAAGAGCCTGTTAAGCCCAATATGGTTATTCAGCGGTTCTTTGGGGTGGTTAAGGTGTTATATAGCACCACTGCCATACAAAGAACCTGTTATGCTCCTGTATTGTTCCTTAAACATTCTCTAACCCTCTAACAACATTAAAATGCACACTGTGTATTTCCTGAAGATAACAAGGTTCTCAACCTTTTTGCCCCAAAGACACCCCTTTAAGAAAATATTCAGAAAATATACTTTTGACCTCAGATAAGCATAGAAGTGATCAAAACAGCTTTTGATACTGTAGCAAATTCCCATTCATTAGAAAACACATGAGAGTGGAAAAACATGTCTAAAATCTAAGGCGGAGAAAGGGGTGGTGGCATGCAACAAAACAGTTCAGATACTGAGAGCTTAAATTATGTTTAAATTATGTTGAAGGACGAATACAATTGGAGGATGAGAGAAAGCCAAGACAAGGTGATTGGCTGTAGTCTTTGAATGAATGTAAACTGAAGAGGGGCTTGACAGTAGAGGGTGTTTGTGAAGTCAGTTATATCTCGAAATTGTCACAAACTTCAATAAAAAAGACTATATTCATATAGTAACTGTAGCATTCTGTAAGTAAAGTTTTCAATAGATGCTATGTAGCACTTAAAGTGGGGAACCCTTAATGATTACAAGCCAGTGAACCACTTTTAATGCTATTTAACGCCATTTTTGTTTCGAGAGAATGATGATGTGGTGTGTCTGGATTCATACTATACATTGATTCATGCTATTTAGAACATACTTTCTAACAGTCATGAAATAACTTATTCAGAGAGAAAGTGATTTTGGATGCAGGCTTAGTGCTTTTATAAGTGAGTCATTGAATTATTCACTCCAACGATTCATTCAGAAACACCAATTCAGGAACAAAACACAAATGCTCTGTGTTGCTTGAGAATGTTAGCGGTTCATTCTGCTTGTGCTTCTTTTAGAATTATTTTTGTGGGCAGAGCAAAAATCAATCAACAGGCAACACTGTGTTTAAAATGTAAGTTACTCAATAGTAACTTATTGTTTTTTGTTGAAAAGCAATATACTTGCAATTGTGCTATTGGTCTGAATATCAGCATATGGCTGTGATTACCTGCAGCCTTGTGCCTACAGCCAAATGACAGGTTTAATAATTGTTTTACTCACAAACACTCTTACCCTTAACGTGACATATTTTCTCTTAGGGAATCCACAATTACACATGTAAACTTGGCAGGCAATGTGGCATCACTTTGCCAATGGGTATTTTGGGACAACACTCATACACAAGAGCACTATGATGGCTTCATAAATCCGAACGCTGACAGACACTTTCCACAGGCAGGCCCCGGGCCCTTCATACGCTGATTTGCTCCCTAACTCACTCATTTCTAAACATTGTGTGTTTGTATTTTTGATGTAACCCTGATGTCTGGATTTAAACTCCATGGCGGGAGACTTGCGGTGAGCTGGAGTCACTTTACAACACAAAGAGTGCAATACTCATTAAACGAGGAGAAACTGACCACACGGGGTGTCAGCCGCATAACAGGTTCAAAAACAAGAGCTAGAGAGAGGTCTTTGAAAGAGGCCTTATCTTCTGACAGTACAACAATTTTTTCAATTACACATTCAGTCATCAGACAAAAGAGGTTAGTTCTCCAGGGGAAAAAAAAGGAAAGTCAGGCCAGACTGCAACTTCTCCGCTTCCTTCATTGTTTTGCTCCTGGAAAATGATTGATTAGCCAACATAATTGAATCAACATTGAATCTGTGCACATGCACATCACATTACAAATAGGGCTCTTGCTCTCTGTCGTCTATCCAAAGCAATAAAAAGACAATAAAACAGAGAGATGTGCCTGGGAATCGCTCTATGATCATAATATATGTCTCTCTAGATGCTCTGACGTCCACTGTAGTTCACTGAAACACTCCACTTTCCAGTCAAACAATTGCTAACCATCAAAGGTCCTATGAGGTCTCCACCGTAAGAGACGCTTAATCCAGGTCTGAAGATTAGACAAACTACTGGATTTATAAAAACTGACAGGATAACGTGAGTTTTTCCTTTTTGGAGTGCACTAGCCATCGTTCAGGAGCGCTTTTACTAAAATTCTAGAGGTTTTTATTTTGACATTTGACACTGTCGAATTTGAGATGTGCAGACTTTTGATTAAAATATTGGGCTGACATTTAACAGGATATATGAAATTAAACAAGTCAACACAGGATGACTTGAAAGTAATTATAGTAATAAATTATTATTAATCTAAATTGAAATGCTAAAAAACTCATTAAATGAAGACGTAATAGATGTATATACAGTATCTCACAAAAGTGAGTACACCCCTCACATTTCAGCAACCATTTTATATTACATGTTCAAGGGACAACACTATAGAAATGAAAATTGGATATACTTTAGAGTAGCAGTATAGATTTACTGTCCTGTAAAAATAACTCAACATACAGCCATTATTGTATAAATAACTTGCAACAAAAGTGAGTACACCCTAAGTGGACATGTCAAAACTGTGTCCAAAGTTTCAATATTTTGTGTGAGGACCACTGGTATCTAACCCTGCCTTAATCCTCCAGAGCTGCAGAGGTTGTTCCTGGCATGTTAGACACATGGCACTTCTCCACCATTCACTTGAAGATGCCCCACAGGTGCTCAATGGGGAACAGGTTTGGAGACATACTTGGCCACTTCCTCACCTTCAGCTTCCTCAGCAAGGCAGTTGTCATCTTGGCGGTTTGTTTGGGGTCTATTTCATGTTGGAAAACTGCCATTCGGCTCAGTTTCTGAAGAGAGGGCATCATGTTCTGCTTCAGAATGTCACAGTACATGTTGGAATCCATGTTGGAATGTTGGAATCCATCAATGAAGCGCAGCTCCCCAGTACAAGCAGCACTCATGCATCCCCAGACCATGATGCTACCAGCACCATGCTTGACTGTATGGTAGTCGACATGTTGGCAGGGCTTCGCCACACATGCTGGACACCATCTGTATCAAACAAGTTTATCGTTGTCTCATGAGACCACAGGACAAGTAAATCATGCTCTGGGACAAACTGTTTGAGGGTTTCTTGTGAACCAGCTTCGGAAGAGGCCTCCTTTTGGGATGATGGCCATGCAAACCGACATGACACTGACATTGGCACTGACAAGCTGACCATCCACCTCTGCAAATTCAAAAGCAATGCTGGCAGCACTCATTCATCTGTTTTTTTGAAGCCAGCTTCTGCACCTGACGCACAGCATGAGGACTCAACTTGTTTGATCGACCCTTGTGAGGCCTGTTCTGAGTGGAACCCGTCTTCGAAAACCTCTGTATGATCCCGACCACTGTACTGTAACTCAGTTTCAGGGTGTTACCGATCTTCTTTTAGCCTAGGCCATCTTTGTGGAGAGCAACAATTCTAATTCTCAAATCCTCAGAGAGTTCTTTGCCATGAGGTGCCATGTTGAAAATCCTGTGGTCAGTATGAGAGAACTGAACTCAAAGCACTAAATTTTAACTGCGCTAATACAAGATACATAAATTTGTATATTCCTGTCAAGCAGACAAAAACATGAACATGATGAATAGGTCATGGGTCTTTAAATTTTAATGTTATTTAAACAGCAATTGGTGATTCTCTGACTCAGACAGTCTGAAAAAGCAGAGTTAAGTTGTTAATGTTTTCGACTGTTTTCATATTTTGTGATAGTTGTTTGTGAGTCATTTTATAATTGTAAAAAAGGTCACTGCATCTTTTTCTCACAATTAGTTTTTTCCCCTCACAATTGTGAATTTGCATTTCACAATTCTGACTTCTTTTTCTCAGAATTGCGAGATTTAAACTCACAATTGGAATTATAAAGTCAGAATTGGGAGATATGAACTTGCAATACTGACTTTTTTTCTTGCAATTGTGAATTTAGTATGTGAGTTAAATGTCATAATTTGGACTTTTCTCAATATTGTGAGTTTTTCATAATTTTGACTTTTCTCAATATTGTGATTTTATATCTCATAATTTGGTCTTTTCTCAATATTGTGAGTTTTTCATAATTTTGACTTTTCTCAATATTGCGAGTTTATAGCTCATAATTCTGACTTTATAACTCGCAACTGCAACTTTAGATTACACAATTCTGAGGAAAAAAGTCAGAATTGTGAGATAAAAATGACCTGTTTTGTGTTTGTTCTACTTATTAGCATTCCAAAGTGTTCTAAAGTATTTAGATTAAGTTACTAAACTTGAGTAATGTAACGAAATACGTTACAAATTACTTTTTAAAGCACGTACTTTGTACTCCGTAGTGAAATACATTTTAAAAGTAACCTACCCAGCCCTGGTGATGCTAAATACAGGTGTAAATAGGGTGTTAAACGTTTTGAGCTTGTCTACTTTTAACCAATTTCAGAGGTAGTCGAAAACGCATTTGACCGGATTGATTTTGTGGTGGAAAAGCTCATGTGTTCAAACAGCCGCAAAAGACCATCTACATTCCCTCCACTTGTGATCCAACTGACCAAAACAGATATTAATACCAGGTGTAAACAGGACATTAATCTTAATGGGTCTCAGATAACTGGACTGCATACTCACCTGTCAATCAAGCATTGATCTAAAATAAAAAGTTGATCTAAAGTTAAAATGATTAAAATTGAGAACTTTTGAGATTTTATTAGACTTTTTATCCTTTATCAAAATGCAGCCTTACACTTATATAATAAGGCTACACACATTTAATGATGCAGTTAGAGACCTTCTGCTCACAGGAGACACTTGTAATGTTAATATCAGGTGTAGAAAGGGCTGCTGAGTAACTTGCAAGGATGTGAAGGCGGAATATGATGGCCCACCTGGTCTGTTGTGTGCTGTAGCCTTATAATAATGCTGCTGGTGGCACAACTGCGAACTCAGAGCAAGCATGACCTCACTCTAGTGTAGGCGCTACTGTCTGGAGCTTGATTGGCCAAATGTAAACATTTTAGCACTGAACTTTGCCAAAGGTGAAATCAGACATGAGACCTCCAGCAGTGTAGTCAAAAGCACCTCAAAGCAGGGCTGCTTTTGCACTTTTAAAGCCAAAAGTGTAAGAAAGAATTACTGGCACTCACAACATGCTCAGAGAAGCATTATTTATTAGCTGTATTTTTTGTACCATACAGGGTAAAAAAAAATTAAAAAATTAAAATGAGCCAACAAATCATAGTTTTCGCATTACCGAGTGCACTAAAGCGAAAGTGTTTAAATCTGAGGCAGTTAAATCAGACTGGCCTGTTAGGGGCAGTATGTAAAAACAGACAGGTTATCTACAACCTGGGACAGACAAGTAAAAACATTGTGGTGATTTACTACTACTTTTAAGCCCACCAGTATTACAAAATACGATGGGTTCCACATTATATTCCAACAGAGGAACAGAGACTGGCTATTGAAACATCCATCCGTGAAATCTCAGGCCGTCAACTCATCGACGTGTGCACCAGATCAGACAGTCAAAGAGAAATAAATACTACAATTATTTCACAAGGCAAGATTATTTACACAAAATAGAGAGTGTGTTACCACGTGTGCCAATCATATGACCCGTAGGACCACCAGACTGTTTTCATCCTCTTTTCTTTCGCTCCTCGGGAACACAGAAAAGGGACTGTCTCAGTGAAACATGCGGTTATTCCATGGCATTGGCTCTTCTGCTTGAGGAAAGCTTGCACCCTCCATGTGTTGATGCAATGTGATTAGTTTATTATAGAAGCCTGTGGCTACAGCGCTCTATACTGTAGTAGTCAATCTGGTAGTCTTTATGTGTGCATGTACATGTGGAGTGAATGACAGAATGCTACGGGAATCCCACTGAGCAGACCCAGGCCAACGGGATGTCATATGGGAGCACACTGAAAACCGCAGATCTGCTAAAGATGAATGAAGCCACTAATTCATACTCTGGCCTCCCATGTGCCCACTTAGCTTTGTGCTAAAAACTGACTTTGAGAGCAAAGGACCTTTTTTCCTTTCAACATAGGGTCTTTTATTTTCCATCACCACTAAATCAATACGTGAGGGGCAGAAGACGGATAACCATGGTCACGTCAGAATTCATGCGGTACACATTTGCATTCTGGAATTTAGACAGCGTTATTAATTTCCTTTTTATTGATGAGGAAAGCACTGCTGCCCATTTTTCTGGAAAACAAAAGGTGAGGAAAGAGAAGAAAGCAGAACTGGGTTTCGGGATGTCAGAGTTCTGTCAAATACAGAGATTGGAAACTGGACAAATTTGAGAGCGTGGACAGCCCAGCCAAGTCTAAATTGTGTGCAACAGGTTTTACAGCCAGGATCGTCATCGGTCCAGAACAGAAAATTGGAATTCAAAAGTTTGTTTTAAATATCGAAGTCACGGAACAGATAGAGAGCTTCTTCATACAGCACACACCAGTTTAAAATAGCTCTCTGAATGTTCTTATTCATTTTCATCATCGGAGATCTGCTAAAAGGAGGAGTTCACTTTAAAATGAAAATCACCCCAAGATCTTCTCACCCTCAATTCATCCTAGGTGAATTTGGCTTTCTTCTTTCTGATGAAGACAATCAGAGTTATTTTAATAAATATCCTGACGCGTTAAGTTTAAATCTCTCAACTGTGCGTTAATGTAATTTAGTCTTAACTAGCTTAATTTTAGCTAATCAGCAGCAGCTGCCGCACTGTAAGAAACGATGTGCAATAAGGGATCATATTAGTATGTTAAATTACTGCTAAGTAATTTTCAGCCTTTTACACTCGACATCATCCCAATATTGGCGAAGATATTTCCTCTGCTGTAATTATGACAGTCTAAAAGTAACTGGGAGTGTTGATATTGATGAACAATTGATATTGTGATTTAAGAATATTCAAGATTCTGATATGCTCTTCACAATAGTTACAATTGTATGGATGTGTTGTAGTAAAAGTAACATTTTTGCAGGGTTGGGGCACCCAAGTATAATGATTTGTAATGTTGAAAGTTATTACAAAGTTGTATTGTAAAAAGCTATTTTATCCAACCAAACTTGTTACAATTTTGGAGATAAGTGAAAATTTGAGGTGCAATAACATCTTTGAAAGGCCACACACAGCTTGCGAGTTGTAGGTTGAATACGAAGGAACCGCACTATGACCAATATGATCTTCCAAGGTACATAGCCAACTAGTCAGAAGAGGTAATCATCAAGAAAAAATAAACTGTGGTTATTCTAACAGTTCATGTACTCTGAAACACTTCAAAGCAATTGATTACGACAGTCGCAGAGGATTATTGCAAAAAAATTTACACATATTACCTCAAACGTTTCTAATCAACTTGATACTTAATATAAATAGTGTTTCAGATCCAGATAGTGTCTCATTCTGGATTTGGAAATGGATTGCAGCCAAGCAAATTGCTTTTCAGACCAATGTCACGCTTAACTGAGGCTTCAAAACTGGCTAAATATGCCATCAATAACTAGAAGATCCGTGGTACAAAGAAACCCTGCCTTTCACCCCACATTGAGATGCAGTTACCATATAGCTCTAATGAAAATGTTCCTTTGGTTTATACACAGCACGATGCACTAAATGTGCCTCTGGAGTGAGACACAGACTCCGAAATCATCACTAAACCCTGACCCTTCGTGCACTTTCCGCAAGCCATTCTCCGACCCACAACTGCTTTGGCTCTGTTCCCCCGGCTGACACGGCAAATCAATCAGACTGATAACGAGAGCAGGGCGTGTGTGCAGGCCAAAGCAGTGACATTTGGGGAACTCAACACCTTTTGAAACCATCATTGCAGTCTCATAATGACCTTATGCAGGACACTGTGATGAGCCCACAGAGAGGCCGTCTGAGCACTGAGCCATGCAGAAGAGAGAGCGGAGGAAAGAAAGCATAAAAGAAGAATGGTTAATGAGACATGGGCTGACGGCCTAGGCAGAAGCGTTCAGTTTGGTGTAATGAGCGAACAGTTTCTGTAGAACAGAACGCACCAATCTTCTACAGTCCGTCATTACTCCATCTCCACAGAACTCCACACAGATTCAAACGCCAGAAGAGTAAATCTCACCAACTAAATTATTGACGAAAATTTTCATTGATAGAGATTTAGATCAACGTTAACTGACATGAAAAAATATGCATCATGATGATAGATTACATTACATGACAAAAAAAACTGTAGCTACTCATGTAATTACTCATTTTAGGTAAGGTTTTCAGACTATTTATATTTATATTCAATTTCTTTATTGGATTTTTCTGGAACATCAAATCAACAAATCATTAATTGAAATGATCATTCCACACTGTTAATACCCCAGTGAGAACCTCCCTCAATCAACAACCTACAACTATATATATATATAAATAAAAGAAAAGTTGCTCATCTTAAGGGTCTTGAGAGTTAGTCAGCAAATAATCTTAAGAAGAGCCACAGTTTGTCAAAGGTCCTTAATGAACCAGTGAGTGACAGTCCGATTTTTTTCCAATTTAATGCAAGTGAACACCTCTATCAGCCATGTATCAAAAGAAGGGGGTGAGACGTGCTTCCACTTCAAAACAATGAGGCGTCTCACTAGTAAAATAGTAAAGACTAAAGCATTTTGAAACGATACTGAAATGTCGTCATCAACTGCCATCTCAAAAATGACGAGAAGTGGATCTGTGGACCTATAACATGCACCACTGACAGAGGGGAATATTTTAGCAAATTTAGTATAGTAAACCCTATGTAGAATCTTGCACTGTATCAGGCCATGTCTTGCACATATAGATGACGTGCGAGTGAGATCAAGAATACGTCCCCAGTGTTCAGATAGCTCAAATCCAAAGTCCACCTCCAAAGGACTCCTGGCCTGAGCCTGAATTAATATTTTAAATCAGATTACAAATGACAGAAATAGTATTTTGAATGTGGTTGAAGCTTTAAAAAGTCATACAATGGAGATTCAGAAGCGCAATTCAGAAAGTGCGGGAACAGTTTTTGCACAAAGAGCCTGTCTTGAAAAAAACGGATTAGGTGGGAATTAGGTAGGTCAAATTTCTTGGAAAGGTTATAAAAGGATGAGAAAACTCCACTCTCATAGAGATCCTCAGTGGTCTTTATGCCTTTATCAAACCATATTCGAAATGCCTCATCCATATTAGATGGCGCAAAACAGTGGTTTTTGAAAATCGGAGAAAGGCCAGAGGACCTGTGGAAACTAGTGTTTTCTAAATTGAGTCCATATCTTGACTTGCAGGCTTTAATCCAAGCTTCCACCACCTCAGAAACTGATATTGGACCACCAAGGGTGCAAGCCTTAGCACTATCAATGTTGGGAAAAGTGATTTTATTTAAGGGCCATTCCCTTTAGATCAATGCTTAAGGGAAGCTCAGAAGTGCAAAGGCTAGGGTAAAACTCTTAAGAAAATGCTATTCATTTTATTAAATTATTCTTTATTCCAGTAATCATTCTTGAGGCTGCTGATGCTTTAGCTAATAATTTACCTGCCTTATCGGCCAGTTAAAAAAAAACCTTGCCTAGATTTAAGCAACTGCGCTTCAGCCTTATTCGTGGTCAAATGATCAATTTGCGTTTGCAGATGAAGGCGCTCTCTATACAGATCTTGATTTGGATCAACATCGTACTGACCATCTAAACATTGCAGATCCTTCAGAATTGTGTCTAACACAAGCTTGTCAGCCTTATTTGAACCAGAAAAATAACAAATGGTCATACCTCTTAAATATGCCTTGAATGTTTCCCAAAGAGTGTACTAATATTTGGCATGTCATTGACTTCAAAAATAGGGCTATTGATTACTTTTTAGATTACTTGTACCACACTGATGTAAAAATAGTGAGAAAGAAATATATTTTTTTTGTTATCAACAACATGAAGTACATTAAATATTACATTACGTCAGGGTTTCCCATACTGGAGTTCAATGAAATTAAATGAGTTTAATGAAAGGCTATTAAGTAATTAAATCATAATTAAACAAATTTAAATACATTTTAAAACAAATAAAAACCATCAAAATAAAACATTTACTAAAAAATTTACCTGCATGTCATGTGACCTTTAACCAACATCAGAGAACCGTGAACTTCATTTTTATAATTATTTATTATTATTATTGACAATTTTATTACTGAGCTGGTTAACTTAAAATCTAAGGGCTTACTTCAAATAAATCTATTAGGGCAAAGAGGTTCATCTGACAAAAAAATTGGGGAATTCATGCATTGCATGCAAATATGAAATTACGTGCAATGCATTTTAATGTGTCTGAAAGACAAAAGCCTTCCAAAAACAGCAATACAATTTGAAATTGTAGTTGAAGTGATATTTCAAATAATAATGTGTTCATCAGAAAACACTTTCCTCAAAAGTGAAATGATTTCTGTAAATCAAGTGATCAAATGCTATGGGTCTCAGGTTTCAGAGATTTCAGGATCATGACTAGTGACTGGTCTGTACGTGCAATTCTGCAAACGTGGAAGACCTTCTGAACGTATATAAGCAGTAAACATGTATAGAAAGGAACATTTAAAATATAACAAAAAAGTAGAAGAATCAATGAATTATGAATAATTTACTGCCACTGTGAGAATAACAGGTAATCGAAAAGTAACTGTATTCTGATTACGAGTATTTGAAAATGTCATAGTACGTATTTTTTGGAATCAGATCACATAATCCAGATTACATGTAATCAGTTACTACCCAGCACTTATGATAATATGTGAGATGAGAAAAAACAAACGAACAACGCTGGAAATTGATGCGCTAACAATGTTTCTTGAGAAAAAAAATCAAGCAAGAATATTATCGTCAATAATGTAGGGCATTAAACTGCTTGAGCTGCATGAGCTGAGGCAGAACAGTGCATAAAGAACAAGAAACAAGTTTTAGCGGGTTAACTAACACAAACACGATATGAGAATAATTACATATTTACATAAACATAACATAAACTTAATAACATTACAATTCGCTTCTGCACAAAATGATGCCAGTGAACATGAACGGTTATTTTCGCAGACTAAATTTAGATGCAATTTTAGTCAGACTAAAAAAGACCAAATTTAACATGAATATGATGATGAAATATTGACTAAATTCAAGAGGTATTTTTCTCAAAAAGCAAAAAGTATGACAAAAACACGTAAAAATGAAAACTGACCACCAGTCATTTACAAAGATCTACAGCTCCTCAACTGTGTTATGCATTTAGATAAAATTAAGAGTCTAGCATTCCCTCCTCTGTGAATATAAAAATTCTTTCCATGAAATTTCAAAGATTTCTCCCAAAAATAAGTGCAGATTAAAAAAAAAAAAAAATTAAATAGAGGAGGAAAGACTCCACTGGTCAGACAGCCAAAGAAATACAATGTTAAAAACTCAACACAGGGGCCTGAGAATCGAAACCAAAGTCAATTTATACGCTTTACCTGAAAAGACCAAAATGGATGATCACCCGCAAAATGGTCACACTGATCCCCAGAATACTGGTCCAAACCAGGCTTTTAACTATGCTAACCAGCAGCGTAATTAGGCCTCAGTATTATATTATGCAATTACAATATTGTGCCTGGAATATCAGTTCCTGATCCAAGAGAAAGGTAAAACTGGCAGGTGGAAGCATTTAGGGGAGACTCTGGAGGATATATAGCATACGGAATTACAGGACTATAGCATGGACAGCCAGTCATTTAAGGACAATACGGACACCACAAAGTGCCGTTAATGTATGATCGACACATGCCTTCTTCAAAAAAAAAAAGTGCATTTAATCCAAGAAGATCTTTCAGCTATGCCTTCATTTGTCAACTAGGAATTACACACCTCTTGGTCAAAAGGCTCTGAAGACATATTCACGGTGAAAAACCTGTAATCACTATGGTTACCGGACCTGCCTCTCTGGCCAAATACAATCATTTGGATTCATCACATCGGACGGGTGAGGAAACCATATGAAGATGCCGTCTGAACATGTGAATAAGCAAACACTTCAGTCACTACAGTGTTCACGCAGAAATGTAACGGGAAACGGTGAAATCTCAGAGGCCTGGAGATACATTCCTGTGGCGGGTCATATTTAACAAGAACTCACTGCTGGAAAAAGTAAGAGAAAAAGTGAAAGAGAGAGAAGAGTATTCAAAGACAAAATATTGTCATTTCAAGTTCAGCATTACAGTGAAGAGAGTCAAACATCAACATTACAATGTATTTATGAGCATTATTAGCAGATATTAACATACAGAAATTAATGTGCAATAACAGTATGCAATAATGAGTAAATGCATTCCTGTGTTTTATAGTTTTTGGAATTAGTGCTGAATAGGAGTAACTTACATACAAATATCTATAAAACGGAAATGTGATTATTTAAAGAATGCAAAATTAAAGTCCTCAAATCAATGGCAATTAATTCATACGATATGATTTTCATATGTAAAGAACGGATAAAACATACACTAAATATAAATGCCCTAAAAACACACATCATTGCATGCAATTGGGAACTATATAATATTATAACAGATATATATCTAATTCAAAACAAGTGAAAAGGAATGCATGAATGCTCAAAATTAGGAATTTTCTGAGGGTGTACATACAAACCCAGCGTCTCCTTGCACGTGTGCCACACACTTTCTGAAAGTGAGGACTTTACCACCCAGTTTTTAAGCAATGAATACAAGACTAGACATCTGGGACCCCCTGGATGCTTCTCTAAAACAAACAGAACAGACTAAATAGTCCAGATCGAATAGTCCAGATTAAACCAGGAGAATGGAAATATTCATTTGGCATCGCTATTAAGAGTCATACATTTTTGGGGGAACATTTATTATTTCTACATTTGTTCTTTTGTTCCATTTCTTTGTGTGTAAAAACCTGCCATCTATAGTCACACCCTGATGACTTACTCGAAGGATTTTTAAACATTTTTCCTTTCTCTGAGATGGACAGACATGTCAGGACAGTAAGTGTTACACTGTCCATGAATTCAGGCAGGCAAACAGAAAGAAACGAACCTTTTCCATCAATTCCTCTCTATTCTAGTCATGTTTTACCCTCTTTTTATATGTAAAATAGAAATTCACTGTACCAATCTGTTTGATTTATAAACCCTTCAAAAGCATGTTTTTAAGTGGGCGGTCCAAGTCAATAAAAGCAGTAAAACACAGATCCAAAACCATGGTAGCTCTATTACAAAGTAGACCGAGGGATGTGGAGAAACAGAGACAGAACTGATAGAACTGAATTGAATACAGATCTATTTAGCGAGAGAGAGGAAAGACAGTTAACAAGTGACTGACAGTATAGGAAAAAGTGGGATCCAAAGATGGACAGATAAAGACAGAATTGTGTTCCGCACGTTGCAGACATCAAGCGAGGGCATGATGATGGAAATCTGTGTTCTACTGAGGTCTCATTCCAGCAGTCTGAAAGGTCGAGTTAGACTGATGAGTGTTTACCTCTCACTAAATAAGAAACACAGGCACTGGGACAAAACATAACGAGAAATACACAAACCAAAAAGCAAACTGATCTGAGGTATAACGGAGTAATCAAGCTTTTTTATCTCCGTCCCGAATACAAACGACGAGCATGCCATCAATAGAGTTCTTTAAATTTCATCCCTAAAATAAAAAAAAAAAGGCCAAAGGTCCCTCTAAGGCATATCTAGATTTCCAGCCAGCATCCTTGTATGTGTCGGCTCTGTTAAATGATCAATGCTTTAAGCATGTGATATGACTGTGCTCTCATGACAGCTTTGCTTGTATGCTTGCATAGGTACATAGACCAAAAAGGTGTATGTATCCCGTGTAGGTGTATGTATTAACTAATCTAACCTGCACTGTTTAAACACCAGTTTGGGGGTTAGAGAAGAGAGCAATATGCCCCACAGCCTCCTTGGCCAGTTTGAGAGAGTTCAGACAGGGCAACTCCTCTTGTCTTGTGCACGCTCTCCCACAAGCCAGGAGTCTGCAGGATTTTCTCCACCAGCTCCTCAAATGCACATTGAACACCATCCCTCGTCTTAGCACTGGCCTCTGCATGAGAGAGAGAGAGAGAGAGAGAGAGAGAGAGACAAGAGTACAAACATATCACCTGGAGAAATCTATGCCATGTGACCAATCACTAGGGAGCCACAGGAAAATCATGATAATGCTGATAGATCGATATCACCACAAAAACTTTCACTAGCGACTATCTTGAGCTATGACATTAATGGCACCAGCAGAGATATAAGTCCATAAAGTCTCTTATGCTCACCAAGGCTGCATTTATTTGATCAAAAACACAGTAAAATACTACAATACTACAGTTAAAGCTGAAGTCCGTAAGCTTTGCCTCTTTGTCGCCATCTCTGCAATTGCAGCTATTTGTGGAATTATCATCTCTACGTGGGTTGTGCACCCTGAGCACGAATGAATCTAATGTTTGCTGTCAGTCACCACATCAGCGTGGATGCTGTACTAATCTTGGAGGAATGACCAAAATAAGAATTTTCACCGGAAAATGTCATCTGAACAAGTAAGTAACATGTCTGAAACTTTTGTTCTGACCAACTGAGGAAAAAAAGCTTAACGATAAATCGTGCTGCCAATGGTGATTAAATCTAACGATCGCTGAGCTCAGATCACGTCAAAACGTGCAAATTATTGATATACTTGGTTCTCAAATTGTTCATGTTAACAACATCAGCCTCGCGTGACTATGTGTATTTAGCGTTACCTGTATATTTCCATTTCTGTAGCCACTCCTTTGCTTTTGACTACGGGTAAATCTCCAGTTGTCACTGATTGTCATTTGGACCTTTCTGGATTACAATCCACCATTAAAATAAGTTTAATTATTGCAGCCGCTGTGAGAAAAGGCTATAAATGATCAGTCACCCGCAGCGTCCTCACATGCCATATGCCATTTAGCCTACTAGCTACAACTCCTTCCTGTAAACAGACATGACGTAACAGGCAAAGACGAACAGCTTTACGCTCGAATATCCCAGTAGTGCTGATTTAATTATTGCAAGCTTATTGCTATGAATTGGGCTAAGATAAGGAGATTGGCTGCTTATGTACATGCTCAAAAATTGGATCATTTTTAACCAAAAAATGTTGCGCACTGCAGCTTTAAATGAGAACATGTAAAATAACTGTTTTCTTGCAAAATGTCATTTCTTCCTCTGACGACAAAGATGAAGAATTGTCATTCTAAACTCATTCCAATATGCTATATTGCATGTGAAACATTTCTTATTTTAATCAATGTTGAAAACAGTTGTGCTGCCAAATACGATGATATATCTATTTTTTTCAGGATTCTTTGAAGAATAAATGTTCAACACAGCTTTTATATGAAATAGAAATCTTTTGGAACAATCCAAAAGTGTTTACTGTCACTTTTGAATGTAGCATTGCTGAATAATGCAGTTCATTTAAAAATAATAATAATAATCTTACTAACGCCAAACTTTTAGTATGGTGTTCAAGAAGCACTTGGTTTTTAATATTATAAGTCAGTAGAAAAGTAGAAAGTAAAAGGGGATAGGAAACATTAAATTTGAAAAAAAAAAAAAAAAGCATTGGGCTGCAGCCATATTGTCCATCTGCAGATTTCATTTGGTGTGAGGGCTTCACGGCTAATTCAGACAGATCGCTGCTTACATACCCACTCATGAGGCGTGTCACATGACTTACAAACCAAACCCACAGCACAGAAGAATGCAGGACGTCACCCACAAATACATATACAGGACTGTTACGATTATACAAGCTCAAATGAGAAATAAATCAGAACCATTGAGAAGTCTGCCTTGAATATGCTGTCATAATAAATGAATGCTCAACTTCTACAAATAATCCATCTTTCAATTAAATAACATAATCTTTGTTTTTAGCAAATGGGCCCAAGTGTTTAAAAATAGTAACCCGTGTGTATTACGTCTGTTGAATAAACTAGCTTACGTCAAAAGTCTGAATTTTCCATGTGTGAAGGTGACGAAGCTTGAAGTAAAATACGGGAAGCAAAGTAAAAGGACAGTGTATTCCTATTTAAAATAATGTTTTAGTAAATGATGAGGGTTCAAGCAATTCTTCAGTGTATGAAGGGAACATCCTAGTGACAACTTACCTATGAAAAGCATGGAATGTTTTCTAGCGAACTTCAGACCCTCGTCTCGCTCAAGCTCACGGTCTTCCTGCACAAAGAGAGAAAATCAGTCCTTATTTTACATTAGAATTACAAATACAGGAAGATTTTCCCATGTGCATTAATGAACAAATCCAGAACAACAACAGTTTTTCTGTTGAGACGAAGCTGAAATAGCAAACTGTTTATGTCAGGGTTTAGGAACTGGGAGCAGGCAGGTGTTTTCAAGACAAAAGGAAAATATATGACAATGAGTGGAAAGGCTGTGCTGGCTCTAAAATAAACACAAAAAAACCCCCACAAAACAACAAAAACAACCACAATGCATAAAGTGTAAATTACCTTATCGATTTTGTTTCCCACAAGCATCTTGACAAGGTCGTTTCTTGTACAGTAAGTGTCCAGCTCGTTCAACCAATTATCCAGCTTAGCAAAAGTCTCTCGCCTAGTAACATCATACACTAAAAAAAAAGACACAATACATCGACAACATTAAAAAGATGACAGCCAAGTAGATATAAGATTAATGCTTAAATCTGACAACTATAATTCAGACCAGCATTCCAGTTCATTCCAGGTTACATAAACAATAATTAATAATGCATTATCACATTATTAATATTATCATTATTTAAATAGTACAGTAGTGGAAAAATAACAGTTTTGTTTGCTCTTGCTTACCCAGAATGACACCCTGAGCTCCTCTATAGTAACTGGGTGTTAAAGTTCGAAAACGTTCCTGACCTGCTGTGTCCTGTAAACATTAAACAAAATCAGCCTTCAAGTGAAATGGTGTTAAAACATATGTAGCAATGAATATTTGGAATGATGAAGATATACATTAAAAAAAGAAGCAGCAGACTTCCTATAGGGAATAAAAGAAGGAACAACACTGCCATCTTGTGGTACATCAGTGAAAAAGCATTGTACGGTAAAGAATCATTGCATGTGTCCCAGTCTCAGTAAAGTCCAAACTAAGACATGTTTTCCCAGGATAATAAGCATGTAAAACTAACTAACACTCAAAAATAGCGGAGAAACTGTTAACCAAACCAAACATCAATCGGTGCGCCTCTAAACTCTAAATTTATAAGAGATAAAAGCCGGTTGACTTCTCACCCAAATTGCTAGCTTTGCTCTGTTCCCATCCACAGCCAGGGTTTTCACCTTGAAATCAACACCTCAATGGAAAATAAATAAAGTTTAGTACACATAGCCTTCTGTTTTAAGCATAGTTGGACCAGTTAAAATATTCAAAAAAAATCTCAAAAACATACATGGAAATACAGTCTAGATGCTTTATGATGATTATGGTAAAACCATACATATATAGCGAGGCGGATTTAATTTTTGATGGACCCAGATATTTGTCAGGCAACAAGCCCAGAGAGACTAAAGTTAGAAAGAGCAGGATTTACAGCTGAATGGGGAATTGTGGGTTTATTACATATAGATAAAAAAGAAAATAGTACGACTCAACCACCTGTCTCATCGCTCACCAAAGCCACATCACTTACAAACATAAGTGATTTACATTCATAAAAGAAAAATGAAAGTATGTGTAAAGTTGACAGGGGAATAAATCTCTCAGCACTCTGTGAATGAAAGATCTGGAGGCATGAAATACTCCTGAATTTCAGCACAGCACTGACAGATTTACCGGAGGAAACCAAAGACGGAGATCTGGACTTGTTTGGTTTGGATTGGGGGGCTTTGAAAAGAAAACGTCAGTCACACCAACACACATCAACCTAAATGTGTCAAAGTGATGGCCGTGGCTTTGAGAACCAATGAATCTCCACAACATATGAAGGTAAGAACCAGTAGATTATACATTGATCTTCACTGTAATGAAAAGTGGAGCTGTAAAACAGGATTTGACACAGATAAATATACTTTGCCATATTTAAAATTTCCCTTTTAGGTCCACAATCTCAACAATGCCAGCAAAGTAGTTTTTCAAGTAAGACCAGCATGTGTGCCAGATTTGGACAGTGTTCTGTGATGAGAACATTGTTTTCATTACATTATAAAGACACGCAATTAAACTAACTCCTCGTGCACGGAACAAACAACAAGTCTGCGATCTGTAAGCGAATATACAGAACTAGATGGCAATCAAAGCACAGTAATCTATATATAATACTGCATTTTTTAATATACTGTATAAAGCTTGTTTTGTTTTATATGCTGAATAATATCAGAAACTCAAAACACATTGTGACTGCCTGTTCATAGATATGAAGGACGAGAATACTAGTGTTTAAACTTCTGTTTTTATGTGTCCTGGGCCTATATCATCATTACCATTTCCAAAGTCACATATGATTTTACACACTTACCAATTGTTGCACCGATTTCTGGATCAAATGTATCATCTGTAAACCTCAAAAGAAGACTGAGAGAGAAGAGGGGAGAGCTTAGTATAAAACATTATAAGAGACTTTACTTCTCTTCTTAAAGAAAACAACCAGAGATACACAGAGTTGCACACACATATGCTGATAGGCCTCTATGTTATATGTGGAATGGGAATTTGAGATCAGAATAGATCAATTATTTGAAAATTGACGAACATTCAATGCCTAAGATTGTTTGAATAAGCTAGAGATGTAAAACTAGGTGATATTGTTTTAATACGCAGCACGAGCAGGGTGTGAGTTGTTCTTGCAGTTGTTTTTTCTCAGCTGACATCTGTAAACTTTAAGTCTCTTAAGTCTCATTACGTTACCTGGATTTGCCCACTCCGCTTTCTCCAATAATCAGTATTTTCAGAGTGGTCAATATATCCTCGTTCATCTTTACAGGGAAAATGCCACTGCGTGCTAAAAATACTGTCGATGTAAATACAATAATAAAATGGAAGGGGAAAACTATTCTTCGATGGCTAAACGTTCCTCTCTTCTTCGGTAAAATCTCCCGATGGTGGTAAACATTTGAGAAACACAGTCCTGCCCTCTAGCGGAGCTTTGTCTATTTATTCATTTATCGTCTATTTCGCTAATTTCACGATTTTGTACCGAACAAACAAAATGGAAATCCTCAGATATCTATAAGAAATATATATATATATATATATATATATATATATATATATATATATATATATATATATATATATATATTTTATATATATAAAAAAAAAATATATATATATATAATATTTATAAATATATATATATATATTTATTTATTTATTTATTTAAAAACTACTGTAGTTGGTCCATTCAGATGGCAGGTGACGCAACCACATAAAGTGAGAAATCTGAATAATTTGAACAGTCAATGCCACAGAGCGAGAAACTTTAACAGAGATAGAACTAAAAACACACAATGATGAGTTAAAATATTGTTTTCACACAGATCGAACAAGGCAGATTAACATCTGAAGAATTCTGAACAGAATTCGCCTGATCGTTTAATCTGCGAGCGCGTGAGGTCGCCAGTGCTCTGTGGGAATCACTCACTGGATTACTCTGACTGGGATTTGGTACTAGTGTAGACACTTACTAGAAACTTTCCGTCTTCCTCGTCTTTTTATAGCACTCTGTGGCTTGTGAAATAAACAAAATTCGGGCGCTTTAATTTTGTATAAACTCATTATCTACAAGTTAAACAAAAATTATGTTATTAAGTTAGAATATTAGCAGTGAATGGACACTTGAACACTTTAATGACAGCAATCAGTGCTAGACGTTTGACAATTCCTCTTTAAACTAAAGAGGTCATGTTCCGAGAACATATTTCTCGCGAGAATCACAAACAATCAGAGACTGATATTATGACATTGATTGGAAAAGGTCCGAGGACAAACCCCCTGTCAAAACCTAATTTTCTCTGAGATTCTCCTAACATTATGAAAAATACCATTGTATTTAAAGGCAGGGCTGGGTAGGTTACTTTTAAAATGTATTTCACTACAGATTACAAAATACATGCTTTAAAAAGTAACTTGTAACGTATTTCGTTACATTACTCAAGTTTAGTAACTTAATCTTAATACTTTAGAATACTAATAAGTGTGGAACAAACACAAAAAAAGTAATTGCGAGTTTTTATCTCACAATTCTGACTTTTTCCCTCAGAATTGCGTGATATAAAGTTGCAATTGTGAGTTATAAAGTCAGAATTATGAGATATAAACTCAAAATATTGAGAAAAGTCAAAAATATGATATAAACTCGCATACTAAATTACAATTGCTAGAAAAAAAGTTAGTATTGCAAGTTTAAATCTCGCATTTCTCAGAAAAAGAAGTCAGAATTGTGAAATGCAAACTCACAATTGTGAGGGAAAAAACAAATTGTGAGAAAAAGTTGCAGTGACGAGTGAATTATAAAATGACTCACAAACAACGATCACAAAACATGAAAACAGTCGTGGATCATCATGTCATGACAGGACAGTTCAGTTGACAGTTGGGCAATTTTTTTTATAAATTCAGTCATTTTTTCTACTACTAAATAAAAGTACTAAATAAAATAAAAATAACAGAATTTTTATGATCCCTCTTAAAAGTATTAAAATGTTGATGAAACTGAACTCCGCTTTTTCAGACTGTCAGAGTCAGAGAATCACCAATCGCTGTTTAAATGACATTAAAATTCAAAGTAATCACTTTGGTAATCTAAACTACTTTTCAGATGAAACTGTAATCTGATTACCACCCATTTAAAATGAAACCGTAATGAAATACAGTTACTCAAATTTTCTATTTTAAATACGTATCTATGATACTTGTATTTCGTTCCTCCCCAACGCTGTTTA
Source organism: Opsariichthys bidens (assembly GCA_037194245.1). Lineage (NCBI taxonomy): Eukaryota > Metazoa > Chordata > Actinopteri > Cypriniformes > Xenocyprididae > Opsariichthys > Opsariichthys bidens. The sequence continues at coordinate 14,930,217 of CM074296.1, forward strand.
AAGGATGGGATTTGAAAGAAAGGGTAAGATTTGCACGTTTAAAAAAAATGTTTTGTCAGCGACGTAACAAGGTTCACACTGAAAAAAATAAAGACAAAAATCAGGCCTATCAGTTTCCATTAAAAATATACAGTATACACGTTCTATAAATATATGTTATCCGAAATTACATGAATTTGACTCATTTGAATTAATTAAAAAATAATATTTTGCCATAAGAATTCTTCTCTGAAAAGTATTTTATATAGCTTTTACGTAATTTTAATATGGCCTGGTATTTATTCTAAAACAAGACAAGGATACTGAGTGATTTTTAGCAATGTAACATGATATATGTATATAGAATGTAATTAATATGCATATGTAAATGATATGCAAATAATATTATGCATAGTAAAGCTAGCCGTCGGCAGTATTTATAGGAAAGGTTCACTTTTAGTATGAAATCCAGGAAAAGTTTTAATCATGATACCCCAGGTCACTGATACTGTAAATAATTAGTTTCATAAAATCCATGAAAATGTTGCCAGCTGTGGTCAACCATGGCAGTTACAGGGAATAATACACACACTGGTATAAAGTCATACACACATACAAATTTTTTTTAAAAGCAGTTTATTTCTATGTACAGTCCTTTTGTTGTCAAGTCGACAACAGTCATCAGTAAAATTAAACTGAGTAATACATAAGGTGCAAAACAAACAATTGAGTCTTTGCTCCCTCCCTCCCTCAAAGCAAAATGACATTTAAAGCAAAATAATTCACATTCCACATTCCTAAAGTGAGGCTGAAAGCTGACTCAACCTAAAGGTTTTATTATACAGTTTTACGGTGTCAAATCAGTAAATCACTCTGACCAAAGAATAAGCAGTTGTGCGGAAAGACTGAAGTGTCTCATCTACTTTGGTGAGCTGGAGACAAAAGATAACTTCCGAGAGATTTCTCCTTTATGAATATACTGATACCAAGGTTTCATCCAGTGCTGACTTTTACAAAATCACTGGACAAAGAAAAGCTCTAAAAATCTATGGGCCCAAGTAGAAAATGTAGAATTATACTTACAAAGGACCCCGCGTGTAGTGTAGCTTGAAATTGTGAAGTCTCAAATCTAAAGCCGAGTTACAAATGTGCCTTAATATCTCCTTAATATCTAAACGAAGCACCAAGACTCCACCATCTGGCTGAATTAGGAGTGAACGGTTTAAGCACTGCTTAAAAGCACCATTTTCATTATGTCAGATGACTGGACTTTGAGCGGTCAAAAACAAAGCAGGATGCTACAACCTGAACTCTTCCGCCAAAAACATACTTTTGTTCAACAAAACATTTGGTTTTTGAAAGCAAACAGATTACTTACACCTGCACATGCGCAGATAACAACTGCAAGCTATAATGAAACTTCACATATGCACGCTTCTTAGTGTTAGCATACAGTGCATGACGCATTGCAGTTTCAGTGCAGTGGATGGGGAAGAGCTGTACTTTCAGACTCAGTTTCCAGAGCAGTCAGCCAACAGAGGACCACACCCTCGCCTGAGCTGCCCTGTTCCCCATGGGCTGCTGTTAACATAGCCAAAAGTTTGGCCAGACCACTGGATTGAAAATAATGGGCCAGACAGAGAAGGAGGAGACAACAACGCTGGTAAAATACTTTCATACAGATTACTCTTTTTCTGTAAAGAACAAGCATTGAATGATCACGTTCTGTAATTTACATTTATCTATAGACGTATCTCCCGAAGCTGCTCTCTACAACTAGTGTGAAGCCAAATAAAAAGGCATTACTAAACATCAACAGACAAACACAGAAAGGCTTATATTTACTTAAAACATTTACAAATAAATACTTGGAGATCTTGTCTTCCATTAATGGCTTCTTGTTGAAGAAAGAAACAGACTTTTATAGACTTTTAAGTGATTACCAACTGAGACCAGTGAGCTTTGTGGGCATAACATTTAGATTGTAAGTTATGGACTGTAATAACTAAAAAGATGTTCTGCATTTGTGATGCATTATGTTAACAACCTCTTATGCTCACCACACTGTAAAAAAAATATTTTTTTCATGATCAAATCAACTTAATTAATTAATGTGGTTCAGATAACAAAATATTTTATTAATCGCCTCAAATTTTTAATTTCAATGAACTCAATTTAAAGGCAACAAGGTAACTTACTTTTTAAGTTAAACCAACAATTCTTTTTTACAGTGCAGGGCTGCATTTATTTGACTCAAAATACAGTAAAAACAGCAATTATGTGAAATGTTATTACATTTTAATATATATTAAATTGATTCTAGCGATGGCAAAGCTGAATTTTCAGCTTTTCATTATTATCAAACTTGAAAACAGTAGTGCTGCTCAACAAAGGCGGCGCCAGAGATTTTTGAACGCAGGTGCTGAGGGGGTACTAGATCATTGAAAGGGGTGCTGGGCAATTAATAATAAATATAACCAAAAACAGGTTGTTATTTTTATTTATATGAATAATAAAATAAATATAAGGAAAACTCGCCCACTCGGTGCATTTCTATATTAAAGGAATGTCCACAGCTGTTGAGATGTCGACTCAGCGTTGGCATTCGGCAACTTCATCTTTGCAGCCAATTCAGAAAGCACTAGTTTATTAATAAATAATTAAAATGTCTTCTTTTTCCCCAACACATTCATAGTTTAGTATGTTATTATATTAATACATTTAATATAAACGTCCGACTACATCACTAGAAAATTCTTTAGTAGGCCTACTTAGCACCACTCCATTTTTAAAATAAAATGCTATGACATTAAGAAAAGCAGCAAATCACGTCACATTATATTGCATTGCACGAGTTATGCATGTGTAGGGAGTCAAAAGTTTTTTTTATTATTATTATTTCTCTTAATTTCTTTAAATACAATACAGCCTGTATATAATTGATTCCAGGAAAAAAATCTGTGGGGGTGCTATTGTCTTTTGGGAGGGTGTAACATTATAAAGGTCTTTACTGTCACTTTTGATCAATCAAATGCATCCTTGCTGAAAATTTCTTTCAAAATATCTTATTGACCCTTTTGAGAATTAGTATCTATGTATTGTTATGGTTTGATACTAAAATCTGGCATTGTGGAATTGCTGTAGGCCCCTTCATGTGTTTTTCCTAATTTGTAAGTTGCTTTGAATAAAATCAATAAATGTGAATGCGATGAGCAGGGCGGGCGAGAGCCGTAAGGGAACGGCGCGAGGCCGGTGCCACGAGTGAAGATGAGCGTCAGCTGCACGCTGCACCGGTCTCGTATCTCTCACGGAGGAGCTCCGGAAGCATAAAAGGGGAGCGACGACAGTGGAGGACGAGAGAGGACCAGGCCTGGACTTTATGTTGTGTTTTGTTATGTTTGTATGGGCGGCAAACACCGTGACGAACTGCCACCATTTTACTTTCGTTTTGTTGTTTATTTATTTGATTTAAGTTATGTTGAATGTTTGCCGGTTCCCGCCTCCTTCTTCCTGTACTGTGTTACAGTGAATTAATAGCTCTAGTCAGACCATGGTCCAATGATATTGCTATAATGAGAAAACTGCACTGGGCACCGGACTCAGTCAAGGTCTTCCAGAATTCATTCTGGAAAACAGTGTCTACGGTTCAGTCAATTCAATTTCAACATCACTCATATATGGACAAAATTAAATAAATATAAACAATGAAAGTGAAAAGTTGGTGGAAAAGAACTTATGTGCCAGATTTCATCTCCACTCACTCCTGCAAAAAAAGAAAGAAAACAGATTGAGTGTATAGGGGAAAATGTACACATTGTAAACTTCTTAAAATAAACGCAATTGCTTTTATATGCGAACCGACAAATTACCAGCTATTATTGCCTATGTGATGTATAAAGTAAGCATTATGTGGTCACTGACCTTGGCTTTCCTGAGGACGTGTCCTCGCACAGGTGAGGCTTTCTGTTGTGTCTGGCGGCGCAGCAGAGATGCACTGTTGACTGGCAGAGAGCAGGTCTCAGTGTCACTGGTGTCACAGCTGGAGATAGGCGAGTTGTCCACGGTTCGCCTCATTAAAACTGGAGACTAAGGACAAACAAGACATTTTAATGCTTGCTTTTCTTTATCACCAAGAACTGAATGTGACACAAACCTACAGTTAGTATTACATCATGTCTATATTCGAGACAAGTCATTTTTGCCGTTTTTCCAGACCTGTGGGCTGGAGCTGCCAGTTTTGGGTTCAATGGTCAGGCCCAGGGTGACGCCTCCATTCAGGGCTTTCTTCAGACTCTCCTTCACCTCCGTCAGTTCCAGCTCCAGATTGACTCGTTCCTCTTCTTTCAGTTTGCATTCATCCTCCACTTTCTTAAGTCTCTCTGTCAAAGAGGCCTGAGAACGCTTGCCTGGGTGGAATAAACAGCGGGTGAGGTTATAGCTGTCATTTAAGAGGCAACTTAAGCCGCATTACGGCTTCTTTTCATTTTCAAGACAGATCAGTATTTACTGTCCTGCTGCTGAATTTAAAATCATGTGGCAAAACATGTTATGAACATGTGTGTGCCAAATCAAATGTGATACAACTTATGCCTTATGCAGAAAAACGTATTAGAGAGAAAATGTCAGATAATTCTCTCTTCTTAAGACATGGCAAGGTTAGTTTATTGTAAATGGCCATGTGGTATAACCCTCAAATGGGTATTTTTGAATGAATAAACTTTTACAATAAAAAATGAATTTAAAAAAAAACTTAACATAACAAAATAATGATAAATTGTGTACTTTTATGTATTTAAGGTATAATCAAAATATGTTTACCACAATTATGTAACATAAGAGGATAATAAGCAATTTTAACCAGGACATGGACCATGTCCGTGCGTCGACTACCAATGACATCATGCCCTCGATTTCCAGTTTTATTTTGTACACTTTAATATATATGTTTTATTGGACAGGTGAGCAACTGTTTGGAAAAAAATACACGACAAAATTGCTCGATAATTTATATTCATATATACACTTTACAGTATTTTTTTTTTTGTTTTTTTTCATTTTTTTTACATTTTACCATGAGTACCATGTTTTTAATGCCTAATAAATGTAGCTTACTGCAGTGTGCAACAAGAGTTGTCATGCTGCTTGAGTGAACGCAGAGTAGCACTATAAAACAAATTTCAACAACACACACAACCTAATACTAATAACACACTGCTGTGTGTGTTACACACATACGCATGAAAAAACTTTATAAAATAAAACTTCCGCCTTGTGTCGTGCTCGTCTCTCATCAGCAATCGCTCCAATTCTGCTCGCATAGCACTCTGCCCTAGTTCATACTAAAGTAACGTTAATAATATCACCCATGAACATGATTTCTGCCCAAGTCTCATCCCGAATCTTTTCCACCGGCTGTAGACATGAAGACAACACCTCACACCTGATTACATGAAATCAAGCCGTCACCAAGCTATGCCTTTGTTTTGAATAGGCAACTTCTAGTGGTGAAAATGTATATAATGTGTCTTTAAATAGAAAGTTCAGAAGAAAACTAACATTGTTCAAAAGAAAAGAAAGTAACATTGTAACATTATAAATGTCTTTACTGTCACTTTTGATCCTTTTAGACCTTTCTGAACAAAACTACTAATTCATTTTTTTCTCACTGACACCAAACTTTTGAACTGTAGCGTTTACGGAAAATCTGTTTTGCTTACTTTTCACTTGATGGTTAAATCACAATTTTAGAGTATAAAACTTTTCCTGAAAATGGTATTACATTTTTTTTTTTTTTAAATCATATGACAATTAGAATACAAAAAGCTAATTTCTACAAACTTGTCACTTTCTAAAATGAAAGTCGTGACGTATTGTCAAGTATGGTGACCCATACTCGAAATTGCTCTGCATTTAACCCGTCCCAAGTGCACACACACACACACACGGTGAACACACACCCGGAGCAGTGGGCAGCTATTGCAACAGCGCCCGAGGAGCAATTAGGGGTTAGGTGTCTTGCTCAAGGGCACTTTAGTCGTGGAAGGTGGAGAGAGTGCTGTTTATTCACAATCACCACCTTCAATTCCTGCCGGCGTGGGAATCGAACCGGCAACCTTTATGTTACAAGCCCAACTCCCTCACCATTAGGCCACGATAGTCCTGTTTATTATGTCGGACACTCTTATTTGTCATTGATCCTGCCACTGACACTGATTCAATCAAACGTAAATGCCGTAGGCCCGGTGACATCCTCACCTGTGTTGTTCTCTATAGCAGTGCGGAGATCCTTCCTGTCTTTTTTCAGCTGGGTCAGGCGGGTTCGAATTTCCTGCTTCCTCTTCATCAGCTCCTCCTCTTTAGCTTGCAGTTTCTTGGCATCTGCCTCCACTCTGTTTTTCCCGTACTTATACTGATCCACACCTGCGAAGGTTAATGATGCATTATAATCAAAGTAAATCATAGAAAAGCTCTACATTTTAAACATATGGATTCAGAATTTTGAACCACATTAAAGGCCTCCGAGACCACAAACGCAGTTTAAAAGGCAGGCAGAATATTCAGTGTACCATATACAAATATTCGCGAGTCCATGTAAATAGCCACTGGATGGTTAAGATGTCTGTGACTGACTGACTGCATGTCTGAAATGGAGTTTGGGGTGATTGAGTTTACAAAAGAGCATGTCAACAGATCCACTGCTGTCTAACAGCACTGCAATTTCCACATACCAGCATTCTCAACAAATCTGTGTGGCTTCTTTTTCCTTGAAAGAAATTAGTGGTGTAATATCTAGGATAATGGATGCAGACCTAATGTCTGCTTAGTTTAGTTTCAGTCGAATGTCCACTTATAAAAAAGGAAGGGCTCATTTTGAGATTATTTATCAGATGTGCTTGCATGTGTTAAAAATCTTACTAGAGTTGTTACGTTTCACTGGCAGAGTGCTGCTAATTCCATTGGCCTTTTTGGGCTGATTCTTGTCCAACTTCTGCTTTGCAGTGAACCCATTGATGGTCAGGCCTTTCTTTCCTTTCAGCTGATTGGAAGAAAGAAACATATGTGAGCTTCTGAACATGCGCAAAAAAGGTTCAATTGACGTGGGCTACTATCAAACTGATATATAAGAACTCTGATTTCGCTGTCAACACCGGCTACATTTTAAGTGTGTCATTTGTGATTAAGTTCTAAGATTACTACTTCATACAAATACTTTCACAAAGGTTTCTTCTGCAAACCACATCTATTGAACCACACGCTGCTAGAGGGGATATAGTTATACTATAGCTGGTAGAAACCCTTTTTTCTATCCCTGTCCTAAAAAAATTAACCTAGAGCAAATTCAGTAAGGCCTCAGTAAATCCATTCAAGGCCATGGCCACAGACATGGATATTATATAGATCAAAAGCAGTCATTTCTGGTGCTGGGTGGTCCATAATGCATGAACTTTGTAGTGTGCACTACGTTTATTTCCAGAATAAGATAAAGATATCCACTATTTAAAGTCAGCAAGACATCAAAATTGACACCACTTACTTTGTTAGCGCACATTACTAGTCTTGTGCGGAACAATTAACCTGTGCACATTAACGCACAGAAAAAAAAATGGCAATAAAAAATCTGAAAATATGCTTCCGCTCTTGAATGGCATTTTGACGACTTGGGTTGAATATCCTTAACCACTACCCTTCAACCATCAGTTGGCTATCAGCAAGAGATGGAGAGGAGGTGTGCTAAAATAAAACCCCACAATCTGTTTAATATTCCGTTTCACTTGGCTGAAGACTGAAGTAAAGTCGGTAGCAACTTCCGGTTCACGCAGACTTTAAGATATACAGCAGGGCTCGAAATTAAAACTTGTGTGTTTGCTGAAGGGGCAAGTGAATGAGAATTTTACTTTCTCAATCAGACCAGTATCGTGATTAAAACATCAATAACAAAAAATTATAGCCAAAGCTTTGTCAACCAAATATATTTGGGCAAGAATGATTCTAATTTTTACTGGTGGTAGATAGTAACTTGCTACTAACTAATGGCTTAGTTTTATATTTAAAAGTATCAATCCATTTTTTTTTTTTTTTTTCCAAAGTTTGATATTTGTACATTTAAAAAAAAAAAAAATGTGGTTGTAAATTTGCAGTGTAAATGTGTTGATTGGTAACAGCCCTTTAGTGCCTTATTATTCTAATTGAATTTATTGATAAAGTGTAAGAATTTGACATGAAAGATGAAAATCAAAAAATGCTTTATAAAAGGTAAAAATATTCCTGGAAAATCATTTAAGGGAGCAAATATCACAAATACGATGATTTAAGCAAAAAAAATTGATTAGTGCACCTGGTTAGTATTAGTATTAGCAGCTGAGGGAGAGGAGGAAGAAGACAGAGATTTGGTGGAGAGCGGTGTGTTGTAATGCCCTGTGGAAGATGAGGGGCGGATGGATTTGGGAGAGTTACGTGCTGCTAGTTTGGGGGAGGGCACGTTTTCATAAAGATCTGTATTCTCATAATGAGACTCTTCCTTCCAACGACGCTCCCCCGAAGCTGGGGTGGAGTAGTGCGCATCTGGTACCTTCCGTACCGCAAGCGTGCAAGCAAGAAAAAAGTGATTAGAAGAGAAAGAGAAGAGAGAAGTTAGGCAGGATCAGGGACAGAGAGGAGTTAGGCAGGATCAGTAATGAAGGTGAGAATTTAACGGAATTAAAGTTTGTGAAGCTGCATACCGATCCATTGATGCAGGGTACATCATCATAATGCAGAGCGACCCCTGTGGGGCAGGCATAACCATTGACCGGGTTATCCAGGTATGGGTTTGGAGAAACTGCACGCTTACTGGTGAAACTGAGAACACATACATACATTCATTATGTATATACATTATGTAAACTACGTATATAAATGTCATACAGAACTCCAACTCTAACTTTAAACAGCAGTGTTGAGGAAGATACTTCAAAACTGTACCTAATATTTTTGTGGAAACTGTAATACTTTTTTTCCAGGAGTCTATAATGTTACAGAAAACTGTCTTTTTTGTCATTTTAATCAATTTAATGCGTCCTTGTTGAAAAAAAGTATTAATTTCATTAAAAAAAAATCTTACCAAAACTATAAATTAATAAAAATAACTAAAATTAATTAATGACAGCAACATTTCTCTAGGAAGTTTTTTTTTTATTGAACATATCTTGATTAATATACTCGCTCTTCAAATGAACAAGTTCAGTAAATTGAATCAGACTTTCCAATGCATACTGTATGAGAGAGTAGTTTAAGAGAGCAAGTATATTACCTAAGCTCACTTGGCTGTAAAGCTATGTCTGCAATACAATGTTGCATTAAAAATAATAATGCTACATGTTGGAAAAAAGGTTAAGAAAATGTCACTAGCTATACTAATAAAAATATTTTTAGCAATACTGGATTCTCACCAAAATGACTGCTTGGCCAGTTGAATTACATTAGCAGTGGTCTCTACGTCAATGTAATCGTAATGCAGTGCAGCAGGATCTGTCGTAGAGCCCGTTTCGGCCAGCAAGACCCCCAACCACCTTCCCATACTCTCAGAGGATGAGGCCTGATGGGGAAAAGAGTTAGGGAAGACACAATTAATGAGTGTCAGTGAAATATGAGACAAATAAAACACTAATTTATGCAATCTCTGCAAATCCACTCTACACATGATACAGCACTGACATCATTATAAGAGTCAGCCAACTTAACCATCCATCTAATCCCTGCCCTGAGGTCCTGTCTCAGACACATTAATTGCCCCGCAAGAGCTGAGGGACCTGGCCCGCACCTCCAGAACAGCCACCTCCTGCCCATTACGCAGCAGACGGAAGGCGAAGGGATGTTTGGAGTCCAGCCCTGGAATGACCTCACACCCCCGCAGCGGCAGAGAGGCCATGTGTGTCTTCAGATCTGCCCGGTCTTTGTGCAGCAACAGCTGGTTGTCTTTTAGCTGGCACCAGCGCTCTCTCCAGCGGTTATTGGACAGCACGTTCAGATAGCCTGTTATTGAAGGATTGGGTCGAAAGATTTATATGACAGCCAAGAGACACACAAGCAGTATGGAAAGTTGTGGATGACAGGGATGGGGGGGGGGGGGGGGGTAGGAGTTGTGTGTGTGCATGCATGTGTGTGTGTGTGTGTGCGTGCATGTGTGTGTGTGTGTGTGTGTGCGTGCATGTGTGTGTGTGTGTGTGTGTGTTGCGGGGTAATCAATATTTAAAAAATTGCAGAAGAATTTATATTTTCAGTTGATTTTTCACATGAGTATTTTTGGGAAAAGGGATCATTTTGTTGGAACTCTGTTTCAGTCCTGTTCCCGCAAAAATATATGTTACTCTTACTCTTGCTCCCCACCCACATGTAAAAGTATACATATATTTTTTAAGTACGTCCATGAAATTTCCATGAAATACCTTCAAGATACATGTCACTAGCTGCAATCTACACATCCCAGCATAAACAATCCTAATAAATTATTTGCTGGTAAAGGATCTAAATTCACAAACCACAGTTAATTTTAAGAGAAAAGCAAGCATAAGCTACCGCATGCATGATGTGATTTGGCATGGAAGAAAGCATGCAAAGAGCGCTCCCTTTATAATAAAAAAAATAAGCCGTCACTCATATTAGTTAGTCGCGATCTCACAAAGTTCCGTTATAATCAATGAAGCTGTCTACAATATAAAATGAATAATTTTTTTTTACATTGTGTCTTCATTTTGTTTGTTATAAATGCAAGCATGCAGAACTCAGCACTGAACAAAAACAAGAGGAGTGGATTCTACACCTCTGATTAGCCATTGAGTAAACGAAATCAACAGATATGTTTGGAGTTGACTACATTGCTCAAACCTGCAAAAAAATCTTTGATGCTCTCCATTGCGCAAACACTGATAAGCAAATCAAATGTTTGACAATATTTTATTATTATTAAGGAGAAAACTGATCCTCGACCAGCAGTTGTAGGCAGTATTTCCCTCTTAAAGCAATCAGAAGCAGCAGCAGGAGGCAGGGGAAGACTAATGGTACGTGTCCACTGGCACGGAATGAGTGGAGCAGAGTGAGCGTTTTCAATTAATTCCTATGGAAGCTGAGCTTCATGATCACACAGTGAATTGTGGGATCGACAGCAAACCGGAGAAAGTGTCGAGAGCGTCAAAAGGTTGTGACTACCTGAACCTCATAGTGATGTTTAAAAGTTTGGGGGCAGTAAAACATTTTTTGTTTAAATGAATTCCTTTATTCAGCAGTGATGCATTAATTTGAAAAAAGTAACAGTAAATACATTTATAACCTTGCAAATAAATGCTGTTCTGTTTGAACTTTCTATTCATCAAAGAATCCAGGAAAGCTGCTGAAAATTCAGCTTTTTCCTAACAAAAATCAAATATATCTTAAAATGAACTAAACTGAATACATTATAACATTATAAATTGTAATAATATTTTACAGTATTACTGAATTTGTTTGATCAAATAAATGCAGCCATGGTAAGCATAAAGGTCTTATTTCAAAAACATTTAAGAAAATGGCACCAATCCCAAACTTTTAAATAGTAGTGTGTATCAAAATGGTATTGCAACCGCTCACCACATGTTGGGACATCCTCCTCCGCTGATGAAGTCTGTTCATCTGTAGATGGTTTCTTCTTGCCCAGGCTTATGATTTTAGTGATTTTCTTTCCAGTCACACGTCCCACAGTGCCTTTCTGCTCTGATTTAGAGTTCTTCTTGCCTTTGGCTGCAAAAAAAAAAAAAAAAAAAAGGCAAATTAGTGTCAGAGAGTGAAATATATGTTTGGGATTTTATAATGTAATATATTACACAGATATGCTAGATATCTAAAAGCCCATTGGGTGTTGCAACTATAACAAGAGATTGGTTTGGAAAACAGTTTGTTTGTGGGATGGATTTGGTGGGAAAAAGACTGAATTGTGGAAAATGACAAATGACAATCTGTTCACTTTAAAATGTGTAATTTAGGCCGGAGAGAAAGAGGTTGAACTGACAATGACTGGACACATCTACAGAATTATAATCTAAATCTTAAATGGTGCGTGAAACCGATTCCATTCTTCTCCAAGTTGTTCAGATGCTTTTATCTGAGGAATGTGGTCTGTGGTTATTGTAAGAAAAAAAGATTCTAGAAAAACAACCTTGAGCAGTGAAAGTGAAAGGACACTGGACTGGGTTAAAAGTGTAAGATGTGTACAGCACAACAAATTTCACGCTTTTCTCATTCTCCAAAAGGTCTTTACTACAAAAGCAGCAAATAAGGACAAAGAATACATATAAAGAGACAGTGAAACTCTTGCTTTTCAGAAGGTCTGACCTCTGCAGAAGATTACATCTTAGTTGGCGACACCTTTAATTAAAGCTAAGCCCAACTGAATCCAGAGTCCTCTAAAGTTTCTCTTTCTCTGTGCAGCAAACTCGGGCACGAGGCAAAACCCAGAGCCACAGATGCAAAAACCATTGGCCCTTAAAGGACCTATGCAGACATAGTTCTTCATTTTATCATGAGGAAAAATTCTGCGATCAGGCTAATATGGTTTCACAGCGTCTCAGCGCTTACGACAGCTGGAATCTGATTAATCTGCCTGGCTCTTTTCAATTTTCTTCCATCTTTCATCAAAGAGGTGCAGAAGTTGGCTCCTGGTGTGATGTAAGAATATCTTAGGTGCTTTCAAACAGAGACAGAGATGGTTTGTGTTTCTGCTGCCAAGAAATGCTACCCTGAAGTTTTTGTTCTAAAAAAGATTTACCTTCATTTGCGATACTTGAGATACCTTCACACTTTTACAGGAATTATTATAGGAGTTACTTTATCTGTATGTTTTACCAGAGGTCAGCTGCTATAACTCATGTGAAAACAGCACAGCAGTTGCAGCAGCTCGTGGCAGAGATGCTGAGCTATCAATCATACGGGTTTGCAGATGCAAAAGTCTTGGATTCCACTCAAATTAGGCAATTCTTCACCAACAAGTCGGAGGCAAGGCAGTCTCAAATTGGAAAAAAAAAAGAAACATTTCGACAGACCCGAAACAGATGTCCTGAAAAGTTCAATCCCAGATCGAGACTGCGTGGTGTAAATACTAGATAAATAATCCTATTAGATTGTTTAAGAAGGGTCTCCTTGCCTCGACTTTGGCGTTTTTCGAACAATGGGGTCTTTCAAGTCAAATAAACATCTACTTTATGGGATTAAATTTATTAGTCCTTTTTTGTACTTTACTGTACTATTGCTCTGATGTTTTACCAAGTTTGTTTTCTTAACCAAAAAACTTTCAGACTTAGAGTTCACTTCATGAATCACAACACTAATACATACATTTTTTTCTTTAAATATCGTATTGACAAATCAAAGCTGAAAATGTTTATCATTATTATTATAAATTAAATATCCCTAAATCAACCTAAATATTATATGTGTGTGTGTGTGTGATTGTTTGAGTGAGTTGATTCAGTTATGTCAAATAAAAAACAAAACAGATCAGGTAGAAATAGCTCCTTACTACTTTTTACAGTGTATGACAAGATACTCTTCCTTTATATAGAGAAACTGTCGTCTCCAATGATATGGACCAAACAAAAGCACAGAACATGAAGTATCACCTGTATCTTTGCCATCTGAGATGCCATTTTCATGACAGGGCTCTCCATCTGAACTGGGTCGGTCGCAGGATAGTTTCTGCATAACAAGAGTAAAGTTACGTATACGCTCGCAGTTACAGAGAAAGGACGTATTTTATCAGGAAAAGGGATACTGAGCAGCACAAACAACACTGCATTCAATTTTAAATGTATTGATAATTTGGGTAACACATTATTTTACAGTGCCGTACTTACACGTTACTACATGTACTTACTATAGTAATGACGGTCAATTATGCATAATTACAAGTAAAAAACCCTAAACTAAACCCTAACCCTAACTGTACCTCTATAGTAAGTACATGTAGTTAATTAATAGTACTCAGTACTTATTTGAGTAATTACAATGTAACTACGGCACTGTAAAATAAAGTGTTACCGTAATTTGCTTCTAGACAGATATATACGGAGTACATACAAACAAAGAGTATGGAATACTAAAGCCCATACACTTAAACCTCTGCAGTCTACCCAAACAAAACTCATAGAGCATCTGTTTAGCATTAAGTGTGAATAATTAGACTAGGCTCATGCATGCTGTGCCAGTTTAAGAGGTTTGACATTAAACCCCCTTAGATCTGTCTTAAAAACAACACGCACACACATAAACAAGTGCAACATGCACACGCTGCAAAATAATATCACAGCATATTGCATACTAAAGAATGTGTTCGTACAAAATGATAAGATCACATTTCCTCTCACACCTATTTAACCTTGCCAGCAATACACATCCGTGGCAAGATGGAATTTGGTACGCATATGCAGCTTTTATAGCCCTCCATGCCCTGGCAGCAGAGGCACTGTTCAGGAATACACAGAAGAGGCGCCTGTACAGGGAACTAAGGTGTGGTGAAGCTGGCATGCATGCAAACCGACACACAGTCTCACATACCTGCATGTAGGTAGACCTGCATGTACGCTGCAGGCATAGTAAACCCACCCACACACACACACAAATGTACTATACATAAATATAATTATGAATTCACACCTTTTCCAGCTCTGCTTTGTGAATAGGGGAACCAGAGCCAGCACCGTCACAGTCCACCACTCCATTTCCATTGGAGCAGACTTCCTTCATCACCTTAAAAAGACCACAGAACAAAAAGTTAAAGTGCAAAACAACAGGCAGAAATGTAACATACGAGGATGCTCGTTATATAGTAAATAAAGAAACACACTGTGCAGAAATCTTTTCATGTGAGAAGAACAAGCACACATCAAACAAAAAAATGACATCAACTAGAGAAATTCACCAAGAATTATAAAAAAAAAGAGTGATTTTCTAGCAAATATATTTCATATTATTATTAATTAGAGGTACAAAAATATTTAAAAAGAAAGAAAGAAAGAAATTAGACTAGAGCCGTTTTTACAACTTTTCCAAGACTTAAGATTTGATTATTTTTCATGATTTTTCCAGGTCTAAAAATTGCAGATTTCCCATGGGAACCCTGGAATAGGGTTCAAAACCTTTTTTTTTTTTTTTTTTGCTCCCAGTCAAACAAATGCCACAAACTCTCCACCACCTCCACGTTCTGCCATGCACACGCGCTCAAATGGATTCTGCACGTCACATGCATTTGGAAGTGCAGCTGGAAGGCTGTTACATGCGTCATTGCTCTCGTGGCTGTCTATGCGCTGTGCAGTGGCTCTGTGTGAATGAGATATCCAGAGATCTCCAGACTGCACAGACTCTTCGCCGCCACATAAGAGCGTGACCTCACGTTACCTGGGGGTTACATCCAAAACCCCACAACCAGTGGTGTCGAGTGAACCATACGGATAAAAAGAGCATCACAAAGAGAGGCGCTCACCTTTACACACCCTCCTCCCAAACTGCCCCCGTGCCAAAGACCAAAATATAACCAAATATCTTTTTGTTGAGCTCTTCTAAGCATCGTAACTTGACGCAGCACGTTGGGGTTTGGCAACCGTTTTACATAATTGGGCTCACGGGAAAATTGCAGGCTGTGGCCTCACTCTTTGGCTTTAACTGCAAAGAAGTGGGTTTCTGGGATTCTGGGATATGCTGTGCTAATGTGCCCTCATTAGCATTGATAGTTAAGGAGAACTACTGCATAAAATCCAACAAACAAAGTCAAAGTTAAAGGTCGAACAAACTTTGAGCTGTAATGCAAAACTGCCACAATAGATAGTGATGGGAAGAAAAAGCCAATGACAAGCATTAATTAAGTGCATCAATTAACAATTTCATACCAATTAGCACAGACAGACACACCACAGTAGCTAATAAAATGAAACCCAACAGAAAGCAGGAAATGTCAAGAGGAATTTAATGGTCAACATCATACAGTGGTCACGTTCATTTATAAATATAACAAAAAAGAATAGATTCTGTTTCTTACCATTCTAGCCCAGGGCAGTAGAGAGTCAGATGACAAAACAGAGAGAAGAAAGAATAATGGGAAGGGAAGAAGAAAGACAGAAGGTGGAATTTCCCCAGGCCTGTCCAAAGGATCAGAACAGAGGAGCTACATCAAATAAAAAACTAGTCGAATAGACTGGAAGAGAGAGAAACAAAAAGGAAAACAGTGCAGAGGAAAGATACAACACCAAAAGAGAATTTAAAATGAATCATGGAAAACAAGAAGCGAACATTTTCTATAAATAGATCATTAGCGAACTGGATAAAGCATTAACGGACCACAGATGCCTTTGGGCTTCTATAATGATCCTCGATTTTGGTTGAAGACATGAATTATTCCATTAAAGACTAAAACGCATTTTCCTTATCACCTTATTTTTCACTAT
Organism: Opsariichthys bidens; assembly: GCA_037194245.1. Taxonomy (NCBI): domain Eukaryota; kingdom Metazoa; phylum Chordata; class Actinopteri; order Cypriniformes; family Xenocyprididae; genus Opsariichthys; species Opsariichthys bidens. Next base: position 14,946,638 of record CM074296.1, read on the forward strand.
TTTCAATACTCCCTTGAATGGCTCCCATATAAAACCATTTATTTCCACTTTTAAAAACTGATTACAACTGAACCAGAGCCACAATGTGAAACCTCATCTTGTGAATATTCAAAGGAGTTTCAGTGAAATAAATAATTTATCGGCTTATTAATGATCTAATGTCTACTGTCTAATGATGTAATGTTTAGGAAAAAAATGACTAAGAATATATAAAATAATTCAAGCAAATGCACTCACAAAGAGCAATTCTCTTGTTATATTATATATATATTAGCAATTAGAGCTAGAAATACATAAACTAGACTAGTGAAATGTTTTATCACTTTTCCAAGATTTTCATGATGTTTCCCAGGCCTAGCAAATTTGTAATTCTACTCCATTTCCCATGGGAACCCTGCAACAGTTGATCAACTTTCTTTTCTCCCAATCAAACAGAAGCCGCAAACTCTCCACCACCTCTGTGTTCCACCATTCACAGCGTGTTCATGAATGAAAGACAGCACAGAATGTGGTCGAGTTAAGTCATTAACGTTGCCTCCGCTTCAATTGTAACTCATATTTTGGAAATAAACAGTTTTATTTGGGAGTCATTAGAAGAATTAGGAGAATTAAAAATAGTGGAATGATTCAAAAGAGTTTCCGTGGAATAAATAATTGACCAGGTTTTTAAAGATCTAGAAGTTAGTGGGAATGTCCTTCTTCAAATTGGGTCCTTGAGTTGTTGGGTGCACAGTGTGTGCCTGAATGAAATACAATACAACAAAGCCCTTCCAGCTAGGGTGGTTTCTGTTTATCCCAAGCAGAAATCAATTACTCCAGTATGTTTTAGTACACTCGACACCTGACCAAACAGTGCTAAGCTATGTCCCCTTCCTAAATAGCAATTATGGCTGTTGTTGCTTTCCTGAGCAGTATATTTGCACAGTCTTACGTCCACACCCACTTGAAAGTGCTGTACAGCTCACTGCATGTGCCTTCCTGCCCGCAAATCAATAAACAGAAGCTCGTTACCACATGGAAACATGGTAACGGATTCAGAAAATGTCTTTTTTTGTGTCTTTATAAATGAGATGGTTGCAACAAGTGATGTCTTTATAAACAGCCATCAGAAGAATGATGGACAGCAATGAGGGAACTGCTATTTCCATCAATCGTCCCTTGACTGCAGCTGGTTTTGATGATCTTTGTGCAGCATAGGTTGCTTTCAGGTTATAAACTCAAAGATCCATCATACGAGAGCCCAGAGACTTTCACTAGCACTTTTCTTAATGTTTGCGAAAAACAGATGTGGAGGAAAACAGCTTTAAATAGATATACAGCAGACTATCAAAGGAACAAGTTATCAACAACTGCAATCTTCAAAGACTAAAATCCTTTGAAATTACGACACCTTTCGGAGGTTAGGCTCATACGAGATGTGCATGAACTTTAGGCGGACATAAAGTATCAAAAAGTATCGATGTGCTGCAGTGCTGGCCGAGAACAAAGATGTAATAGTATGCATAGTACTGTGTTTAGTATGCACACAGCAGTGTTGTCAAAAGTACCGACCACGATACCAAATCGGTGCTGAAATTTTAAAAACTTTGAGCACTGTTGAGTGGATTCGAAAACACTTCTCACTGGCCTTTGTGTTCACGCACTCATCAGATATGTCTGTGATTTGTTACAATGATCAACACACAGAAACGTTCAAAACCGTTTTAAAAGTGGACCGGTCCACTTATAGATGCCTGCTTTCAACCACTCCTGTGTGTATCTCGGTAAACGTTCGGTGAAAAGCGTCATTTATGTCTATTTAAAATATATTTTTGAAGCATTGATCATTGTAGCCAATCACAGACATATCTTATGAGCATGTGAACACAATTGCCAATCAGAGGTGGTTATAAAAGCGTCACATTATTAAAATTTCAGTACAGACTTGGTATGCGGTTGGTATTTTTTTCACACACCCAACCAAACATAAATATCGAACAGCTGGACCTGGGGATTGCTGCTTCTTGTTTGTTTGACATCTATGCTGAAAAGACAGACATACCCATGCAGTTCACCAGAAAAAAAAAAACTGGCTGGTCAAGAGCTGTTTCGAATAAGCTCCTCCAGAACACTGCTCTGAAGCCTAGCACTGTTTGAGCTATGCTCCGGTTACCTTTAGCCACTCGTCGGCCTGTTCTTTGCTCTGTACAGCAAGTACCAGAGCATCAGCTCCCTGATGGACGATCTTCAGTTCATGCTTCTTTTTCTTGCCGTCTTTGGGAATGTGTGTGATACTGCAGCCAGACAGGAGGAGCTCCATCTGTGGAGTCTGGTCTTTAGATGACTTGTAGCACTGATAGATAGAAAGAGAGAGACATATTAGCAAAGCTGTTTAGCCATAAACATTCTCCTCTGAAATCATTTTGTTTACTCACTGCAACATAAGCTGACTCAAACTAAACAGAATCGCTTAGAAATAGAGGACATGGGAAAGTGGGTAAACTATGTCACCTGTATAATCAAGCAAATTCATAGTTTTCGTCATTTTTCAATGTATCCCTTTACATGCCAAGTAAAATCAATTTCATGGAAAAGCAAACCCTTTCAGGATTAAAAAAATAGAATTACCAAAGTAGAAAAACATGGAAACTGTTTGGCTAAACATTCATCATTAATTATTCAATGAAGGATTTTTCCTACAATAATTACTTTGGGGTTAAGTGTGCCAGATGCTTCAGGTTTAAGCCACATCAACATATCAATTTAACGTGCGCTTTTCCCTCAAATACAGGAAATACTCCTGACAAATTGTGGAATTTTATTCCGCTACATTGAAATATTCTGAATTGTATAAACGTTCCTGATTGGTTTATTAAAATGTGAATAATGTGTGACAACACAAGACTCTAGAATGGGATTTCACATTAGTAAAATAGTCAACTGTTCCCATTCAGTCAGTCACATTCAACGTGACGTCATGGAGTCTCGCATGGGAGTCCAATCATCTCCAAGAGGTAACAAAACGCACCAATGAACAATGGCTAGTCAGATTTGCAAGCTGAGTCACACCTACCCAGACATACTGGTATAAATAGGACCAGCATACTCATTTCATTCATAATTTGCTTCGAACATCCCCAGAGTAAAACCTGTTCCTTCCATCCACTTCATCCACACTGTGGCGGTTTCCATAAGGAGCCCATGACGTCAGTCCAATGTAACGTTGAATGTAACTGACTAAATGGACACCCTATTTACATTTTTCAGCATTTAGCAGACGCTTTTATCCAAAGCGACTTACAAGGGGAGCAATTAGGGGTTAGGTGTCTTGCTCAAGGAGTTTATTGTGCTGTTTATTCACAATGCCCACTTTCAATTCCTGCTGGCGTGGGAATCGAACCGGCAACCTTCAGATTACAAGCCCGACTCCCTCACCACTAGGCCACGACTACCCCTATTCTATTAACGTTACAGTGAGTATGCCGGTCGTATTTAGGTGTGACTAAGCATGCATATCTCACTAGCCAATGTTCATTGGCATGTTTTGGCACCACTTGGAGGTGATTGGGCTCCCAGGCAAGACCATGTGACATACCATATTACCCCACTCCCCTCTAGTCAGTGTTCATATATTTGTGTGTGTTCATACTGTGTGTGTGTGTGTGCTCACCAACAGTTTGTTGTCCTTTATGACACAGAGCAATTTGGTCCACTGTCCGAAACGTTTCTTTCGCAATAAGAACGCACAGATTCGCGCATCTTTCACCAGGTCCATGGAGGCCTCCTCAGATGGCCACTGGTGACGCATCTTCTGCCCCTTCCCATCCTCCTCTTCCTCGTCGTATGACTCATATGAACTGCTCATGGCATCGGAGTCATAATCTGAGAATGCAGTCGGGACTCAGATTAGACTTTAATAAAATTGCAAAAATATTATGGTCTTTCTTAGGTCACAGATGAGGTAGAGGTACAGTACTGTCATAAGTGATCTTTATATTGTAACTGTTCTTACTAGAGGTGATGTACTCTGGAGCTTTCCCAGGGCCTAGCGGAACAGCTTCCTCATAATAACCTTCAGGAAGAGAGGAGCTCGGCAAGGGAGGAGGCCCATTGTCTGGAGGCTTTGGGATGAAGGGAAAGAGAAAGAAAGACAGAGAAAGTCCTGAATTACAGTGCTGGTTTCTGCTTTTCTAGGAAATTTGAGGACAAAAATATCAGCTTCACTGGTTCCAATGAATCCAACCTAATAATATCAAAACTGCTGAAGCACCAGCCATCTTATCTGAAGGGCATCTTAGAGGTCAACTGTTCATACTGCACTAAGATTATAGTGGGGCCGACATAAACCAACCAAAGGCCTACGGTATCAATCTGTGTGTCAGATAAAAATAAAGAAAGAGAATTTATGGTGAAAGTGCAGCTGGTCACGATAAGTAGAAGAAAATGTTTGAAGCTAATCTTTGAAATACAAGCAACACAAACAAATCAAATATGGGAAACTAGCAGTAAAATAGAAAGAAGAGTGAGCTACAGATCAGAAAAGATCATCACGGCTGCCCAGCAAGTTGTGGAAAAAGAGATCAGGGAGGCGCACAAACAGAAGTGTGGGCACCTTACTAAATGTAAGTCATTCGGCCCAATTTCTCTGTCTGTGTTTAAACAAAAACAGCTGTAGTATATAGAGGTACACCTAACAGCCTATCACTCATTTAGTCTGTTGCAATACAGTCAGATTATGCTCCAAAATCTAGTGTGCTGCCTACGCAGGCAGTCTTTTACATCCTCACAGACAAGCTCCTGATGCCAAGACAGTACCGAAAGGTAGGCGGCATAATTATGCTATACTTTCTTTTGGCTAAATTGCTAGGGCAATCCCATAATGCACTGCAATGACCTCAGAGCTAGAGTGAAAAAATCCAGTGAAACAAATCCATTCAAGATGGTAGATTTAGAAGAAAAATCTTATAAACATAAATAATTATAAATATAATAAATTCATTTTATTACGAAAAAACAAACAAAAAAAGCTTTGCATGTGTATTTTCATTCTTATTAAAACGGCACAATGGCACAATTAAGAGTTATTGTGTATGTAGGGGTTCAAAAATCTGAAAACTTTTGTGCAAACACATACTTTTAGAATGAAATCTATGCTAGGTTTTCCTCACTAGGCCCCTGATGTCTATAACCATTGTGCACACTATAGAGCCTCATTAGTAAGTGAGTGGGATTGTTTAAAAGAAAAAGAGAAAGAGAGATTGTGTGTATATACGCGCAAATGAGCGTGCATGTGTGAGTTACAATGTGTTTAAGACTGTCTGATTTGGGCCTTAGTTGGTTGGGTCCCGCTGGCAGCACATGTGACAACCTGGTGTTGTCATAACGACACAGGCCCTCCAGAGCCTCCCTCATTTCCCAGACTGCATGCAAACAATTATGGTTGATGACAAACTCATATAAACGCTTTTCATTTTCTCCCCCTTCCCGGTAACCAATGGAAAGTCTGTCTTTATTTCTTTTTCTTTCATTTCAGTTAACAGAAAGCACTGCTATTTTCCAGTGCCTTTCAGGGAATTACAACACATTTTAAGAGACCAAAGGACCAATGTTCACAGTTGCCACCTGGCACACTTTATCACCATGGTAACCTCAATATAGTACTATAGTAACACAGAACATGAACAATCTGTACATTACAAACACTGCTGCAAGGACCGCTCGTGGAAATATACTGTATAGGGACAGTTAAAACAGACGGGAAAGAGCAATACAAAAAAATATTTCCTTAAACTTTCATTGCTCCTGAGTGCTTTACTCCATTTTCCTTTTAGGAAGTGACTGCAAGACCTTCTACGTCGAGAAATTACCAATAAACAGCACAGTTTAATGCTTTTTGGGATATTTCTGTTAGTCAGAAGTGTATTTTTCAGCATGGCCTACATTTCTCTCTGAAGTATATTACAGTGTGTAACAAAAAGACTGTCAAATTGATTGTGTTGGGCTTGACTCATTATTTACTCTATGGTTGTCGTTCACATGTGTAATCAAAACTACAATAGAAACTGTAATGTTTTAGTGTGACCTCTTGGCACATTTGAGAAGGGTGTGTTTGAGGTCTGAGGTAGAGGAGGATACTTAACCTCAGTGCTAGTCATTACAATTTGGCTTTAAATGTAATGAAGGCCAGAACATGCTAAATCCCCATACACTCTTCATCTGTGCGGGTGGTTAATAGTGTACACACTGTAAATGTACGTCTGCAGACATGCCTGTCCAAAACAAGACTTGGCTGCTCCTTTCTTCTAATGCTCTTCTTCTCTGATCTATCTTGACCCACTTTTATTAATGCTACAGAAACAGCAGTATTTTACAAACACAACTACAGTATGTATACCAAAAGTATAGGGTCAATGTTATTTTTTTTTAAAGAAATTACTTTTAATAAGCAAAAAATGACAGTAAAGATTCATAAAAGATTTTTATCTCAAATAAATGCTGTTGTTTTGAACTTTCTATTCCTCAAGGAATACTAAACATTTATCATGGTTTCCACTCAAATACTGTGACAAAAATATTGTGATATAAAAATATTAAGCAACTCTTAAATGTTTTTCAACATTGATAATAAGAAATGTTTCTTAAACAACAAATCATATTAGAATAATTTCTAAAGAATCATGCGACTGTGTTAATGGCTACGGTATTATTTTTTTTCATTTTATAATGTTCATTTACATGACAATATTCCGTAATTAATTTTAAAAATACTTTTTCAAATAAATGCAGCCTTGGTGAGCAAAAGAAAATTCTTTTCCCCAAACTTTCCAACAGTACTGTACATTGTTGGAAAGTGGGTAAAAAACAATAAAATATGCAAAACCAAAAGAGCAAAGAGCGGTTTTTCTTTTATGGTTGTCATTTCCAGTCTAAAAGTTTCCCAAATACAGAAGTGCTATTTATCAGTTCCTTCCGTCCCATCGAGCCATAAACTGCTCAACTAAACAAAGAAGGCGGCTGTGTTACTGCCTGTTATGGTTTCGGTTCATCGGGGCATCTAAGCCCGGAGGGAGGACAGAATTCCAGTCAAAAACTGCAGTATGAAGAGTCTTGCTGAAGCAGCGTTCCGTACCAGAGCCACTCAAGTATTTTTAGGCATAGTTCCACCTCTGGTCTGAGCTGGAAATCTGTATGAAGCATATCTGCGCCTAGAAGAAAAAGTGCACTTCCACCCATTCACGCACCATCTAGTCCATCAATAAGTCTGCGCTTATGTATAAAGATACATACTTGACCTACATTTCAAAAACGAGCTCCAAACTTCACACTCCCTTTCCAGACCATTTCACCTCACAACATGGCGTATATTTTGTGGTCCGTAATAAGTCTGAGTGTTAACAGACGCCTGGGCCAGTGAGTCTATTGTATTGGGACTGCAACGCAGGTTAGCCAGGAAAATGCAGTCAATCGATAATTCAATCATTTAACCTTCATATCTCCTCTTTTGGCCGCCTTGATATGCAGTGTATTAATGCACACACTCGAATGCTATTCATGCACAACAACTCGACTCAATCTCACTTACACACATTCACACGCAGTGGAGCTGGGAGGTTTGTGTCTCTACAAATGGTTTTCCATGTGTTTCGGAGGATCTTTTCATTCTCGACTGGTTCTTCAAAGAAACTTTCCAGCAGTCCCACACAGAAAGCAGCTGAATAACTGAAAGCTCATTTTCCCGAATGAAATGACTGTATAAACTGTCACTTGCCATAACCTATAAAAGATGTTCGCAAGGGTAGAAATCTCCATCTGTATTGGTATTGCCATGGCAACGGACAAAACGCATTGTTGTGCGTGAATCATAATTCATTTTCCTCCTTTTGTCCATGACACAATAAGGGATTAGGTCATTGCATTCCAGACTGCGGTTAGCCCTCCTTAAAAAGGAGGCGGCGGGGGTACAGTAGAGCCCTTCGCTTTAGCACAACTGAATCTTGGGATGTCCACTGTTTGAACTGTGGGCCTAGAAAGAGAAAATGACCCGATTCTTCTGCTATGGACTATTGTCCTTAACTTTGGGAGATTCAGTGTGAAAACAAGAGACAAAAGGAAAAACAGGAGGAAAGGAGGAGCTAAAAATGGCCTTCAATGAAGGGGAGGTTCTTCAATAACAGACTCCCTTTTGGGTTACAAAGTGCAGACAGATAATGGGTTTGTCTGTGTCTGTGTTCATTAGTGTGACATTGTTGGGGTGCACATTTGGAGGCTGGGGGATGCTGGTGGGGAGGAGCAGAAGCCAACATCAACACAGATGGAAGTCATCATTGTCCCAGCGGAGTCTGTTATGGTTTCCCCATATTCTCTTACACACACTCTCTCTGCACAGCTACAAATGGCTGAAGAAAGCGTGCCATGGACTTTCCCTCTCCATGACAGTATCCAAAAATGTTTATTAATATATGGCAGCGTTGTCTTTCAACTCACCGCGCATGATGGGGTGCGAGGGTTGCAACATGTATTTTCAGCTTCTCGGCATAACGTTTTTTTAAGATGGTGTGTCAAAAAACACACCTAAAGACCTCTGCGTTCTGTTCCCTTTAAATGCATTCTGTCTAGCTCATTTTGAAAGGATGAATGCGGTGTAAAATACAAAATGATTTGATTGAATGCTGTAACCTAATGTTCTTTTTTAAAATTGTATTCTGGTTGTTGAGACCACATATGTCAATTTTACTCCTCCCAAAATGTAAAAAAAAATAAACGTGAGAGTGCGTTATAGGCTATATGACACCTAATAGCCAGACATGACAAAGTGATCTTTTCAGCAAGCCGACGTGCACACTAACGCAAATGAAACTGAAAGGAAGTTGCAGATGCTCAACACACAATCATCTTGATTAGAAGTTGTGAGATTAAATGATCTTACCAGTGCTAAAAAAGAAAGTCTCCTACTGCAGTGTTTGATCTTGAGATTAGCTGATGATAAATGAAATGCAGCATAAACTCCACATAACATGGGAATTGAAGATCGGATTTATATTCGTTTTGCGGAGACACATTTATGTGGCCGAGTGTAAACGGAACTGTTTTAACAAATCAGATAGCTATCCGATCAGTAAAAAAGCATGAAGTAACCAGGTGTAAACAAGCGTGATATAAAGAAAACACCACGGTATTGATTATTACTGATGAAACTAGCCATACAATAAAAAATCAAACTGGAAAACAAATTAACTGGCTCTTGTGAACTACAACGTCTGCAACTGTGGGCCCTGAAAGATAAATTATCTGTCCATAAGTGCCCGATACTCTTGGTATGATGGACTCTTGACATGAACGGTCGCTGGTATAGCATGGTATTTGGAGAAAGAACCTTTTACATTTAAGAAGTGGAGTTTGTGTATGGGTTTGGGATAAAAGTCAGAAAAGTAGGCTAAAGTTACACAATTTTCATTAACAAGTATTACTGTCACTCCAATAAGGGCTATTGAAAGGACTTAGACCAAACTGTGCATGCATGTGCAGTAAGCATAACCCTCACTTGTCTCTTAGTAATAGTAACTTTTGGTTGAAAGAACTAAATTGGCATTTAGCAAGCACCATTCATCAACAGAAAGTCAGAAAATCCTCCACTGGGATCATTATAGTACATGTACAGGGAAGTTTTGCAGTGAATTTGCTGCCAAATATTTAGAAACCCAAAGCCACAGAGTTCAATTCAACACAAACACACACGCACAGAAAGTCTCCAGACACGATTCTCCTCCTTGCGTACTGTGGCGTCTGCTGTCCTGTCCACGGCCCTATCTCACCACCCACATGCCCAGCTTCAGTCCCTTTTCTTCTATCCCTCCGTTTCTTTCCCGGTGTGGTTTTGACCACTCGTAAGGGCCATAGAAGGCTTTAGTCAAACACACACTGAATGTGCAGAATTAGGTCTGGCAGGAATATGACAGGGAGTCAGTTTATAAACCTGGCTCACTGATGCAATACTAAATCATCACATAGCTCAGAGAGAGAGCGAGAGAGAGAGAGAGAGAGAGAGAGAGAGACAGAGAGAGACTTTTGACTTTTCAAAATACTTTAATTATATAAACATTACAAACCTTAAAAACAACTTAACCAAAACATATTATGAAACATTACCAATTAAATACCAGATTCCCTGACTCACACAGTCACCAAAGCCTCCCTAATACACCAGTTCCATTCAAAATAAAGAACATTATTAGTATGTTGATAATAAATATATTCAATTACTATTCTTGACTCCACAACAGACTTAAACATCAGTGTAAAAATTTTGGTGAAAATGTGGATATTGTAACTCTGAGACTTTAAAATTACAAGCTAAGCCTGTCCGATTAAAAAAATTAGCAAGTATACACTGTTGCTGCCGAGAGAGAGAGAAATGGAATGATGAGGATAGAGCAGAGGGTGTGGTTGAGGAAGACCAGGAATAAGAAAAACTAAACAGCGCAGGCAGGTTTTGCACAGGCAGAGGTCCAACCCTGGACTGTACTAAATGGATATTTCTCTTCCCTCATCTAAGCCCTCCCACAATCCCCTGCCTCCTCACGCCTTCCGGGAACGGTCGGCCTCTCACACACACTGGGGTTCTGCACGGATGGCTGAGGTAGGAAAGGATGTTTCTAATTATACTGTAAAGTGCTGAGTGTGTAATGGATGAACTGAAAAACAAGGTACTGGGATGTGTTCGTCTGAGAATGACCAACTGCGACCCATGAACACCTGCTATTTATCACAAGCATCTGTTGCTGTCCTACAACAAAGATGATTGATACTCTCAGTGTCACACACGAGCACATACATATATGCAGGCATAATCTGTTTCATGTGCGATGGATGAGACCACATCAGGGTCGTGTGTCGGTAACTATGAGGTCATGTGACAGAAAGCAAACTGATGTGAACACTTCCTGCTGCTGTTTTACAGAGCTCATAAAACACTTCACAAAGAGACCATCAAACCACCAGCCAGTGGCAGTCAGGGTTCAGACGACATCACTTCCAAATATAGGACAATGCTATTTTGGGTTCTGGAATGCTAAAACAAACTTAGAAAAACCTTAAACTCACAGTACAGAAACCAAAGTTTTTCCAGTGATATATATTGAAGAAAAAAAAAAAACACTTTACAATAAGGTTTCATTAATGCACTGGGCAACGAACAAACAATGAACATTAATACTATCACTCTGTCATTAATTACTCATCCTCATGTCGTTCCACACCCGCAAGACCTCTTCGTTAAAAATAGTCGACATGAGTGTAGTGGTTTAACGACAAGAATACTTTTTGTGCGCAAAAACAAAGCAAAACTAACAAATTATTCAACAATATCTTCTCTTCTGTGTCATTCTCATACGCTGTTTGCATCCAGCACTTTCAGGTTCTACGTCAGAATGCCGACTCATTATTTGCCGGCTCCCGCGTCAGCATCACACGAATGCATTGTGCTGCTTAAGTGAACACCGTCCAGCCAATACTGAGCAGGCGTTCTGACTTAGAACCTGGAAGCGCTGGACGTGAAGAGCCTAAATTGCTGTCTATTGAGGAATCAGAGAGCTGTCGGATTTCATCAAAAATATCATCATTTGTGTTCAGAAGGTGAACGAAGTGGTTCGGAATGACACGAGGGTGAGTAATTAATGATGTTAATTTTGGGGTGAACTTTTAACAAAGATTAATAAATGCTTTGAAAAATACATTGCTCATTGTCAGTTCAAGTTAGCTAATGCATTAACTAATGTTAACTAATAAAAACTTACTGTAAAATGATACTGTAAAATAAGGACTATGTAACAAACTTGTGAGTACGAGAGATTTAAGACAGAGATGTAAACTTGGTATAAACGATATAGAAGGAAGATATAGCAAGGAAACATTAGATAGATCAGAAAAGTGACAGTAAAGTATATACTAACTTCTGTATTAATTGTAATAATATGCACATCTTACCATCCAGGGGTGAGGAATCTCTGGAAGGGGCATCTGAGGAGGGGCCGGGAGAGAGGTGTGTATCTCTGTCTTACATGAAGGCTCTGAGAGAAAAACAAACACATTCATACGGCACAGGTGTAAAACCTAAATTGATGCAGATATTAAGGAGACATGGTGATAAGGTCAAATGAGTAGCTAAAGTGGATTTGTGCTTACCTCTAGTGGCTAGAACTCTGTGCAGGATGTTTAATATATGCTGTTTCTTCTCTCTCACTCCAGCAGTTAAATACTCTCTGTCTAACAACTCCAAAAAGACCCGCAACTCTGCCAACAACTCCTCCATCGCTGAAAAAAAGCACATATAGTACAATCAGATATTCAATAAGTACAATAGGAGCACAATTGTGTGGCATCAAATCCTCTACTATGTTGATTTCATAATATTGACACTGTAAAGATGGCTTGTCAGCATTGCTCTGACCCGAGATGCTGGCTGGCATCTCGTAAAAGCCATGAATTATGGGTATCTGTTGGCTCGGCACCTGAGGAATATCAAAGGCTATCAAATGTGAATTGCAGCCCTGGAAAATCAGAGGTCTATAAAACAGCATTACAATGGGCTCGAGCCCATACAAACACATAGCTGAAGGTTTACATAAGACTAAGAGTTGGGGGGGGGGGGGTGCAGTAGGGACGGTTTCTTGACGTAAAACAGAGAATACAGCGCACTGATTAGTGTGTGCTATGAAATGAAGTGTGCATAGCAAATTGAGTGTGTCACTGTAGTCTAGATTCCAGCCATCAAGACTGCCGCTGCACTTACATCTGGATATGAACCAGTTTTTTTTTTCAGGTTGGCTATAATTCATTTGAACGCAGGTATTACCGTAATGTCTCTCCTTCAAATATGCACAAATCAAAATTGCAGATGGAGAGCTTTTTGTCCATTAAATATTTGAAATGTAGAAAGTTTATGAACATTTTCATGCGTCATAGTTAAACTGATTGCCTGAGCACTGATTGATTTAGGAAGACATTATGGTGTCCTTACATAAGGACATCTAATTTAATCATTGGAGTTTTACTGGATAATTCAAATCACATGGTCTTGTGTTCGACTGAATAGGCATTTACCCACAGTATGAGTATAAACTGCTCTTCAGTAACTGTTGACTACGGTCTACCGTCACACTTCAACAGGACAAAACACTAAAATATTTATTCATAAGCTTTTATATGCTTTTTGGGATGATTTTTTATTCTATTTTCCATTCTGAAAACTAGCTTGATGCAAATGTGATATGATCTATAAATGCATAATATATAGACATATTCAGACATATGCAAACATCACAAACCTCTGTCTTAAGGGCGATTTTACAATTTTAATTTTGATATTTTTTAAATAATAAATACAAGAATAAAGTTATAAATCAGAGATTAAAATGGGGGGGGGGGGTAGCAACCAAAATATTTATAATTAAAAACTGATTTCACTATATACAAATATATTATTATTATTATTATTATAAAATAATATAATTTTCCTAAAAATATTATCAGAAAAATCTGACAAAAAAAAAAAAAATAAGAAAAGGATAACAACAAACGTGTCAATTTTTTTTTTTTTTTATAAAGGAACATTTTCAACTGTTTTGATGGGTCTTAGATTTCATATTGCTGTGTATGAGGAAAAATACAATGAGCTTATACCATTTCCAGTAGTTTCTTTATCATTCCCTGTCCAACAGCTTGCATGTCAGAGCGAATAAAGCTAATTTTCAGTGATGGTGGCCAAATAACATGAAAGGAAATACACTTTAAAAACAAACAGAGCCAACCAAATCGCTGCATTAAAGAGCACCAAGTGCCGCACAGCAATGAGGACCACCTTCAAACTGTGCTGAGGGGCAAAGTCAAGAGAGAGAGTGAACGAGAGAGAAAAAGGAGAAGGGGAAAACTTTAAACAAGCACAACCACCCACATTCACAATTCTCTTCTTCATTCACACACTCTCGATTGACTAATCCTAGCGTAAACCAAACTAAACGATGAAACAGCGAGAAATGCATCCAAAAAGCGACAGCTGAAACCCCGAGGAATGACAAAATGTTAACACATCCAGACCAGAAAAAAAATAATTCAGCAATTTTAGTCTTGTTTTACAAATACCTGCCAAATTGAGCAGAAAGTGGCTGATGCCATCCTAGAGAAGGTTTCAACAAGCAAAGCTGATTTTAATGTGGTGTTGACAGAGAGAAATAATGAATGATATTCAGAATGGTGGTTATCTAAAACCAATTTGACAAGCTGACCTAGTGAACTCTCAGAATAAACATCATTCACAGCCTCTGCTGAAGAAAAATCACATTATTCCACCATTCCAACCCAAATTCAATAATATAAAGGGATGTGGTCTGCAAAAGCAATTGTGATGCTGCCAGCGTGCGAGAACCAGTATTATTTGTCTGCTGATGTAGAATGTGTGTGCATTTGCGTAGGTGTGTATGTATATGTGGTTACGGTCTGCCACCCAGGCCGCTGAGAAGCAACAACATCCTTGAAATTCACCAAAGGAAATGTGTGTGTGTGCACACACAGATTACAGAGTATCTTTATCGCCGAGCTGTCATCCTATCCGACCCTTGCGTCACATTTTAGAGCAGTTCTCTTTAATGAATCATTCAAATCCATATGCACATGATCTATGTATAATCAGCCTTTAACCCATGCCAAGTTTGTGTGGAGTACCCACCATCCCACATCCTTCACTCACTCTTCTCTCCACTTTTATCTCTCTCACTCCCACTTCTCCATTTCAATTTCCATACTGAGCCAAGACGCTTTTCTTTTTTTCTCACTTCTCACTTCAGAAGGGGAAAAATATGGTGGCTGACAATAAACCTTTGACAAAAAGAGATAACACACAACCAAGAACATGTCAATCTCGCTTATAACTGCTCCAGAGTCATTTCAATGTTCTTTGAAAGCAAGTCAGTTCTCTCTGCAACCATATTTGTAACAGCGTGGCTTTTTTTTTTTTTTTTGCATAAATAAATATTAGCAAATAAAGCTCCTATCTGCCTGAAATCTTTAAAAACTAGTATCATAAGTTTCATAATCAGTTATAAATTATCAATAAAATCAATAAAAGCTTCAAATTGTGCTTAGAATATTTTCCTGATGTTTTGAACATTTCCATATTATTTACAAAATTATATATATTTATAAAAAAGGTAAGGTGTCTTTTAGAAATAGTTTTATTGGAGTTTTAAAATTAATTCAGAAAACTATTTTTTTTAGCTTCTCCAAAGCATTAATAAAAAGCTTAATACAATTGCAAAATTGTATTTTTTTTCCTCATTTTAATGGATTCTTTAATGGATAGATGTCTACAAAAAATGATCATATCATTGACCTTTAGTTTTACTAAACTCTATAAATAAGCTTCCTGGCACTTTTAACTGAAAGGCGGGACAGTGAAGGCCCCAAAAGGGGCCGTTCACACAAAAAGTGTTTTTCCATTCCAATGCGCTACTTGTCCATTGATTGTTTTTCTATGTAAACACACTAGACGGACACGCATGACCACTGCACTCACGCATAACACGGCATTCTAAAAAACACGTCTCGAGACCTTGCATTTTTTCTACATTCCAATCTTTGAAAAACGTGTTCTGTGTGAACGAGCACTAATGACTTCAATTCCTTCGATTGACTTTTTCTTTGAGCAATCCGTCTCTGTCCATATCCCTGTCCCACAAGAGCCTAAAACATCAATATTATCAATCATCGATAATATGCTGTAAAGAATCTCTCGAAGATCTGAGAGGCAATGGTGCCCAGAACAAAACGTTTGGCAGCTATGAATAAGGCGGCTACTAATCTGTGGTTTGTGAAATTAGGCTGCTTTACGGTTTGGCCTCATCATGGTTACCACTTGCTGCCACAGGCCAGGGCACACCAGAGCACCACTCAGGCTACACATGCTTGGAAAATAGCAGAAAACTACAGAAGAGGAGAAAATATTGAACAGATGCTCCACTATCCCACTAATGATGGGCTGTGTAGTCACGTAGTCACATATATCAAATGCACCGGGATCATCAATGAGAGAATATCTCAGCTGTGTGATTACGTTCATCTCTGTGTTTGATTATATGTGTGTATAATACATGTGTGTTCACATGAACATATGAGGAAAATACTGAGGTTTAAATTATGAAAGGACGGTTTAAAATATACGTCCATAAATGTGTACTTGTGTTTATGAGTTTGTGTGTGTGTGTGTGTGTGTGTATATAATTACAGAGCGCTAACTCCTAAACCACAGTGGGCAGAGGGGTGGGAGAGAGGAGCCGCTGGTTACAGAAACCTTTAAGAATCATCCTTCAAGAGGGTGGGGGAGACTCCGTGGTGCCTGGGAAACTGAGCAGAGAAGTGATTGCATCCACTTTTTATGTGTGCACTAATGAATGTTCACCAGCATTTGAGTATTTGCCTTGCAACAAATACTTAGGATGAATTGTAGCATATTTATGAGTTCACCATGAACAGGATGATGTCTGAAGGACAAAAACTGGACTAATGGCTGCTGAAAATTCAGCTTTGCCATCAATAGAAGAATTTACATAGAAAACAGTTGTTTTAAATGTTTTACTGTATTTTTGATCAAATAAATGCACCCTCTGTAAGCATGAAAAAAAAAAAAAAAAAAAAAACTCCGGTAATACACTTTTTTTATATTAATAATATATTTTTAAAGGTGTCATTGATGTAAAATTATTTCAAACATCAAATGTAAAATACAACAAAATGAATGTTGACAATTTAGTTTGCGCAACAATTATGCTTCCATTCCCTATCATGACCTGCATATTGAACAATCGTTGAATATTTAATAAGGCAAAAAAATATACTCAACTTAATAGCAATGTCATGAAAGCATGGAAGTTCCTTTTCCTTATAGAGTTTCCCAAATTATCTTAAATTGTTTTGCCAAAAAGGCAAAAACACTAACCTCTAGCAATCTCCCCTTAGGGACAATGTAGAAACCCATTAACTCTCTTACATAGTAATAGAGAATGTGCATGGTAGCAACTGAGAGAAAAAATATGATAAAAGTCTGCAGTAGAGCCAAGCAGTTGACAGAGTGGGTGGAAACAACAGAGGAAAGCAAAGTTAAAGAGTTCTCTTCTCGCCTCTTGTCTTTTTTGGGTCAGACATCTCTACACGGAGGGAAGGAAGGGCTTTGGGGGGTTTCTGGCACGTGAACGCCTTTAAAAACTCGTCAGCATGGAAACTGGAAGAGGAGACCCCCTAAAATAAAGCCAAGTGGGCTAACAGACCAATACCCACATCACACACAGTAATCGAGTGCCAATTCATACCATGTCAGACTGGTCTAACAACACTGTGCCATATGTTCCTAAATGCCAATAAACACATCAACCACCAACGCAGCCCAGCATAAGCTTCAGAACAAGAGGAAAAGTTCAAATCCACAAGGAACATTGTCACATCTGGAACTATGCTGACATGTTTTAGTGCAAAAATTTGCTAAATGAATGTTGTAGTCTCACTGTAACATATGTAAGGGATATAATAATTTATGGCCTTTAACACTGAATAAATTCCAATGCAACAATGCTGTGGCAAAACCACACTTGGCCCTTTACATATAAAACTCCAAAGTCAAAGCTACACCCTGCACTCCGATACTGTTAAACCACCGAGAGGACAATAGGGCTCTGTCATATCCAACAGAGTGCAGAGTTGTGATGCATGTCCAGGATACCTGACACCTCACAGCTGCCAGCCAACCAGCCAATCACAGACGTCCTGCCTATCCAGCTCATGTTATGTTTTTGAAAGCGCAGACTTCTGTGACAGAAGATAACAGGGCACCTGTATCACCCCAGTTATTATGGCTGACTGGAATCTCTTCTGATTTTACATATTAATAACATATTAATTTAAATTAAAAAAAATTTTTAAAGAGAATTTAGGCCTATTTATTTGAATTAAACCCAAATCTTATCATTCAATAAATAACAAAAACTTTAAACCCAGCAAACAAACAGCAGTCGTCATGCATAATTCAAATTGCAACGGCTTTTCTAACCGACGTGTGAAAAGTGAGAGTTGTGAGGGACTCAAAGGAGAAGATGAACTGAACTCGGCTCTTCCCCAAACCAAAACGGTAATGTCCATTATTGGAACACCTAATTTTTTCTTCACGTTTACATTAAATTATTTTAAAACGTCGTCCTCACACAAACCTCAAAGATGCCGATATAAAGAGAAATGCGTTTCCGCATCTCACTATAGATACATCGTTCTTTCACTGGCACTATAAATTACACGTGGACACGGCAATATTAATCGACGATCTCAAAGCATGCAAATCCGTTCGTGGAGACACTGGACACTCACCCCTCGAGGCGAACAGTATGGGGTCGCTCCGCATCTTGAAGTCAAACGCATCTAACTCCGAGTAGGCAGGGGTTGCAGGCGTGTGTCAGACAGCTGCTGTATTTCATTAAAATCCGCTCAACAGAGCCGTCTCTGTTTTCCCCGCTTTCTCTCTTGAGCTCCACTCGCTACCGGCCCGGCAATGTGTCGTTTCCTCTGAAAACTTGCCCTGACTTTCTCCTCGATCCTGACACAGAGCGGGTCTGTTCACTTTCTCTTTTATGGCGATGCGCACAGCTTCGAAAGAGAGCAGCTTGGAGGCTCAAAAGAAAATCTTTCACTTTCTCTCCATGTCGTGCTCGGCGAAAAGTGGGACCTCCTTCCTTTCTATTTAGTCTGCTCTCGTTCTTTTCTCCGCCCTGTAGCCCCACATCTCCAATTCCACAGCTGGATACAGCGCATGTGTGTGGAGGGGCGATTAACCAGCATAATGTTTAGTGAAGTTCATGCGCGGTACGTTTTTTTAACACCATATTTAAGTTTAGATTTAAGATTTACCCGAGAATGATCTCCGTGTCTTCAAAGAAAACTGTCATTCTAAAGAAGTTTAAAAATTAATAAAGCAAAAGGCTCAACGTTGTAGTTTCTGATTCATGTTAGGTATTTTCTCATTGAAATTCTCATCCATTTTGCTCAACTAACAATATTTTAATGAATTCAATAAAGTGTCATTCTAACTGTTTGCCACATAAATAAATCCGAGGAGACCATGAAAAAAGGTTAGCTGCTTCATTCCTGTCTGCCAACTTTATACATGCATTTCTATAAATCAATCATCCATTTATGGATTAATTACAAGTCATTTCATCTAAAAGGGTCTATAAAAAGTGAGAAACTCTATAATCACAGCGTCAGCATAGTTGAAAACAGCAGGAACAGTGACCTACAGATGTTTAAACAACGCATTAGATACAGTCTTGAGTGGCTAGAAATGTTTGGTTTTTGCAATAACCTTAGTTTTGTTTTCCCACTTGGAAACACTGGTGCTTTTATTTATGATTAATGTTACTCAGGTTTCCTATAAACAGGTTCAACATTGATGTAGCTGCAATTTGTTGGACATTTAGTTGAAAATAAACAATCAAAACAAAACAAAAACGTCTCTTTCTTCTAAAGTTCAGGTTTCAGTCAGCAGTGGCATTTCTTCACCTCCTCAGGTGCCAGTACTGCCGATGCTCCGTTCAAAACACATTCCTGAAGAAGGCATGGAGCGGTGAGCTTCCACACACGCAACATGTCAGGAGTGCGGGTGCGCTAAAGGAAAAAATAGATAATGAGCGCGTACAGGCCCATTTCAAGCACGGAGTAAAACTGAAATAACCTTTAAAAAACGTCACACTTTGTAAAAATAGTTACTTAAGAAATGAAATAATGATTGTAATTATACAGGGATTATGGTCCTGCACAATCAGAGAATATAACAATACAGTCAATGGATTGAAAAACATGCAAACATATGTGGGTGGCCAAGTGAACTCATGTGTGTGTCAGCAGGATATTGCATCTGGACACTGATCCATGTATTTGACCTTAAAACAACTATCTCTCTGGTCTGACATCATACTGGGGAGAGAATCAAATTGATATGCAGACATTAAGTCCACCCGAAGCCTGCAGCACAGCAGAGAGCAATAGTGTCGTTGACTCAGAGGTTTCACCACAAAGCCTGCATTCCCCACAGTATCAGATTCAACACTGTATCAGATTCAAACAAGTGCCAGTTTTTACGATAACATGCTTATCTGGGTTCTGTTTGTTTAGTTGCTTTCCTGTATAACTTTAGCAGTTGGGTATACCTTGTGTGTTTAACTTAGATTACAGATGTTACGATAAAACAAAAGAGAGAGAATTAGGTTACACTGCCACAGAGCTAAATCCTTGAGGTCATTATAACTGCACAATTCAATACAGTCCACACAATTCAACAGAGTGATATCTAAGAGGAGTCAAAAGTCTTCAGAGAGGTACACTAGAAAAGCTGAAAGTCATTTAAAACCAAAAATAGAATTACATCAGTAAATTGTGAAACACTTCAGTTCTGTCTAGAATCTCAAATATTGAGTCATTCCACTAATTTCTAATCAAAGAAACATGGAATACACAAATTGTAGTGATACAAAAAAATGATATCTTATGTTAACCACCTTATGATTAAACCTATAAACTTTATCTCTTCACAGCTACAGACACACCGTCAAAAAGCAATTCTGTGACACCCTTCTAACATCACGTGCTCAGGATGTTGGAAGCAGGGTGGAGGCCCCATACTGGCAAACTGGTAACTGTGAGGAGGGTAAGCTTTAAACAAACAAATCTCTAATGAAGCATTAAAGAGCCCGGTAGCCGGTGGAATGACTGTTTCCTCTGGGTTCCACTGCAGGGCATTCATTACGGCAAAGGCTGTTTTTTCAGGGGCAACACACGAGCTGAATTCAAGGTCTTTTAAAGTAAATCTCATAGAATGCGTCAATGTGTCACTCATCGGTCCTTATGTGTTTTCATATCTCCAAGGAATGCAGCAACAATCTATGCCCTGGTGAAACACCTCATTACTAAAGTGGCTGGCCTCACTGGCAAAATACACAAGCCAAAATCATATGCACACCACCTGCAAGACAACAGAATTTTTGATTCCACAGACAAATTCATTTAAATGCTCTAGTCGAGAGGTTGTTCTAATCAGAGTCTTGAATGAACCCTTTGACATTTATTTTTTTTGCTGGAAATTGTTTTTAGAGTTATCTGGAGTGTGGTAGAGTGCTTTTGATTCATTTGAAACAACAATTGCATCTCTGCAATCTGCACTGCTACTCACAATATCCAAACTGCAGAAAAGTGACTAAGATTTAAAAACAAATTTGGCTGTGCTCTTCCCCTACACATACAGTATACACGCCCGCACACACACAGACACGCAGTATAATCAAGCCAAAGCCTCCTTATGGAATTAACAAAGAGTAGACAGACAGGATTTAGAACCACGGGAGGCACAGCAAATCTATCAAACCCTTCCCAGCCAATAATGCATGCTTTTGGCAATATTACTAATTTAACTCTAGTCAGTCTTGAGATAAGCCCGTAAATAGGATTAATTGAATCTATGTATCTGCTATAAACTGGTGGATTTCCACAATATCAGTCAAATTAAAATAACACATTTGTTGCCTATGCCTGACAGAAAACATTAACACCTGTGGTCTCTGTTATAAAGAAAATTAATTTGTGCCAGACTGCGGAGGATGTAGTTATTTCTACAGATGTTGCTGTTGTAAATACCACAGAGGTGCTCAAACTCAAGGAAATGTGTAAACTCAATGGCATCATTTTCATTGGTTCTCCCCTGATAAGAGGTTATCTCATGTGGAAAATTGAACACACACACACACATCGACTTATCGACTTACACAATAATGGAAACTCTGAGCTTGTAAACTGCAACCAAAACCAAAAATGTATACATGTCTGGAGAAATCGTCTTCGTCGTCTTCATCACAAGATATCAGTCTTCATAGACTCTCCATACGGCTCTGAGGTAAAAGCCACTCTGCTCGCAATGAGTATTTAAAAACTAGGTCAGAATAGGAGTGAGCATGACTGCCTTTTGACACTGCTCACTTGTAACATCCTGGCTCAGTTTCAGACATGCATTGTGCTGTGTTTGGGTTGGGCAGGATCAATCAGCTGGATAGTGCACAACAAAACAGTCCAACAAGGGCTCTCAGAGGAGATACACAATCCTACTTCCTTGAAACACCCTAAAGAAGGCTTTGACAAAAACAGCTCAACATTCCATACATGATATTTCGGAATAGTGCAGATGAGGCCACACTACAGTATGTTCTTGCTTGCTTTCTTTACGTTGAAAATGTATGCCCAGTCAAGAATAATCAATAAGTACATTTACATTAAAGTTTGATTTTCATCAGGCTATAGCAATAATTCACCTTTTTAAAATGTCATGAACTGTTAGAATAATTTAGTCTGACTAAAACTCAGATTTTTGAATATTTTCTCTCCAGTTGCCTCTCTATTCATTATTCAGCACTAAAAGTTTAATTCAGTTCAAATGTATTTGAATGGTGGTCTTAACAGAAACTGCCAAAGTACAATGAGTGTTGGGAAAGAACAAGGTGACCAAGACAAGTGTCCAAGTTGAGTTCGAGTCCATTTGTTAGAGTTAATGAAGTGGACACTGATGAAGACCCATCTGCAAGTTATCACCAGGAATGAACAGCTGCAAGAAGCTCATCCTTTGGTTTCTTCTACTGATCTATACAGTATCCACTACACTACTTTGCACTGATCCCTGACTCTCAGCCGTTTCCCCAGGATGGTCAGATTCATCATCATTTTTTGTATTTTCGGCTTCCTTATCCATTAAGTCCTGCGCTTATTTTTCTTTCCAACTGCACTTCCTCCCTCCCTCTTGATCTTCTTGATGCCCATTCTTGATAACATACTCATAACCCTCCCCCAATCCACACCCAGTCTCATGTCCCAGCTGCTATAGCCAGTGCCTCTTTAGCTCCAACGGCCCACAGCAAACATTCAGATGAATGAATGGATAGGTATACGAAGGGGAGGATGGCCCAGCAGGACAAACAGTGACAACCACTAATACACACACACACACACACACCTCCCTCCGTCAGGCCACCCCACTACTTCGAGGCTCAGTCCACCATCTGGCCAGGCTGAGACTGCAGACGTGTTGTTGGTTACAGCTGGTCAGCCCTATGGGGGTAGGAGACCCAATTAAGGAACCAATCTGCTTTAATGCAAAATGTATGAGCCCCCCATCCCACAGTTATATCTAATGCTTTTTTATCTGGTTCTCCCTCGATCACCAAACATAGCAATCAAATACAAATCCTCTCAGTACACAGCGGACATCACACAGTCCTTCATTTCCTCAGATCCAGGCACTTCCCATCAGATGATTTTGATAAATGTTTCAGCCAGACTCCGCCAGAACCACAGACATTGATTTTCATCAGACCTCAGGGAGGAAGTACGCCCCCGGAGATCCAATAGCATGTATTTGAGCAGAGTGCTGATTTAGGATCAGATTTTCACATTGTTTACTGGGGTTTAAGCCAAGGAGTGCAAAGGAGCAGCTCTGATCCAGAGACAGCATTCCTGTGATCTTGTACATATATGGGTCCTGGCCTCTCACAGCAGACCAAATGAGTGAGCCTAGTGTTGATAAATCTTCCCAACAAAAGAAAAGAAAAGAAAAATGAGATGATACAATGCAAAGAAAAGACAATGCACATTCATTTTATCTGTTAAATGACATTTCTGTTTAGATCGAGTCACACAATCCTGATTTGAGTTCATAATGTTAATTCTGTCCTTAAAACGAACACATACTGTAGACAAGGACTATTATCATTGGGGGGCACAGTTACAACATTTAATGCAAGCAAATAGTTTATTAGTAATCACATTGATGGCCTAATCACCTAAAAAAGACCTGAAATAATCCAATCAATAGGAAATAAGTAAGCATGTAAATGCTTGAATACAACTACTTTCTCAATCGGATTCAAAAATACCTTGCACAGCAACTGGGCACTGCGCATGCACTAGAGTTTTGTTTGGAATACAGGGAGTGCAGAATTATTAGGCAAATGAGTATTTTCACCACATCATCCTCGTTATGCATGTTGTCTTACTCCAAGCTGTATAGGCTGGAAAGCCTACTACCAATTAAGCATATTAGGTGATGTGCATCTCTGTAATGAGAAGGGGTGTGGTCTAATGACATCAACACCCTATATCAGGTGTGCATAATTATTAGGCAACTTCCTTTCCTTTGGCAAAATGGGTCAAAAGAAGGACTTGACAGGCTCAGAAAAGTCAAAAATAGTGAGATATATTGCAGAGGGATGCAGAAGTCTTAAAATAGCCAAGCTTCTGAAGCGTGATCATCGAACAATCAAGCGTTTCATTCAAAATAGTCAACAGGGTCGCAAGAAGCGTGTGGAAAAACCAAGGCGCAAAATAACTGCCCGTGAACTGAGAAAAGTCAAGCGTGCAGCTGCCAAGATGCCACTTGTCACCAGTTTGGCCATATTTCAGAGCTGCAACATCACTGGAGTGCCCAAAAGCACAAGGTGTGCAATACTCAGAGACATGGCCAAGGTAAGAAAGGCAGAAAGTCGACCACCACTGAACAAGACACACAAGCTGAAACGTCAAGACTGGGCCAAGAAATATCTCAAGACTGATTTTTCTAAGGTTTTATGGACTGATGAAATGAGAGTGAGTCTTGATGGGCCAGATGGATGGGCCCGTGGCTGGATTGGTAAAGGGCAGAGAGCTCCAGTCCGACTCAGACGCCAGCAAGGTGGAGGTGGAGTACTGGTTTGGGCTGGTATCATCAAAGATGAGCTTGTGGGGCCTTTTCGGGTTGAGGATGGAGTCAAGCTCAACTCCCAGTCCTACTGCCAGTTTCTGGAAGACACCTTCTTCAAGCAGTGGTACAGGAAGAAGTCTACATCCTTCAAGAAAAACATGATTTTCATGCAGGACAATGCTCCATCACACGCGTCCAAGTACTCCACAGCGTGGCTGGCAAGAAAGAAAATCTAATGATATGGCCTCCTTGTTCACCTGATCTGAACCCCATTGAGAACCTGTGGTCCATCATCAAATGTGCGATTTACAAGGAGGGAAAACAGTACACCTCTCTGAACAGTGTCTGGGAGGCTGTGGTTGCTGCTGCACGCAATGTTGATGGTGAACAGATCAAAACACTGACAGAATCCATGGATGGCAGGCTTTTGAGTGTCCTTGCAAAGAAAGGTGGCTATATTGGTCACTGATTTGTTTTTGTTTGGTTTTTGAATGTCAGAAATGTATATTTGTGAATGTTGAGATGTTATATTGGTTTCACTGGTAAAAATAAATGGGTATAAATTTGTTTTTTGTTAAGGTGCCTAATAATTATGCACAGTAATAGTCACCTGCACACACAGATATCCCCCTAAAATAGCTAAAACTAAAAACTAAAAATTAAAACTTCCAAAAATATTCAGCTTTGATATTAATTTTTGTTTTTTGTGTTCATTGAGAACATGGTTGTTGTTCAATAATAAAATTAATCCTCAAAAATACAACTTGCCTAATAATTCTGCACTCCCTGTACATGTAATACACGTAAACAAATTTGTGACTCGGTCTGCAAAATTTAATGAAATCATACTAATGCGAATTGACGAAAATTTGTGCATGCACTGTAAACCTACCTATACTGACTGCCATTAAGGAAAGGTATTAAGAGCATGCAAGGCCAAAGGGAAAGAAAGAGGATGTGGGTGAAAAGGAAGGGAGGAGGAGGAAGGAAAATAGGAGAATGTGGAAGACCTTCACTTCACCTGCCAGCCACAAATTTCAAAGCCTCACCCTACTGTCAAGGAGCTGGCCAATCGGCTGTAAAAATCCAGCAGTCTCTCAAATAATCACACTGATCTTTGTCATCTATTTTGAACTGGGACACTAATTCAATAAAAAAATGGATTAATGAAAAATCACAGTTTCTTTCTTGGCGGAGTCTAGCTGTAGGTTTGATTACAAACCTACAAACCATTTTAAAGGGTTAGTTCACCGGTTGTGTTTTTTTTGGTGTAGTTTTGTGTTGTTTCATGTAGTGTAGCATGTGAAGGCAAAACATATTTCCTGTCTGTTTTGTAAACTCTATAAAATTATACTCATCATTGTCTGTGAAGATAGCATAAGAGGCAGAGGCTCTGTGTGCAGCCAACGGGGGTACTGGAGAGTACCACTGAGGAGAGAGGGATTATGGGAATAACATTCCAAAGAAACATCTGCAAAGCTTCAACGTAAGAGCACTGAATGACAGCAACAACAAACAATTATCATACACTGAAAGAAAAGAGAAAAGGAGAATAGGTAAAAATATGACAAAGGCTGAGTGTTGATGAAATCTCTCTCACACACAGAGCACTCACAGCATCAACAGCCACAACCTATTCACTCACATACATTGTCCACCCAAATGGAAACTATTGCAGCACAAGAAAAATGTTAAATGTTACAGAATTATCAAATAATGTAACGATGAAATGCCATGCGTTAGATCTAAGATTACACTAAATCTAAAGGCCATTTAAGGCTGCACAGACAAATGCCAGCAAACACCAACAAACAAGTTGGCAGTTGGAATTAGAATTTTATAAAAAATAACTATCATGTTTACACATCCTCAACAGACACAAACACATAACATGGTCAGTCAGGTGAAAACAAACTGACCAACTCCACACTGCCAATAGAGGTAACACACTGATCAGACAAAACCCAACCGGCGTGTTTTTTGGTGTTTGTCTGTGCGTTGTGAATTGGCCTTAAGATCTGAAAAATCGAAATAATTTTTTAAGTATATAGATTTAAAGCAAGAAAATAATGGCAAATCCTGTTCTTCCTGGCTAAAAACACTTCAGCTTCTCAAAGTGATCAGCAAATCTTTAACTGAAGAAACATGTAAAAATTATACAACATCAATGGTAATTATATATATATAAATAAAAAAAAATAGTTGCTTGCTGATTGTTCTCTTCACATTACTGCTGCTTTCTTAATCTTATGTCATTAGTGCTCACATATACCAGAAGACAATTGCATGTATGCTATTCTCTGCATCACAAATTAATACATTAATATGTCATAACCATTCCCTCACATGACTTTCAAATCCAATCCTGCATAGGGTGTTTATAACCTAAGACAGCAAATGCCTCTATTATGTCTGGTTTAATCCTTTAAGAATGCAATGGTCTTAATGCTCAGTAGTCACACCTCTGAGAGAGTTCTTCTATGGAAACTTTGCATGGCCACAAAGACTAAAGATTTACTGAGGACTAAAATTAGAAGCTGCTATTGGTTACTCTAATTACACAGGGAAAAACTTGGATTTACAGTTGGATTTACTTTGAAACAATTTTTACTTGGACAGTGTCAAAAGCAATTACAAAGAAACTGCAAGTAAGATTGAATCGGAATTTTCTTGTAAAATCTACTCAAACAATCTTTTATTATTAACATTACATTTACGGTACATGCCTCACAACGACACAAACACCAAAATTCAAACACTGGAAATGGATCACTATGGAATTTCCGGTCTGTTTCAACACAAGATATAACATCGCAACACAGAAAACTGCTGTCTTTGAAGATATAAAAACTGTTTTCTTGGGAACAGGCATGATTTCTTCAACAGAAGTATTATGTGTGTGACACTTGACTTGGCTACTCCTAGGAATGCGCACAAGTACTCTGGACTGGCAACAACAATCGATAATGTAAAGAATGATCAGTCATGATTTTGTGTGATGTGACTTTTTTCTGAATTAGAAATTCAATAATGACAAAGTACAACAATTTTCGGCAACCATCAGCACAAACAGCATGACAGTGGCATAAACATGAGGCGCACTCACTAACACATTCACTCTAGGTTCACTTAATGTTCAACAACATTTTGATCTGCCAGCATTGGTACCATTGTATGCGAACTGAACTGAGCTGAACCATGGCATCACCGTTTTCTCTAGAGCCTCTGCATAGATAAATTAACTAAATTAATAACTAATGATTTTTGCAATGGAATAAATCAATGCTGAACTTACTTAAGATGGACCAAAAAATGACAGCATTTTTTTCTAGAGGTACTGTGCAGCCAAAATTATTTTCCTGTTATCACTGTAAAGCTGCTCTAACACAATCTGCATTGTAAGAACTATATAAATAAAGGTGACTTGACTTGACAAATGAATGCAAGAGACTGCCCCATCTTGAGACTATATAAAATACTTGGCATAGTAAAAAAAAAAACACAACACAGAGTGCTGAACTCCTGTCAAGTTAGACGCAATAGTTTGGATGCATTTTATTATTCTTAAGGTAATCTACAAGCAGCAAAAAAAGACGGCCTTTCATGTGTTTTTTGTTGAGTTAATCAGAAAGTCTTTGGAAAGAACCGCCATCAGTCAAGATAATTTTCATTTCAAGAAAAAAAAACAAAAAAAAAAAACAATAACTTTTTTTTTTTTTACAAGAACAGCACTTAAGAATATTCGTACAAACTTCTCAAAATCTACCTTAAGACATACCTTTGCTTCTTTTTGGATCTTGGACTAGGTGCTGATGTGGGTATGCACCAGTCTGGGACAACCTCCTTCCCACCAACCAAAGCAAATCAAACTCTGAAACCAAACGGACCAAAAGCAGACAAAAAAAGTGCTGATGTAAAAGCACACTAAGCTTCAGTATGAATAGCCTCTGGGCTTTGTGTGGGTGTGCCAAGGGTGAAATACAGAGGACGAAGGAAAGTATTCCCATAAATCATAACACCTTGACATTAACCTAAATTCACAGTCAATTTAAAAGGACAAGTCTGGAGGCCTTAGCACTTAAATGCTCACAAATTTTCCAGATTGTAACCAGAACTTGAACTACACCTTTAACACACATAGTACTGAACACCTGATTATTTTTACCAGCAGATCTTATACATGCACATCCATTTAGTACAGAAAAGCCTGAAACCACTATTCCAAAAACATGTGAAAACAAGTCTTGGCTAAAATCCAATCTAAGCATTTTACCCAAATACCCAAATCACCTAAATCATACGCCCCTACTAAAAATAAATTGGAATTGATGGAAAGCGGGTTACAATAACATGAAAGGGCGCAAAAGCATAAAAAAGAAGTGCGTGAGTTTTTACGCACACACACACACACAGCATACCGTCTGAAGCGTTAAAATATATGCACTCCCTCTCCCTCCAAAAGCTGACTCACTCTTACCCCCGTTTTGACCCGCAACAGGAAGCGGCACAATCTATTAGTCACTGTCACTTTCCCCATGGATAGAGTGATTCCTATAAAGTGGGCCTCTTATGTTTCCATCACATTGTTGTTTTATGCAGTACAGTAAGTGTGTGTGTGCTCATTAATTCCTGTCTCTATTCATATGGCAAATCAAAATGAGTACAAGGTAATGACAGGCACAAAATAGGCACGAAAAGGCATGCAGAGCAGGGAGAGGAAGGGAAATTACTGTACAAAGATGAGAGAGCTGCCTCAAGGCTTAAATACCAGTACTTACAAATACACCTGCAGCATCAATAACCCAAAAACACAGATGGTGCTTGTTTTTAGAACAGAAAGAATTTGGTGAAGAAAGGCAGATAAAAAGAGTTCATGTAGGTCAGCTCAACTGTTAATAAGATAGTAGAGTTACAGATACAACAGGAAATCAAGATCGTCTGCATTCCCTACATGTGGTAACCACAAGATCAAGAGATTTCCAAGTTATTTTAAGGCCAATTCACACCGCACCGACAAACGCCAAACAAACACGTCTGTTGGAGTTTGTTGGATCGGTGCGGTACCCCTGTCGGCGTCTGTTGGAGTTGGTCGGAGTCTGTTTTCACCCGACTGAACATGTTTAATCGCCGTTTGTTGGGTCGTGGACTGTCTGAGCAGTGTGGTGTGACGTAATCAAACTCTGACGTAATCTGTCCTGGCCACCAACCGTTGCCATGACGATGAGGCAAGTCCCTCGCAAAGGCTGCGGTTTGATCGCGCCGGCGCCTCACGCACACACGACAAAAACGTGACGTCACAGTTTGTTCATTGTAAAAATAAGATACACTCAAATCATATAAAAGTTGCAACGCTCAATTTAAATAGTCCATGCCGTTCAACAAGATATCATTGCTAATGTGAAAAGGATTGTTTTTTCTATCAATACCGGAATGCCCACGTGAAGGACTTTACATAATAAATAGCCTATAGTATCCAAATACTTTGCGAAATGGAAATAAGAGAGAGGTATAAGCATGAGAGCAACACAGGTTTAACCTAAATTTAGCTTTAAATGAATTCATTTTTGCTTGTTTAGCTGGAAATGGTTGTATATGCCTTTGATGGGTCGCAAAAGTTTAAAAACCGGTGTAAGCTATACCAACCCCAATGCAAGGGACCAGATCGATGGCTATAGCGCTTCGAATTTCAGGTTGGTATTTTTATGTTTGCCTCAATACTTTAATGCAATGAAAATAAATATGATACTATATTTTTAATCTAATACATTTTCCTGAAAATATTGTTAACATGGTTAACGTACGTTTGTCGGTGTTTGTTGGGGCAGTGTGAACATGACCGTTCTTTCTCATAGAATTCTCAATCCAATAGCCAACTTTCTTGTTGGTGTTTGTCGGTACAGTGTGAATTTGCCTTTAGTATTGTTATAGTACTATTTATTAATTGATAGTATTTTTATAGTTTAAGTTTTAATTTTAAAACGTTTTTCAAGTTTTAGTTTCCCATCTTTGTGTTTTATTTTAGCTTTATTTCAATTAACAAAAATATATTCTCAACAGTTATTTTCAGTAAACAATAGCACTGTTTTGACTTCAGGAGAATGCTTACCTGTAGATTTTCTGCCGGTACACAGTAAAATCCCCAGAGTTAAATCAACTCTGCTCAGATAACATTTGGTCCCTCTCTAAATAGTGTTAAAGTAACACTGAAGCAGAGTTGATAATTAAACAATTAATTAAGCGACGTATGAACGTTAATGATGAACGCCTGCTGTTAACAAGCAGAATCACTAAAGAAAAGAGAAACACAAGAACTACAACTGACTACATCTGAGCAGAGTTGATTTAACTCTGGGGTTTTTATTGTGTATTTGAATATTGATGCATTTTCGAGGAAATTGTAAAGTTAATCAAAGCGAAAATCTTTTGAATCCTGTGAAAACAAATAATTGTATCCTGAAGCTTCATACAAATACAGCACACTGCATTAATTATTCATGTTAATGATTCTAGCATCTGTTAGCTATAAAACAAGGCCGTTACCTTGGCTGTGACAACACACCCTAAAAACAAAATCCTTAACCAGAGGTTCCACCCAGCGAATAACACGGACCTCATTATTCTAATCAGATCCTTCTCCGCCTGTGATGTAGTCAGGAGTGTTAGGATCCACAGCGACTTTCATCGTCTGTATCTTTGCCAGTTTCCACAGCACCTTCTTCACTCATTTGCTTTTTTCCTCTCTCACTTTCCATCTCATAGACAAATAACAGAAAGGAGCGGAAACAAATAATGACACAGACATAAATAACAGTAATCCTCTACTTATTTAGAATGATTCAGAGAATATCCAATGACGAGCGCAAGAGAAAGAGGCAACTAAAGAAAACTAAATCTTTCTAAAGAGCATGAGGCATCAGCTTTCTTAAACAGTGACTCAGAGGTCTTGAGTTCAGCTTGGTTTACGGCACAGACACTCTGAGTCTACAAACGCACACAAATGGGCAAGTTGAGGTATAAGCACCTACTTTTTGAACACGAACACACTTGAGTGTTTTAAGTTTGACAACAAAAAAAAAGCAAAGCTACCCTCAAATCTTCCCTCTGGCTATGTCTCGATGTAAAACCCTAATGGGACAACATATCCAAAGCTGAAGAACAGCCAAAGGCATCCAACACCGCTTTTTCATGTCTTACTTGAAAGATTTGCCACTCCAGTCCAGTCATGTTAAGCAGCCGCAGGGAGAATTAAAGACTGACAGCTCTGGAGAGACGTCTCGCACAGCTGTTTGTGTGCAATGTTACTTGTGCACAGATTTATTTATAATAATAAGAGGAAATTATGTTTTTTTTTTTTTTTATTCTTAACAACCTATAAATTCATATTGTGATCATTGTTATTGCACTTCACACTGTTCTTAAAGACCCCATTAAAAAGTGCTTGACGAGCACAGCTGTCTTTCTTGTGTTGACATATTTCCTACAAGTCTGAGATGGGACATTTTGAAGGGCTTTACATTTTTAATAGCCTTTAGCATCTTAGCCCTGAACCATGATTTGCTTCTTGCTAACTGGTTGCAGATGGTATCAGGGAAAGCTTTTGATTGGACAAAAGTGTGTAGTGCAGGATGAGTCATTAATCCCTATTCTAAATGAATGCGCTGCCTTCATCAAAACACAAGCTCACACGTGCAGACAGTCACTCACACAGTGAGTGATCGCGTGCACAGGAAAAATCGGGAATCGGGAGCAGAGACACTGTCAATGCTGCCTTGTCACTTGTTTTAATAAATTAGCTTTGGTACTGAAAATCTGCATTTTAATTCTCAGCAATTGCTGTTTTTGTAAAAAAAAAATCCAGTTAGCTTCAACTTGTCAATGGCGGCAAATGACCTACAGGTGCACGATTCTGGATAACAAATCTGAATGGACAACTAAACAAAATAACATTATTGAAGGTTCTGAGTAAATGTTAATTTCTGCAGTCTATTTAAAAAGTTTTAATTAATTTGAATGTATTTTTTTTTTTTAAATGTATGATTAAATGACTTATAAATACTTGTTTCATTACTGGATGAATCGACATTTTTGAACAAATCTCTTGAATGATTCAATGACAAATACATTTTTTTTAACAGTCACTTGTCGCCGCCTAGTGGCGTAACGATGTAATGATACAATCGGTATTTGACGTGCCTGGTTAATTTCCAAAGGTGATTTGCTCTATTTTGATCACTACTGTAGACATCAGTGTTTATATCTGTACTGTAAACTTTTATCCCAGCACTTCGATGATAATTTCAATATTTGTAACAGAAATAATCATACTGTGATGTTGAAAAAACTGTTTGTGAAAATGTTTCACACCTTTACATAATAACGTTTTTCTCTGGGTCAGCTAACGCCAGCTCCGAAACAGATTTGTGATTTTGTCAAAGGTTTAATAAACGCAGGAGAATCGCTGTCATTTAGGAATCAGATCACATGGGT
Organism: Opsariichthys bidens; assembly: GCA_037194245.1. NCBI lineage: Eukaryota > Metazoa > Chordata > Actinopteri > Cypriniformes > Xenocyprididae > Opsariichthys > Opsariichthys bidens. The sequence goes on from CM074296.1 coordinate 14,979,903, forward strand.
GTTTGAATCAAGAAAGCAATCTTTTAACCATTAATCACGCATCTCTACCAATCTATACGCAGAGTACATATTCTGCATTTGAGACTGAATTCGACTGAGGGAGAACCCTGTGTCTGTCTTTGGGTCTATGTTTCCCCCTTGTGCCTCCTAAAAGAGCACAATAATCAGCGTTAGATCAAATTGTCTGAAATAATTGCGGTTAGATCAAATAACTGTGACCAGGCAGTTATTTAATAATTGTGACAGGTCTAGCTAAAAGTGAATCTTTAGAAAAACACTAGCACATAAACCTTATTTTTGAATGTGCGAGACTTCCAATTCATTATCCGCAATAGGTAAATACAGTAACATATAATAAGTTAATACGATAACTTATAACAGTATAACAGACAGCTAAAATAACTGTACCAACTGTACTGTATTAAAATAATTAAAACAGTTGGAAGGTCAACAGCCCAAATGGTAAAGCATGGTGCTTGCAACTTCAACCACATGGGTTCGATTCCCAAACAAAGCATTTGACACGAATGCACTGAAAGATGTTTTGTATAAAAGTGTCTGCTGAATGCATATGTTACATTTCCTTATCTCTCTACTCTCTAGGGCTAAAATAAAAGTGTCTATACATCTTTAATTAGATACGAATAGACTTTCCCATAGAATCAGAGGTCAGGAAGTGGTTTGGTATCGAGTCATAGAATCAGCAGCTGTTTACAGCTGTATTTGACACACACACACACTCATGCAATTAAGCGACATGCTGCATCCTGAGGCAGACTAATATAAACCCACTGGAGACTCACTTAGTCTGTGAAAACTATCCTAAGGCACAGACTGCTAGACTGGAACCACAAGAGAGGAAAAACTGGGAACTAGTAGAAGTCATGCTACTATGAAAGAAAAAAAAAACTATAATGTACATTATCACATTTTCCTCCTCACTCAAAGTGATTAATGAACACCCATTGCATTTTTCTCTTGCAAACTAAGCTAGATCATTCATTCATCTTTGCCCTTCACAGATGTGCACTAGTAATCAGACATTGTCCACATGTACAGACCAGTCATCACGCTATCAGACAAAACATCAAACTCCCATCTACTGAGGCCATACAACACTCAGCTATATTGGCATTTAGCCCTTGGCTGACCTCACTTTGTGTGGTTATAGAATTCTGGAAATAAAGTGTAAAAGAACAAGCTATGCTAAGGGTGCAACATGCCTTTTCACCTTAAATGGCATCAAAATCCACCTACTTCTGGAAAAAAGAAAAAAAAGGTGTTCATTGGTTCATGGTGTTCATTCTCTGCCAGATCGATATGAAACCGCCAGGAAAATCAGCATTGACTCAAGAATGAAAGGAAATTTTATTTTTAAAGGGTGGGATTCAATAAAGTTAAGATATTTTGTTTATGCTCTGATTAGGAAGCCGAACATCCTGAACGGAACCTCCTGTTTGTATGATACAAATTGCGGTGAGAGTTCAGCCAAATGCACATGAACAAGTCAAGTTAGGCTCCATCGCCCATTTTACCAGATGGTCCTTGACTAACATTCCTCAAAGCGCTTGGTCACACCCATTAAACTCCACACTGGCTATCGATCAAAGATGCCGAGCTTTGTCCACATGCTTATCTTTGTTTTTCCAAATGATCGTATTCCTGGACAAGGAGTCCAAGAATTGTGTTTTTGGCCAAACCCAACCTGTTCCAGTCAATTCTTTCTTATTTTCTTTACCTGGTTTGTCTGTTTAGAGACCGTCTGGACAATGAGATATGAGACACAGCATGCCACTTTGGTGGCTTTTTACATTTTGTCCAGTTTTCCTTCATCTCAGAGCCAGAGTCGGTGTGCACAGGATGACGGTTCTCGCCGGCTCTATTGTCAGTTATTCCCAGAGGAAACCTGATCTGGAGATGGAAAACTCTTTATAAATATAGCATCTTCAAACAAACATCCTCTGAACTTGCAAAGCACATGAGAACAACAGTAACGAAGGGTTAGTCAACTGAGGTAAATATAACTCATATAAGGGAGGCAATCGTGGTTTTGTCATTGACAAATATGCCTCATCCTCAAACCAACCACAAAAACACGATCCATCTTCCATATCTAAATGGTTTAAGGGTCATCGTCCCAATGAAAAGTATCAGATTAATTGGATTTGTTCTTCACAATTTAGCTTTTCACCTCTCCCAGCCCCTCCCCCCTTAGCATAATCAGAGGCTGGGGCACGAGACGCCAGCTGATCCCTGCAGGCTCGCGCATTCACCAAGGGCCCCCACGAGTGCCGCACATTCATCAGGATGCCTCGTGCTTCTTTGTGCTCAGCATCAGCTCCAAAACAAGAAAAGGGTTGATGGCAGCTCCAAAAAATGACTAATATTAATGCAGGATCACTTCAAGGCTGTTTTATCTTATTATTAGCATTTGTAAAGAAATAAACAATGGAAAGCAAGGAAATTTGCAGGGGAAAAATTAAAGTTATTTTAATAAATGCAGTTTTTTTTTCCCTTCTCCTTGCATGGTGAATGACTGTACAGAGCAGAGCTTGTCCTTACGAAACCCCAAATAGTGTGCTGAAATCGACAAATTAGGAAACATTTTATGGAAAGCCAAGACTCTTTCACAACGTATAAATAGAGACAACTGTCAAATAATTTGAACATCTTACCTTCTCCTTTATTTTCTGTCATTACTTTATCGCAAGATGATGGGGCTGCCCCTTATCCGAAAGCACTTGATAACGGCCACCTCTGTTGTTCCTCTGGCCTGTGTGAGCTTCTTCCAGATTCACATCTTGGCTCAGAGGACCGCTCACGCTGTCAAATCATCCTGAGATTGACAACCGTGTGAGCCAATCCGGCAGCGTGCTGCAAAACAATCCAGCCAATAGCAGACCTGGGAGGCGTTAACATTTACATATTGGGAAAATAAAGGAGTGATCTTGTGAAGACATTTTTAGTTTCGTCTATATACTTAAACTTCTCTCTTTCTCTATATATATTTCGGGTTTTTTTTTTTTCAAACTTTGATATACATTTCTCTGATTTGTCTGCAAAAAAAATAGTTTAGCAAACACATTTATAAAATGTGAATTTATGAATTAAATTAACGTGATTAAAGTGCAAAGACTGCTGTTTCAATCTGGTAAGTTTACATGGGATCTATCAATCTATCTATCTATCTGTCTATCTATCATCTATCAATCTATCATCTATCTATCTATCTATCTATCTATCTATCTATCTATCTATCTATCTATCTATCATCTATCTATCTATCTATCTATCTATCTATCTATCTATCTATCTATCTATCTATCTATCTATCTATCTATCATCTATCTATCTATCTATCTATCTATCTATCTATCTATCTATCTATCTATCTATCTATCTATCTATTTCTGTCTGTCTGTCTAGTTCAGCTACTTACTTTCTTTACAAAAAACACTTGAGTTGATGTAGCGTTATTTATTGAGATGAATATCAATATTTCTTGCAAAGCATCAAAGACATGGTGAATAAAATGGGTGCATTTACATTTCCCAAACTCATACACAGTCAGAATAACATCACAATCACAGTTATACGCAGTAGTTAGTTTGCATATTAGCACAAAACCATGTGCACCCATGGGAAACCCATTTGGTTGTGGGACCTCATCATAACACAAAGACAACTTCATTAGGTCTCTCAAACTTTCTAGGTATAAAACGAAACATTTGTGTGAATGCAATCGGACCCAGGCACAAACTCTCTTCATGTGTGATAGTAGCAAAAGTAGGCCAGCAGCTCTCAAAACTGTTGGGTCAGAGTTCTCTTAGGTCACAGTCCTACATCTGCCTTCATCCAGACAGAGACTTCACACACACTCACACACACACAAAATAATTTCCAAAAGCAAAGCATATTTTTAGAAGACACACAATGCAGATGTAGATATGACCTCCTTGTTTAGTCTTGCTTTGGGTATTTTTAAGGGTTAGAACAGTGCTATGTTAAAGAATGAAGATGATCGAACGCACACTGATCTGAACTAACCTTGCCTGAACTATTGGACTGCTGTATCGCAGGCCAACACCACTCACACCCACACGAGTGCCTGTTTCTACAGCTGTTCAAATAAGACTAACGCATTTGTCCTCTGCAGCGCAACATGGTTCTTCTGGGAAGGCTCCCACCTACGCACACAGACCAAAACACATTCATGTATTTGAGACAAGTTTTACTGTACTGTATTTCCCCAAGCACAACAGATTTTGGCATGACTGGCGAAGGCTAAAGTTTACTGCATGAAAAATTTACACTATGACCCTGAAGAAAGAGATTTGGATATGCACATATTCATAGTTGGTTATAAACACCATACTTTCACAATCAACAATTAAGTAAATAACGTTTAAAAAAAAAAAATTAAAAGATGCTTTGATATTGTACAAGATATAGGCACAATACACATGGTTATCATTAGTCAAAACTTTACTGAATGTTGCGTTTCTAACAGTTCCAGATTTCTGACATCTTTAAGTAATTTATCCATATAATTGAAAGGACAAAACACCTTGCCATTTCTTTGCTATTTCAGTCATTGGCATCAGCAAAAATAACCAAGTTAAATTTCATCGGACTAAAATATTTAGAACAAATGTGGTACAACTTAAGAATGTGTCTGAAGAAACAAAACAATCTCTCAGTAACTTTCAGATTTCAAATCAAACGACACGTCATGATTACACTCTAAAGTTGAATATGAGGCCATTACATGATGCTTCCAGTATATGTAGTGCATGCCTACAGGGTGACTTGATCAGTGTAACGGACATTTATATCAATATACTGCACACGCATTTATTAACATTCAAAAAAAAATTGTCTTAAATGAAACGAAGCACCACTAAACAGCATGCTTTATTAAAGGTGCACTGTGTGCATTTTAGCGGGAATTGCAATATACGGTGGCCAACAGGACAAAGACGTCGTCGTCTGAGACAGCAGAGTTAGCCATCAAGCAAACGTTTGTCCATCTAGGGCTACTGCAGAAACATACGGGCGCAAAATGGCGTTTAGCATTAAGGGGACCCGCGGTGTATGCAGATAGAAATGGCTCATTTTGAGGTAATAAAACATAACGGTTCATTATGTCTTTATACACCACTGAAAACATATATATTATATAACATTTGTCAGTAGATCCTCCTAAAATTGACATAATGCACCTTTAAGTGTTGTGTTGTATTAGTTGAATTAATTGCTACAGAAACGGTTAACTTTGGCATGGCTCCATGCTAAAGTCAATGTTGCAATTATTTGCAAATGGCAAATAAAGTATCTGGCAAAGGTCTGTATGAAAAAATGATGCATACAAAAATAAGGGGTTAACTCTGCCATGAGCTCTTACAATTGTGAAAAACTATGAGAAAGACCAATGCGGTGTCTGCCTTATGCGTTTGATAAGATTTATGACCATACGTACTGTGCACGATATATATTGAGAGAGTATGTCGAGTCCGGATATGAATTTAAACGTCTTATTGAATAACTGTGATGTCGTAATGACATCTGATGAATTGCACATTGACCTGAAAAAGCAAACAAATACATAATGTAACACAAAAGCTACGCATTATTCCAGCTCTCCGCAGTCACAGTCATTCAGCAACAGAAAAGAACAGAAATAAACATGTCAACTAACACCGTGTCCTAACCAGGCGCAATACAAGTTCTGAATCTGATGTGATGTAACGCAGTCGCAATGTTTAATGTACAGTTCCGAGGAACCAATGAGATTTCACAGTGGGCGGGGCTACCCAGCATGAGGCTGCGTAAATGAAACAAAGCGATCTACAAAGTTGTCATGGTCGAGGCTGGATAGGACAAAAATGACCTGAAGGAGTTTCTTTTCCTTTTCTTCTTGTCGCTTTATTGCGTCGCGTCTGGTTAGGTCACGTGTAAGGTGCTCTGAATGAGTCTTTGGCCTGGTCATGCTAAAGCCATGGATGAATGAGCTTCCATTAAGCTGATATTACATGATAAATATTACAGTCCAAGCAGTGGCTGAGTTTCATGTCTAGGAGGTAAGAACAGGAACAGGCAGGAAGAGGCTGAGAAAAGTGTAAGAGAAAGACTTTGAGCAAAGAATACGAGTAGACGAGGACAAGACTTAAACGTTAGACAACATTCATTGCAGTCAAAAACAAGGGGACAGGGGAAGACGGGTAGTTTTACAGAGCATAAAGACTTCGACGTAGAGCTGGTTGGCCATGTTTATCAACGGTATAAAATGTAAAGAAAGTGGCTTATATCAATATTGAGTGCTTTTTCCACAAAGAGAGAATACAACACAGTAATCACAAAGACAGCTGAGGGAGCGAGATCAAAGACAATCAAAGAGAAAAACAAAGAGTCGTGGAGAATTCAGTTCTGACTCCAGTCTGTCCGTCATCGGAGTAACATTCAGACCATGTGGTGTGGCGTTCGCACACAAAGCTAGGTGTCAAACAGCGTTGTGAAAGCGCTTGCTCTTCCTCAGCGTGAGATGGGATGACAGTAGCTATGCAGCAGAATGAAGGTGCATATATATTTCTCTCACACTCATCCCTCCATGCACACAGGATGGATGAGAAGAGGTTTTCTCTTCATCTTCGCTATCCTTCGAGCGATTTGGCGTGATTTAGAACAAGCGGGCTTTCTTCTTGAGATCATTTTTCTTCCACAAAGCCAAACGGTCAAACTGTTCGATGGTCATCCCAAACACGTTGTAGAAGTCCTCTGGTGACAGGTGCCTCTGAAATGACAAGAATTATGATAAATGTCATTACATTTTGTCAATTTATACACACTTCTGTCGCTCCAAACTCAAATGTCTTTCCTTCTTCTGTTGAACACAAAAGATGTTATGCACTGCCTCTTTTAACAGTTATAATGTAAAATAAAATATTTTTAAATAAATTGATTTTACAGTGAAATATAACGATCCTGATATTTGTTCATTTTTTAACATTTTTAATTATATAATAAATATTATTATTAGTGTATAGGCATATTGATATATCGTCACAACATTTTTGGCCAAATTTCTGACCATTTTTGTGCAGCCCTAAGCAAATGTAGCACACCTGATTTTTTTTCTGAAATCATATGAAAGATTTGTGTGAGGAACACACCGAAACTGAAATGAAAAAAAATCTGCCTTGATAATCTTATTTTTGTGGTCACCATCCACTTTCATTGTATGGAAAAGAGCAGCTTAGACACTCCTATAAAAAAAAAATCTTTTTGATTTCCACAGAAGAATGTCATACAAATATTGGAAAAATAGTGACAGAATTTTCATATTTGGGTAAACTCACTTTAAAGCATGCAGAATTGCTCTATGATACAGTCATCCATCTATGAAGGCCTAAAATAACACTGTCAAAGAGCTAATCGAACCTTAATCAGAACAAACCCAAAGGACCTTCCAGCCAGAAATCTAAGCGCACTGTTTATTCTACTAACAATATCTACATGACGCAAATGCCATTACAGATTAAAGACAGAGCGAAAAATAATACAATAATTACAACCATCTATATCCATGTGTCACCTAAAGCTTTGCACTCATTGAGGATATTCATTGCCTTTAACACAATCGGGATTACGAGCACAACTGGGGAGCTGTGAAAGTTGCCAGGCTTTTAAGCCTATGACCTCAATTTGGGTTTAAACCATTCCAGAGAGGATTTGTATAAATCTTTATTCGTTTGTGGTACTGTAAAACTTGCAGATGTGTGGGTATCTTGGATGCCTCCAAATAGATGCTGAAATCACCGTCTTTGGAAATGTTTGGGTGTCGCAAGTGCCTCCCGCTGGGAGACTGACTCCAATCACGCTCAATTCAAACAGATGTGACAATGGCCTCTTATATCAGGACAGCAGTCATTTGACGAAACACAGACACGCACACATTTTGAGATATTGCGATTTTAACCGCAGTGATTCCAAGCAAACATTTAGAGGGGGTGGGGGTCAATAAATCAAACCTCTTAACTCATTCTGAAGTTAAAGTGAGCCAGACATGTCTCCTCCCTTTTCCATTTAAACCCTCTAATAACACTGACACAATGTCCAGAAACACTGAGGATATATTATGTGTCGGCCGTGGGCAAGTAGACTGTGGTCCAGCAGAGCCGTAACCTCAAACATTCACACAGGCAAGTGAGCAGATAAACAACTCTTCGTCTCGTATTCTTTGACCCAGACTAATATTGACCAAATTACTACTAAACAGCAATAAGACAGCCCATGCTTCATAATAAACAGAATAACAGTGTAAATCATTATAAAAGCATCGCTTGATCATGAAAGTGAAAGTTGTGACGTATTGTCAAGTATGGTGACCCATACTCGAAATTTGTGCTCTGCATTTATCCCATCCAAGCACACACACACACACACACACACACACAGCAGTGAGTAGTGAACATGGTATCGAAGGTGGAGAGAGTGCTGTTTATTCACAATCCCCAATTCCTGTCAGTGTGGGAATTGAACCAGTAACCTTCACGTTACAAGCCTGACTCCCTCACCATTGGGCCACGACTACCCTGTGACTCCAAAAGTGCAATCCATTTAAAGTACAATACACTAAAACACTAAAGAAACCACTCAGTAAAATCATCTACAGAATAAAGCTGAGTATGATTCAACAAACAGGCCACATAGAGAGTAATACATTGAAGAGATAGACAAGAAAGAAAGAGAAGTGTTCAACTTGAAGTTATAATAAAATATTACCTCCAGTCTGGTGCGGTCCACATCACGTGGTAGTTTTACTCGGACTCTGTGGGTCACAGCTAGCATGTCATAGGGATAGACCTGCAGCACATGCATGTGAAAGACACACAGTTACACAGATGCACACATACACCTCGATACTTTTATTCAATAAGGATACATTAAATTGATCAAAAATGACAGTAAATACATCCAAATTTCAAATAAATGCAAGACTCTTGAACTTTCTATTCATCAAAGAATGCTGAAAAATATTAAGCAACTGTTTTCAGCATTTATAATAATATAAATATTTCTCCAGCACCAAATCAACATATTAGAATGATTTCGGATCATGTGACACTAAAGACTGGAATTAATCGCATTTTAAAATATATTAAAATAGAAATCGGTTATTTTAAATCGTAATAATATTTCAGTATTTTGGATCAAATAAATGCAGCTTTGGTGAGCACACAGGAATCTATGATCTCCAACAGTGGTTTTCAACTGGTTTTGCATCAGGAACCAGTTTTTACAGGTGCCAATCCAATATCAGAATTATTTATTATGGAAAATTGGTTATTGCTCAGTACGGACCAAAAAAACATTTAAAATTATTAAAACTGAATAGAACAATTAACAATTCTGTCTACTGAAACCATCAAAAGCATCTTGCAGCCAATAACATATCACACAAAATTCACCACTGCAAGTGAATCTATATTTAATGCCATCTTTGTTTGTTGAATTTCATTATTTTCATATAACACTTTCCCCCCCCGATCAGAAAAGTCAAGCAACCTATTTTAGGGTCACAACACTAAAATTGAAAATCACTGTTTTACTGAATGTGAAAGTGATAAAACGTTGTGTAATAGCAGCCTTGAACAGTTACAGCGGTCCATTTAACACACCAGAACTTACCTTATATTCTGAGAAAGCGATGGAACACAGCAAAGATGTTGGAAAAAAAGAGAAAGGGAAAGACAAATTACAATCATCAATCTTGTGTGATACAAAAGCAACTCGTCTGTTGTCGATGTAAGTTAAATACTCACACACTCACCTCTCATTCCACTCCAAGAGGAGTCATGATCTGCATCATCCTCACCAAGATCAGCCGCCTAAGTAAGGAGCAATGCATGACAAAATTGTACACAGTGCACATTTCTACACAAGCAAAATGCATGGCAATACGACAACACAAATATCTTATTCAAACAGTAGGTGGCCGTTTTTTCCAGCCACAGGCACATTTATGTGCCAAACGATCGATCGATTTCAACATCTGGTTTCAAGAAGGTCATATTAAAAGCTCATTGGAAACGTTTCACCATGACTTGATCATTTATTTTCACTACTATCAAAGGAGAGTAACAAAATCATGTTTGAACAGAGCGGCTGCTGTAACTGTGAAAGTTTTTCTTTCATTTCCTGAGGTTAAAGGTTAAAGTCTAGCGCAGACAGAGGCTTCAATCCTCAGGGCTGGAGCTCTACGACCATCTCTCTGTTTCACACGCCTTTGTGAATGCTTGTGGGGGAAAAAAGAGCGAAATATGACACTCAGGCAGATCAGATTAGATATAAGGAATGGGTCATATTTCTGTTCTCAAGTAGTTTATTGTCCTGGGAGATGGATGCAAAGAACCGTTGAAAAATATTGCCACCTAGTGTCCAGGAGAAGCTTTTAAGCCATTCCCAAAACAAAGACGGCACTGAAACTCTGGTGCGAGGTGAAAGATCTGAATTAGATTCTTCAGAAAGTGTGTGCCTGGATTTTCTGCTGTAGAAGCACATTTGCTCTTCATTACAGAGGATAATTCATTAAGGGAGTTAGATTTCTAGTTCAAGATCAAAGTAGAACATGGAAAACAGCCAGAGGGTGGGAGCAAGACACACTTCTAACAGCACGCAAACACAGACGCACCCTCTCAGCACTGTGACTTCCTCAGCTAAATCTCCACACTAACTGATCTGTGACTTGTGTGCCATGATGTGTGTGATCACAACAGCCCTCCGTGTCTCCGCAGCTGGGTTTGACAAATCCAAATGGGATCAAACAACATTCTTCACTGCTGAGAGAGCGAATGACAGCATTTGTGACCGCAGCTCACATTTATGCCCAAAAATCGCGGACAGATGGAGCATTAAAAAGTTTGCGGGGTGCTGTGTTTGTGTTCCGTTATCAGGTCTTATAAGGTTTACCTTGTATATGCCGTTCCGCCCGTATCCTGGCAGCGAGGCAGACTTGTTGTATGGAAAATCTGTAAAACAGAGTTGGTTGAATGGTTTATATAGATTTATGGCACTTTACTCTAGCATCGTGTTCAAGGGGACTGGAGAAAAATATGAGACGTTCCAAGAAAAATGAACAAAAGAAACTGAAAGTTGTGATTCAGTAAGTCTTACGTTTTAGTTCAAAGAGACACTCACATGAGAAAGCACAAACACATTTACTAGACCAACCTGAAAAAATAAAGTTTTTAAGCAGGATCTGATTCATCAACTGTTGTCAGATTCATTGCTGATTTATTTGACTATGTTGACAAACAGTGTCGCATGTTGAGGATGTTACCAAGATTGCCGCTGAGTGAACTGACATGACTGTAGTCTGGATCTCATGAAATCATTAATTGGCTACTCACTGGGTTGAGAGATATCGGTGGGCAAGCTGTGTGTGGAGGTCCTGGGGTCCAGGTCTGGAGACTGTCCATCAATCTCACTCTTCAGGTTCATCCAACTTGTTCTGGTCTATTGACAGACCAAATAAAGAATTTAATGAAAAAGACAGGATGGAAAACATTACCAAAACAACCCCAAATCAAAAATAAGTGCATTTAATTGTAATCAATGTGCTCTTGCAGTGTACTTCAAGTATTTTTAAAACTGTACTTGCAGATGATACATTATTAATAAAATAAAAAACAACTTAAATGTACTTAAAATGAGTACATTTCCTGACTGTTTCTTAACCCACTTAAGTACACTTTTAAAAACTTTTGTAATGATGGCAAATGAACAGTTTTACATGAAAGTAGACAATGTTTAACAATATTTTGTCTTGCTTTAAAGGAGTACATTTATTTTGATGTGTTACTAAAACTAGTCAACTACTTAATTATAATTTGAACTGTACTCTATCATTATATATTACAATTAAAAAGAGAACATTTTAAATGTACTAAATTTAAAATGCTTTAAAGGAGTTCAAATTGCAACTTCATCAAATACATGACGTACAAGTTAGTTTACTATAAATGCTTATTAGTTCACTCAACAGTACACTTTAAACATATTAAATTAAAAAATATAAAAGCCTAAATTAAATCCGTTTAGCATATAAAGCAATCAAGTCTCTTCATAACATTTGGAATAAACCTCTGAATTTATATGGATTAGTTTTATGATCTCTTTATGAACTTTTTGATGCATTAAAGTACATCAGAAATCTCTCAGATTTTATTAAAAATATCTTTATTTGTGTTCTGAAGATGAACGAAAGTCTTACGGGTTTGGAACGAAATGGGGGTGAGTAATTAATGAGAGAATTTTCATTTGTGGCTGAACTATGCCTTTAAAATATATTTCAAGTATGCTACTTCTTTTGCACAATAGTCAGTTGGATTAAATTACCAAAACACAATAGACAAAAACACACAAATATGTTTCAGTAAATATACCTTTCTGTCTATGTCATCATCTTGCCAGGAGGTTCTGGAAGCTGCAGCACAGTAAGAAAGCTTAAATATATCGTAATGGATGTTTACACTATTTGAGAGAATGATTGACAAGTTACATCATGCAAGCAACCCCACACACACACACACACAATAAAAACATTAAAACACTGTTATATACTCATGAATCACATTTCATCTGATTTTTTCAGTGCAGTTTGATTTTAGACAGGGTTTAAACAAATCTCACTCTTCACTAGGAGAAAAAAAATTACGGACAAAATCAACAAGCAAGTGAAAAGTGACAACCAAACACAATGTCAATCAGGGTGAAGGGGCAAATGAAACGAGTCAAGTGATTAATATCTCTACCACCCAATCACAATGAGCTTTACTGATGTCTTTGAACCAATCACAATGGGTTACGCAAATGCCTTTGACATTTCACCAAACCAATGAGTTACACAGACACAACACTACAGTACGTTGCAACACCACAGACAGATGGGAAACTATACTGCAACTGACTACCCGAGCATGTATGGATGGACAGAGGCACGAAAATAAAAGAAAGATTATATCTGACTGCTGTTTCCATGTCAGGATTAACCAATGACACAAAATTGCGAAAGAAATATAGGATTTTGTGTATGAAAACATATCAAAGGCATTACTTACATTATACGTAAAGTTTGGGGTCAGAAAGATTTTTTACCTTTATTCCTATAGAGTGATTTCTGAAAGATCTTTTGACACAGAAGAAAGGTGTAAAAGTCAACTTCGCCATCACATGAATAAAAGAAACTTTAAAATATATATTCTAATAGAAATCAGTTCTTTTTTAATTGTAATAATGTTTTACAATTTTACTGTATTTTTGATCTAATAAATCCAGCCTTGGAGACTTTAACATTTTTTTTAATTAAAAATCATACCGACCCCAAACTTTTGAAAGGTATTGTACGTGTAACATCAAATGCATACAAAACAACAATTATCTGCAAGTAACTTGGCATTAAACAGCAATAATAACTGCTGCTAAGTGCTATTCCAAATGAACCCAATAAATATGCATGAAATATGACCTTTTGCAAGTGTTCGAGATGCTTGCTAATGTACAACCGACAGTTAGGTACTGACTGCTTGATAAGAAGTACCTTGTCAAAACTTTTCTGGGATTTGTAAAACCTATAAGGCCTACTGTTTGGAGCTGAAATGGAAACCAGCAGACAGAAGTAGGGTCAAAGGTTACAGGTACCATGGTGACGTGCATAACAGCATGCAAAGAAACATGACTGTACGGAAACTGGACTGTACCATGCTGTTTGTAGATAGGGGGCTTTCTATAGATATTATCTTTGACTTTAGTCTCTGAGAATGGAAGACAAAGAGAGGAAGAGAGCAAGAGAATAAGAAAGAAGATGAATAAAGAAGCATGAGTTAATAGAGCATGGAATCAAGGCAAAAGAAAGGGCAGCAAATGCAGTATATGATTCCAGATATTGTGGGTCATTTCATTATCAGGTGTAGAAATGTTCATGGTTGGCATGCAAGGATCAAGCATTTCGCCTTTGACTTTGACAAAATCCTCAGCTTTGAGATATGGATTTTTCTGCAGTCAGAATCATGTATAACATAATAAATAACAAAAGCTACATCTGATTTTCAACAAGGACAGACATGTCACCTAAAATAAGCTAGGCCACGAGGAAAACAGGGAGATAAATGGTGTAATTGCAATGACATAATGTCTTAATAATTGCCACAGCATGTGTATCTCTACAGCTTGTTTAGGTCATCTCAACTTCAAGTCTGCTTCCCAACCATTACTTCTAGAAAAAAATCAGTCATTTAATGTAACACACGTGGGACATTTTAAGAGCCGTTTCAGCCTCTGCCAGCGTTGGAAACAAGACGTCATTAGAAAAACGGGCTGAAAACACATGAAACTGATCATTAGGTTTATTTTAAACACATCCAGAGACGAGCAATGACAGTAACACATTTCTTTAATGTACTTAAAATAGGGTTTTGTTTCAAATAATGAATTGTAAATATATGAAAATGTAAATCATGCAATGATGCACAAAAATGACAAAGATCACAGAATATTACGAAGGCAGAATATGAATTGGAATTATTCAGTCTGCCATTTTTTTCATGAAATAGAGGCATATGTGGTGAAAAAAAGAGGATTTAGTATTGTGAGTAAAGGACAAGAGATTTAGCACCTACCTGGGATATGGAAATGTCGTGGGGCTGCCACATATGTAGAGGAAGGAGATTTGCCATCAGAGTAGGTGGAGAGACTGGGGGTACTCCGCCCACTTTCACTGCCTCGGGGGGTGAAGGTCACGGCAGACACAAAAAAGAAAAAGAAAGAGAAGAAGAGTTGACGGGTTTCCAGAACTATGCTGCAGTGAGCTTTAAGTGTTCCCATAAGCCTCACAATACAGCCAGACAAAAAAACTGTCTTTGCATTGAAGATTGTGACAGTATGTTTATACTGATGGCATCTGTTTAGCGGAGACTCAAGCTTTATCCTCTGCTTGAACTGAGCACACAAGTCAATATGATAGAAAAATAGACTGTTATTGGCAGGCTGAATTGTGATGCCTTCATCATCTGTAGGGTATTTATAATAGGTATAATTATATAATTAGTTAGTTAGATTAGGTATTTATAATCACAGTCTTTTACCAAACTGAGACTAAAGGAGAGAGAGAATCTCACTATTCACTACATTTTTATTTATTTATATCAATGCAAAGTCAATGCAAAAGTCTCTTTTCTCTCTTTCATACACACTCGCAACTGTTCTTCAGACACATGCACACACCATTTAACACAAAGTGCTGTTAGTAAAACTTCACCCTGTATCAGGGGAAAATCCTCCACACATCTGGAGTTGGGGGAGCAGGAAATTGTCATAAAACACAGCAAACATACACAAATCACAACACTGGAGCACATTGTGGAGTATGATGGTCTCGATGCTCCCCGTTAATCATTCAAATATGATTTTATTGCGATTGAAACGCCTTTCTCGTGTCAGATGGGTATCATGCAACATGTATTTCCTCACTGACAAATATTCTGTCAATGATTTCCATACTCATTATGTTAAGTAGAAAACAAACTCAGATGGTGATATTACAAGATCGAGGCAGCTACAGTATGCAATGGTTTTGCATTTGTAAGGAAGAGATGATTTTCCTCTTGTGTGGCTCCTCTACCAATAAGAAGTCAATTAGACAGCTAAGTGTATTATAAACGGCACACACCAAACACGACCTCAATGTACATTCATCGCTGCATTAAAAGGTTGGCCTGGAATTGCACAAGGCCAAAGTTTATGCCACCGTGCCTGGCAAACCAACCCAAAATTACAGCTCATCAATTTACCCCTTTAATCTTCTCCTGCGAACTTTATTCCTGCTCTTTTTAGTAGAGAAGTTTCTTCTTGTAGAGAAACCACAAAACCCAAATCTGTAGCCTGATTTACAGCAAATATAAAGTGTTTTCTTTTCATGTTTTCCATCATACTTTCCTCCTCTTCACGGACATCTTTTCTTGATGAATAAATACTCTCCAATATATTATAGATATACACAGAATGTATATAAAGAAACTTTTAGGATTTTCACATTTTTAAATAAAAGTTACAATGTAAAATGAAGAAATAATTCAGATTCTCCATTATTTCTAGATCAACAATTAAATAAGCAAATTTGATGTTAGTGATATTGATCTATGTTTTAAAATTCTGAATTTCTTACATTTTTCATTCAAATTGTAATGATTCTATAGCATCACTTGTAATGATAGTATAATGTTCAACTATAAATTTTTCACTAGACATTGGGACATACACTATATCTACACCTGAATATTACTGCTTGTCTGAGTATGCATGTTACGTTAAATAAAACACCTGAAGCGAGAAGTAACAGCCACAAAATAAATGGCAACACTAACACGAACATACAGACAGTCATGGTGGAAAATTTCATCTCACCAGACGAAGCACAACATCAACTACAGTACAACAAATAAATACATATTGATGTATGTACACCACCAACGTTCGCATGTGTCTTGTGCATAAATTTACTGTTTCAGCTCAAATAGAATGAATGTCCACAGGTTTTCCATGCAAAATGATTGGACATACAAACTCTATATAAACACAAGCAAGCACTAAAAATGGATCGGTCCATGGACTGAACCTTGTGGTACACCTACAATCTCACATCACTGTAATACACTGGTGATACACAGTGAAAAAGAGACTGGTTTTTAGGGTTTACCGTGAGAAGGCAAATTGAGGTGCAGGGCTGTCCTAGGCCTACTTTCAGACTTTGCTTCCTGTTTGAATCCTGTCTCAATCCCTGTTTAGGAAAGGTGGATGAAGGATAGGGTAGTAGTTTTTGCTAGTCCATTTTGAATGCAAACCCTTATGAAGCTCTAAGAGTTACGGAGCTTGATCCAATGTTCATTAGTGTTGCAATCCGATTCCAACAGAAAGAACTTCATGCACATTGTGAGTCTTATTTAAGTTCTTTAAACAGCATTTTTAGTATTGCACTCATTCCTTGTCAGGGGGAAGTGAATCTTGTACCAATCAATTGCACACTTAAGTTCACACAAATGCAGTCATCGTGCAGTAGGTGGTTTGGAACTAGACCTGCAGGAAGAGCTGTGGTACCTCTAAAGTAAGGGATGTAGTTGTGCTGTTGGAGCAAAGCCAGAGTAGTGGGGTTGAGGGGCAGGGCCACACCACTGCTCCCTGCCAGTGGAGTGTTTCTACCACTGCTGATGTACAACGGCAGTGGGGAGGAGCCTCTGGCACTACCATGGGTTGGTACAGGTAACAAGTTGGAATTTTCTGGATGGGAGGTGTATTTGACGCTCAGATATTGCTCTGAGCCAGAGACCCAGCAAGTGAGGGAAGAATGGCAGTAACATGAGATCAGCAACTACACTAAAAACCAAACAATTATTGAATTACTTTTTTCTTGAAATTCAGTTTATTGTTGTTCAAAATATAAGAGTAGAATGGAATATTTTAGCTCTGTTCTAAAACTTGGTGCTTTTATGATCACCAAGGTTGCATTTATTTGATCAAATATATAGTAAAAAAAAAAAAAAACAGTAATATTCTGAATTATTATTACAATTTAAATGAACTTTTCTACTTTTCTATTTTAATATATTTCATGTATTTAATGTCATTAATTTCTGTGATGGCAAAGCTGAATTTTCAGCAGCCATTACTCTAGTCATCAGTGTCACATGATCATTGAAAAATCATTAAAATATGTTATTTTGGTGCTCAAGAAACACATCATTGTCGAAGTTGCTTTTTGCTGGTTTTTCCCGCTTTTTTGGAAGCATTGTTTCGTAGTATTCTTTGATGAATGGATAGTTAAAGGGTTAGTTCACCCAAAAATGAAAATTCTGTCATTAATTACTCACCCTCATGTCGCTCCACAGCCGTAAGACTTTCGTTCATCTTAGAAACACAAATTAAGATATTTTTGATAAAATCCGATGGCTCAATGAGGCCTTGACAGCAAATTAATTTACACTTTCAAATGCCCAGAAAGGTACTAAAGACATATTTAAAACAGTTCATGAGACTACAGGGGTTCAACCTTAATGTTATGAAGTGACGAGAAAAACAAAATAACGACTTTATTCAACAATTAGTCCCTCCAGAAAAAAGCGATTATGCGATCGCTTGATTTCACGCATAATCAGCCAAAGTCCGCATATTTATGCGGGGGTCGCATTTTTTCAAATACGCCGCACTTTCGCCGTATAAATTGGCGATTTCAGCAAGCAAAATATGCGGTAAAATCCCTGTATTTTCGTTGCAAAAAAGTCTCATATATCTTAGCAGCAAGTTTAAAAATGTTGCGTTTACTTCACACAAGTAAAGCGCCATAATTTCCGTCCTATTGCCATGGGAACCTTATGAAGTGACGTAATTACGCGACGTGAACATCATCTGCAAACCCCGCCGTGAAACCAGGGTGAAACCACGATGAAACACGCAAATCATTCTCATTTGCCAACAAAAATAAGCCCAAAAGACCATGCGAAGCAGTTTCCCAGTGTGTTACATGACAGTGGGGGCAAATTATTTTGCACTCCGTGCAACTGCGTGCTGGACCACAGACAGAAGTGGACACTACATATTAGTAGTATGTAAAATAATTTACGTTGCCGTAAGAGATTGCACTTTGTGCATTGGAAACACTTAATTTAACAGAAAATGTCTGTTTCGTATAGCTACCTCTGTAAAACAGGAAGCACACATTTTGTTTTTTAAAATTTTCTTTATTCATTTTTACAGAAGTTGTTGAATATTCCTTCTGTAAAGCTACAGAACTTTTTGTAACTTTTTAGTTTTGTAAGTTTGAGCCATGTGTTAATTAAGGTCTGAAATAAAACAGAATGAGAACTTAAATATTCTGTGATCTTGCTCATCATAAGAAGTCATAAGAATTGACTCTTTTTATTAAGGTGGTAGCCTAGTGAGAACAGGGTGTTGTGGGAATCACTTTTTTTTCCCTCTTTTGCATCAAACTGCAAAAATATCCTGCATATTCCATCGCATTTTTTAAGAAAACGTGCCGCATAATCAAGGATTTTTGCCCGCAACAATCACAAAAAAATCTGCGTTATCTGGACGGACTGAACAATATCTAGTGATGGGCGATTTCAAAACAATGCGTCAAAGCTTTACGAATCTTTTGTTTTGTGGATCATGAATCAAACTGCGAAAGTCACACGAACCATTGAAATCTCGAAATACTTATGATGTAATGATGCCTCGTTTACTGAAATCACGTGACTTTCACACTCCGAACCACTGATTCGAAATAAAAGATTCATAAAGCTTTGAAGCTTCATGAAGCAGTGTTTTGAAAATGTCTATGGAAAGTTATTTTGTTTAATGTTTTTTTGGTGCACAAAAAGTATTCTCGTCATTTCATAACATTAAGGTTGAACCCCTGCACTCACATGAACTGTTTTAAATATGTTTTAGTACCTTTCTGGGCATTAAAAGTGCAAATTAACTTGATGTCAATGCAGGCCTCAATGAGCCATCAAAAATATCTTCGTTTTTGTTCCGAAGATGAATGAGGTCTTACGGGTGTGGAACGACACGAGAGTTCCATGATTTTTTTGGGAATAAAAATCTTTAATAACATAAATTTACACATTTGCAATTTAATGTATCCTTGATGAATAAAAGTATAAATTTCATTCAGAAATATTTCTGAGCCCAAAGTTTTACTTTTGAACTGTATTGTATAAATATAAAAATACATAAGGGTTTTTCACACTTGAAATAGTTAACCCTGGATCATAATACAACCTGAGTAATCTGAATACTGGATTATCTAGCTTCCCGTTTGACACTGCTTAAAATTTACCCAGGGATAACAATTAATCCTAGGTATTCATAAGCTGTCGTTTCACACTGTACATTCCTAAATCCTGGGTTAACGTCCTTATTTGAAAATTTACTTCCATTAACCCCATTTAGTGGGGTTTAGAACAATGAATACACAAGGTTAAGTGCAGTGTGAAAAGCGCTATAGTGTATAAAACATACATAGGAGAAAAGAATAGGTCTTTTAACTAGACGTTATCTATAGGACATGCTTTTGATTGAGGTTTAAGTAAGTAATATGATGCCATAAAATGCTGCCAATGTAGACAACTCACTAGGTTTTAGAACAGCGTGTGATAGTGTAGAAGGGAAAACACTTAAAGTTCAAAGCTCCAGTACATCCAAATCACTGAAATGACTCATAGATAGTTACACAATAACTGTGCAGGTCAGAATCAACATGTATGTGGAGGGATACCTGGTCTGCTGTAGGTCTGTGGTGAGCGGGAAGGTGTATAGCGGCCATAACCCCCTAAAGAGCTGTTGGAGCTGGGGCTGGAGGGTCTCCTCTGGCGGGGAGACTTTTCCCCATCTCCCTAGAAACAAACAGACAGTATTATTTAGACTGAAAGTGTCCGAAAATTAGCAAAGTTAAACGGTGACCACTACGGCACTGGGACACACAGGAGGAGGGTATAAAGCTGAAAAAGAAACCAATCTGCAATAATCAGTCCTAACTAGTAATAGGCTGATCATTGAGTGATTACATCAGTTTTCAAACTAAAGATGGTGAAAAAACACACAATACTATTCATGTCACCAAGCCACAACTATTCAACTTCACAAACTACAACAACTATTCACAAAATATGAGGAAACACTAGGTCTCATTTACTAATCATGCACATATGCATAAATCACGCGTAAACCTTTTCCATTAGAAATCATGATTCCTCAAATAAAGTTCAGTAAATATATTCCAATGTCTATTTATGCCAAATTGTTATTTTTATCATAATAATTATAATTTGTTATAAATTAAAGTATAACTAAGTGACCCGACAATAACTCCCTACTTATTTCAGAGCAAGCCAAATTATTAATCTGCCACAGATTCTGATTCAGATTCAAAGTTAATCAAATTTAAGTAAAGATAATAATAATAATAATATAATAATAATAATAATAATAAAAACTACAGATTCATCAGTATTAAAATGAGTGTAAAAATTAATTTGGCAGAAATATTGTGTGAGAACCTTTTATTACACAATTTAAATGCCACGATTAGCAAATAAGACGCACTGAAACAATGACAGGGCCTGTTTCTTCATGTCAACTCTACTGTACCTCAGTTGGAGTAGGGGTGAGTTGCTGGGGTGACTGTAAACAAAGACAGCAAATGAGTAAGATGGACTGGAATGTAATGACAGCCATGTTAATGAAAAATGAGCTTTTCTCAACAATTCAAATACTTAAATGAAATGGCAAAAATGAGTTTTTTCGCCAAGTCAAGTTGGAGTGATGCTGGTTGATGAGTGAAGATGATTAGATTTAAAAATAGCACTTTTTACTTATTACTTTTTTTTTTTTACTTTTACTTTAAGTCACCAATAATAAGCAAAAATTGTCAAAAGTTGAGAACATGTCTTTGTTATTCCCTCATGTAAGCCAGTGTTAGGTGTTTATACCTCTCCAAAGGTCCTGTCCTCCACAGGGTAGCTCACATAAGGCGAGTATGAGAGCATGTCAGGTCTGTCAATGTTGTAGATTGCTTTGATTTTAGGAAGAGCAGCCAGGTCCTTGTAGTCCAGAAGTTCATCACCCAGTTTTGCCTTGAGAAAGAACAACATTATAGCATTATAACCCTCTGTATGCACCCTTTTCCTACGCCCCACGACACTGATGAATTATCCGAGTAACTTCCGTTACACTGTAAACGGTTTATGCCCGCTCTATGAAAGCAATAATAAGCTTCTTTTTAAAAAATGGGTAAAATAGAGTGACATTATTCTACTCACCCTTCAAGCATCGAACATTAAAAGGAAACTTAAAAGTGTAAAAATTACTACAAAAGTTCATCTGTGCGAAAACAGTAAATCATAAAGTAAATTGGGAGAGCAAGGCACAAATGAGCAGTATATATTGTCTTTTTTCATACGGTTACAGCCGAATACAAAGAAATAAAGACAATAATCAGGAGGAAAAGAACGCAGCAAAATACCAAGTGTTACGTTATTGTTCTGACATCTGAAAATAAAGCATAGCTGAATAAGGATTATTTGTAGAGCAACCTTATGATTTGAAATGATTTGTTTTAGTCTTTGGGAAGTGCCTGCAATAACTGGTGGACAACTCTCACATGGTTATTCGTATGCTTATGTGTTGCTGCCCACTGGTGGCAAACTTGAACAAACGAAAAGTATTGAAGCAAGAAATCATTTTCAGATGTGCACTTACATAGATAACTCTGCTAGGGGAGCCAGATGCACTGGAGGCAGGAGCAGAGGTGATGCTCTCAGAGGAGGTTCTCGTCACCTGGAAACAAAAACAAGGTAAGAAATACAAACACAAAGTCACTAAACCAGAAGAGGACAGCAAACAAAAAGTTCTAGTCCATTTTATTGATATTGACTCAGTTGAAATCATACAACGTAACTGCCATGTTAAGTTTTAAAGTCATAAATGACTTGATAGAGCAACTTCCATGTGGCTGTGACTATTCTGTGGACATAATGTATCAGTCTTCACATAGATAATGAAGACAGAAAGGCAGAAAAGGTTTTGCCATTAGGAACGATGCTTTTTTCTTTGTTTTGTCGAGTACTTCTTGTTATATAGGAAAGGATACACAGTAAATCAAAATAGCTTTTATTCTGTATTTTTGTCTTATTTTTCAAGTAAATGCTAATTTAAAATAAAATGGAAGAAAACCTTATTTTTCTTATTCAACTGCAGTATGGATATACAATGTTGCCGTATAAATGGCACATTGGACGAATTGTAGAGTTACATACTTAAGGGAAACTGGTCTGTCATTTCAATATCAACAAACATCAGGCAGTCTAAACTCTACTTCTTAAAACATTAATAAAGATTTTCCATGTTATTAGTAATGCATTCAGGGTCAATTCACAGTGTCTTCTCTATACCTACACGCCGGTGCGTCTCACTCAGCTCCCTAGTTTCCTACTTTGTGAATACTTGGTACATGAATTCCAGCACTGGTAAGGACTCTATTTATGGTGACATGTCAACATATTCACTGTATAACATTTCTGGTATTGATGAACAACAGCAGAACTGATATCTTTCTGACATATTTTTTTGTATTTGAAGTACAATATGACAAATACTTTGCTTGTTACATTTATGTGCAACATTCAAACGTAAATGAATTATAAATGTTAGCTAGATTATGTTCATTACCTGTATAGTGATGTGTTTATGCTGACATATGTGACCTTGGTCAGCAAAACCAGTCATAAGTCGCACCAGTAAATTTGTAGCAACAACCAGCAATACATTGTATGGATCAAAATGATAGAGTTTTCTTTTATGTCAAAAATCATTAGGATATTAAGTAAAGATCATGTTTCATGAAGATATTTTGTAAATTTATTTTTGTCAGTGCATTGCTAAGAACTTCATTTGGACAGCTTCAACGGTGATTTTCTCAATATTTAGATTTTTGCACCCTCAGATTCCAGATTTTCAAATGATTGTATCTCAGCCATATAATCTATCCTAACAAACCATACATCAATGGAAATCTTATTTATTCAGCTTTCAGATTATGTATAAAAAATTTACCCTTATGACTGGTTTTGTGAACCAGGGTCACATATAAATAAATTATGGTTTGCATTTTAAAAAAAAACAAACAAAAAAAATTGGCTCACATGATTTGTTTCGTGCTTCAGAACTTCAGTTAAGGGAACATAGTAAGCATCCATGCTCCCAGGTTTTCACGATGCATTGTGGGACTTTTTAGAGATCAACGGTTTCTGTGCACTAGTGGGATTTCATAATTGAGACAGCCCTTAAAATGGCCAATTCCCTGACTACTGAACTTAGGAACTGATTGAGACACACCCTGATTTAGAGTATTTATCCAAATGTTGAAACCACTTCTTTGGTTCTGGATTTCTACTGGGTGGGTGTGGCAGTAGCCTATGGTGGCCTGGCAGGCCCATTTTGGACCTCAGTGAACATTCTATAATAGCAGAAAGCAGGTCAGGAGGTAAGCCCATGCAGAGGGGAGTGGGCCGCATGTCACAAACCTGCTCATGTACATTGGAATGGAGATCACTGAGCTGAATCCGCACCTGTTTCTGCAGGGAAAGGGTTGTTACAGTGAAGCGCTTCCACATACTGCACATCACCTTTTTTTAAAGATATGCAACTAGATGGACTCCCTGGTAAATGATTTTGAATAATATATTTCAGACCAAATTCAGCTACCTAAACCAGAGCTCATTTTCATTTCGTAACATTGCACACCTTTTTAGGTGCAGTCACTGATTCGAGCTGCTATTAAATAAAAAATCATCATAGGCTTCGGTCTTTAATGATATTCAAGTGGGGGGAATTGACTAAGAATGGGATCTGCTGCTAGTGGTGTTTGTTTGCACATTCTATCTGTGCCTGATTCATTTAAAATGCCCCTTTTATGCTATTTTAAAGGTTCCTAATTTTGTTTTGGAGGTCTCCTACAACAGGTTTACATACATCCAAGTTCAAAACACTATAATTTTCTCACACAATACATTGCAGCATCACCTCCTTTCTCACAGTGTTTGAGACGTTTTGATCAAGGATCTGGTCTCTCTAAACCCCTCCTTTGTGATTGGTCTACTGCTTATAGGGTGTTTCAGAAACGAAATTTCTATTACCATATCTGAATTTCAGCTCACTTGTATACACAGTGCAGTGACATGAACAGTAGCGATCGGTTTATAATGATCGTCGGTTTACCATATCATATTGAAGTGCATGCTAAGTGGATTTGCTTGACATGTTGACAACACAAACTAAACTCTTCTAGGCCTCAGCTAAAAGTACAATGTATAAGGGCCGGTCAAAGTAGACGTTGTTGGCGGGCAGCAAAATAAACCTACTTAGGCTCATGCAGGAAGTAAGACTGGAATTCCTGATGACTCAGTAGCAGCTCAGAATTAGTTCTTTCTTTAAGAAGACAAACTCCATTTATCATGGACTTTAATCTTTGAAACTTTGCAGACCTTTCACATTCACATTCAGCTATTTAACACACTACATGAAAGACAATATCTGAAATGCATAGTAGGGGCACTTTCAGGAATTTTGCCAATTCATTAACAGCACAACCATGCAAAATTAATACTGAGCACATTTTGATACTTTTTTGGATGGTTGTGGAGGATGAAATCACCAGCTCCACCACCATGATCCTACATCGGCTCTTAAAAAAATGCCAAAAGTGTACTTGACAAAAACATGCCTCTGGACGCTTGCAGATTACAATACTTTTCTCCATTTAATTGATGAATAACATGATCAATTTTTCACATTTTTCTTAAACAAAATTCTTTTAAAATACAGTCAACCTATTTCCTGTGGGTGAAAGTAGCAAGTTTGTTGAAAAAGGTGCAATATATAATAAGACAAATTTACATAAAGAGAATGACTTTGTTTCAGAGCATTTAGCTACAAGTCAAACTGGACTGCAGTTACCTTACTCTTCTCCTCCATACGGGCTGCCTGTCTGCAAGGAGGATGCCAGATGGAAGAACCTGTGAAAGAGAAAGCAAATGATAACAAACAAGTCCATGTAAAAAAAAAGTCCCTTAAGTCACACTTGTAATGGCTGTTTGTCATTGCACTAGAAATAAAAAATCAGTACTAACTTCACTTTCCTCAGGCATTTTTGCAATTACTTTTAACCAACTGGTGTCTTTATTAGCGGACTGATATTTTGTTATATAGCACAAATACATACATACCGTTCAAAAGTTAGTACATTTACTTTAAAAAAAAAAAAAGAAATGAATACTTTTATTCAGGATGCATTATATCGATAAAAAGAGACAGAAACCATAAATGTCTATACTATTTCAAATAAATGCTGTTCTTTTGAATTTCCTATTCATCAAAGAATCCTGAAGAATTTTTTTTTATTTTTTTTTAAAAAAAAGTTTCCATAAAAATATTAAGCAGCGGCACTGTTTTTAACATTGATAATAATTATCATGATTTCAAACAATAATGTAATTTAATGTGTTACTTGTTGTTTAAAATGATTTCTGAAGGATCATGTGACATGATGGCTGATGAAAATTCAGCTTTGCCGTCACATGAATAAATGACCCTTTACAATATCTTAAAAAATAAACGGCTTTTGAACGGTAGTGCATATTTTTAAGTGTGGTTCAAATATTTTTTGGGCCCACAGTACTTAATTCGACTAATTTTTCTCACATATCTACCTGAGGTGTTAGCATGCTCATATATACCCCTATATAAACTGCCATTCATAAACTATGAAGTAACACAATCACTCAACCCTACAATGAGTCAGCAGTTGTTCATTTTATTTCAGTTAGATTAAAAAAGGCTTCTATCTGATTCGGCTCCCTAAAAGCAGAGCCTTGTTCGCATCTAACTATAAATCTCCTTTGACACACTGCAGTGCAGCGAGTTTCTTTGCTAAATGACTATGCAGATTCTAGTAAGAGACTGAATTATTGCAATGTCTGAAGTGAGACACATAAAAAAAAAATCCAAACACTATATCTTATGATGTAAAATGTTTATTTTCTTCTAAATTAAAATCATGTGTGACTGGTGTGAGCTTTCAGCTTTAAACAACTGTCTATTGCTTTATTATTAAAATACAAAACAAACTATCCAGATTTTTGTTAGTAAAGATACTGTTTAAGCATAAAACTGAATTCCATGGTTTTCTGTATAAGGGAATGACAAAAAAAAATCATCTGATCCTTGGCACGGCTTAAATTTGGGAAAATAAAACAACACATGACATATCACACCGTGTCATTATTTGTTTAGCCGTGGGTTATATGCCCATTACCAAACTATTTGATATCCATTATTCTATAGTGAGGAATATTACTGACAAGTGGAAGATATTCAAAACAGACACCAATCTTTGTAGGAGTGGACGTCCCAGCAAATTCGCCCCAAGATCAGACTGTTTAATGACTAGAGAAATTGCAACCCAAGAACTACAGCTCAGACTCTACAGGACTCAGTTAACATGTTCCATGATAAAGTTCATGACAGTAAAATTAGAAAAAGACAGGACAAGTATGGCATGTTTGTGAGGGTTTCCAGGAGAAAACCCCTACTCTCTAAAAAAACATGGCAGCACACCTTAGGTTTGCAAAGTTGCTTCAGAACAAACCGTAAGACTTCTAGAACAATGCCCTTTGGAAGACAAGACCAAAGTGGAGATTTTTGGCCATAATGCACAGCACCAAATTTGGTGAAAACCAAAAGAGCCATATCAGCTCAAACACCTCATTCCAAAAGTCAAGCATGCTGGTGGAGGGGTGATGATTTTAGGCTTGTTTTATACCCACGGGCCTTGGGCACCTCACAGTCATTGAGTGGACCATGAAATCCTCTGTATACCAAAGTATTCTAGAGTCAAATGTGAGGCCATCCATCCAACAGCTAAAGCTTGGCCAAAATTGAGGCATTCATCACCAGCAAATCTACAACATTATGGCTGAAAAAGAAAAGAATAAAAAGGTGTTGCCACGGTCCAGTCAAATCCATACCGACTGAATAGCTGTGTCGAGAGCTGTGCATCAACAAATGCCCACAAACAATAAACTTAAGCAATGGTGTAAAGAAGAATGGGCCAAAATTCCTCCAGAATGATGTGAGAAACTTATGAAGTCTTACAGAAAATGTTTACTTCAAGTTATTGCTGCTAAAATTGGATCTATAGGCAACTGAATCATAGGGTGTCCTAACTTTGTCACCCATGTTTTTTCCATCTTGGCTTTATTTTTGCTAAATAAATAATGACGTGGTGTGATATGTAATGTTGTTCATCTGAGGTTTTATTTTTCCAAGCGCCTTTTTCCAAACCATGGAATTCAATAGGGTGTCCGAACTTTTTCACATGACCGCATACTGTTGACAAATGATTAAAACATCCTCATCAATAGAACCCAGCTGTGTCTGAACTGCTTGTCTGTCTGGTTTCATGGTCTAAAATTAGAGAACTTTCCAGAGGAAAATGTTTCCTGCAGCATTCTGACACAAATCTCCACATCAAATCAATTTTCTTCATTTTTTCTAAAGAACACTAATAGCAGATTTAGGAGGCACAGAGATGAAGTCACTCATGAGACTAAGACTTCATCCATCATATTAATTATTTGTGATCCAAACTGACTAGAGTCCAAATTTATTTGGCTTTATTTAAAAAATAAATCAATTTATATATATATGTATGTACACAGAGGGGAGAATTTTTTACAGTGGGGAAAACCTGTCGATTTTGCAGGTTTGTCCACTTACAAAGCATGTAGAAGTCTGTCATTTTTATCATTGGTACTCTTCAACTGTGAGTGACAGAATCTAAAACAAAAATCCAGAAAATCATGTTGTATGATTTTTAAGTAATTAATTTACATTTTATTGCATGACATCAGTATTTGATCACCTACCAACCAGTAAGAAATCCAGCTCTGACAGACCTGTTAGTTTATTACCTGTATTAACTGCACCTGTTTGAACTCGTTACCTTTATAAAAGACACCCGTCCACACACTCAATCAAACAGACTCCAACCTCTCCACAATGGCCAAGACCAAAGAGCTGTGTAAGGATATCAGGGATAAAATTGTAGACCTGCACAAGGTTGGGATGGGCTACAGGGCAATAGGCAAGCAGCTTGGTGAGAAGGCAACAACTGTTGGCGAAATTATTAGAAAATGGAAGAAGTTCAAGATGACGGTCAATCTCTCTCGGTCTGGGGCACCATGCAAGATCTCACTTTGTGGGGCATCAATGATCACGAGGAAGGTGAGGGATCAGCACAGAACTACACGGCAGGACCTGGTCAATGACCTGAAGAGAGCTGGGACCACAGTCTCAAAGAAAGCCATTAGGAACACACTACGCCATCATGGATAAGGTCCCCCTGCTCAAGCCAGCGCATGTCCAGGCCCGTCTGAAGTTTGCCAGTGACCATCTGGATGATCCAGAGGAGGAATGGGAGAAGGTCATGTGGTCTGATGAGACAAAAATAGAGCTTTTTGGTCTAAACTCCACTCGCCATGTTTGGAGGAAGAAGAAGGATGAGTAGAACCCCAAGGACACCATCCAAACCGTGAAGCATGGATGTAAAAACATTCTTTGGAGATGCTTTTTGGCAAAGGGGACAGGGCAACTGCACCGTATTGAGGGGAGGATGGATGGGGCCATGTATCACGAGATCTTGGCCAACAACCTCCTTCCCTCAGAAGCAGCATTGAAGATGGGTCGTGGCTGGGTCTTCCAGCATGACAACGACCTGAAACACACTAAGGGCAACTAAGGAGCGCTCCGTAAGAAGCGTCTCAAAGTCCTGGAGTGGTCTTTGGAGGAAGCTGAAAGTCCGTATTGCCAGCGACAGCCCCGAAACCTGAAGGATCTGGAGAAGGTCTGTATGGAGGAGTGGCCAAAATCCCCAGTGTGTGCAAACCTGGTCAAGAACTACAGGAAACGTATGATCTCTGTAATTACAAACAAAGGTTTCTGTACCAAATATTAAGTTCTGCTTTTCTGATGTATCAAATACTGATGTCATGCAATAAAATGAAAATTAATTACTTAGAAATAATACAATGAGATTTTCTGGATTTTTGTTTTATATATACTGTACTATATATATATATACAATTTTTGTTATGAATATTATATGTAATTATATGTTTTATTATATTGTAGGGATGAGGTTTTTTTTTGCATTGTATTTGATTTAAGTTACCTTGCAGGTACATCTCCTCACCCTCCCCAAACATCTGGCCACAGCGTGCACATCTGGCACATGTGGGATGGTAGTGTTTTTCTCCAGCCTGCAAAAGATAAACAGAGAGCACAATTGAGACATTCAACTCCACTGCAAGAAATTATTAATATATACACAAAACATAAGTCACATAGAGAGAATAATAAGAATATTCATTAATTGCTTTACTCCCCAAATAATTCAGGTTATCTAAAAAAGTTCAAATGCTAACAGCAGTAGGGGGAGAAGAAAACCTGTTTGCACTATATGTGTTTTGAACAGTAGAGGGAACACGGACAGAGGAGCTGGTGGTGCAAACATCTTATTCTCATTTCTGTAGCACCAAAAAATATGTATTACATGACATGTTAAAGTACATTTGTAAAAGTGCAAATATACATAACGGTAGTATTTTAATTTGTACTAGTTTTATAGTTGTTTTTTAATGTAATATATATTTGAACTCCTTTTGACCTTTGGGTGAAATATGACCCAGGATGAAAGAAACAGACAGATAATATGCCATTTTATATATCATTACAAATAATAATAATAAAATAAAATAAGATAATGACTTGTCCTTAAATTTTTTCTAGATTTCTATTTGAAAATTTAGTATTTCTTAGAGGTCTGTCTTGTTTATAAATAGTCAAATAGGTAAAATGGTAAATAGATCTAGACTGTTCCATCTATTCCAAATAGAGATTTGTAAAAATCTATTTCAACTTTTATATTTTCCTTATCTATTTTATCAACCTCCATTGAGTCCTAAAGGAAGTTTCAGCATGCTGCTTCGAGCTGCTTTTACTTTTCAACACATGTTGATTTAATTTAATGTGCATCATAACCTGCACTGGAAAATCCACCTCCTCCTCCTCCTTCTCCTCAAAACTCCTCCCTCTCAATGGCCATCCTCTTTGAACACAGCTACAGTCCTGCCACTGGAAATGTCATGACATTTCAGGTTTAGATATGATTCCCAATCAGTGCAACAGAGAAAATTGAGCCAGAAGCCATGCTCTGCTTTTTTTCACTTTCTATTTCCATCTGAGCAGTTTGGAACAAACAGTTTAAAAATCCCCTGAAATATGCATTTAAAAACCTTCACCTTTGATATCCTCAATAACCTGATGGTGTCTAAGCTTGTAAATTGGCATTACTCCTGAAAGGTGGGCTAATAATTCTTCCAAACATAAGGATACCTGTATCAACTAGTCTTCAGTTCATGTAAGAAATGTTGCAGAGGGCAAAAGAATATGTCAAGGTACCATTTTGCATGACTTCATTTATCTGCTTAAAGCACTTGGCACAGTAATTGTGTGGTTAAAAATACCTTCCTAAACTATGATGTCACACAGTGACTCAATCTAATTCTGGGTTTCTAAGAGAAGGTGGCAGTGCCAATGGGAATCTATAACAACAGTGTGCAACTTCTTACAGATATCTAACAGACACACAATATACAGATTAATAGAGTTCCAAGGAAATACACACATAACTTGTTGATTTACAAGCAATATTTACCCATATGAGAACACCCAATGGGAAACTATGCAAATACAAAGAACAACTACATCAATAGGGCGCTTGTTAAGGTGTAACGAAATAGCTGTTTAAAGAAAAAATGAGGACGAGTTTGCATGTAAGAACAAAAGAGTCAACTGCATACAAAACAGAAAAATTGAAAGGGAGATGCAATATGAGGAGATAAACTGTTCTATACTATAATTAGGCTTTAGAGGGGTTGTGAAATGACTGTCTGAGATTCTCTTTTTAAGCACTCGCTCTGCTTCTGCCCCCTCCAACATGGCCACTGGGATTATGGAGTACCAGCTCTCCGATGAGAATAAAAGCCTTTCACACACACTCAAAGCAAAGATATAAAACGCACCCAAACTTTAGGTGCATTTGCATTGCTAAAATCAACATAAAAACAGCATTTGCAAGCCATTATACTTGGTAACGTGACACATGAATGTGAAACAGAATACTTGATTAGAAAAGTATATGGCAGGACTTGATAGTATTTACTGGGAATTGATTGAAACATGAAACATGGTCAGAATCACATTAAAATTTTGTGTCTTTAAGTCCACGTTGATTAACTTTGAGATCATCTAGTATTGTATGATAGTTGACAGTATTCAGTTTTAGCATTTTTGAAATTTGAAGAAATTTAGCATGCTTAAATTGTCCAGAAAAGACATTTGAAGTCTGTCTCTTCTAGGAAAATGAACTGAATGGGAACCAAAAATATTGATGGCTCTCTCACTAGGCAGATTTTTGTCCAATCCAATGTTCTCTAGAAAGAGAATATCCCTCCGCCTCATTCATGGCTGTGATGTAAATAAGAATGGAAAGAGGCTACACTAGACTTGATATTGTTAATTAAAACTATTAAAATCATTCAGATTAATTGAAATAAGAAAAAATATAAATATTAGATGAAAAACGTCATCTTAAAAACCTAAGCGAAAATTAGAATTTGACATGGCAACTAACTGAAATAAAACTAAAATTTAGTTCTAAAATATAGTACTAAAATTAATAAAAATAAAAATAAAGATAAATAGAAATATATAGTTTTAAACTAACAAAAATGACAAAAGCACATAAAAAAATGACATAAAAACATCTAAAAAATGTTTAAAATATTTATAACTACTACAATAATACATAACACTTTCCATTTCAATCTTCAACAATTTTCAGGTCTTTAAAGCTTTCCCAGACAGCTTTTTTTTCTATTTAAGTTGTTGCCACAGCCAGCATTTATGATCATTTTCACCAAAATGTCACGGCCCGGAGAATATTTTGTTGTACGGACATCTGAACTTGCAATATGTCAAAAGAAAAACAGAAGTTTTGCTTTTAAAATAAAAATATTCCAGCTTCACATATTCTTTTTTTAATCAACACTTGAATGAGGGAAAGTTTCACAAAAAAACAACATTTTGAACAAAAAGCTGAGAAAATACATTACAATGTGCACAAGCAATGCTTTTATCGCTTATTCTGCATTGAACAGTGAAGACACGGAAAGCCGGAAAATTCCGCAAATGGCTGGGAAGCTCTGTCTCTTAATTTACGGAAAATTTGGTCAATGGTGGGGAAAGAGATAAAGAAAAAAATAGAGTCCATTTTGATTTCAGGTTGACTTGTAAACAATATAATTAAGCCAGCCATTCATCTACTTCCATCGATCAATCAATCCATTCATTCAAATAGTAAAAAATTCTTCAAACCTCAAGTACTTTTCCAGTGATGTATTTCTTGCAGGTTTCACACTGGATGCCGAACATGGCGTGGTAGTCTGCCTCACAGTATGGGATCCCATCCCTACAGAACATCATCACACATTAGAGTAGATGTAATTCACTTGAACTCAAGGATGGTGACAAGTCTCTGTTTGCTCTCTGGCCTTGAAAATTCCCCCACTGTTCTTTCATATTAGAGCACATCAATAACATTGTGTCAGTCCAGAGAGTTCAGCAGGCTTTCAGATCACTATATCACATTTTTACGATTGCTAAAACACAAGCACCCATCTACACATTCACGCACACATAGCAAGAGAAGTGGGACTAACTTGCTGATATATTCCGCATTAAGCACTTTATTGCACACTTTGCACTTGAAGCAGCCAAGGTGCCAGTGCTTGTCCAACGCCACCAGAGACTGCTCGTTTTTAAACTCCTTTCCACAGCCACAGCAATCTGCAGAGAGAGTGAGACAAAAGTGTAGTGTAGAACTAATGAAATGGCAGATGTGTCATTGCAAACATTTAGGAAATGAATGACTTTGTAAGAGTGAGAGAATAACATAAATGGAAAGAGACAGCAATGCAAAAACACAGAGGACTCACTGTACACAGCCTGTGGGGGTTCTGTGCTGTTGACTGGCACAGGCTGAGTACATTTCTCACAAACGCACTCCTTCCCATTAAACGTCACACGGTCCCCAGCTGGAAACGGCTGCCTGCCAGAAATGCACACACACACAGTCACCTAATCATTCACAAAGTTTAAAAAGTCACTTTCATATGAGGTTGAACTTTAAACTAGACTTTTCAGCAAACTATTTTAAGCTCAGATGTGGGGGCACTACATTATATATGTGAAAAACTCACAACAGGGTGCCAAAACTAAACATTTTAGCACATTCGCAGTTGGCAAACATTGCGAGAAAATCTCTTTAAGTTGTGAAACAATCACTGCTTCGTTAATATTTTAAAATAAATCAAATAATTCAGCATACGCGAAGGCAGATGCAATGTTAAAGGGATAGACAGTTTGCCCAAAATTTCATTTAAAGGGTTAGATCACCCAAAAATCAAATTCTGTCACTAATTACTCACCCTCGTGTCGTTCCACATCCGTAAGACCTTCGTTCATCTTCGGAACACAAATGAAGATATTTTGAATGAAATCCGAGAGGTTTCTGACCCTCCATAGAGATCGAATGCAACTACCACATACAAGGTCCAGAAAGGGTGGAACGACATCCTTAAAGTAATCCATGTGACTCAAGTGATTTAACCTCAATTTTATGAAGCGACACAATAAAACAATTTACCCCTTTATTTACAAAAAAAAGTTATTCAAAGTTAATGTCTCTATGGAGGGACAGAAAGCTCTCAGATTTCATTAAAAATATCTTCGTTGGTATTCCAAAGATGAACTTACGGATGTGGAACGACACAAGGGTGAGTAATTAATTTCCATTTTTGGTTGAACGAACCCTTTAATAATAATAATAATAATAATAAAAAATTCTGTTTTCACATGGACAAGTTTTCCATTCAACGAAAGCAAAGTTGCAAAAAAGAAAGCAAAAACACATTTCAGGTCCTCTAAACCAGTACCAGTTGCTGTTTTATGAAAAATGTAGACTTCTCAGTAGCAATAATAGGCCTACTGTAACTTATTTGTACATTTGCATATTCAAACTACCACATCATAACCAGTTATTACAAACATAACAAACATTATTGGTGTCAGACCTGCTGTAACAGGTCTCTGCATACAATATTATGATATACAAACACAAAAGAGATTTCAGAGCTGTGGGGAGGGTGAAAAATAATGAATTTTAAATGAAATTTAAGACTGCTCTTTGCTTAAAACAATCATTCAGAAGTCTTATAGAAGTGTCACATACTTTTGGACTACATTTATAGTGTTTTTTTGGTCCTTTTTAGAGCTTGACAGCACATTCCATGATTCTTTTACACTTTACAATAACTATATAACATAACTTTAATATTAAATAACTCTAATATTTAATTACTACAGTAGAAAGATCAAATGAACTGATTGTTTTAGTTAACCCTTGTGCATTGTTCAAATTCACTACCCTTTCGTTATGTTTTAACTGCTTTAAAAATGTATCAGATAAATATTTTTTTCACATTTTTTTGCTTAAATCTATTAATCAACCTCAGTCCTGATCAAAACTACTAATTTTTAAAAAAAAAAAATGCAGGATTTTAACTCTTTAGAACGTTAAAATCTGATGCTGCACAAAAACTAACAACGCATCAAAGCCAAGATTGTGTCTAATCTTTGACATGTTTTTTCCCAAATCAGTCACATCATTTATGAATTTGGCAATTAAAGAGTTAAAATCCTGATTTTTTTTTTTTAAATTTAGTAGTTTTGATCAGGACTGAAGTTGATTAATAGATTTAAGCAAAAAAATTTGAAAAAAAATATTTATCTGATACATTTTTAAAGCAGTTAAAATCGTGGCTGAAAGGGTCGTGAATTTTCCCACAGAGTACTGTTGAGTTTTTGAAAATTTTCAAAGCATTTTCCCAAAATATGTGTCAAAATAAGATTTGTCTCCAAAAATCATTCCATTTGCTGAAACACAGAGAAAGTTATGGCTAAATTAAGACTCAAAAATTCCCCATAGTGGATGAAAACATCCCGAACAGCACATAAGGGTTAATGAATAGCTACTGTAGCATTGGCATATATGTTTGTACTAAGATAACTAGCAAAGACCTCTGCCCTGTCATGCTCACAGTAACATGCTTAATAGTAGCAGTCTCAGTATTATTATTTACAGTGTATGAAAATGAGCTTCTTAAATATTCAAACTATCATCTCATTTGTGTTGCACAAGCTTTATATGAACCAGCCAACCATTATTACATTTGTGCTACAATGAACAGGGCAGGACAAGACCTCTTGGTTGAGTGAAGCAGGCCATCATAAGACAGGCTTGATGGCACAGGTTCAATCATATCTGGCTGATAGTTCAGTATGAAAGCTGATGATATCACGGTATGCTGATCATCAGCTCTCTCGCTCTCATCACCCAATGGAAGAGTGCATGTCCAAGTCCTATTAACACACCATCGCCTGATTTTGAATTTAAACTCGATGTGTTAGCCAACTCTTTGTGATGGATGTTGGTTGTCTGTTTTTCTTGGTCTAACAATGAATACTCTGTTCATGTGGTTGTTGGCCCAATTTACTTCAAGAAAATGAGCTACTTTGCAGACATCTGTTCACACCTATTAGCTTGCCATTAAAGTTATAATAATAGCTGTAACAATACTTTCTAACTGGCAAACATAGAAACACTATGTGTTGGAATAGTCTGCATAGAGTCAACTACAAATGAGATCTTTACGAGGTGATTTAAGATCCAGTCGCACCCATGATACCAACTGGGTACACCGTGTCCACAGAAACATGGGCATCGTTATGGAAATGTAGGAGGGGCTCGTCCTGAGCAACATGTCGCATACACATACACAACATCCATTCAGAGACTGAGGGACACCCTACACCACTCTGGAAATAAGTGGCCTGGGAGCGGAGCATACACTTAACATTCTTACTGAAAGCTGATGGGTGTCCTTTCCTTCCCCTCCCTCAGTTACAAGACTGCCTTCCCATAAAATTCTCTCACACATGCAGTCAGTGGCAGAACATTTAGAAATTATATCATTATCATATGACACGATATAGTCGAGCAATATTGAGTAACGAGCATCACATGCATGCTGTTTTTGTCCCAAATAGGATGAGTGCAAATTGGTATGAAATTAATATTGTATTATTACATTTTTTATATATATTTTACATGTTTAATTCATGAATGAATCCACATTATCAGCTAATCGGATGACCCAATTGATTCAATGGCCCATTCATACAGAGAGCCATTTACTTCATTCCAGAATGAATCAGCTGTTTGCATCGAATGAATGAATGACTCACTGGCTCGGTTTGAAATCGCATACTTTCCTACTATATAGTCAATGAAAAACAGTACGTAACAAAAGAATTATGGTCGATTTCACAGTAGTCATGAAAGAGTATGCAAAAAATACCTGGATAAGCTACTTCTTCCGGCAAGATTCTTAAGTGTGCATACAATGGACACTTTGCAATCCCATAAGGACACTGGAGAGGATTTTTGAATGGCAGTGAAGCAACGCAACTGACGCTGGTAGGTGACATGATAATGACAACATGGCGAATGTAGTACGTCCAGATTACATTCATACTTTTTACAGCTCCCGAGGAAAGTACTTATTCAAAATAAGTATACAGTTTCGAACGTAGTAGTTTCTTAGCATACTTAGTTTCTCATTTAGAGAATAATTTAATTTAAATAGATAAAACCTGTATAACTTCTAATAGGATAATATAATATTTTGAAGAATGCTGGTTGTTTTTGGTTACTATTGACTTCCATTGTATGAACAAAACAAAATACTGTGACATTTCTCAAACTATCTTCTTTTATGTGCCACAGAAGAAAAAAGGTTTGAAACAACATGAGGGTGAGTAAATGATGATAAAATTTTCCTTTTTGGGTGAACTGTCCATTTAAAACCCATTTAAAAGCCATTAATCTCATGGCGGCATTTATGCAATTGAAAATGCAGTTTAAGCATATATATATATATATATATATAATAATTTATTGATAAATTTGATATCAAAGAATACCATTTTGAATTCTGGTTTCTGTTGACTTACCTTACCCAAACTGTTAAAAGTATCAATAGTGAATGTGCGCTAGTGTTTTTGCATGCGAGTCTTACTTGCAGATGGCACAGACAAAGCAGCGTGGATGGTATGTCTTGCCCAGGGCGGACACAACTTCCCCTTCAATGAACTCTTCACAACTGAAGCAGCGGGTGCCATAGAGTCGCTGATAATCCAGAGTGCAGATATACTCGCCTTGCCTCACAAAAAAGCCTCCCTGAGCCAAGTCACTTCCACAAACTGTAGAAAAAGAGAGATACAATAGAGTTAATGGTACAAACGGCTAATCTTTAATGGTAAAGTTAACAATAACATGTTTGTTTTAACGTAACAAAATTGCCCAGAATATGTCATTCACTCAAGTCAATTGAATAGTCAAAAACCTGAAAAGATCTTTAAAAGGTAAGGATATATGGAGCTAAAACTTGCTGGTACATCTGTGTACTGTCAAATAAACTATTATCTAAAATACCATATTGACAAAGAAAAAACAAATCATTACATTAAACAATTCTTTAATTAAAACTATTACCTAAAAAATTTTATGATTATTTAATAGAAAATTGCAGTGGCTCAATTAAGGATAGTATTCATGAAAAATGCATTGAGAATCATTATATTTCACTAGTATCATATTAGCTACTGAAATTATAGCAATATGACAAACCTAGTTGTCAATAAAAATACATAATCCCACAATTGGGTGTGTGTCCATTTGTTTATGTGAGTTGAGTAATTGTTGTGTGTGTCTAATCAGTATCAGCACACCATGACATCATCAAGACACAAGGAGAGCGAAGACTGGGCAGGTGGACTGGACAAAACAAAATGAAGCAAAACCTTCCCCTAATTTCCCCCTCACCCTCATTGACTCTCTCCCGTGCTCTCTTTCCTTTTCTCACAGTCCTTTTTCCACTAAAACAGGAACCACATCAGGAACATAATACACAGACACGCTCCGATGATATCATTCTCAGGGCCAGTCCATTTTCCACCTCCTCTGAGGTAAATGATAACTGTGGAATTTCCTTCTCTCCCATGGCTTTTCTTTCTGTTTGCCCAGAGCTGAGATTTCTCATTCTGAATAATCAAAAGAAATGTACCTCTTTCTTCGGCCCTTGTATTTGTCTACTATTGTAATATTAACGGATGCTACAGTAAAAACCTGCTATTTGGTTAACAGTAAGTTTCTTTATGTATATACGATGAAAAACTAATACATTTAAGGGCATGGCATATATTAGATGTCTTTTTCACATTTAAATAATTTTCTTATTTTTTTATGTACATAAGGGTTATTTATTACATCTTATGTTGTTAACTGTATCATTATAATGTTTTTTTTTTTTAATCATGATATTGTTTTGTATTTGTGTGCTTTACACTGCATGCACTTTCTATATATTAGTATTTACCTTAACTAGGGCTGGGCGGTGTGACGATATATATGTATACAGTGCATATAGTTATCATGGTATAAAATGTCTATCATAAGAGATTTCGCTATATCGTGTATGAAATATCGCACTATTGACAATTCAGATAATGGAAAGCATGAATATGAATATAAAGAGCGGAACATGCTCGATAGAGTTATGAGCGCAATATATCCTGAAAAGGAACTTGTTGATGTGCTCATGCTGACTGGCACAATGCCAAAGTGCGCACACAGAAAGCGATTTTGAATTTGGGACATGCTTGATGTTAAAAAGTGATATTAAGCGCAATAAGGCAGTGGAAAAGAAGCCACACTACCCGTGCACAGAAAGCCACGTCTCAGTATGCGAAAGTGAATTCAGTTTTCTTTCACGTCTTATTGTGCTTGAATGGTCTAATATACAGACAATTATGTCAAAATGCCCATCGTGTGGAGTATTTATGTAGCCGGTAATGTCACAGGTCATATCACCCATTCCTAAACTCAGCTTGTGGAAATGCTACTTGTGATGAACTTTGATTCATTATTTGGCTTCTCTTTACCACCTGTGTTATTTTGGTGATTATGTTGATGTATAATAAAGGTACAAAATAGAATTGACTACTTCAGTAGTATATTAACAGTATATTAACATCATATCAGTTAAAGGCACAATATGTATTTTTTTCACCACTTGGGGTCCCTAACAGTAACAAATGAGCGGAACATGGAACTTGTCGTTATGCCGATGGATCTAATAATGTTCATGGGGGAAATAATGTTTATGTATGAGAGTGAATGCATGTTTTTAACATGACTGTGAATCGCGGGCAAAATTGCTAATGAGAGACAGATATCAGTGACACACACGAGTCCTGGGGATAAAGAAACGAGGACATTTCATTCTACCAAACTACTCACAAGTGCTGAAATACTACTCATACAGGTCAGTTTATTTGACGAATTAAAACTGTGAGGTAACGCAGCGCTGGTTCACTTGGTCTAATGTTACACTTTCATACAAAACTGCATTTGAGTATGTTGAAAGTTGTAATGTTATTAACAAAAATGAAATTAAATTACAAATTCTTGGAAATATTAAGGATAATGTATGTACATAGCTGAACGAAATATATAACACTGTGCAAGTGGTTTTTGGATATTTTAATATAAAAATTTTACATATTGTGCCTTTAATGAAATGCACAGTTTTTTTTACTGGAAATTTACATTAATTCAGTAAAACCTATAATGTTGTTACTGAATTTTTTTAATGGTAAAGATTATTCTCTTATTTATTTAAAATTCTTTTTTTTTCTTTTTTTTCACAGAGTCTCAAAGAAATACAAAAAATTCCTGTAAAATTCTAATTTAAATAGCCATAAAATAAATAGCTGTATTTTTTTCCAGAACAAAATTCAAAATCAAATCTGGACTATGCTATCCGTTCTCATTTTATGGCTCTATATTCTTACCGTTTGTAAGCAATTGCCTCATTTTTGTCTGTTTATTTTTTTGAGGAATATCTGGAGA
Organism: Opsariichthys bidens; assembly: GCA_037194245.1. Lineage (NCBI taxonomy): Eukaryota > Metazoa > Chordata > Actinopteri > Cypriniformes > Xenocyprididae > Opsariichthys > Opsariichthys bidens. The sequence continues at coordinate 15,020,722 of CM074296.1, forward strand.
AGCATTGAGACTATACTGAAACATTTAAAAAGTTTTATATGAAAGGAGCAATTTTTGTACAGTAATACAATATGCATCCTATTCTCTCAGAGCATCTAACAGTCATCCAATAGCCTCTGTAAGATCCCATTTTATACAACCTCACTTGGTTATTACATAAGAGCTTAACAGCTTTAGCACTCAGAAAACAGGCTCCCTCTTCCTCTCTTTCACACACACACAAATGCGTACACATACTAATACGTGTACTAATTTGCGCGTTAGCACAACACAATGCATTCTAATGTTCTGCTCATAGTAAAAATCCAAACAATAACATAGGAATGTTGGTCAGGAAATAGCAGACATATTTTCCACATCTGCTCAAGAGTGATTGGTTGGCGTCGTTCATATGGAAGGTTACCTAGGTTAGCTAGAAAATTGTGTGTGACAATGTGTGAATTCTGTTCCAAACATATTAAAACATCCTCCTAAAAGCACAAACTGTCTCAAAGATAACCTGTAATGTAAGAGGAAAGCACACACCCAGGGCAAAACTGCACTGAACTTTTCATTTCATGAAGCTGAGGCCACAGCTGCTTCATTTAAATGAATTTGACAAATAATTGGCATGCATCTAATTAAAAAAGCCAAATATTGGTTAAAATATTCTCGTCAGTTTCATAAGATACTTCTAGCAGACTATAGGGAGGTTTAAGCTATTTAGGGTTTTGTAATTTTGTTTAGGGTATTTTTTTTTTGGTATTATATATTTTTGGGGGGAATTTCCCTTGTGAGGGGCCTTCCTAAAATATAAAAGCATCTATACATGTTAAACTGGAAAAACATTAAGTGTGATTGATGATTGAGCATGACTGAAAATTAAATAACTAAACAATTAAACTTTATTATTATTAATAAGAAATTTAAGTCAAATATAACCAATTATAAGACAAATAAGAATGATTAATTATTCAAATATTATCTGTAGAATATTTTCTTTGTATTATGTTGACAGTCGATTGTCTTTTGTATAAATGTTTAACTAAAAAATAGGGATGTGACGATACTCTCTTGTCACGACTCGATAGATAACAAAATACTGAACTGACAATACAACATTATTGCGATAACTCAAGACATATGGTAAAAGGTTAACAAAAAATTAACTATTGATTGAAATGTTAAATTTGGTATTACATTGAGGGTGGATATGAATAGGCTTGGACTTGGTCCTGGTAACCCAATGCACAGGACAATGGTGATACCAGAATAAAAATATTCATGATTCTGAAGCTGAAAACACAGAAAAATATGAATATGCTTGCACTCGGTCATTGACTAGATATATTTAAAATAATCATTTGGCATTATCAGGACCCTCAAATATTCCCCCATTGCATTATTATACATTTTATTCAACATTATATATAGTAGTTCAATGTAGAACTGACACTAAACTTGATTTTTTTCTCACAGTAATTTTCATTTTGGATGAACTATACAAAAACACATACTGTCACTATCCACAAAACATATTGTTGCATTTTTGTATTTCGATATATTGTGACAGGACATATTGTTACAACCTTTTAAAAAAGGATTTCTGACTAAAAATACTAGTTACTAATCCAGTTTTAAGACAGCAGAATGAAATGGTAATAAAAGTGCTTAATTATTCCATTAAACATTTAATTAATATCTTAATACATTAACATTGACAGCCTTAAGCAAGCAAGTTTGAAAACTTCTGCTTTTGCCCATCAACTACTAAAGTATGTAACCCAAACCCTGCAGTGATAAGAAGTCCTCAACATTGGGCAGGGTGTGTCTTTCACCCTGCCAGTATATTTAGCTCCGCTGCAGACAGAAAACAACACCTGAATGAGAGGAGCAAGGAATGTCTGCAAGCAATACTGCTCTCATGATCAAACACCTGCCACAGTCCTTACTGAGCTGAAAGTGTTTAAGTTATAGTGTTAGTTATAATTTTGAAACCTAGGGGATGTTTTCATTCAAAACAGCAAACACCAGAACAATTCCAGGAACAGCCCTCCCTGGAGTTAAGTGCTCCAGATGGACTCCCCATCAGCACCTTGGGAATTAACACTTTGGGTGCTCAAGCTCCCACGAATGTCACACCTGCTGTATGATGACTGAAAAGCTGGAAGCTTCTAGATATGGATAGTATGATTTTGGCTTACAAAAGAGCAGATTAATTAGACAACATAAAATAAAAAATAAAAAAAATAGAACAGCAAAAGGTTACACAAGCAGCACTAAAAAGGGGATGGGTTGGGCTAGAAGAAATGGAACATGGAAAAATGATGGCGGAGGAAGATAAGCACTCTATAGAATAGGGATGGAGAGCAAACAAGAGTAATCGGGAGGTCGAGTGAACATGGAAAACTGAGTATATTGATATTGGACTTGAAATCAAATCTCCGGATGGACATGTCTGACTCTCTGAAACCTAAACTTTGCAATGCAAGAAGAGCAAGTAAACTGGTTATACTGAAGCTATCGTGCAAAAGCAGTGTCTTTGCACACATTTCTTACCTGAGACATTGAAAATCTAAGATAGACACAACAATCTGGGAAGCTATCTGTGAAAGAGTTAAAGCTACCAGTGGAACTGCAAGGGTAAATCTCTTTCCTCAAGGCCAAGGAATTGCGAAAGCTAGCACCAGTGACATGTAATTGGCAGGACTCACATCAACAGAGGGAAGCATTTTATTCCTGAAGGGTAATATAACCCCTCTACACACCGTCTAAGCCAACACTAGCTAGCTCCAGTGTTCCAACTGAATTCTCTGGCAATCTAAAATGGCGCTGGCTTGCATGCTTTCAGGGAGTTGGCTGGCTGGAGAGGGTCTGCTGTTCTTCTACATGAGGGGGGTACATTTTCACAGCCTGACATCAAACTTTCAACAATAATCCAGCAGACGGGCTCCTGATGTCGCATCTGCTTTAAAAAAAATTAGAACAAAAGTTGAACATGTCATATTGAGTACTCCATAGACAATCCATGAGTTCACATAAGCCACTTTTCCACCATTGGGCCAAACCGTTCCTGTTGCTTAACCATTCCATTATTACTAACTTGTGTTTACTTTGCTTAAATAGTGTGCTTGGCCAGTTACAGATACTGGTAGCCAGGCCACACGCAATGACCAATCCTGAGTGGCGAAGTCACTACATGATGTTTTATTAACAAAGTTCAGGAGGAACAACGTGTTCTATGATTTAAGTAATCATCACATCACTCCACCCAGCTGTCATTAATCAGCAATCAACATGTCTGCCCAATATACATCAACGCAGTCAACTCACCTATGCTTTTGGGCAGTTTCAGCATCCCTCCACCACCCCGTCTCCTCACACCTGCCTGGTTACTTCTTAAACCAGAATACGGGGGGAGTACTCTGGGCTCGGGCATACTAATTACTCTATCTGATTATTTGTAAGTGTGAACTCGTGAAACGTATTTTACCGGCTGATTTTTGAGTCGTGCTATGCCGAGCCAAGCTTAAGTGGAAATATAACTGGAACCATTATTAGAACCGTTCTGTCCAGCGGTGGAAAAACAGCTATAGATGGCAGCAGCTTCAACAAAGAAGAATTTTGGAGAACTGGGAAATCTTTGATTGTGAAAAAATCTTTTTCAGTTTAATTACCAAACATCTATATTCAAGGGGACCTACTACACCCATTTTCAGAAGATGTTATAAATGTGCTCATTCTATCAACCTGCCATCTTGTAAACACAATCAATCAGACTGGAACTACAAGCCATTGCCATTTTTGAGTGTGATATGCATTAGACAGTCAGCTACCGAGTTGTGGGTAGTGTGGCTTTGAAGCTAAGACTATCTTATCATAAACACAGTATCACAATATTGCATCCTGCAGATGATTCAGAAAACAACACTTTTAGGTATCAACACACCTTCGGCTGTGAACCGTTTATCAATCCTGTCATCTGCATCATCACCTTCAACTGGCTGAGGATCACAAGCTCTAGCTGTGACATTCACCTTGAGAGTCCTGAGCGTTCACTGCATTACAGCACAGAGCGTTCTGTTCTAACTGCAGCTGAGTGTCTCTAATTTCCTGAAATCACACTAACTTGATCAATAACTAACATATGGGTACAAATTAGTGTGCACCAGTATAATGCAGAAAACATGGACATGTAACTACTTGACTGTCTACACAGCAGAGAGAATGGAATATAGTAAAAAAAACACATCTTTGGACAAGCACACAGACAAATCCAAACTGCTTCACATGAAAGGCCTGGGCTACTAGCCAAACAGAACTTGCACAATACCAAACAAGACAAACACACATACATACAAAGAGAATCAGTTTGGCCACTCTTCCAATAGAGCAAAGAGAAATGTGTTGAATTTCGATCGGTTACAGTTATTTTTCTCTTTTTTGACAATTAAACATCAAGGAATTTTTAACATTGTTTTAAAAGTCCTTCAGCGTATATATTATCTTTTAATCTGAAGTCCAGTGATTGTGATGTGTGTATAACGACTGCATAACTGGGTTAGAGGTATTAGTGCTGTTGTGATATGTAAAATGTGCACTACAGTTCAGCTGCAGGCCTTGAAAAGAGATCGCAAAACAGAAACAAAATACCCACACCATTATGATCATATTGTCTGATGTGGAATGACATAACATGGAGTGGATTTAAATTACTGGAATGACCTATAATGTTGGATAACAATACCGTAAAACCAGGATTTTTTAAAAATGTTTTTGTAAAAAGTCTCTTGTGCTCACAGAGGCTACTTTTATTTGATCAAAAATATAGTATAAATAGAAACATATTCTTACAATATTTCATAATGGGTTTTTTCAGAATTATTTGATGAATAGAAAGTTTAAAAGAACTGAAAAATGTCTTTTCACTTTAAACAATGTAATGGTTCCATGATGAATAAAAGTATTAATTACTTAAAAAAAATGTACTGACCCCAAACTCGAACAGTAGTGTATATATGTATATGTGTGTGGGTTGGACAATGAAACTAAAACACTGGCTAATATAGTATTGGAGGTTTCACGCCTATATATGTGTGGCCTAGAGGCAAATCTTCACTGATTTTACATTCTAAAAAGGTTGCATTAGCTGAGCAATAGAACAGCTATTATAATATATAAAATAGTGCAATACACATATACAACATAATAGGAGACATATCAGAGTTCAAATGAGGGGAAATTGTTGAGAGCTGTGGTATCCAGGGTAATGTCAGCATTCCACCATGTAGGACAAACCACATCAAACTGTCGACGCAAGAGGAAGCAGTTTGAAAGGGATGTCCAGGTACTAACCCGGATTATATCCAAAAAAACATAAAACCGCAGCTGCTCAACTCACTGCAGAATTAAATGCACCTCAACTCTCCTTTTTCCACCAAAACTGTTTGTTGTGAGCTCCACAGAGTCAATATTCAGTCGGGGAGGCTATAGCTAAACCTTTGGTCAATCATGCCAATGCCAAATGACGGTTTCATTGGTGCCAACAGTTGTACTGTACTTGAAGCCCCAAAGAAGCTTTACTCACAGACTATTGCTGGGCAGAGTGACGCTCAGGGGTAAATCAGTGATGGTTCGGGCTTCAATATTACGGCCTTCCCTACTGTGCTTGATGGGCGCTTCCCTGCCAAGGACTACCAAACCATTCTGGAGGACCATGTGCACATAACGATTCATTACTCTGAAGGGTGTGCTGTGTATGATAATGCACCAATACAGTGAAGTACAAAGTGAAGGACTTGTATCTATTATAAATTATATATACTAAATAATATATTATTATGTAAAAATGATATTTTATAGTATATAAATTATATACAGTATATAGTATCAATTATACTGGTCTAAAAAAAAAAACCAACATTAAAACCTTTGTGCATTATTTGATTTATTTTTCTCCTATTTTTTTCTTCAATTGAGGACATCGCCAAATGACGTTTTGTCAGATTTAGATCATTTCTGGGGACAGCTTTAACCACAGTATATGCTAAGTACAATCCCAAACATCCCACACAACCAGAGCACAAGATGTGATTAATTAAAAGTGTGCTACTGTGCAAGCAGTTTTATTTATAGATGAGCCAGCATCTGTAACAAAAAATCATAATGCAATTTCATCTGAACTTCATTTGCTAGATTGTTTAAGTAGAAAAATGTAGCAAATATTTACTATGCAGTTGCATCCTGCATTTATTTTCTAGAGATATTCAATGATACTTGAGTCATTCTCAACTGATCAGAATCGAATGTGGGATTACAGCCAGTGGCGGAGCCAGGATCTGTTGGTAACCAGTCTGGGGTGGTACAGAAATCTTCGTTATTTCAAAAATGAGTCTGTCATGTACTGGACACAACTGAACGAAATTGGCGTACGCGTCTGAAAAGTCTTCTGTTTTTTGTGGTCTTAAAGAGACTGTTCTGCATTTAAATAAACACCGTTCAAGTAAAGAAAAAAAGAGACAGAAACAGCAGTTGTGAGCGGGGTGGCCAAAGGGGTGACCAAGCTTAGGCCAAGGGTGGCCACCGCGTAATGTGTTCCCACTAAATCCATTGAAAATATCAGATAATGGGGGAAAGCCATATTTGTCATTTCACAGCATCCATGGTCCCAATGCACCACTGTTGAGTTATTAGTATAAACGTGACGAGATTTCTCGTCGAGGTGAAAAGTTGTCTCGTGGTGCTACCAGTGTGAGGGTGAAATTATTATTCAAGATGCCCCCGCCACTTTCAAATCGTTTGTGTGGAAACATTTCGGTTTTTGGCGCAAGAATAACACACAAGACACAAACAATGTGAAAACATTGTGAGAAAACTGTGCATTCTCGCAAAACGGAAGCGACGCGGGTCGCGACGCGCATATGGTGCGGCGCGCTCGTTTTTTTCCTGGCGCGCCTGTGCCGCGGCGAGATGAAAACATCTCAACATTTCAGAATGTCTTGTCATGGGACAAGAACCAAGCGATGGTCGTGGAGAGCACGGTTCATGGTTGCATAGCAACGACAGACGCTACAGAAGCGCGAGCTCCCGAACGCTTGCAAAAGAAGGAGGAAGCGACGCGGCCGCGCTTTACACGCTTTATTAGGCGCGATATGTGAACGACCCCTAAAGAGACAGAAAGCATCGCTATCACTGCTGACGGTTGGACTTCTCGGTGTACGCAGAGCTTTATCACAGTTACAGCCACACAATCAATAGTGACTGGGAAATGGTCAACTTTGTACTGCAGTTAAAGTGACACTTAAAGTGTAATTAGAATTTTTTATTTTTATGTTTATTTTATTTATATTGTTTATTTTATGTTCAATCTGTAGAAAGAAGTTCAGTGAGATTTCTCATGTGAAATTATACAGGGCAGAAAACAATTGGTTGATTTTGTGGCAAAACATTTAGCAGTGTTTGCATGTTGTTTTACTGCAAATAATTCATTAAATAGAAGTAAAATGACATGCATTACAAGTTGATTTCAAAATGCACCAACATTTTTGCATTTTATGATTTTCAGTTGAATAAAAGACTATTTTCCCTTCATACGCTTCATTATTGAGGATTTCTTAAAAATACTATAAAAATCTCGTCTCGTGAACCCAATCTCGTGTCTCGTCTCGTCTCGTGGGATAGTGGTCTCGTCACACCCCTAGTTATTAGTGATGGATTATGAATAAAAAGACTGCTACTAAATTTCCCTGATGAGCACTTCTAAAGGGGGAACTAAATAAAGTGTGTCATTTATTAATTCTGCTGAATCCTTCTGGATCTCAAGAGTTGTTATATAAGGTCAGTTGCGGTGGGAAACAGCTTGAAACAAGAATCTTGGCGTAGCCTTGAGCATTGACTCAGTCCTTGAGAAGGAAACAAATTAATTTTGTGTATTAAATTATACTTACATGATTTAATTTAGCTGTGATATGTACTTGGAGCTTTCAACTGAAACAGCACTGAAATGACAACAAAACACTGAGCACATTACAAAGACAGCTCGGTCATGCAGATTTGCACTCCACAACATCAGGAAAATCAGGTCTTTTCTAACTGAGCATGCAACACAACTTCTCGTCCAGGCCCTGGTCATTTCTAGGGTTACTCCAATGCTCTTCTGGCTGGACTGCCATCATGCGCAATCAAACCTCAACAAATGATCCAGAACACTCCAGCACGTCTTTAAAGAGCCCAAAAGAGCCCATGTCATGCCTCTCTTCGTCTCTCTGCACTGGTTACCACTTGCTGCTTGCATCAAGTTCAAGACGTTGATGCTTGCTTACAGATCCACCACAGCACCCTCATACCTCCACTCACTTTTACGAGTCTACGTCCCAACGGCTCATGGTACCATCACAGAGAGGCACAAAATCTCTCTCCAGAACATTCTCGCCCACTGCTCCCTGCTGGTGGAATGATCTCCCTACCTTCATCAGGAATGCAGAATCCCTGGCAAAATTCAAAAGACAGCTGAAAACCCATCTCTCTCGTGAGCACTTAGACCCATCATTCAAACAAAAAAAACTGTCCAGTCCTTTCCTCTAATCCCTCCCTACTCTAGTTTATGCTACTCTGATCAATGTCTGATTTATTTATTGTGAGCACTTCCTGTGCCTATTTGCCTCTTCATGATGAATCGCTTGTTGTATTTCTCACTTGTAAGTTGCAAGTATCACATGAATAAATGAAAACAAAACAAATTAATACCCATGTAAATACAGATTCAAGAGAAAACAAAAGCTATATTATGACATAGCTCATGTGTGAAATGAATTCTACATCACTGAACTTAGAAAATTCCACTAAAATCAATATATTTTCGAATTACACTGCCAGTATCATGTGATGCATACAAGTGTGAGTATAGGCCTACAGTATGTGAAAGCATATCTCTTCCCAAGTACATGCTTATAAATATGCTCTTTATGTTTCAGATGTTGAACTCTGGTGCTGTCTTGATTTAAAAAAAAAAAAAAAAAAAGGTTTCTAAGAATTTGAATCAAATCCTTTCAACATTTTCCCTAGATGCGGTATACTGTGATGTGAGAGTATGTGGATAGTTGGCTCATGTGTTTGTTGATAATAAAAAAAAAATCACTAGGGTGTTCAGACAAACAAAAGGCAGCTGTATTAGGGTGTTTTCAGTAGGGTGTAGGTCACAAACACAACATATTTTAAGAGTTATTGAAATTAATGATATTTGACATGCACTGCTTTATCACCATTCAGTTTGAGCATGTTTTAACATTTCTCTCTCCAGTTACTGTTATTTAAAGTAAAAATTATATTTTCATAAAAAAATATACCATAAAAGGTGAGTTTATGTCCATAATGTTATCTGTTACAAATATGTTTCCTACTTTTCTATTCAAGCCCGCTGAAAAAGGCTGCATTAAATTTTTAAGCATATACAGTATATGGGTATTCTCATTAAATAATATATTCGAATGTTTGAGCTCACATGTTTGGAAAGAGCGTTGGGCGTGCTCAGTCCAGCCTTTATGGAGCAATGAAATCCCCACTGTGCAGAATAGTATTACCATGTTGTCATGGTGTGCATGAAACAAATACAGGCAGTTTTATGATAACTGAATCCCCCCACGTGTCTCCGTCCTACTCCAGACCTCCATTTGAAGGCTAAAACATCTTAGAATGAAAAAAATATCATCTGGTTTGTTTGATGTTTTACATAACAAATGAGTTAAAGGTAGTGTCACTGTGACAGCACACTGAATGCTGGAATGACACACACTCAAACACACTTCCTGTAAAAACAACCCCCGCCCACATAACCAGTGTTCCTAGAATGACTCCTATACATTATACAACTGATGAGGCATTTGTACTTGCAATGGTAAGTTAAAGAAATTATGCATGACTAAGAATGTAAGTGCAAACCTTAAATTACAATTAAAGGCTTAGGTCTTGATGCCTATAAATACCGATATTCCTTGCTGATCACATGTTCCATTAATATACCTATTATGGAATATTTGTAGGCTGGGTAAACAGGAAAGGTGAATATAACTTTTCTTATGCATTTTGTGTGCGCAGGTGCCACAATGAATAAAAATCACAAGCAGTTTCTCTACTGTGTACATGGGGTGGAAATACATTTTTTCAAGTAAACTTTTAACTATTTAAGTAAACATATTATAAAAATGACATATTATACAATTCAGTACAAAGGTTTGGGGTCAGTCTTTTATTTTAATAAATTTAATATGCTGATTTGGTGCTCACGAAACATTTATTCTTATTATTACCAATGCTGCTTAACATTTAACTTAACATTTTTGTGGAAATGGTGATACTTTCTTCAGGATGGTCTGATGAATAGAACAGCATCGACATGAACAGAAATCTTTTTCAACATGATAAATGTCATCGATTTAGTGCTTCCTTGATGTATACAATTCACACAGAACAACCATCTGGACGTCAACCAATCTGGTTTCAAGAGCGGGCATTCCACAGAGACTGCGCTACTGTCCGTCACGGAATCCCTGCGAATTGCAAAGGCTGGTTCCAAATCATCTGTTCTCATTCTGCTGGATCTATCTGCTGCCTTCGACACCGTAAACCATCAAATTCTTCTGTCCACCCTCTCGTCACTGGGTATCTCAGGTTCTGCACTTCAGTGGTTTGAGTCCTATCTCACAGGTAGGTCTTTCAGAGTTGCCTGGGGAGGGGAGGTATCCAAACCTCATCAACTGATCACTGGGGTCCCTCAGGGTTCAGTTCTTGGTCCCCTCCTATTCTCCATTTATACTACATCACTGGGTCCCATCATACAGGCACATGGTTTCTCCTACCACTGCTATGCTGATGACACACAACTCTACCTGTCCTTCCAACCAGATGATTCCACAATAGCTGCACGGATCTCAAGCTGTCTGGCGGATATCTCCACCTGGATGGAAGATCACCACCTGCAGCTCAACCTGGCAAAGACTGAGCTTTTAGTCTTCCCTGCCACTCCTACCCTACAACACGACATCAACATACAGCTTGGTACAACCACCATCACCCCATCTAAGTCGGCCAGAAATCTTGGAGTTATCTTTGATGACCAACTGACCTTCAGAGACCACATCTCAAAGACGGCGCGGTCATGCAGATTTGCACTTCGCAACATCAGGAAAATCCGTCCCTTCCTGACTGAGCACGCAACACAACTGTTTGTCCAGGCCCTGGTCATTTCAAGGCTTGATTACTGCAATGCTCTTCTGGCTGGTCTGCCGTCAAGTGCAATCAAACCTCTTCAAATGATCCAGAACGCTGCTGCTCGTCTTGTCTTCAACGAGCCTAAGACAGCCCACGTCACGCCCCTCTTCATCTCTCTGCACTGGCTACCCCTCGCTGCTCGCATCAAGTTCAAGGCGCTGATGCTTGCTTACAGATCCACCACAGGCTCTGCACCTTCCTACCTCCACACACTGCTACAACGCTACATCCCCACCAGAAGCCTGCGATCACTAAAGGAGCGTAGGCTTGTGGTACCGTCACAGAGAGGCACAAAATCACTCTCCAGAACATTCTCCTTCACTGCTCCCTGCTGGTGGAATGATCTCCCTAGTTTCATCAGGAACGCAGAATCCCTGGCAATATTCAAGAGACAGCTGAAAACTCACCTCTTCCGTGAACACTTGATCCCCTCATAAAAAAAAAAAAAAAAAAAAAAAAATATACCCTTTCCTTCCCTTTTCCCTTCCTACTCTAGCTTATGGTACTGAGCAATGTATGAAACTTGTATTGTGAGCACTTCCTGTGTTATTTGCCAATTCATGAAGAATCGCTTGTTTGTTTTCCTCACTTGTAAGTCGCTTTGGATAAAAGCGTCTGCTAAATGACTAAATGTAAATGTAAATGTAAATGTACAATTGTTAATTTCTCTCTCTTTTTAATCTAAGCACAAAAGCTTGAATGGTATCATTGTTTTCACAAAAATATTTAGAAGCAAAAACTATACATATATAAACCTATAGCAAAAACTATACAAAAAAAAATATGTTTCTTGACAAACCCTCATCCTAACTCTAACCCTATAGTAAGTACATGTAGTTACTTATTATTACTCAGTACTTAAATGTATAATTACACTGTAACAAAGACACCTTGAAATAAAGTGTAACCAAAAACTGTGATGTTTCCAAACTTTTGACCTGTACTGCACATGCACACATATCCTAGGAAAGATGTTGTCTTCATTTTTGACCCTAGCTCATGTGAAACATGACACATTGTTGACCTTTCAGAGAACACAAATACATACCCACCCACAAAATCAGGGTGAACTGCAAAAGACTACCCTTATGTTGATTTAAAAAACTTCAAATAACAGTTATTTAAAACAATAAGAGTTAAGGATGAGAGGTTATCAAAAAAAGAAGAGCAGCAACTATAATTTGACAGATGGCATGTAGTAACCGAACTGACTGACGCTCTGAGGTAAGAATAAACGTGCTAAACTCTATTAAGAAGCTCACATTGTCTGAACCCTGAGATCACCTAGCAACCACTGTCTGTGTTCACAACATCATCAAGCTGAAAACAGCCGGTGCTGGGAGAAATTGTCTTGCGCATACATAAGCACACATGCAAACACGCATGCACTGACAGACAAATCAGGAAATCACAGTCATCCATGTGTTCGGCTTAATTTAGCTATTCTTGATGAAATCAGATCCCAAACAGATGAAAGAGTCACCTTAATAAACTTCCTCTCTACTCTACGGTTCTGGTGCACCGCTGTCTCAACAACAATATGCGCCCCACCCTCCCCGTTCATGGAGAACGATTGAATTTGTTCAAGTAAAAACAGTGCATGCTGCACAATAAAATACCTCGATGTTTTCATCACATTTTGTTTTGTATTCAGGTTCTATTACTTGTGCATTCAAAGTGCCTTTCAAGGCATAAAAGCCATTATGTAACCGTCTGAAAATTGCCACTCGATAACAGTATATATGAATGGAGTGGATTGTGACCTATGTGTTACCTTTGCAAACAAAGCACTTGATGTGGAAGTGGTTATTTTGCACCCGGAGCACCTCGCCTTTGCAGGGCTTGCCACAGTTTTGACACGGGATGGGGCCGCTCTGCCGCTGTCCCTTCTGCTGCTCCAGGGGACTGTGAACAGCCTGCTGGTGAAACGCTGTGAAGACACAATGAGAAACCTTTACGAATTAGTCAACCCACGCTGATCTAACCTGAAACACATTTAACTTGCGCTTTCATAAACGTATAAACATTGATCAGCGAACATAAATAGAAGCTCTGTACTTGTTTGACGCACGAGAATAAACTTCATTGGTTTTCGCATGTCAAGCAAGCATGCTTGAGCCTCTGATGAATGTTTATATGTGAATAAAAGCCTAAATTACGATTTCTTTATAAACTTTTTGAAGTGTCAAAGTGGTAGTTGCGTAGAATCAATGGAGGGAAAGAAATCTCTCAGATTCTTCATTTCTGGGTAAACTAATTCCTAAAAAGAAGCCACCCCTTAAAAATGTATCATTTCAGACAGAGGGTCAGAATGAAGTTTGAAAATAATCTTTTTTTCCACATATATTTATATAAATGAGGAACATATGAGCAACATCTATTAAAATAATAATAAAAAATCCATGTCATGAACCCTTTAAGTTAATTTTCGGCCTTAAATTAAGTATGCTAAACTTGATCGCACAAGTAATTTCAACTCAAATTTTAAAAATGTAATTGAATCTCATATAACTTATAAAAATAGTTCAAATTGCTTAAATTATTTTGACAAACATAAGTTTCCATGACTTATTATTTGAAAGTATTGTGATGACATGCAATTATTTTTAATACATAAAATAAGTAAAAGTAAATACTTATTTTTGACAATATTATTCTTATTCTTATTATTCTAGCTTGTTACTTTGAAACAAACAGTTTTTGTTCATATTTATATTCTAAAATTACTAAAACATGGAGCCCCACACATGACGTGACAGAGCACATGAATTTGTTCCATGGCCACTATTTAACCAAAACAAGGAAATTAAGTCATGGGAATGAAAAACGGAAAAGGTAGTGGTAATTTCCAAAGTTTGCTGGGTAACTTTTGCAATGCGCAATACATGGAAAGTATCCGTGAAATTTCATTCCTTATTACCACAGCACATTTCTTAGTGTGTGTGGGGAATCGTTTTAAAATATTACATGACCTTGGCTTGTACTCTCTCACGCCACTGGTCGCTAATCATCACAGGAACGGTGAGGATGAGTTTGCAGTAGACATGGATGACGTCAGTGCTCTGCTCTCCTTTATGAATTTTTAAGCTGTCGTTTGGTGCCTGTCTGGCACCCAGTCTTCACACCTACTCCATTACAAAGGCGTGTAAACTCAAACAAATACTTCATACTACAGTCCAAGAGACACAGAAAGAGAAAGACCTTCAACCTCTTGTTTTAAAAAGGGCGTGTAGCAAAACTGGTTCTGTTGGACAGCCCGTTTCATTCTGTAATAGGATTTTCACAACAGGTGTTCACTTTGTGAAGTCTAAGGGATAAAAAGCTATAGAGAATTGTGTTATTGCTTGTTCTCAAAGTCGAGAACCTGTATTTGTCCCTTATTCATTTAGAAATTTCTAAGACCTGCTGGTTTCAGTTCACTCACATAGACTTGCTGAGCCTTTGACACTAGCTATATAAAACTACATTGGGATGAAACCACAGCTGTCACTGTATTTGTGTTTGACTTCATTTGCATTTGGCAAGTTATTATTATTTTGATAGGTGAGATATTCTTCGAAACTCTCAAAATAAGTCACCAAATAATTTAAGAATTAATATTAATCATTTAGATTGGCTGACGACAGACAACAGAAACAGGCCGGCTAATGTGTCAATTCCTTTTACTTGTACCATTCATCAACTAGTTGGCACAGCACTTCATTTCAATACATGACACAAACGTGCTCCGTGAACCTCCGCTACATCCACGTGTTTTTATAGATCCCAAGAGACTCTTGCGCTGCTGAACCTCAGAAACAACATTCTGGAAATGTTTAAAGACCCCTTTAAAACTAAAGCTATTTCCTGCTTTCACAGATCAGGAGGAGTTGTAAAACAACAGTAGATATTTACGGTAATCCACAGCAACAGCAATGGACAACTCACTTTTAGCAAGCTGTAATGGGTAATGTATGATTAATGCTTTATAAAAGAATGAATCATTTGAGGTTACAGTCAAATCACAGAACACCAACAGTACTTTCATAAGCAGCTCTACAGGTGTTTAGCAGAAGGTATGTTTCCAATAAAGAAAAGCAAGCTTGAAAGCCAATAAACCACAAAGAGCTCATTGCATTTTATGAATGCCAGGTTCACTCCAGCTACTACAGGAAAAACAAAGACCCTTGAGGACAGGAATGACAAACTTTATCACTCTAGATCAGAGTTAAATTTAAAAAATGGCTTTCGTTCATTGAAATACAGCTCGAATAAAACAAAATATAGCTGTTAGATGAAAAACTTAAAAACACTTAAAATGAAAATTGAACTGAGATAAAAAATAGTTCAAGCTAAATATAAATATTTTCTCTAAAAAATGAAAAACTAATAAAAAATGACAAGCACATAAAATTACTAAAACTAAAATTAAAGCCAATTCAAAATATTCATACAAAATGCTAAAATAACACTAGGTAAAGCAACATTTCAACAACCCCAATCAAAAACGGTCTCAAAGCGTAGCTCATTAAACATTCATGTGCCTTCTACCTCCCAGAACATGGTTTAATTTCAGCATCTAAGGGAAAGTAGCAAACACAAATGATGAAGAGATTATCAACCAGTCAATTATCATGAAGAATGTTTTGAAGAATGTTGAGGTCCAAACATTCATTCTATGTACAAAAAATTTAAAAAATATTTCTCGAAATACATTCTACTTTGTTCTGCAGAAGAAAGAAAGGGTGCACTAGTACTACTACAGTTTTCAAGTCACATCATCTGTCAAATGTGAAAAGCCCACATATTATATGGTGTATATAGTAGATTGTGGTGCCAGCCAGCACAAGACCATGGCAAACCACATCACAATAAAAGAGAGAAAACAGTGAATGAATCTTATAGGCCTAACCACATCTTCTCTGATAAGAACTCGATAAGTCAGGGTGGATCACTATCCAGTTCTCATGAAGTACAGTACAAAAACAATCCCGAGTTTTCAAAGTCTCTGATTCCTTTCAACCTGAGCCAAAGATCTGTGGTAAAAGGAATAAAGGTATGAAGCCGTACTGCAGTAGTAAGATCCCTATCACTGTCACACCCCGCTCAATTATACACTGATCTGCATGCTTCAGATGTGCACATCATATATCATCAAATCCTCTGTAAGCACAACCAGCTAAAGGTCAGCGTAAGGGAGGAGTTTGTTCCACATGTCCCTAAACACACAGACTTGCTCAGTGTCATCCATCTTTAAGCAGGTTCTCCATAAATAGAGCATCGTGGGGATTCCATCGTGCCCTGCTACATTCTACTTGTGGTCCATATGCATGGCTGACATGTCTGTGTGTTTGAAAGGCTCGGATTTCCACCGCAGAACTTACTTAGCCAAAAGCACTCATCGTTTGCCTTATTTTGCAAATGCAATTGTGGGTTTTGGGGTTAGATTGTACCTATGAATGCTAGAACATTCATAATATTACTATCCTGCACTGTAGCATAATTGAATATTGCAGTATACGTCTAGAGTTATATAAGACCCCCATTCTTCAAATATCAAATTCAAACAGGTCAAAGCTGTCATAAGAGGTTCACATTTTTCTCCGTCACCTTCCCCTCATTCACTCCCGCTGAAGCGTAAAGGTTCATGAAATCATATTAAGTCACATCTTGACCTCAATGTGACCTTAAAGTCAAAGATACATTTTGATGATTCTTAAATTTGATGAGTCTTACACGTCAAAAGGTTGTAGGTTGTGATTTTGCAAGTATACAGACAACAACGACAAAATGTGACAAGAAATAAAGAGGAATAAATAGAAAAAGTTACAAATAAATAGTTAAAGATGACATCAAAGGTTATCTAATTGGGGAAATTGGCAAATAGCTAATATCATCTGATACAATACTGATATGTAGAGCATTCCTAATAAAAATATTTTTTTAAATACAAAACAACAAATGTTGTGAAAGCATAACTTGGAATTCAACAGACAAGTACATACATCACTATCCAGCTGTAGACTCCCTTCATTTTCGGACAATCGAGTAAAAACAAGTAGCTCGCTGTGCACTGGTGAGGAAAAATCCAATGCAAATATCCTCAGCGAATATTTAAAGAGATGCTTAAACTTTAAAAAAAGGAAAAAAAAGAAACTTAAAGCACTAATTCGTCCACAAGGCTTGCAGCTGTGTGTGTGTGAGGATGATCCTCCGATAAGGCAGGATGATTAAAGGATTTTAAAGGAAATTACACGCTCGTAAGCATGGAGTGCCCATTTTGAGGCAACTCCATTTTAGCAGCTTTCTGCCTGAGAGGACTACAACAGGAACCACAGTAATGGATTTTAAACACTTAATCCAAGTCTCAATTTTGGTGGTTGTGAAAAAGCAACACCCAAGACTCAATGCCACAGATTATATATCTCAAATTATGTTTGTTGATCTCCCAATTTTGCAGGGACACATGAAACAAAAGTACCTCTGAGGCACCGTTAAATGTTGCTGAAATCAAACTTCAGAAATAACATTGAAATCTGTTAAGAAAACAACAACCTGTCATATTTCATTTCTCCATCTTTCTTCCAGATCTGTTTAGAGAAGAGGTGGAGCAGAGGAAGTGAGCTTGTTTACTGTCACCACAGTCAGCACTACGGGCATTTCTGCAGCTGCTGAGACTCTTCCAACAGTTATATCATGACTTGGATGTGTCTGCCCTTGTGAAAGTGTGACAGTAAGACCTACCCAGCCGTTAAGAGGAGTTGCTTTGTAATCTCAAAGTGTCAGGTGCCAATAGTGACCCTGTGATGGCCACACACACACAGAAATCCTTTCACAGGTTGCATCTAGTTATAGACACTGACCCAGCAATGAATTAGACAATCATTTGGCCATTTTAGATTATCGGCTTAAATGAATAAGCATACCGGCTTCAAAGTCAGCATTGATACCGGATAATGCACAATTGACCCTTCGCAAAAGGTTTGATTGACAGGCGATCTGACCAATCATAACACAGAATCCGCCGTTTTGTCTGACAAAGCAGTCATGTTTATTTGATGCTATAAATGAACTAGTATGAGGAGATGGTTGGTTCCCGAGCCCCTTTTAGGATCTACAGCGATCTGTCACGACACATTAAAGAGCCACTATAAGGTATTTGTTGTTTAAACTTCTTCAAAAAATGACGATATATTAAATATGAAACTGTTACATATGTCCTCTTTGCTCCGGGATGTATTTTTCACTGCGTGAGAACGTGATGTGTGGCGTGAGAACGCATGGCTTGTCGTACATAGCAACAGTACACTGTTAAAAAATTACTGTAAATTTTACAGTATGATACTGGCAGCAGGGTTGCCAGCCAGTTACTGTAAAATTTACAGTAGTGTTACTGTAATTTAATTTACAGAATTTCCCTGTATTCTCTGATTACAGTAAATAACTGCATTTTTTTAAATTATGAAGGGTCAATTTACAGCAATATTCTGTAAATTTGAATCAAACCAACACGTGACCCCAGAATGCATTGCAGTTTACAGCAATATGCTGTATTATTAAAAAAACAGCCAGCGGCTGTAAAATAATGCTGTAATTTTTACAGTAATTCATTACAGTGTAACTAAAGGGGGCTGATATTTGCGAAGGGTCAATTCCTGTTTTCAACATTTTAAAAATGTTTAAAAATGTATAGGATTACAAAATTTGTATTAGCCTATGTCACATCTGGAAATCACGTTGGAAATCAATTAGCCATCGCCAGCCAGTTTCTGTAGATGACACCATCAACCGTCTCAACTCTTATTCACATAAAATTCACCAATCATTTTTGCACACAAACAACTTTAACGCACACTGAACTCATTCCAAAGCAATTAACTGCCTTTCTTATTCAGACATAATTGTAGTGTCTAAACATGACAATCAAAATAAAACCTGGCTTTTAAGCCTCATAGTACAAGACACGCAAACCTCTCATAACAATCAAGTGCTCTTTAATTGTCACTCAAAAAATAACAGTCAGTATGTCTTTCCCCTCCCATATATATACAGTCTCTCTCTGTCTGTCTCTCTCGGTCAATTCAATTCAATTCAAAATAGCTTTATTGGCATGACTGTAAATCATACAATATTGCTAAAGCATACATAAAACAATAATAAAAATATCTGTATAATATAAAACATCTGTCTCTCTCTCTCTCTCTCAAAAACATCTCTAGACTGCTGTCCAAGGAGGCCAGATTGCATCTGATCTCTTGGAGCGGAACATGTCCTTCTGCCAAAGACATGCATGTTCTCTAGGTGGCTTGTTGTTGTTGTTTTAATAGACGACCCTCAAAATAATTTTTTGCAGAGCTGCAATCTAACAAATACGCAACATTTTTTCATAATCGACAAATATGCTACACTTGTTAATAACCATACAAATATTAATTGTCACAAAACGCATCATAAAATCTCAGCTGTTGCACCGAATGCTCTTGAAAATGTCATCATCTTAAAGCTCAAAATTCAACGGCATCAGGCTAATGAGGATGAAGAGACTGACTATCATCATTAGAACACGCTTCGAATTCACTACAATGAAGTCAACATATCGCATGACAAGAGGCGCAACCGCCGTCTGAAATAATAAAACATGCCCGGAGCGTCAAAGCGCAACGTTACCTTTTTCCTCAGGCATCGTCTCACGTAAAATCACGTGTGTTCTTTAGATAAGGGGGAAAAAAGGCTGCAGTTTGAACAGATATCCGTCAGTATTTCAGTGGAGCACAGCGGTGTGGTACATGTTAATGCTGAGCTCTTCTCGCGAGCACCGGAGAAATGCGCTTCACGCAGCGCGTGTCACAGAGACACTACAGGAATGAACGCAGGTCATATGATTCCCGCCTCAGCGCCTGACAGCGCACACACTCGAGCTCTTGAAGCAATCCATTATAAATAGAAGCTTCTCGGTCAAAAACATGACACCCCATCCCAAATATCTGAGGGCGTTCCCCGTATTTTCTCTGTGTGAGGTACGCAGCTGGACTCTCATTCAGCGCAGTTAGGCAACAAACAGTATGAAACAACCTGATATCAACACCAGAAACACTGCACACATTTAAAGGCCTCCCAACCAATGCATGAAGATATTTTAATGTATACTTTTAATTAATAGATCATCTCAGAGGGACTTCCTGGTAAAATAAAGGTTATACATTTTTATTTTTCCCTTTGGCAAACCCTTTTCCTTTTGCTGAAAACACCTTATATATGAATGTATATTTGCGTGGTGACAAAGTTGCTTTTAGATTTTTGCAAACATCAGCCTTATCATGTTGAATCCACTTTTCATTGGGAAAAGGACTGTATTATGATAGATTAGATGCCTGTACCAGCAAATATGATATCTGAGATATCTTCAGTGCTCCATTAGCAAGACCACACTTGAATAGTTGCTCTAATGAAAGTTCTGAAATATGAAGAGTGTCAAGACAGGCATTTATGAACCGCAGGACTTTTCACACACCCAGTCCGTTTAATTAACGAATTTATGAGGTCAGAGGGGCGCAAATCTTCTCCAGTTCAGAAAAGCTTTCCACTCACCTCCAGATCGGTCTCTGTACACATTTCACTCTTTGATGTCTAATCACAGAGCGTGAGTCAATGTCATACTGCTATCTCACTCTCTCACATGTCCTCTATAAGTCTTGAATAATGATCAGGCTTGTGAAGGGCCAGCTAGCACCTGTCAGGGGGTTTTGCACAAAAAAAAAAAAAAAAAAAAAATAGCAGGGGCCATTTCAACTTCCAGCACTTTCTCACATCAGTAGGCTACGTACTTGAGTGCAAAATGTTTTTATCTTCTCCATGAACTTTTATTTTAATTTAACAAAGTTGAAGATTCACAAACTAAATGAAAGACCAAACAAGTAATTAAGGCTTTTTTTTTTTTTTACTGTGCTAATTTGCTGCCATAAGCATTTGGCTTCAGTTTCTGTAATCACTATTAAAAATGCTTGTTAAACTACTTAAACTGTGGGCTGGCAATCCATGGAAAAAATTAATGAAAGAGGCATTGTTCTAAGGTGAAAGATGGGAAAAAAAGAGAGAAAGAGAGAGGGCGTGAGCCAAGCTCCTTCAAAGAAAACACATTACATAATTTCCTTTGTATGATTTGCCAAGATAGAGAACATGTAAATCTAACTGTGCTCATTTTTCTATCCGTCGAGATGATTTACTTTTAAAGTTTGACACAGCCTTTTCTTCAGTAGTGACATATTCTTCTTTCACAATTAGGCTTGCAAACACTATAGGATATTTTCAGACTATTAATTGATTGGAACAATAGAGACAGCCGGATAGTCAGAGGCAGAAGATTTAGCAGCCACCAAAACTACTTGAAATTGCATAGGATGCCCAACCAAATCTACAAACCTCTTCTGGATATATTTATGTAAACAATATTTTTATTAGTATCTTCATAAACATCTCTCATGTTGCTCCCAATACCAAATTATTATGACGACTATAGAAAAAGTTATATACCTCAGAATGTGAAATTCATAAAATGTGAAATAAAATTAATATAAATCATTTCTATACAGGAATTAAACAATTTATGATTTACAAAACAACTATTTACTATATATAAATATATATATCAAATGTAAAATAAAATAATATAGAGTACGTTTAATTTATATGTATACCTCATTTTATACTTATACATGTTATAACAATAAAATAAATAATAAAATCAGCTTTAAGATTACAGCTTAATTGTCTGGTCCGTAAATAAAAATATAGTATGTACTGTAAAGTGCTTTGTTTCCATTATCTAACATACTTGGTCAATCACTATTCATTACAATTTCTACAGTACATGATTTTTGTAGAAAATATGTATTGCCTCCATCCTGAAAATACTTCACTCACTTACTATCCTGTACTAGTTATGTGACTTCATATATTATGAATTATAAGCAGTTTGAACACTGTTTTTTGGATAAAACTTTAATTGACTTACATTGAGATTTAGGTAATATTGTGATTAAACTATACACGATACTTCAATCAGTTTAGTTTATAATCATATTACCCAAAATATGTGGTGTATGTCAATTTTAATCACACCAAACATGCATGTAAACACTTTAATCGCCTCTATTCCACTCGGACCAAAGTATGCATATGCTTTGATGTACAGTTTTTGCCATACGAAAATTCATGAACATGGCGGTAAAGAAGGCATCAATGTTGCATGACAATATAATTCAGTATAGTGGTGAAAAACAAAAAAGAAGGCATTTTTAATGTCACCAAAAAAATTCAATACGTACATGCAAGTAGATTAAAACAGTGACCAGTAAGACATCTATGAATGTGAGTTCATCATTTATCCTGTATTGTGGTATGTTAATAATTGTGGTAAAATAACCCTAAATCTATGAGAATAATCAGAATAATGAAGATTGTATGTAAACAGGAGTGTAGAGGTCTGCTTGTGTCATGTAAACTTCTGACTGTGATTAAGTTCTTACACTGATTATTAGAAATCACATTCTTGGTGCACGTGTAAACATATTCATTGTCTGGAGGTGACATTGTACAGAGGGCTGACAAAGCACAGCCTGCCCTGCACTTCATCAGGGTACAAGAAAACAACACACACACACACACACACATTCACACGAACACTGCCACTCTCAAAAAAAGCTCAAATTCTCTCTCTACACTTTGATCTTCATTTAAAAGTCCTTCAGCACTTTCACTTCAACTTCATTCTATCCTCTTTGCCTGAGCTAATGGAGAGAGTAATAGAGGCCACAGACGGAGAGAGATAACAGAGAGTGAGAGAGAAACAGGGACGGGGATGTATTCTGCTCACTCCAACTCAGACACCCTTAAGATTCAAGTTATGAATAATTTACTGAGGTCTTTTACCCTCTCCACGTAACCCGAGACTCCTCTAAAGCACAGCAGCGGAGCTCAGGTGTCAAATCTCAGCAACACACGCAGCTATGGGTGAGAATCTGTGAAGACAACTATAACTAAGCCATTCAATAAAACTGTTAAAAATAAAAATTGCAGAACTTTTTTTTTTTATTGCAGTACATTTTACAAGAAAACTGCAGTATTTCTACTTTAGAATGTCATGTTTTATAATTAAACGTGTTTCTTGTCATTTCTTTGCAATTATTTCTGAAACTTTCATTTGTCAGAGAAAATAGTTTCAAAGCAAATCCAAGAGCAATTTTTTCACTGTCGGTTGATTTCACTTAAGAGACACTGTGGCACTTTCAAAACACTGCCGTATCGGCCAGGGGGTGCATTTCCCAAAAACATTTTTAGCCAACTATGAACTATAAAACTCATCAGTAAAGTTTCATCATTCAGACAGGGTCCGTTACAACAGGCTTGTACTAATATGGGGGATGAAGCGAAAGCAAGATGAATACATATAGCCGTAATTAAACAAAACTTTATCTGTTCTGCCTCCAAGCAGCATATACAGTTGTGTTCAAAATTATTCAACCCCCACTGAAATTGATTGTTTTGGCCGGTTTGACATTGATTTTGATCATTCAGTCATCCTGCTTACAATTAAATCAAAGAGGCACGTGTAGGTCAGACAAATATAACATAACATTTATAATGAAATAACCACAAATGTCTTTTCTCTGCTCACATCATTATCAGTTTTATTCAACCCCCAAGTGACATTCAATCTTAATACTTAGTACAACATCCTTTTACAGTTATAACAGCTTTTAAACGTGAAGCATAGCTTGACACAAGTGTCTTGCAGCGAGCTACGGGTATCTTCGCCCATTCATCATGGGCAAAAGCCTCCAGTTCAGTCACATTCTTAGGCTTGCGCACTGCAACTGCTTTCTTTAAGTCCCACCAGAGGTTCTCAATCGGATTTAAGTCTGGTGACTGCGATGGCCATTTCAAAATGTTCCAGCCTTTAATCTGCAACCATGCTCTAGTGGACTTGGAGGTATGCTTGGGATCATTGTCCTGTTGAAAGGTCCAACGTCTCCCAAGCCTCAGGTTTGTGACGGACTGCATCACATTGTCCTCCAATATCTCCTGGTACTGAAGAGAATTCATGGTACCTTGCACACGCTGAAGCTTCCCAGTACCTGCAGAAGCAAAACAGCCCCAAAGCATGATTGACCCCCCGCCATGCTTCACAGTAGGCAAGGTGTTCTTTTCTTCATTGGCCTTGTTCTTCCTCCTCCAAACATAGCGTTGATCCATGGGCCCAAACAGTTCTAATTTTGTTTCATCAGTCCACAGAACACTATCCCAAAACTTCTGTGGTTTGTCCACATGACTTTTGGCATACTGCAGTCGACTCTTCTTATTCTTTGGAGACAGCAAGGGGGTGCGCCTGGGAGTTCTGGCATGGAGGCCTTCATTACGCAGGGTGCGTCGTATTGTCTGAGCAGAAACTTCAGTACCTACATCTGACAAATCTTTTCTCAGTTCCTCAGCAGTCACACAGGGACTTTTCTCCACTCTACGCTTCAGGTAGCGCACAGCAGTCGAAGTCAGCATCTTCTTTCTGCCACGACCAGGTAGCGTTTCAACAGTGCCCTTTGCCTTGAATTTGCGAATGATGCTTCCTATGGTGTCTCTTGGTATGTTTAACATCTTTGCAATCTTCTTATAGCCATTGCCCTTCCTGTGAAGAGTAATCACCTCTTCTCTTGTCTTCCTGGACCATTCTCTTGACTTCACCATGTTTGTAACCACACCAGTAAATGTCTAGAAGGAGCTGAGTATCACAGTCATTTTAAAGCTGCCTAATTGGTGCTTATTAGGCTTTATTGCTGCTCCCTGACATCCACAGGTGCTTTCAATACCTGATTGAAAACACTTCAATGGACCTCTGTTCTTCAGAGTGGTAGTCTTTAAGGGGTTGAATAATTGTGTCAATGAAGAATTCACAAAAGAAACATTTACTACTGTATTACAAAACCAATTGATGTCATTTTAGTTGCATATGCTTCTTTAAGAAGTCCTTGTAGGATTTCATTCTGAATTCAATTACAAATGTACTCTAAATTCTCTAAAACCATTTACAGCATTGGGGGTTGAATAATTTTGAACACAACTGTATTCTCTGGTTCTGTAAGCAACATTGTCTGACTCTGGTTTGAACTGAACACCATTGCTGTCAGTTTGACATCTTCAGTGCGTGAGATTGTCCTGTTTGTTTGTTGCATGAGTACTTGAAGCTCTGCCCTCTTCTTGAAAGTGGGCCGGGAGCAACAGCTCATTTGCAATTAAAGGGACACACACACCCTAAAACGGGCAATTTTAACATGCTATAAATGATATACGGTAGCTATGTCTGTGGGATATTTTAAGCGAAAACTTCAAACATACTTATGAAGACCCATTTTACATCTTGTAAAAAGTAATATACAGTAGCTGCCCTATAAATAATCAAAATAGCAAAATAAGCGAATAAACATGCAGTACAATCATTCATTCATCATTCATATGTGTGTGTGTGCATCTATGTGCGTTCCAGTACATTTGTGATGGAGGGAAACCACAATTAAATCAAACATCTGAAAATAAAGCGGAAAACATACAGTATATCTCAAATAAATATTGTAAATATTGTAGTGGCCCTTAAACTAATTAATTAGAAGTTATTTATAGTTCTATTGTTTAACAAATGTGGTTTAAGAATGATATTCAATGAAGTTACTACGGTTTTAATAAATAATAATAATGTTCTCAAATGATGCATCAAACTATTGTAGCAAATCAGAGTATGAGGCAGGACTACCAGTTTGCGCAACTAATGGCAGACGGGAATGTCGGAAACCTGTCTGAAAACATTCATTATTTAAGCAAACATTGATACTATTCTCATTTAAAAACTATTGTATTATTACTTAAGTATTACTGTAGGTTATGGAATTTTTCACTGCAGTCTTTCTTGGATTAATAAAAAAAAAAAAAAAGTATAATTCTAACTAAAACAGAAAAAAAGCCGAGAAATTGATTTACCTTTCTATTAAATTTACAGCTTCTGAGCTGAAAACACTGACTGCCAGTAAATCCAGACCTGGTAAATCCAGTTTAGCACAGGGATGCAACATTCTGGATGTGTCCCCATAACCTCCTCTGGTTTCCATGGCAGGATGAGAGGGGTGATGGGTAGAGAATCATCACACTCTGCTGTTACATTCCCTTCCAAGCCAAAGATACATCAACAACAAAATACGCACACACCGGGATCAGAAATTAACACATGCATGGGACAAAAATGCCATCAAAACTAACAAAAATCCCCCCAAATTTAAAATAATGGGGCAAAAATGTCCCTGTACAGTTAAATCTATGAAACTGTCATGATTAATAACAAGATGAACAAAAAGGAGCTGCAATCCATTATTTTTATCTGGCTTAACTTTTGCAATGAGAGGCATCCTTGATCAGACGAGGATATATTTAGAGATATTCAAAGAGTACAAAATGAAGGAAAGGGCACATCCATGCAAATTGCCTGTGGTTTGACATTGTTTCAGTATCTCATGAACAAGCTGGCAACAAAATTTGATGAAACCAGATGAAGCTCTATCTGGGGTGTCATGCAAACTGCTCATGAACACTGACTCAGCGATACTTTATTCAGCAGAGCTGCTTTCCAATGAAATAATGGAATTGTTCAAATCAAAATGCATCATATGAGTTTCATTCCTCTTGTGCATGTGCAGAGGCTATGGTACAATCATAAAAACATGTGACAACAAAGCAACCTGTTATTTGGAGCGTTTGAAGAAAATAAAGCAAAACATGCACACAGATACCCGTATACATGCACTGTCACAAGTATGGCAGCAGTTTGTCTCTGAACAGCTTGCCTTTAGGGTACGATGGATAAACAGAAGCCTATTTTGCATGAAAGCCAAAATAACTGGTCTTAACAAATACAGCTCTTACGTTTGAGTAAAAAGTCAGCTCAAAGCAAATATCAGAATCAAATATCATATGTCATTAGCATATACCAGCTTAGTGTTCTGACTGTAGAAAGGGGTTGTCTAAGGGCTGTTTACACTAGTGCGTTTTCATTTTAAAGCATATGTTTTGCTACGGTTACACCTGTCGTTTACACTACACCAGAGTTTTCGAACCTGGAGACATTTTCGAAAACGCTGCAGACCCCATTTTAGTTTGAAAACGTCGGGGTCGCGTTTCAGAATAAAGGGAGCAAAATGGAGTGTTTTGAAAACTATGGCGTGGCGCTGCGTATCCTTGATGACCATGTAAACAATAACATGGATATTTAACTGTAATCTTTGCTGGTTTTGTTGTAATTTTCATGCAGTTAAACTGTGCAATTTTTTTAATACTGCATGTGTGTATACGTGCAAGAGGCAAATGTTTACGCGGATGGGCGGTCTGCATGAACAGTTATTTATGGTAGGGAAAACTGCCATATATAGCCATCCAGAATTTGTTATTGTTATTATATTTGTTATATTTTTTTGATAATTAGGGTAATTTTGTTGTAATAGCTTACAAAGAGCAGGAGGAGGCTTTATTTAAATCATGGAACTACATTTACAAAAAAAAAACGTAATAAAATAAATTGCAAATGATAGCACAAATACAACAGAATAAATAGACAAAAGAAATAAACATGGCTGTAGTTTTTTTTTCAGGTGGGTCTAACAGCAGTATTCAGGTAGGAAATACTACAGAAGCTAAAGTAATCAAACTAGATAGTTTTCATTGTAAAAATTAAATACAGATTAACGCTAAAGTTAATTAATTAAAAAGGTTAATTAATTATAAAGTTACAAAAGTCAAAAGCAGCAAGTGATTTTTCTTCTTAGTCTTTTGTTCTTTGATTAACACGACAGAGAGAAGCATGTTTATTTGGCTACTGTCACTTTAAGAGCTTATGCATGGATCCAATATACTGTTACACAACATGCATTTTTTTCTCTCAACTAATGTTCCAAAACTGACTGTATTTGCCGTACTACTCTGGACATTTTGATTTAATTTTGAATGTATTTGACCATTCAAGCATGATAAGCTATGAAAAGAAGTCAATTTGGTACTCACTACCTGTTGGTGGTTTGAGCGCGAAACCCGCTCGAACGACTAAAATTATGCGCAATACAAGCACTATTCAAACGGAGCGAATTAGGTGAGTGAGTGAGTGAGAGGAGGCGGCTGTGAGTCAATTCGCCATCGGAGAGGAGAGTGAGTGAGAACGTGGAGCTGGTATCGCTGTATTGATACTGCAGGAAATTAGTACTGGAACTGTTTCAGATATTTCATTAGATACATATCGAAATATCTAATTTTGACAATACTACCTTCAATAATTCCTGAATAAAAATATAAGCACATTAACTTACTGATATGCATTCCCAATACAAAAATCTAATTACTCAAGGGAAAGCCACATTTTGACAATGAATGGTGCATTAAAATGTGTATTGTGCATTATGATATGAACATGGCATGTGTGTTAAATACACTGATCCAGTTCTTGAAATGCCCCTCAAAACACCTGCTGCTGATGAACCGGCATGCTCCCAGCATGCAACCAACCAAGACTCAATTAGCAAACCAGCAGGGTTCATGCAGAAGGCAAGGGTGTATATTTCAAAAACACTTTTCATACATATGATATCCAATTTGTGTCTTTCTTTCTCATTTCTTCAGGTCAGAACGGCACCTTAAGTAGCTGAAAACAGCTTCCACATTATGTGAAAAATGAGCCTTCTTATTTTGTCCCACAGTAGCTTGCGTTTGATGAATAAGCTGGAGGCCATTCCTCTCGCAGTCAGTACAAATAAAACCAGGACAAGGAAAATGTCACAGGCCCACTCTAGATTTCAGGGCTAATTACTAGTGCCTCTTTCTCAGGGACTTACTGTACAACAGTGATATCACCAACTATTTCTCTGTTTGCCTCAAACAGCTGTAAAAATCCTACATCCATTCTGCTCAATTCTTCAAAGAGCCAAAATCCACAATCGTTTTAATTGCAACCAAATACTTTCAACAAACGAAAGAGTGCAAAACTTTGGATTTTAAAAACAAACATCTTGACCTGCAATCATGCATGGTTAGACCAGCAAAATAAATGAGTTTATCAACTTTTTAAGAACAGGAGAAAATCACATTTAGTGCCATGCATTAAACTCAGTATTTTGGCACAAATGAATCTTGGTAGATACTAACCAAAACTATGCGCAATATAAAATATATGGATAAAATATAATAATTTATTTTTAAGTAAGATATCCAAATAGTTCACTTGCCAGGGTTCGTACACATTTTCCATTTCAAAATTGGACTCAAATTTCACATAAATGGTTTCACTTTATATTTGGTATATAGTCATTTGTAAGTATTCTTTTTTTTGCCATTGTTTTTAATGTAATAACATGCTCTAGCATAATGAGAAGACACCTGAAACGCTTTATAACCTGCATACATTCACCTCTGACTCGTCACTTTGATACTGTAAATGTGGTCTGATGTTGCATGATCACCAAACAGCAAAGCACAGTCTGATTTAGAAAATCGTTTCCTCCTTTACCTCTTTCTGGATTGAATTTCCAAACTGTATAGGAACCTTGACTTGCAATAAGGTAAAAATCTGTGCCAGTCATTGTTTTGTGCTGTGAATTTATGCTGAAATTCTGAAACAGCACTTGATGTCCCAGATAAAAATAAATTGAGTCCTGAAGCAAACCAGTTGAGAACTGCTGCTCTAATGTACTAGCTTCACTCCAAATTCTCTACCCTTATGATATAGTGCTCTGCTTCTACGTCAAGTCAGTTTCACAATTTTGGGCTCAAGTCATGCTGACCTGAAAATGAGGTTATACAGAATCAGAGCGTATAATTAACCAAATTACGCACAATTTGGTTCAATTGCACTTTTCCAGAAGAACGTCACACTTCATGAACAGCTCAGAAGTCGCAGAACATACAAATTCTCCACATAAAAAGCACACGTGCTGCTACAGAAAACATTGATTCAAGTCAGAGGTATTGACCATCTCCACAACAAATCAGCGAATTCCCTAGATCTTGCAGATTATCCTAATTGCCAGACGTCCTGCTTAACACCGTCAATGTTAACTTAAACTACCACATAGTGAATGACAGCACTGTAGCTCTATTTACATTACTAGCAAAAGTATTGTGCCTGTATTTCTGTTAATGCATTTTAAGTTTCTAATGAGCTTCCAAATTGACCTAAAATGGATAAAAATCTATGGTAAGACTATGCACAGGACTAAATCCAGTTGTTTTGTTACCAAAATATTATAGGAGAGAAGCATGTTTTAGACGTCACAAAAATTCAATCTTTTATTTTATAGATAGTGCCAGATTTCTTGAAATAAATTAAAAAAAAACAAACATTGCAACAAATCCCTGAAAAATAATTGCATTACTATATAGTTCTTAAACTTAAAGGGGTTAATTGTCGCCGGCTGCAGAACAATAAGGTGTTTCGACCTCATTACACACGCTACACATCACAGTTAAACGCGGAGACAACCCACACACACCTTGGACAGCAGCACATTACGCATTTGCCTAAAACAGGGCTGCACTGCAACATAATGAGCGCTGGTGGATCGGTGGGTGGAACCAGACTACACAGACACAGACAAATCTCCGGGCTTTACAGTAATGAGATTAGTATAGGTGATGCACTCCCAACACACTCACCGGTGCTCATTGTTATCCGCAGACCTTTTCAGAGTCCAATGTCATGTATGTCTCTAGATCCTCATTAAGGCTGAGCGTTTATTGTGCTCCGTACATCTTTAAACCGCCCGCTGCACAAGTGCTCGAGACAACGGGGGAAGTAATAAAAAGACACGAAATGAGCGCCTCGCACCTGCGACAGAAGAAAAGTCGTTATGTGTGCAGTAGAATCGGGAATAAATGTTAGTGCGCAGCGTTGCGGGCGCATGCACGAGCGGGGTGTTGCCGTATGGCTGTGATGCGCTCGTGCGTAGGCTGTCTGCCTCAGCACCATTCCGGCACGAGTCGCAATGTGACAATTGCGTGAAGCAACGGCGGGCGTCTGGGAAATGGAGTTTCGACCGAGAGTGACAGATTATCAGAAGACAAACTCAACGGTAGGAATACACAATTAGAATTATTGGCATCATTTTAAAGCATGTTACACCACAAAGAGTGAGGATTTCCCCCTGTATGATCGTAAAACTCAAAAGTACCCACCCCGATATCTGTGCTGAAATATAGTTAGGGCCCCCGGCGGTCTCAAGTCCCCCACACAGAGTTATGCAGATATGCATTCAAATAATCTTCTGGTATTTATACATAAAAATTATAATTAAATGCATAAGAATCATATTTAAAGGGTTAGTTCACCCAAATATGAAATTCATTAATTACTCACCCTCATGTTATTCCACACCGTAAGACAAATTAAGATATTTTTGATAAAATCCAAGAGGGTTTTTTTATCCTCCATTGAAAGCGACAAAATTAGTACATTCAATGTCCAGAAAGGTACTAAAGATGTTAAAACCGTCGACATGTTCAACTTTGTTATGAAGCAACAAGAATACTTTTGTGCGCAAAAACAAAATAATGACTCCATGCAAGAATTTTTAAGTTAATTTTGTTAAGTAGCATTTTCCTGTTGTATGTGCTAATGCCGGCTCATTACTGGTGGACTCCTGCGTGAGCATCACACGCATGCCTCGTGCTGAATCTGGAAGCTGCAACAAAAAAATAAATAAAAAATAGCGTAGCAGAGGAGAGATGAATGTGTTGTATAAAGTCATCATTTTTGGTTTGGCGCACAAAGTATTCTTGTTGCTTCGTAACATTAAGGTGAACCACTGTAGTCACTTTGACCATTTTAACAATGCGTTTTACGACATTTCTACATTGACTGTGCCATTTTTTTGCTTTCAATGAAGGATTAAAAAAAAAAAAAAAGATTTCATAAATATCTTAATTTGTGTTCCGAAGATGACGGTCTTATTGGTGTGGAATGACAAATTAAATTTTTGGGTGAACTAAACCTTTAATTGCCTTTATATCAGTGTTATTATATATCATTAAGATACAGTTATATAGTTTTCTTAAGTAGATGCTATATTTTTATGGTTTTAGTTTACTATTATAACCCCAGTAGTGAGCAACTGCATAAGCAAACTAACCCCATCTCATGTTAACCATTTATGACACCCTTCAACTCAGTCTTTCCATATTTGAGTGGAAGCAAAAAAAAAATATTTGAGACTGACAACTACAAACACCACAACTGAAAGCATCTGACTTGTTACAGCAAACAAATCACTAATTTTGAATGGGGGGGGGGCATACATGTCACACTGCATGCCAGAAAGAAAAAAAAAAAAACACTTTATTACATCTCTTTACAATAGTTTATTAATTTACGTTTAAACAATTAAAACATTGGCTCCAACCAATTGGATTAAAAGGCATCAGCGTGTGTTATTGAGCCCCACTTTTTTGTTACACAGATAGTCCATTAGGTCCTGCAATAAAGAGGGCAAAAACTGTTATGCTAAATTTCCAGCATCTCTTTTAAAAAAAAAAAATGCATGACGGGATTAAATGGTTCACCTTGATCTTTCGCATCTGATCTACAGCCACATCGTCGAGCAACTCAACACTGATGTCATCTTTGTTGTCCTCCGAAAGTAGCAGTGTCTTGAAATGCAGAAAAGGACCATTGTTGAATGCTATGAGCAAAAACTTTCGTACATACCCAGACATACACTCACTTCTCCATGGGAAGTTACTATCGTGGCCGTAGCCATCATTTCATCTCCAACAGAGCGACTTGCTTGTCTGTTCATCAAAAGGAAAGCAACATTTTTAGTGAAAATGC
The DNA here is from genome assembly GCA_037194245.1 of Opsariichthys bidens. NCBI lineage: Eukaryota > Metazoa > Chordata > Actinopteri > Cypriniformes > Xenocyprididae > Opsariichthys > Opsariichthys bidens. The sequence goes on from CM074296.1 coordinate 15,053,840, forward strand.
ACATCTGAAGAAAAAAAAACAAAAAAACAGGAAAAGACATACAAGAAAGGAAACCTTTACCTAAATTTAGGCCCTAAACCAAATGCTTGGTCACCGAGTTTGACAACCATTCCTTGGGTTCTTTTTGCACTGATAGTTGAGGCAGATCTGTCAATGAAAATAAAGAGGAATCCAAATTTGAGCTCTCCACTATAATTAACCATTAGGAATATTCCATTGTGGACAAAAGCAATTATTCAACCCCAGCAGTCAATAATTAAGACAACACACTTACATTTTATTATATGTGCCATTTCATTTCAATAATATTTAATATTGATGGAATATCAGGGTAATACATGATATTCACCTCTAAAGTATGTACTTTACAAATGTACACATTATAAACATTTTTTTTAAATCACCGTTAATACAGTTCAAGTTCAAACAAAGCAGAGGTTTCAGACATGAAAAAGAGATCTCATTAAGAAAATTACACATAATGTCATGATGCAACTACTTAATGCCTGTTTAGCCCCAAATATAACATACATATAAATACACATACATGTATCGTGTGGCTGTGTATTCCCAGACATTACTATTAATTTTAATAGGTTTCGCAGTTTGGTTATAAAAAATTACTTTATTGTGGCTGATTTGTAGATTATTGTACCCCGAAAAACTGCTCTGTATCTTTGCATTTTTTACATTTGCCATTCAAGAATATAAACTGTTATCAAATCATGTCCAGTCCACAACTTTAACAGATTTACAAGAAAGTTGTAGTACCTTTCCAATGAGGTGATACATTTGAACTCAAATGGTCTAAAGTGACCCAAGACCACCAGAGAGTAAATTCAATTCAAACTTTACCTCAGACTTCCAGTGCTGTTACTGTTGTGCAGGGTCTTCTTTACAGATTTCTGTCATTAGAAAGCTCATATGTAAATTAAATCAGGCATGCACAAAGAGTACAAAACAAATGGAGAGTCAGTACCTTTGTACCGTTCAATGGAGTGCTCTTGTTTTGACTTGATGACTTTTGTTGCCCTGCTGTGGCATTTAAACCTGAAAGGAATGCAAGTTAATGAGAATGAAAGCTGGATTCAAAAACGTGACTTTAGTAGTTGCCTTGCACCTTTTCTGCTTGATTTTCGAGATAGGGGTTTCTGAATTTCAGGAGACGCATTCTAAATGAACAAAAGGAGAAGAAAAAAAAAAATACTACCACCAAAACTTTGCGGTAACCGTGACAAAACACCAGAGGGCAGCAAAATCATTTTACCGTTAACGCCATAGTGACCTCGCCCACAGACGTGTCATCGTCTGAAAAACATGATTATAAAGACAAATAACATTTTTAATAATAATAATAATCATGTCTAGACAGGATAAACGGCCTCTGTAATTGTCGTACCATTCATTAGGTCTTTTATCAACGTGGTGTGGAGCGACTGCGGCATTTTCATCAACTCTATTTTGAAAACTCGGTCCACAGTTGCCAGTAGTTTGTTCAGATTGGCCTCCATTTCATTTATCCGGTCCTGAGCTATTTAGGTGCAAGCAAAAAAAAAAATGGGTTCATTAATACATCTAAAGGAAAGAGTGACTGTATTGGCTTTAATATATGACTGACCTTCCTTCTCAAACTGCTGTATGAACAGCTCCTTTCTCTTGGTGAGTCTAACTTTCTGGTCATAATCTGGCTGACCTTCAGAATCCTGGCTCACTTTTCTAGTTCTTCGTGGTGGCATGCTAATAAAAACACAAAGACAAATTTTCAGATCTTTTTATGAACAACACAAACCTCGGGGCAGGTGCTCACTAATTACCTTCTTCTGTTTTAATAACGATCGGCAAACGAATTCATAAGAGACTCTTACACCACCTACTGGACTGGATGCGCCTGGATTACATTTTCCCAAATTGCTGTTCGAGATGTAGTTCAAAGAAATAAGTCATTTAAAAATAATAAATATGTCACAATGAGATGAAAAGTCGAAGTTATGACTTAAATAGACATAGTAAGTCTTAAATTCGCTTCTAATCATTAGTAATGGTCTTACAGACACATACAACTCACAACAAACGAGGATAAATAAAGACAAAGAAAAGAAACCAGAGTTGAAGGATTCAGGTTGGCTTCAGATAAATGAGTAATTCACATGAGTGACATGTTTTTGATAATCCCGAGCTACGAAGTTTAACAGAATAAAACTTCAGTCTGTTTTTTAAGACGTTATTTTATTTTATTTTTTTTTCCTTTTTTTATTGAAGTTCAAATTTACATATAAAATAAGTATTGAACAAACAATGTTAACTTACAAATCTCAAAGGCAGACATAAATGCAAAAAAAAAAAAAAAAAAAAAAAAATTAAAACGTCAGTTAAGAAGCGTTTAGTGACGATCCCCGACGTCATATGTGTGCGACAGTTTTGGTTGTCTAATGGCGGCCTTCTGTCCCGCATGTGAGTGTTGTTTTGCTTCTCATAAGAAAGGTTTCTGCCAAGCATGGGTAAAATACTGGATGATGTTGTGGATAGCGGCGGAATAGAAGTGATTATTCAAAACGAAAGTGACAAAACAATACCACGATGTCCACATGGTACGAGATAAATAGTAATAATACTGTGTCCGTGTTTCATGAATTAATATATAATAACTGACTCATGGGTTTCTCAGGACCAGCTCTGTTATTTGAGAAAATTGGCAACGGAGAGGAGAACGGAAGGAGATTTTACGCGTGTTCTGCTTGTCGAGATAGAAAAGACTGCAACTTCTTTCAGTGGGCTGACGAGAAGGTTAGTTTTGACAACTAGGGTTCAAATTGTATTTCTCAATGCACCAATTTTTTGTAACACGTTTGCTTGTGGCTGTCAAAGCGAGATTTGTCCAGCTGCAGAAACGCAAGAACCGGAAGTGAGGGGTGGGGCTTAAATCGCCGTTACGCAACTCATGTCACTTGAATCTTGATCGGATCAATATCTACAATATTTAACAACAATACTTTTAAATAAAGTCACTTCTCTGTTCAATATGCATAAAATGTCATGATGTAGACCAAAAATGAGCATTTAAAAAAACATAAGCTGTGTCCGAAACCGCCCACTCGTTCACTCGTTCACTAACCCCTATATAGTGCATGACAGTTGAGCGCACTATATCAGCAACGAGTGAACGAAAACGAGTGAACGAATTCGGACGCTGACGTTAATAGCAATAGCAATTTCGTCATTAACATTCCTATACCCATCTGTAATATGTCCTGAATTGTATATTACTGTTTATTTGTCATGTTTATTGAGAATAAAGAGAGAATAAAAACACCTGTGTCATGCTATTTAGTAAATTTGTATTTAAAAAATAACAGAACAAAAACACTACGCTGTCACATTTGTCTATAAAAATATAATAGTAAATAAATACAATATAAACAACAGTATACAATGTACAGCAGTTCACTAACTTATGAGAAAAATCGACCAAATTATCATATGATAATAAGTATATATATATATATATATATATATTATAATATAAATCTGTATCATTTCGCTTCAAAATATCTTTACAAAGATGTTCTAATTAATAAAAAATTACACTTACATTTGTAGAAGTTGCTGCTTCCCGTATTGCCGTCCGCCATATTTATTTTTCTTTCGCGCTCGATCGTCTTATCGCGTTGGATTTAATGAGTGTACATCGAATGTACGCTCAAAATCAGAGAGGATTGTGGGTAAAAGTAGTGAACGAATGTAGGGAATGAAGTCAGAATTCGGACAGCACAACAAAATGTCCGACACCCGATATAGTGCACTATATAGTGGATAGGGAGCGGTTTCAGACACAGCTATAGCCTGTTGATCATGTTTAATTTCAATAAATGGATACAAACACAACAGTTTATACTTCAAGGGTATAGGCAACAACAATACACCGTTTTCATTTAAAAATATGCATTAATGTGTAACATGTTGTTAACTTTATCGCATTTGACCGTATAGATATGTGATAATAGGCTATTATTTGCTTCACGTTCATGTTGTTGCAAATCAAATGTAAATAATGTAAGATTTAACGTTAATGGATGCAAACACTGTAGTTTATTGTTAGGCCTACTTCAACGATACTACGACTGTTCACGTAACAGATTTAAATGGTTCCTAATAAAAATAAAACGTGCAAACAACAAATAATCATCTTAAAACACAAAAACGGCTGACTCTCAAGCCCATATCATGCCATTTCTGCAGAAAGATTCATTCATTCATTCATTCATTCATTCATTTCTGCAGAAAGATTCATTATTAGGCTAATTATTTAATATTGACATAAATAGCATTTTGACAAATGCAAAAAAGATTTAAAGATAAATTGTGAAAGACCTGAACTGATTCAATATTTTTAGCACGTAAACACAATAGGTATATAGTTTGTTCACCACATCATGATAGAAATATCAAATTCACCGTCTGGCTTCTGTTGTGAAAATGTCTCATTGGCTTAAATGCATGTTTAATTTGTTCAAGGATTTGCAATGATTAAATGCACGTAGGTCTGTTTTTGTCATTAAATATCCCATACCTCCGTGTATTTAAGTAATTAATTACAGTTAAAATTTGATTCACTGTCGATTTTGCAGGTTTGTCCACTTACAAAGCATGTAGAAGTCTGTCATTTTTATCATAGGTACTCTTCAACTGTGAGTGACGGAATCTAAAACAAAAATCCAGAAAATCACATTGTTTGATTTTTAAATAATTAATTTGCATTTTATTGCATGACATCAGTACTTGATGGCATTTGTGGGTTGTGCAACTGTGACTGTTTAAGCCCCGCCCCTCACTTCTGCTTCTGTGGCTGTGGTTCTGAAACTGCTGGTGTTGCGGTTCTGCAGCTGGATACTATTGGTCAAAGCAGATTAATGGAGTTCTTGTTTTTTCAAGCAATATAATAAGATGAATGTTTAACCCTATAAAGCCTGACATTTGACGATGTAATTTACTACAATTAAAATTTAATACATTTTCAATGTAATAGTCTATTGAACATTTAGACAAAATCATTAAAAAAAAAAAAAAGCCTTAGTAATATTTGATACATCAGGCTTTAATGGGAGATGCAGTATGCAGTATTTTATTCAGAGGCTCAAACTGAGCTAAAATATGGAGTTGTTGTTATTTATAAGTCCAAAAATAAGATGGAATTCAGACAGCTTGTAATGTAGAGATTTATTCAATATCAGTTGTCACTATGTTTCTCCCAATAAAATGTTGTAGTAAGATGATATTTAAATGCTTAATTTTATAAACCAAGCACTGTAGTTTAAATTAAGAGGGTACAAAAACATAATGCGGTTACAATGGCGATAAAGTGTAAAATTTATTATTATATAAGTTATTCTTACGTTTACTTTTGTTAAGTCGTTATAGATTCCACACCAAAAAGACACTGAAGGTGGACCTCTGAACACTTTTAGAATTATACTAAAAGGCCTTTTACTGGCTCAAAAGTATGAAATATTAATCAGGCGACAGAAGGCTGGTAGAAGATTGTTTACAACAGGTGTTTTTTTAGTAAAGTTTTTATCATCCTGATAGTTTAGATGCTTGTATCAAATCTGATACAGTAGACTTTAAAGGGTTAATAGAATTATCATTTCAGAAAGACAGCTAATTTACAACATAAACTTAAAAACTTTTTATCAAAGAAGATATAAGAACTCTGGATGCATTTCGTTCACATGGTGATTTTCATTCATGCTTCAGATATCAGAGGTAAGGTTGCTTGCCAGAGAGGAGCAGAACCGCTCCAAAAGGCCTCTTTTCAATCATCAGGAATACTGCTCTAGGTAAATGTCTCCGATTTTAACATTTAACCCATGTTACACTCCTCAAATGAGATATTGACATGTCTGTTCTAAAGTTTAAAGACTTATATCCACTTCAGTCAACAATATCAAAAGTAGCTAAGATACGATGACCTGCCACAATATTTCATATACGCATGTGTTTGTTTCTTTCACAGATTTAGAGAATTTGTGTCTCTGCCACTGGAGCAGAGAAGGTTCTGTGTGGACTGTCAGATGTTGATCTTACCTGGGGAATGGGCGAATCACGCAAAACACAGGCCACTTTCCGAGGACGTCACAGTGCAGCGGTTGAAAAGGCCCAGTCTACTTCTCAGTCCTCTGGACAACAAGAAGAGCAATGCACAATATCTGTTTGCCGACCGGAGCTGTCATTTCCTCCTGGATATGCTCTCGGTGTTAGGCTTCCAGAAAATTCTCTGCGTAGGAACGCCACGGTAGGTGTGAGCTGTTACTTTTGTGGATGGAAAACTAGTCTTTTTTATCATAAGTGCAAATAGCCGAACTTGTTGGGAAAGGTTGTTTACCCACAATTGCTTAGACAATGGCCATTTGTAGACATATCTTGAAACTAATGCTAACACTTAAGCATGTATCACTATTTGCACTGGTCACACATTATATTAGGTGTCTTTAACTAATATGTACTTGGATTAAATTTAAAAAAAAAGTTGTGTACATTGTGCTTTGGTACACGGGTAAGTTTAGGGACCGGTTTGGTGGTATGGTGTAAGGGAAGAGTCAGCAGCGTAATTATAGATGTTATTACAGCAATTACATACAGGTATTTTCTAAATATAAGTACTATGTAAAAAACATGCAAGTACGCAATAATTGCGGTGTATCAAATGTTTAATTTAAATGATAGTTCATAGTAGTAAAGACACTTAATATAAAGGGTTATTTCACTGCAAAATGAATATTGTCATCATTTTCTTGCCCTCATGTCGTTCCAAACTTGGAAGATTTTGCTGCTTCTTCAGAACACAAACGAAGATTATTTTTTTACGAAATCTGAGAGATGTCTGTCCCTCCGTTGACTGCCTTTGCAAGGACCGCTTTGAACACTTCAAAAAAGATCGGAAAACTAAGCCATATGAATCGAGCGGTTTAGTCCAATTTTTCTGAAGCGATTCAATCACTTTTTATGATGAACAGGCTTAATAGGCTTTTGCTCACATGTAAACATAGATCGGCAAACATATGCAGAAGCTCAAACGAACGAAAAGAGGTTTGTTCTTGTGCGTCATTCAGGTTCAGTTGAGCTTCTGCTTATGTTCGCTGATCAACATCTGTTTCATCATAAAAAGTCGAGTCTCTTCAGAAAATCTGGACTAAACCGCTTAATTCAGTTTATGAACGTTTTGATGCATCAAAGTGGTAGTTGCAAA